>CM043724.1:6933569-7533569 GCA_023969325.1 Oryzias curvinotus
CGCAAACAAAGTAACAAACAAACTTTGTTGACAAAAAAGCCATCAGAATATGTTCAAATGTATTGTACCCTCATTTCAGATACATTCTAATGATTGAATTCTCCTACATCAATATAGGAGATTAAATTTTTTTAAAACCAACTTTCCATTTCCACAGATCAGATTTCACAGCAGTGACAGGGTGGAGAGCAGGCTCATCACATCATTTCCTCCAGTGTAACTTTCTTCCATTGTGCTCCAGCAGTTCAGCACAATGTGTCCTCGGTGCTACTCCCTTCCTGAGGACTCTGACCGTAAGCAGAGCCTGTGTGCAGATCGCCTGCTGCTACCAGGATCTTTTCTGGAAAAGTCTCCTTCATGGATGAAGGGCAGGGAGACAGAGGAAGTGAAATCCTCTGACTGCAACTTTTCCAAAGTGTCGTCATTCGGCCCTGTTAGTAATTACGCAGGCAGATGAGGTCAAACACCAAAAAAAGAAGATAAATAACCTTCGATTAAAAAAAACAACTCAGGCGTAGTTGTTATTACTAAGGTTGTAAATGGATTTAAATAAAGAAATACACCAGATAGATGTAGAATGCCATGTATTGATGGGAAAATTAAATAATTAAGAAATGTGTAAAAACAAGACAAATAGCACAACTTTTATTTATTTAAAAAAGACAATAAAGTTGCTTTAACCACTTAAGAGTCTAGATAAAGACAGGATCAGGAAAAAAATGTATTCTTTTTTCATGCAAAATTTTTGTAAAAATATTCACTTATAAATGCAAATTTACCAAAACTATGTTGATTTCTGTCTCAATTTCCATTTTAAACCTGTTTTTACCTCAGTGAAATCTAAGCAAACTCTTTAGTCTGAACTTTTCTATTATGCCTAAGTTTTGTTATGTATATAGCAAAGTTAAAAATGAGCTTCTGTTAATAAAAAATGAACTTTTGTTCATGTTGTAACAACAAATAAAAAAAATTATTACATCAAAAAGAAACAGGAATTGTGAGACACATATTTATAATTCATAAAGCAAAATATACTACAGGATTGCATGTTTTATAGCGCGATAAACCCTCAGAATTACAAATAGTATTACATTTAGGCACTTAATGTATTACAAGTATACGTTTTGCTTGCATAGAAAAGAAAACTGTCTATAACAGTATAAGATGAAAAACATAAGCATTTTTTGTCGAAAATGCACACTTACCTTTAGATTAGGAAATAAAAAAAACTTAAATTTTTTAATGGAAACAAACTCACAGAATTTGTTTTTAAACTATAATAAAAATAAATAATGTAGGTTTTTTTTTTTTAAACTACCATGAACAGGGTTCCCATTGTTCTTTTGTGCGCATGCGTACCTGTGTTTGTGTCTTTCCCCCCCCAGAGGGGCGGGGTTTGCTGACGTCCCCCTCTTTGCAGCGTAGCTAATGTGAGTGTAGGCGGGGCCTCTGAGGATGGAGAGCAGAGAGGCAGCCGTGTCAATCCCCTCATCTCTCGAACATCACTTCCACTCTTCACGGATAACACCTCCGAATTCACGCCCAGACTGCGGCTCCGTTCCCCGGCGTCTTTGCATCAGGAACCCGCGGGAGGTCAGCTCTCCGAGCGGGCAGTGAACGCATCATCCGGGAGAAAAGGAGATCCTGCTAAGAAGAAGCATTAGGGGAGAAGAAGAGCAGTCTTGAGAGGTTTCATACCTCCTGCTGGACTGTCCTGAGCCTTCAGGAAGGTCGCTATGGACGAAGACAATCACGGTAAGCCTGTCGTCCGCTCAGCCAGGCTCCATCTGAGGGTGGATGATGGGTGGATGATGGGTGGACACGGTGTGGCTTCTATCCATCCTAATACACTTTTCTCACTCTTTGATGTCTTGGTTTAAAGCTTCGAAGTGCCTCAAGATTTGATGGGAAATTGGAAAAAATGCATTTATTGGCTGACGTGATTATAAATTAAAAAATGTGAATAAAATCTAGATTCAAAGAAAACGCTTATTTAATTTATTATAAACTTAATATATAAATTATGAATGGGTTTTTGAACATCAGCCTTCCTTTTAGCAGCAACTCATATTTAAATGTAAAACTATATCCAAAAAGTACAGAAAACCCCATTTTTTTTAGTAAAATACCTGCTTACACTTTAATGCGCAATTTAAATGAGAAAAGTGGATTTTATTTATATATTTCTACACGTGGTCGTCTATTTTTCTATTAGGTTTTGTGCACATTTTGAAGTAAACTCTTATTTCACATTTATATACAGTTTAAATTGACTTTTCTTTTGAATCATGCATTTTATCGAGATACTTCTAGTGTTTTATTTGCATACTGTGAAGTTAACCCTTAAAAGAATCAACACAAGATTTTGGAAAATTCCATTTTTTTCTCTTTTATGGTGTTTAAATTGAATTTGCCTGTAATTCATGCATTTTATTTAGATATTTCTGCACTTTATTATCACTTTTTCTTGTGTTTTTATGCACATTTTTAACATAGTTTAGTTTAAACAGTATATGCCTTAAGTTAACGCCTTTTATTTAGATGTTTTTACACTTTATCATCACCCTGTCTTGTATTTCTTTAGCACATGGTGAGTAATATAAAAATTGATTTAAAAAATAAAAGGATTTTGTAAAAATCCTGCTTTTAGTTTTATGCACTATTTAAATTGAATTTCCCTTTGATTCGTGCATTTTATTTGAATAATTTTACACTTAATCCTCACTTTTTCTAAAAATATTTGTGTGCATATTGTGATGTAAGCACTTAAATACTTTAAAGCAGATTTATATATATATATATATATATATATATATATATATATATATATATATATATATATATATATATATATATACACATTTTGGAAAAGAACTGGTTTCACTTTCATACACCTTTTACACTGCATTTGCCTCCAATTTATACAGTTTATTTAGATGTTTCTGCACTTTTTCCATAATTTTTGCACACATTTTGTGCAAAGTAACACAAAAATAAATAACACAAAAGAGTTTTGTTTTTTGAAAGTGCAGTTTGGAATTTCTTTTTGATCATTTTGCTCCATAGAGATTCATTAAGGGCATAAATAAAAAGAAATTACACGGAATCACCTGAAAACTGACACCTTTTCCCGCTACTCCCTCAAATTAGAGATGAAGGAATCTGCTTTAACCAGATTACAGCTATTGTATGATGGTGTTGAAGCGCACATGCCACTGATAATCCAAACGGCCGTGCATATGGGGGCTGAGGGCTGCAGAGGGAGTGTGGGCTAAACAAACGGCCGGCGTCTGATAACAGCTTGTCAGTTGGACTGAGAGAGGAGCTCTCACCTGGAGTTCTCCATTTGTTCTCTATTATCATGGAATGACCTGTGTATGGTAAATTTTCGGGGTTTTCTTTGTTTGTTGTCTTCAATTTTACTTTTTTCAATCCTCACAGGAGCACAATATTTATCTAATTTTCCTTTAAATTGACCTAGAGTTTTCATAATCCTGGGGCCATAAACTTCTTTGGCAGATTGCAATTCCCTTTTCTAGAACCTTTGCAGAAGAAAAAAAATCCTGGTTGTGAGCAGAATCTCTCCGCTCAGAGTCAATTATTAGCTGAACTTACTGTTGGCGTTGAGGCAAATGAGAAAGCCCGTGCTGCTCACACTCCCTCTGACTTTCACACATCACTTAACATTGTTCGCATGCACACTTGGTATAACCAGAGCTAAATCTGTCTTTACCAAACGCTTCCAGCAGATTTCAGATCGCAAAAACTCAAACCGACAGGACAGGAGCACGCCTCATCCGGGAAGGATGCTCTCCTTTCTGTGTTCGTAAATCGATCGGTCAAGATCGGCGGCGAAAGGCGACGGATGGCGTTTTTATGGGTGGATTGGGTTAGCGCCAAGCCGCCTGTCTGATCTGAGAGGCAAACGAGTCGACGCTGCAACTGCTGTCTGTGCTCAGCAGATCAAGCAGAGACGGACAGATAGCCCTCCACTTTGTGCAGCGAATGGGCTGCAAATGCAGAATCACGTGAAGATTGAATAATCAGACCCACAGACTGCACTCTGATCGGTCGTCAAAGACGATTTATCGGGAAAGGGTCAGCTGATGGTCTCAACAGGAAGTCACAAAAGTATGACTTCAGCACTAAAATGTGGCCGTATTGGAGAAGTCACGACCTTCTGGTCTGTGTGGTCGACCCCCACATGTGGAGGGGAACTTTCCAGGCTTCAGAAGTTTAGCTGAAACCTGACTGATGTCAAACAGAGTCGCAGAAGAAGCCCTGGAGCCACATGCTCTTGTGCAACACAGCTGCTTGTATTGATTAACGGCACTGAGTCTGTAGAAGCAAAGCTGCACCTCTGCTGGGGGAGATTCGCAGACGCTTGGCCTTAAAGCCACAAAATCAGCAACAAGTGTTTTTATTAGGCCCCCGTCTATTTTTAGGAACATTGTATAGCTGCACGGATCAGTGGAAAGAATGCAGAAGCTGGAGTTGTCTGGACGGAGGCTGTGTAGACTTGGAAAGCAAATGGCTTTCCTGCCTTTCGTCTTGTTTACAGAAGCTCCTTGGGTTGTTATGAAGGTTTAATGAAAAAATGCTGCTTTTTTTTTTCTCCTTCTTAAAACTGCACCCTTCATGGTGATGATGGAAATCAAAGCTAAACTAACAGAAACCTTCTGAGCCAATGCCGATTTTTCTGATCTCCGTTCTTAAATTTGCTGCAGAATATGTTCCTGCCTCCCTTCTGTGGGATTTCTGCAGCTTTGAGGGAAAGGAGGAGAAGTTCTCCCTCGTGGGGAGCAGACATGGTTGTGGTTGCTGTGTAGGAGGACGTCAGGCTGTCATGTGGGGGCTTGCTGTGGCTGATCTCCGTGGGAGGACGGTTGGATAAGTGGTTGGTCGGTGACACTTGTCAAAAGCAGAGCAGAACTTAAGCATCTCTCCATACGAGCCCAAGGTGTGAAATGTGCCTCCAAGTAACAGTTTTATTGATGAAAAATACTAGATTTGATTCACTTTAGATCATTTATGGCCTATTTTACCACTTTTTGCTCATTTTGGTTCTTAATTTTTCTTATCATATTGTCACATTGTTCCTAAAAAGCCATGATTTAAAAGAAATTAAAGTTTTTTTAACACAATGTTGTTTGTTAAAACATTCTTCACCCACTAATGAGTCAAAGGTAGGCTTGTCTAATCAAACTGAATTAAAAAATAAAAGTGTGCTTAAAAAAACAATGTAATTTAACTGAAATAACATTTATTTTGCTTTTTATTAACTATAAAATCACATTTTTTGAAAAAAAAAAACCCACCTAAATCAAAATGTAATTTTGCTTCATCAACAATTTTGTTGACAACATTTTCTTTTTCAAGCTTAAATTAATCATTTTGTGATTTATTATATTTAGTAAAAGCACATTTTTTCCCGGTTTGTCTCATATTAGCATACAGTTTTTTGCTGCTTCCTGACTTAACCAGTAAATATATAAAAAAAAAAAAAAATCAAAAGACTTAAATTCACTTTAGAGCCAAAGATCTTCTAATTACTGTTAAAATGGAATAGAATCAAAATAAAATCAATTTTCTTTTACTATTCCCTTTTAAAATCACAGGTTTTTGTTTCCTAAAAATATCCAGAAAAGCAAAAAACTAAATTCCCTGTAAAATAAATTATGTCAAAGACTTAAAGGACAAAACAAATTGTGTAAATCACCAAAAAATATGTTCAGTTCTTTTCAAAAGTGGAATAAAAATAAAATTAATTTTTATGCTATTCCCTTTTTAAAACTGCAGGTTCTATTCTTTTGTTCTGAAATTTCTGAAATTTATATTTTCTATCAAAATATGCTATATTTGTCACATTTCCTTGTCATGTCATTTACCTGTTTATCAGGCCAAAAATCTTCAGTAAGTAATCAAAGGTACATATTCTTGTCATTTAAGATCCAATTTGATTCATATTTTATGTTTTTTGGTTTGATCTTTCACGTACAGCTGTGACTGTTCTCAAATCGTGTTATAAATAAAGTTTCAGTTGTTTGCTAGATTTGTGAAGCCGAACTTCGATGTGAAAAATCGTCTCTGTTCTCCAGAATTGGACGTTTATTATAAAGCATTCATATTGATCCCCACATAAATGGCTGCACGGCCTCTAACACATGTCTCTGTGGTGTGTGCTGCAGCAGAGGCGCAAAAATGTGCTAAAAAGTGCTCTTTATGGCCTCACTCCTGTGTGCTTCAAAGGCTGAAGGGGCTGTTTAAAAGCAGAGAAATAAATCAGGACGGTGCGTAAACTTAGAAGAACCCTACAACCTCCGAAGATGTGACAGGAGCCCCTGCTGCACTCTTCATGTGTTTAGATGCATGTGCAGATGATTCCGGAGGCTTCCCGTCATGTTCCCATCTCCGTGGAAGTGTGCTGCTGTTGTCTGAAGGTAAACAACCCGCTGGACTCATCACTCTGTCTGAGCTGTGAGAGGGATGGGAATCGAAAAAAGCCCCCAAATGAGACAGAGTCCACATCGATGAAGGTGGAGTTAGCAGAGGAAGGGTCCGGCTGACTGTGCAGGGAGAGCTGGAGGGAGGGAGGGGGCACGAGCCTGCAGGACCTCCTTGTTTTCCTTGGCTTCTGACCTAATAGAAAAGGAAAACGCCCTGGCTGCTCACATCCTAACACGTTCAAGATGCTTCCAAGGCGACCGTTCCACAAGAATACATGCAAAAACACGGATTTTTGGAAGGTTTTCAAAGTAATTTACTGACAAAATGGATGTTACTCTCTTAATTTCTGAAATGTTCCTTTTTTCCCAATTTGATTTCTTTCTTTTGGAGCAAGTTGTACACGTTGAGCACAGCTTATATAGAAATTGCAAATGACTTTGTAGCATGAATTCAGCTTGAAAATCGTGCACATGTCAACATGAATCATCAAATAAATCTTTAAAAGAATCAGTGATCTCTAATGATAAATGTTTGTAGCAGCAAAGCAAGTAAAATGCATTAGCCCTTGTGCTATCCTAGGCACTTTAACATTGGGAATGGGGTCATCTAGACCCTACTAGACAGTGCGCTGAACCTTTTTTCTTCAATGATTTGTGATCATCACTGGTTTCCGTGGATTACATGAAATCCTCTTTACCTTTATCCACCTTTGTCATGGTAGGGAGAACACATCAATGGTCATCTTGACCCCATAGGATAGCAGCAAGGGTTAATAAAGTTTGTAATAAAGGTCAGTGGTTGTTGATACTTGAAGACAGTTGGCACCTAAAAACAACAGCATGAAATACTAAGAAAACCATTGTGAGTTGTTTTCTAAAGCTCTTTCAAGAACCTTTCTTTTTTTTTGACTGACGGCAACAACAAAAAAACCCAGCCAAAATCTAATATTTGGTAAGAAAAATCAACATTTTTCTGTAGCAAACCTGCATTAAAGCTCAGTTCACTGCTCACATTTTTGACATAATAACTGATCTTGGAAACAAGTTAATCATTGTGGGTCGACAGGCTTTAAAGAGGAGGAAATGAAGGAATTCATCTGTTAAACGAGGTCTGTGTGATGATTTGTTTGGCTTCAGTGAAGAGGCAAAGACTTTTAGCTTTCACGCTACTTATATAAAAGTTCAATTTGAAAAACACTGAATTGGATGAAATCAAAACAAAAAATCATTTTAATTATTTAATTAAAGTAAAATAAATCAATTTAAGTCAAACCAAATTAAGTTTATTTGAATCAAAATCAACTGAACTAAATAATTAATTGAATTTAATTGAGTTGTTGCAAATTAACATTTGCCTAAAATCTCAGATTTGAAAAAACAAGTTTCTATTTAAAAATTTTGATGTCTAAACTTCATTTACCTTTTTTTTTCAGTGTTCGTATTGAAGTTAGAATAAGCATGATTTAAGTTTATTTTTTAAATACTAAACTTCATTGTGTGACGTTCTGTTAAAACCCTCGTTCAGGCTCTCCAGTGTTTTGTAGCAGATTGGTAATCTGGATTTTCCACCTCTGCAGGCTAACGTCAGGGCTTCATCCGTCACACTTCCGCCCTAAAGTGCACTGGCCAGGGTGTGGGATTATAGCCAGACGGGCACGTGCGAGTCCCGCCACATGTCTGCCCGCCTGTGTTTCTGTGACCTGGACTCTAACCCGGGTGTTTGTCCACGATAGGACAGATTATGATGAACGGCAGGTCTCAGATTAGAGCCTGCAGGATCCAGGAGGAGGTTTTCTTCTAACGTATGACACGGTCCAAGTAGGGAAAGGGTCATTTTCACTAAAGCTCCTCCACATGTAAATACATAAGTGTGGGTTAATGCTTCAGCTGTAAAGACCGTAAATCCGGATCACTCTCACTCACAAGTCACTTTGATTTGGATCTGGGGGCGAGATCCAAATCAAAGTGACTCCTGTGAGTTTGGGTTTGGACATACGAGTTAATTTTTTCCGTTTTTTTTGTCGTCAGAAATTATTCCATTTAAAAAACAACAACATAAAGCAGCGCTACCCTTTCCCAAGCGTGTGTCCCCCCCCGCTCAGAGCTGCATGTGATAAACTCATGAAAAACATATATTTTATTAAATGGCGGCTTTTCTGTTGGATTTATCTCCATAGCAACCATTTTAGTATTTGGTCGCCTGGGGGTGACGAACAAGTTTATGTAAATTTTAGGAAGAATCTGCAAAAGTACATATTTGTATTTCCTTGGCAACTGAGGTTTTTTCTTAACCACGCCCACATTCCTAATACATTTCTATCATATGTTATATCGTTTTGTTCATCTTAATTCAAGGATTCATATATTAAAATTTCACAACTCTAGTATGGAAAATGTGCCAGTAACACGGAAGTGCCACTTCTGTGAGCTCGCCATGCTAACGCCATTCAATATCTGCAATTTCTAATTCCAACGTAGATCCCTAATGATGCTTGAGGAGTTATGCTGTGATAGAAATCCCTAGGAGGAATTTGTTGCTGGTACTGAGGGGGATTTTTTTTTTAGATGGCGGCCTCTTCCTGTGGTCAAAGGTAAAAAAAAAAAACGTTGGCTTCGGATGTAGACCTAAATTGGTGGCAAATCCATGGGTCTTATGGCTGTCCCATAATAATTTTAAAACTTCTTTTGGATATCCCAACATGTATGATTAGGTTTCATTAGTGGATTCAGACACTTTTATTATTTAACCCCATGGAAGTAGAAATTTTGACTCAAAAGCTCAGTAAGAAAAAAATTGCAAAAAGCATCTGGGCCTTGCCGTTCAGGACGGCTACAGGGCTGAATAACCAAAAAACGGACATCTTCTGGGTCAGTTTATTGAATATCCGGTGGCAGTGGGGGTTTAGACCCTGCTGGGTGTGAAGAGCCACCACAGGGGGTCGCCGCTAAAAGTAGATTTTCTGGGATTTTTGCTGGCAGAATCAAGCAAAGCCTCTTCTGCTGTGCGCCTGCAGCTGTCTGACCGCTGTTGGGTCTGTGGCCCCGCCCCCACGGCCGATTTCCATCACCGTTGAAGCGGAGCTGCGTTTTCCTTTGGGCTGCATGACCGGTCCGCTTTAGCATCAACTGATTCCTCGTAGATGGTCAGATGGAGGAAGTTAGTCAAGTAGTTAGTGGGAAAAGAAAAATCCATTTGAACAGGAGAATTTATTGGTGCACAGCCCCCCACCCCTGTAATCAAGCGAGTGGTTTGAGAGGCTTTAAAGTGGAGAACTGGGTTGAAGGACCACAGTGATGTTTGCCTCAGTGGTGGTGGGGCCTGGCAGAGGCTACTTCCCGTCTTTTCATTTGGTTTGTTGTGCATTAAGCTTGTAACCACGTCTGCCGTTGCAGGCGTTGGATCTCCATCAGCTGATTGGTCGGGAATCCTAATCATAAAATTAATAAATGAGAGGAAAACAGCTTGTTTTGCCCCACATTAGTCCTGAACTGCAAGGACCAGTTTGTTTTTCACGATTCATCTTTCTTACAGCGCATCCCGCCATAAACTTAAGATAATCACCAAAAATTTGGACGCACCTACAAAAATGAATTTTGGGGATAATGAACAACCTGCCCAAACAAATGATACCAAAGCGGGAGAAGCTGTCAGAAAAATAAATAGGGCAACAATGTCTTACGTCTACAACCACAATCAAAATTTCATTGACCTTTGACCTTGATAAAAAGTTGCCATCTTGAATTTCTAAAAGAAAATCCTCTTTAGTACCTTCTACAAACTTAATACATGAATTATTGACTCAAGCTGAACAGAACAATATAAAATACGGTATGACCATATTGGGAATGTGTCCTTTTTTTAACCTAAAACCCCTGTTGCCAAGGAAATCCAAAAAGTTACTTTTACCGATTGTTCTAAAAATGACATCGGCCTGTTGATCACCGCCAGGTCACCAAAAAATAAAATGGTTGCTATGGAGTTCAAGCCAATAGAAAAGCCTCCATTTTGAAAAAAAAAAAGAGTTTTGAATTTGTCAGATACAGATCCAGGGTGGTAGAGTGGGGGGCATGCTGCAGCTGTTTAGCCAGTGATAGTTTGAAGCCCATTGAGATGGCTATTGTTGTAATGTTGGGCTATTTGTCAGGCCAGAAGGGGGCAGAGAGGGCGGTGGGCATCTTCAAGCCAACCAGCGCCGCTCACTTTTTTATTTTCATTTATTTTTTTCTTATTTTTTCTTTTTCATGCAGTCTTTTTGTTTCGTTTTGTTGTTGTTGCTTTTAATTGCTGCTTCCCAAAGTTAAAAACGAAACAAACAAACAAAAAAAGTAATTCTTGCCTTCTTTAGGATTTAATTTATGTATGCATTTCAGTAACAATCAGACCATGTTTAAAGAGTTCCATACAAAATCCCTGCTATTGTTTTTTTTTCGTCTTGACACTTATTTCTACAAGTGGGCTCAGGCTTATCATCACTGCCCGAAAACTAAACTAAACTAAAAACTAATTATGATTTACAAGTTTAGCATCTTATTCACTACCGTTCATGATTAAAATAAATTCAAAACCAGTGTTTTCCGGTCATAAAGACACATTTCTAGTGATATAAATTAAACAAACGTGTTTTTTTTATACCATCATATTTACTTATAGTAAAACTAACTGAAAAAAGAATAAACTTTAAAGAAAGATGAATTAAAAGATTTGATCATTTCTTTTTAATAAAGATTAATTTGTTTTTCAAGTCCTAATACACAGCTGATCTAAGCTGATGATTATGAATTTTCACATCAAAATCTAATAAAAATCGTTTTTTGTCTTAAAGTAATAAAGAAATCTCTTGGGTGTTATAAAACCCAATTGTGCCGTGTAAATTAAGCTCTATTTAAATCAATTAATTGATTCTTCATAAAACACCAAAGCTGCTGAAGGGAGGAAAGACGGGGTTTAAGAAAAGAAAGAGGTAAGAGAATTTCCTGGTAGAAAAATACGATCCTTATGAATAGATCAAAAGATTTGAAGTGAAGTGAAATAAAAAAGCCTTCAAACTTTTTAAACCACTAATTGCTTTTAAAGCCAAGAGTGGAGGAGCCGCCAGAAGCTGCAGCTCTAATTAAAAACTCTCTTAACCCCGTCTCTTGCTGTGTTTTTCGTTGTTGTGGTGACCCCCTTCACCCTGCTTCAGGATTACATAACGAGCACCTTTGCTCAGTTTGTTTCTAACAATACTTGGCTTCCTTCGAGGCCGAACGCTTCCTCCTTTTGAAACAAACCAGGATTTTTCCTCAATAAGACACGAAACACGATGGTTTCCCGCCTCAAAGTTTTGTTTCTGAAGAGCATAAAAATCAAAACCAGTTTTTCTTGCCCGAAGCTGCTGCGGAAACAGGGAGATGTAGGCTGTGCTAAATTGGTGAAATTCACTTTTAATGAAAGAAAACTTAATCTGGATTAGTTTTATTAATAGTACATGCCCCTGAGCCAAATGGAGAAGGAAGGATGACACAGTTTCATGCGGAATAATTAAGACTCTTCTCTCTTTCTCTGGTTAATTGGAGGGAATTCGCAGGCTGTGGATGTCTGCTGCTGAAGCCGAGCAAGGGGAAGCAGCAGCAGGGTTCTGGAGGGATTCTGGATTTATTTTTTTCAGCATTGTAAAGCAGTGAGAAAGTCCTGACTGTTTTTTGACTTCCCTTTTTCAGTTCCCGAGGATTTATCCCTAGAAGAGAGGGATGAGCTGTCCAACATCCGACGGAGGAAAAGGGAGCTTCTTGATGATATCGAGGTATGTTTCTCACGTAGAGGATCCTTCAAACATGGCAGCTGGCTTCTTTTATTTTGACAGATATCAAAGCTTGCTTCAAATTTGTCTTTTTCTTTTTGAGTCTGCAGCTTTAACAAGGTTGATTCTTCATTATCAGTTTAAAAGTAGTCAATTCCATAAAATTATTGTTTGTGAAACATTTAAATGATATTTTTAAGTCCAATTTATTTCATGAGATCTGCAGAATACAGCCAAAATGCACCAAAATATTTTATTTGCTTTTGTTTGTTCGTTGTTGCTATGATTCCTGCAAAAAGAAACCTTTCTTTTTTACTAAATTATTTCCATCGGATCGCTTTCTCTCACCTTTATTTTGCATGTTATGAGATAAGTGTTTTATTCAAGTCCATGACATGAGAAAATGAAAGGCGCTTCTCCTGTAAGTCTGCTGCCGATGTGCTGCAGCCTGTATTTGCATGCCATGATGCAAATATCCAGCCTGTGCATCCGAGTTTACCCATAAAAAGCAGTGGGTTGCTGGGTATGGACAGTTCAGGCTCGCTCAGGGTTCTGACTGCGTTGGTCTGCTTCTAGAGAAAGGAGGGGACTGTTTACTGCTTGCTGTGTTTCAGAGATTGAAGTTTGAGATAGCGGAAGTGATGACGGAAATCGAACAGCTGACATGTGTCGGGGAAAGGTAAATCAAGATGCTCTTTCATTACCGTTTGGCTGTTTGGCTCTGATATATCTGTAATTATTATTTTTTTTTATCTTGATTAAACTTCTTTATCGATTTTAGGACACAGAAACATCAGTATTCCCTATAAGGTTTCTGGCGTTTAAAGGCTCCTATTAATCTCTCTTAAATGAGAATGTACTTCCTTTGGGAAGACGCTGTGTTTAATTAAGCTGAGTGCTCAGGATGTCTTTTTGTTGCTCATGTAAAAAGACAGGATTGGTTTTGGCTCTTTTGCTCTCAATCATCAGTCCTTCTGTTTCCATTGAAAACAAGTAAAATCTGTTATTTTTACCTCATATCTCTGCATTTATCTTAATTTGATAAAGATTTGAATGTTTGACCCAAAAAATTTCAGTGTTGGTCATTAAAGTTAATTAAAGGCACTATTTATATATTCATTCCTTACTTTTTACAGAGGATATTTGACCCATAAAAATGTTTCTATATTAATTTTTGTGGTTTTCTAATGATTTCTTCTTAGAAAAGCTGTTTTTTAGGGATACAATTTAGATAAATGTCTATTTCTGTCTGTGTGTCCCAGTAAAACATCCCAAAGAAACAAACAAGTCGCCATGGGGAGGAAGAAATTCAACATGGATCCCAAAAAGGTACCTATTTGCTTTAAAAAGAAAAAAAAAGCTATCCCCACAGCCAAAGCTTCGTCCTGAGTGACTTTCTGTGTTGGATGTGAAGAGGGAGCTTCTTTTAGCTGTGAAATCTGTCATTTCCAATCATCTCTCGCTGATCTGCTGTTTTCCTCTCCTCAGGGAATCCAGTTCATGCTGGAAAACGACCTTCTCCAGAACACTCCAGAAGACATCGCCCAGTTCCTCTACAAGGGCGAGGGGCTCAACAAAACCGTCATCGGAGACTACTTAGGAGAGCGGTGAGAATGTCATGCTGAGAGAAAAAAGCTCTCCGTACATGAGGTTAACACCCGAGTTGGGGCTTAAAAGAGAAAAAGATGAAGAGAGAGTCCACTCCATCTTAATTGGTTTCAATAAATTACACCATGAAATATTAGATTAAGTCTTTCCCCATTAGGACAAATTAAGAAACTTCCTGTAGATTAACAGAATACACGAAAATTACAAGATCCAGACTGTTATTGACATTGAACAATCAGCACTAAAAATCTTAAATAATAATAATAATTACAGTAATAATCTGTTTGTAGGGACAAAAATACAACATTTTGAAGCATCTTCAGCTTCTGTTAAAGGGTTAAGATTGTCTGTTTTTGCAAACTATGATGGCAAGAATAGTTTTAAAATGATACTTAGTCCTGATTTAAATTTAACACAAGCAAAGACAGGAAATCTGATGAAAAGTCTAAAAGGGGAAAATGGTGTTTGTAGCATTTCTCTGATGTATATAAAGAAAAGTAAGCCTAAAATGGCATTTCTGAGTATTTCTCGTTATTGTTAGGAATCAGGAGCAGACAGGACAACGTTTGAAAAAGATGGTATTTGTGAAGTAGAAAATACGGTGGGCGGGCCATGAGCTTCCTGGAAGTCCTCAACCGGAACAGGAAGTCCCCTCCCAACGCTGGATAATAAAATGTACCAGTTGGGCCAATGATGTCATCTTGTCTGCAGCTAGGTCCCTCTCCCCTGCTCGGCTCCATTCTGATGGATCCACCTGCAGACAAATAGATCCATTAGATCCATTCTTTGTTTTCCTCATCCGAGCTGGAATTTGAGCCTAAACTGTACGACTGGTTAGCTCCAGTATCCTAGAAAATGACATTTTTTTTTTCATTTTTTTTATTTTTATTTCATCTTTTATTTTTTTATTTTGGCTAAAAACGGCATAATCCTGATTAAAAGACGATTGGTAATGCTTTGAAAATGAATCAAAAGATGATGGGAGTGGGACTTTAAAGCTGGTTTCAGGATGTGAAACATCACCAGTTAAATTCACATTTATTGGTTTATAACCATCCGAACAACCATTTGGTTGCTAAAATTATCCCAGTTACAGAAGTAAAGGTCGTGTTTGTGCATCAGTAGAAAGTAATTAGAAAAAAGCGGGTTTGTAGAAACAGTGCTCATTTATACTGAAGGAGCTTTTTCTTTGAGGAGGGGGTTCTAGCATTCCCAGAGGGTTTTATTCATGGGAAATCATCAAAGAGGCCACCTAGCCACTGGAAATCACACTAATCACAGGCTCAGTGTTTACGCTCAGTAATTATCACTAATTAAGCTTATGCAAGGATAGGAAACCTATCATTACAAGCTGTGAAGAGACACGGATGAAGAGGAGATGGATGTAGATGATAGCAGAGAAAAAGAATCATTATTGGATCAATATAAGGACATTTAATGTCAATTTGGCTAGTGCCCATAAACCATATTTTGGGTGATGAGTTCCAGAAAACACGTTTGCATGATTTATACCTTTTTTTATATACCATATATGTTAAGACTACGGTATAGGTTTCAATCAACAAAAGAAGCACAAAGTGGACACAAACTAAAACAAGCAACAGACAAAACCCCAATGTTTTCATCTGGATGATTGGAACAAAGATTTGTTCTTCGTTCCTCAAAAGCCACTTCAAAAATATCTAAATGTCAAATTTTAGGAGCAAAGCTTTGATTAGAGTCAAACGTTATACAATGGAGAGTCGAGATTGCGGACACAGCTTACGATAACCGTGAAACATAGAAGCGTCGACCGCAGTCGGAGAGCGGCTGTTGACTTTTCCTCCAGGAAGCCTCCAAACAAACTTCCAGCTCAAGGGTGCATGTGTGGGTTTTGCTATTCTTTTTCACCCCCTCCTCCCCCCGTCCCCCCGCCAGCACCGGCCGGCGGCTGCAATTGATTCCAGACCTGCAGAGCCTCTCAACGGCTCGCAAATATGACAGGAATGCAAGGAAAAGAAGCTTAAACATGGCTTCCCACCCGTCTTTTTGGTTCATGTTGCTTTCATTAATGTTAGGACATCTCTGTGAGCGCTTGTCTCTGCCATTTCTTTCTCCTCAGGGATGATTTCAACATCAAGGTGCTTCAAGCCTTCGTGGAGCTTCATGAGTTCGCAGATCTCAACCTGGTGCAGGCTCTAAGGTCAAAACCAAGGGTTTCACTCAGCTGTTGTCTTCACAGAAGTCTCCCTGTTCTCACCCGGCCTCTCCTTCTATTTGCAGGCAGTTCCTTTGGAGTTTCCGCTTGCCGGGCGAAGCTCAAAAGATTGACCGTATGATGGAAGCGTTCGCCTCGCGCTACTGCCAGTGCAACGCTGGCGTCTTTCAGTCCACAGGTCAGACTCAGCAAAGGGTCGCTGTTGCAGAAACAGGCGGTTCACTTACTTTATTTTTTCCGATGCGCCCTATCAGACCTGTCAGATGAGCTCTACTTCCCCTCTTTTGGTCTGTGTGCAAAAACCCCCACAAAAAATAGAACAGTTGAAGAGTTAGAGCCAGAAATTAGTAGCATAAGATTAGAATCTACAACCATATTTTTGGTCTTTATTTCCAAAAAAAAAGGTTTTTATATTATAAAGTGAAAGTGACTGATGCTCTTGTGTAAAATTACATTTAAAGTAGCAATAAACACTAAATATGTCAGCAGAAAAAGTGCTGGAGGGTCTGTAATTGGATGTGAGTGATGGCCTCTTTTTTTAAATACCTTTTAATCATGAAGCCATAAGAGCTCCCGTGAGGATTAACCAGATTAATCATAGATTCCAGTTGACATTTTACAGCAGCCAACAAACAAGAGCCATCTATTATTCAGTTAACTTGGCTGAGTGGAACATGGTCTAAGGGTAAACAAAGCTTGCAGCCGTCCATCAGAGTCATGGATGGGCAGTTGTCTAATGATGAAGCTGCAGGTGTGTCACTGCGCAGCAGGCCTCACCTAAACCCTGATAAAACTCAAAATACCTAAATAGTAAAACTCAAATGTAAGTCATTGGGATTTAAAGACCCACTCCAATCCGGGAGATCTTTAAAAATTGCGACTGAACTGGCTAGAAGTAAGGCATTTTCTATGGATAACATCTCGCTTGCTCAGTCCAGTTCTATTATACATCAATTGATTAATCAATTAATTGTCCCACCCCTAATGTCCTAGAAAATGATACTGTTTCATTTATTTTTGTCTAAAGCAGCATAATCATAATTAAAGACCACTGGGAACGGTTTTAAATTACATCAAAAGAATATCGAAGTGGGTCTTTAAGCAAAATATATGATGTTTTGTTTTCCTCAGAAATAATCCAGCCTTTAAATTTTTGTTTTTGCACTTTTTTTTTTAATTAAACAGGATAGAGGGTCATATCTGGTATCATCTGCATATTGTCAAACAGGCATAGGAACATAAGTTAAAAGTGACAGCAATCAGCCACAGAGCTGCTACGCTAACATTCCTCTTCCTCCCAAAGTACAGTACGGAGAACAAAGGCCCTCTGTTTTTATGGAAGAAGAGCACCCAGACAATGGGCAGCACAGAACTAAAGTCTGCCTACGTGAGCAAGCAGACAGACAGACAGACAGAAGGGGATGAATGATTAATTTTCGGTGTGCCACTGGCCCATGACAGTCTGGGAATTCATACCCAGCTGAGGGATTGTAAACACTCCCCCCTCAACATTCACAGGTTTCATCTTTCTGATACGTTTACAAAATGTTATGTTATGGAATTTAGCTCCCATATTTTAGATTTATTCTATGTCTGAAAGATTTTGGAGAAAACACCTGAAAAATGTCAGGAAAAATCAAGGTCTACTCACTATCGGGTCATCATGTTGGTCTTTATTTATTTATTTATTTTATTCCAAAACAAAGGCCTTTATATGGACAGAAAGATGCAAAGAAATGAAAGGAACAAAACTGCTGCTATATGCTGATGATACTCAGTTATTTATTACCCTACATTTGCTATAGAAATCTGTAACAGAAAAACGAATGCAGTTTTGTGACCTTGTAACATGTGGCTGGATTTGTGTTTCCTTTATTTAATCATCTATAAACATTTGGAGACCTGCTGTGAATGTTTTCTTCACTGATCGGATTCCCCCGCTTCTGCAGATACCTGCTATGTTCTGTCGTTTGCTATCATCATGCTGAACACCAGTCTGCACAACCCCAACGTCAGAGACAAGCCCCCCGTCGAGCGCTTTATCTCCATGAACAGAGGCATCAACGAGGGGGGGGACCTGCCAGAGGAGCTTCTCAGGGTGAGGATTTGCTTGTAATGAGTTTGCGGGGAGCGAGGTGGGGATGCACGTGTCTGACGATCAGCGATGCCTCCACACAAATGAGGCCTGTCCTCCCCCCATTTCCCAGTTTGAGTAATGCTTATCCTCCCCTCCGTTTCTGCAGAACCTCTACGACAGCATCAAAAACGAGCCCTTCAAAATCCCAGAAGATGATGGGAACGATCTGACGCACACATTCTTCAATCCTGATAGAGAGGGCTGGCTCCTCAAGCTAGGTACGAGCGTTTAGAGCCGCAAATGTAACCCAGATTATCCTTGTTTATGCAGAAAAAGCTTCAGAATCACTTTTTTTTGGAGATGAGGCTTTCATGTTTGTGGTGAAATATGTTTGTTGGTGGTTTTTCTGGACTCTCAGGGAACATATATTTCACCACATCTGTAAATACATTATGTGACATTTCTATTGACCTAGTAAGACTTACAGCACAGACAAAAGACAGTCAGACAGCTCTCAGAAATGATCACAGGGCTGGACTCAGATGCAGAGATTTTAGTGGTTTTAATTTCTTGAACAAGCTTCAGCTATGGCTCTTGAAATAACCAAACAAACTGGCACAGGACAAAGGGAAACTCAGACTATTTAAGACATGAGGAAGGGGAACACAGGTGGAAACAATCAGGGAAAATCACACAGTCACACCTGTGGGGAACTGACAAGGGCAGGAAGGAACAAGGCCTGAAACGAGTGGAGAGTTAGAGTTTCAAAATAAAACAGGAAGTGCAACATGAGTAAACACAGGTGACAGACATAGACCAGAAGTGCACAACTCAGGACAAAAGATAAGAATGACAAGACATGATATCAGACAACAATTAAAGTACCAAATACCAAATTAACTCAATTTAATGCCACATACACACCAGGCATGTGTTGTGTGTTCGAGAATGTGCTTAACACGGGTTCTTGTACGCTTTTTTTAATATGATGTTCACATTGAACTGTCGCTACTGATACTAGCCCATGTACTCACAGTTGAAAGAGTCTTGGTGCAAAAATGTCAAAGTGGTGTAAATCTCACAAATCCTGCTCCAACCTTTTTTTCTCTCTATTCCGATATATGATAGACTTGGTGTCATAGAATTCTGTCCAGCCATTAACCACATTTATTGATTTCTCCTTCATGGTCAATTTACTATTAAAAGGGACGCCATCCATAAGCTAATACCAAATCTGAGTTCCTGATTGGTCAAAGTTCAACAGGTTTAACTTTCAACACACGTTAAATGGCCATGCCTTCTGTTCGTAGAGCTTGAAAACTGACTTAAAAACCTGAATAGTGATAGTGAAGTGGTTTCTCGAATGCACATTTCCTAGTCCGGTGTGAACATACCGTATCAAAAAACAAGCAGCAGGCTTCCTTTTCTTTATCTGTCCCACCTCCATTTTTAACTGACCAGTTACCCCATATATTACTACACCGGTATGAAGCCTATTGAGAGAACTATGTTGTAACATTGGGCTATATAAATAAATAGTGTTGTGCTTCCTATACACAGGCCCTGTTCATAATACCACCAGCTCGTCTAACCCTTGAAATAGTTTTCCAAAAGTTGAATGTCTGGCCTTTTATTCTATTTAAAATCTATTTGTAAAGGCTTATTTTTAGTTTCGACGGTGCCCATCTGTCGTAAAAACTCCCTTGATATAAACTTCCAGGTCACCGCGCCTTGGCTGGTTCATGCGTTATTCCTGACCATGCCGACTCACTTCCTCTGAGGTGAGGGTCAGAGTACCCAGCTGCAGTTGGCCATGATCTTTAACAGGAAGTTAAAGAGGAAGTCCATGGCAAATATATTCGAACCATCAGCAGTGATATGTAGGATATAGTAAGGATTGGGCGATGACTGAAGTCATTTTTACATTTATTTATGCCAGATGTTTATAACCTGCTGCATGTTCGTGTTGTTGTGAGCACGTTGGCATCCTAATATCTTAATTATCCTTCAGCATTTTGAATGAAGTGAACGATTAAGAAACATAAAGTAAATATTTCTTGATTCTAGCTTTCACTTTATCCAAGAACCCTCAACCTCGACTTTCCTTCACCATTGTCCTTTTCCTTCTCTGTGTGTGTTTTTTCATTCTTAATTTTTGTCCTCCTGTTTTTCTCCCATTTTTGATGTGTCCTGTCATGTTTTTTCTGTGGCTGTTCCCCAATAAATCTTTGCACTAGGAGGTAGGTAACACCTCGCCCTCCGTTCATCCTCAAGAATGCCCCCACACTGGCATTGGCTGCTCTTATCTCCCCAGCACACCAGACCCCTGAACATGATGACCACCTCCAGTAAATGACTTGAGCTGTGAGAGGACATGTGTGCGCATTAGCACTGGGGGGTGATGGGTTATCTCAACCAAAGGCCAATGAGTTGGGGGTCATTGTTCTTGCTTGGTGGCATTCCTGTTGAAGCTCCCAAGGAGTTTGAATGATGCACAGGGTTAATCTTAGCTGGGGCAATTAAAAAGTACCCTCATTTAGTCGGAAGATACCTTAATTTTGAACCCCAAAAAATATCCATTGAGCTTTTTAAATCGTTATTTGAGTTTGGATTTTAAAGTCCCACTCAGTGGGAGCTTTCTCAGTGGTCTTTTAATGTTGTTTATGCAGTTTTTAGCTGAAATTTAAAAAAAAAAAAAAAGTAAAGTAGTTCATTGGATATCCATCCATTGCTTCTAATTCACAATAATATGAATATTGAAATACTCAGAAATACTCAGCTTATTTCCCCCAGAAAAATGCCACAAGAACATGTTAAAAACACCAAAAGCACAATTTTCTTTGGAGTGGATCTTTAATCATGTTTACCCCAAAGCTTAATGCAATACTTTAACAAGAGTACTACATGTTTGTTTTAAGATTTGACTAGTTTTAGATGCAGAAACATTCCCTTTAATGGCTCCCAGTCATACTGGTAGTTAGGCTAGCTGCACCTGTAAGCTTCTACAGGCAGTATCCCACAGCCGCTATGTACATTTTGCGCATTTTCCGCCCATGAAATCTAGGTGATGTATACGTGATATACGTAATTCATAAGTGCGTTCCTCATTCGTCGATGTGAGCAAGTGTCCGTCGAGGTCTTTACGTGAATTCGGTTTTGAGCTGTTGGTTGAGAACTACGCAGCTCACTCGTATCTTATGTAGTTTATGCGCAATTATTACATAAATCTTACGCAATCGTGCCTGATTTGCAAGATGCATATGAAACATTGTGGTTTCCCACAACAGTTCCACTATTTTCTTACAGGTTTTTCACGCATGTTCCCTTAGATGTATAACTTTTGTGTTCCATATACGGCACGCACATATTACGTAAACAACGCATGAATCACTAACGAGTTTCACATAAAAAGCGCAATAATCACGCACGGTTCATGTTCAACATTGATTTACGTGTTCTTTGTGTTTTAACGTGTTTTCATTCATGATACATCTGTGAAATTTTGACGAAAAGAACCACAGCCTTTCTCCTTTTTTCCACGTATATTCACCTATGACCAACTTTATCCGTGCAAAGTGTACATAGTGGCTCAGTCCTTTAAGGTGTTTCCAAGTACATTATCTAAAGTTTCATTTCAGAAGAACCAAATAGCTGCTGCTCTTTGGAAAGTTTCAAAAAGAGATAAACATGATTAAACCGAATTAGTGGCTTCATGCTCTGGAGACTACCCTGCACGTCATGCCGTTCCCTTCTAGTTACCAAACATCCATGTAGGAGCTTCAGTGAACGGGCTGCGTGAGGTTTCACTGTGGGGATGCACACGCACTGCTGTGTGGTCGGCCATGCAGCCACATAAAGAAGACCCCCTTTATACTATCTTCCTGTGTTGCTGCCCTGCAGCTCCTCTCGGCGCCCCATCACAGATCTTCTCTCTTTCTTCTGTCTTCCTGTTTTGCTTTGCTTTTCAGGGTCATTTTCTTCACATTAGGACCCCCCCTCCCCCCAAAATCCCCACTCAGAACAAACCCTATATTATGTTGGAAAAAAATGGAGGTTCTGCTTTTGGGCCACAGTAACAAACATAATTTCCCGCTGCACTTTTCCATGTACGCTCTCCTATAACACAGTGCTTCTAACAACCGAGTGTGCTGCTGCGCCTGAACGCATCATCATCAACCTTTGAACAGCATGTCAGAAAGTGTTTTGTGGACATCTTTGGAGTTTGTTTTAGAAGGCTGTGGGGTTACGAGAGACACCACATGTTTTTATTCGCTCTCTTTGCATATCACTGCACTTACTGAACTGTGATCGTAGTCAATAAAAGTTCCCAGTTGACACGACTAACTCATTGCTGACTGGCTGAATGAGAATCCTTATGGACATGCATTTACTGAAGTTGTGCATCTTGTCACTTTACTTTCTATGACTAGTTTTGCTTTATTTCTATCCATATCATACCAGATTAGTGCCAAAATTAGTAAAAGGACATATAATTTAATGTAAAAAAAAAGGCTTAAAAAGTTTATACATTGTTTGCACGTCTCAGTTGAAACGTTCAACATCTAGACCAAGAGGCAGCACTTCCTGTTTGACGCTGGATTGAAAACAAAAGTACGATTTTTCATCTATCCACTCCTTTTTCGAGCACTTTCTCACTTCCTGTTTGTCATGTATATTTTTACATTTGGAAATAAAGTGATTTTAAAGTATAAACCTAATATGTTTATGCTAACCTTTTCTAATTATAATAATTATCTGGCCTTTTTGAGCGTTATTTACTACTTTAAAATTTTCCTCTTATAACTTACCTTTAACACTGGTTTTGCAGCAATGCTTGCTTTCCATGTTTTAAGCACATCCGCATCTTCTTCTTCTTTTTTTTTTTTTTACAGATATTTTGTTTTATTTATGTATTTATGTATAGTATTCATTTTGTATTTTTGAAACCTTTTTGGTTTTTTTTCATGTTTTTTTCCCCATGTTTTTATTTTTTAATTTTCTCAGCTGCTGTTTATTGCTGCAAAATGAATAAGCAAAAACCAAAAAATGTCTTTAATTAACTCAAAAAACCCAGAAGAAACCTGTTGTTGGGTTTTCCAGAGTTCCATTTGAAAGGAAAACTAACTAAATAGGTTGTCGGTGTCATTCCTACGTCATCGTAAAGAGCCAATTGGCAAACACACAGGTGATTCAGGAGACTCCGAACACCGTGACATCAGTAACGGCTGCTTTGTGCAGATTCCCCGCCATCAGCAATCCTGTTATTTATTACGATGCAGATTGTTGATCGACTCTCTAAATGCGGATTGCGTGTGTGATGGCGTAATTAACAAAAGTTTGCATAATTCCCCTAATCTGGTTTCGTCTTGATTAAAGAGACGGAGGGTTGCGCCTCTTCCTGATGAAGTTTCTGCACCCATTGTTGTGTGTAAACAAGGAAGAGCTTTGTTCCAGATCTGCCTTTTCAGCAGAAATGATTGAATTCAGCCCAGCAGAACATTTGTGCCAGTTATCACAATCGCATGTTTGTGATTTCCCCTCTTCGCATCCCACCCCCCAACCCTTTTACCCGTTGCCTGTGGGCATCTGACTCTGTGGTCTTGGGGGAGGCAGGGTGTTTGGAGGCACATCGAGCCTTATAACTCAAGGAGATGATCCCAACCAGATGTGGCATGTGGGGCTGGGGGGTCTCCTGCAGGTTAGCGTCTGCGCTCTCCAACCTGTGCCTTTTTTTTCTCAACAGGAGGCCGCGTGAAGACGTGGAAGAGAAGGTGGTTCATCCTCACCGACAACTGCCTCTATTATTTTGAATACACAACAGTAAGTAGGTGGATTTGTGTGTACTCAACACAACCTGAGGAGCTCAGTGTTTCTGTTTGTGATGGAATACACATTACACACAGGCATTCAGTCAATCTGACAATGACTCATCGAATGTGTCCAATGAGACTTACTTGAGCTTCAAAGTCAACAGAAAACAATATATTTTAGGATTTTATTTTATTTTTTTTTGCCATTTTGTCATAAATTTAATAAATATGATTATATTATGGATGAAAAAAAAGGTCCTACATGAAATCCTAATTGCTTTTTGCATCACAAGTTTCAGCATCTCTGTGTTGAAAACTGACCCAAAGTGCAGAAAAAACAACAAAGGTTCTTAAATTTGTTTATCGTACACAAGCAAATGAGCCTTTTTTTTGGCAAAACAGAAAAGATCATTTCTAAAAACGCACTTAAATTGGTAAAAATCTGACTAAAATAGAGAAGCCAAAGAAGGTAAAGTGAAGCCGATTGTGAACGTAGCATAATTTGTAGGTTGTGTTGTGAATCTTTGATCATTTTAAGAGTTGGATTAAATTTAACTAAAATTTAGCCAAAAGCTTTAAATCTCTTCTTTTTGGTGGGCACTGGTCTAGAGCCTCATAGATAGACAATTTGTGATTGCAGAAATGTTTTATTACAATATGGTGTCGCATATTGCCCCATGTAACATCCAAATTATATATTTAAACCCCAAATGGGAATAAAAGAAAAAGGGTGAGTGTGAGAAATCAGAGAAGGAGGCTCAGGTTTCTCCCTGCAGCTTCAACAGATGCTTTGACCAAAATGAGCCACAATCCAGTAATTAACATGGAGCATCATCTGCAAACTCCACATCTGGCTAAAACTATAAGCCACATCCTCCCCCCTCCTTTCACCGTCTCCCTATCACCACAGCCTGGAATCCCTCATGTCAAGCTGACGCTAGCTGTTGCAACAACAGCGGCGGCGAGGGGGCTGGGCCTCCTACACAGCTGTGAGCAGCTGTTCCTGGGTATTTCCTCCCCCTGCTGTGCCTCCTCATTAGGAGAAACATGACAAGCAGCACACATAAAGGCTGCCCCCCCCCTCCCTCCACACACACATCTGGCCCCTGCAGATGGAGCATCAGCCTTGGTGGGGTTAATGGCGGGAGCGTGTTGGTTTACATCTCGTCTGGATGCTGTCCGCCACACGACCAGGATGAGCAAAACCTTCTGAGGGCTTAAAGCTCACCTGCACTTGTTTTTCAGACCCTGACGGGGGCGTGTGTATGTGTGTGTGTGGGGAGGGGGGTGGCCCGGGGGGCAATTCCTCCGAAAGTCAAACTGTGGCAAAAGGAGATTTTCTGAAATGTTTTTGTTCCTTAGCCCTTTTTTGGGTTCAGCTCCAAAATCTTAATAACAAAAATGATTTATGTCCCAGAGCAGTCGTGGACAACAAGGACCAGACTGACTTTGCAAATTTTCTATGTTACCCCCCCACAAAATAAAATAAAATAAAAAAAAAAGAATTTTGGCATAGAAATGATGACATCACAGTGGGAGAAACCATCAAAAAAGGCCAAAATCTTTTATGGGGCTCAAAAAATATTTCAAATTCCCCTAACGAAACCAAAATACACATGTCGGGGATATCGTAATGAGGTTTTAAAATTATTATGGGATGGCCACAGGACGCAATTTGGGAAAGAAGAAGATTTTTGTTTGAGTGATCTTCATGGAAATTTCGCACACCACCAGGATAACCAAAGTTTTGTTGACCCTTGATCCTTTAGGAAGAGGACGCCATCTTGAATTTAAGAATAAAAAAAACACCTTTTGTACCTTCTATAAATTTAAAATCCTTTTTATCAATTGCCTCCTAACTTCTCATAAATCATTGGGAAACTACTTTGACTAAAAAACTGATGTTGACGTTAGATTTTAAACGCCGTTAGCATTGCTTTTTTCTGTTGCTTGCCCATGTTTTATTGTGATATTGTCTAAATTTAACACACGGATCCCTGGCTCAAACAACATAACATACAATATGATCATATCAGGAATGTGGCCGTGGTTTAAAGCAAAAAACCTCAGTTACCAAGGAAATCCAAAAGTTTTCTTTTGCCTTTTTCTTGCAAATTTTACATCAACCTGTTCGTCACCCCGAGGCGACCAAAACATTAAATGGTTGCTATGGAGATGAAACCAACTCAAAAGCTGCTGTTTTGACAAAAGTGGTAGGGGCAGACGGGGAAAGTGAGGGGTGTGCAGCAGCTGCTCAGCCAGTGAGGTTAGGTCAAAAGGATGGTTTTTTTTTGTTGTTGCCATTTCTCAACATTTATTGGGATGAATATTTTAGATTTTTAGATTATTCGTCTGAACTGCTGTCTATCAAACCTTTTAAAATGATGTAGTGCCAAATACATAAATAGCTAAATAAATAAAGGTTATGAGAAATAGAAGTCTCTAAGTGACAGGAAACATGAGACAAAAACCAGATATTTTCCAAATAAAAGAAAACTACTAACCATTTTGTGTGAGTTTTAAACAATAAAGTTTTAGCAGTTTAAGTTAAGCGGCTTAGTAATTTATTTGTTTTTTTATAAGCAGATAGTAAAAAGTTTAACGAGTAGAAATATAAACTTTACTTCCTCATAAGAAATCCCATCAATCACAAGATGCTTGACATACAAGACATAAACTTGGGGTTAAAACAACAAAACATCATAGATTAAATACGACAACGATCAAAAGATAAACTTAAAATGGAAGGAAATGCTGTGGCGAGAATAGATTAAAAGATAGAAATAGTAAAAAAAAAAGCTGGAAAAAAAATACGTGTAAAATAATGCTAAGTTAAAGAGGTGAGTCTTGGAATTACAAATTAAAAAATCTCCACTGTCGTTGTCATGATCCTGGTGAATAATCTGAGTCCTGATGCTGAATCTGTGTGTGTCTTCAGGACAAAGAGCCTCGTGGGATCATTCCTTTAGAAAACCTCAGCATCAGGGAGGTGGAGGAGCCCAGAAAGCCTGTAAGGAGCCCCTCTGTTAGCGCTCCTGTTGCTTTTTACTGTCTGAAGATAATCATGCAATTCAACAAGTGGATGTTGCTGCTTCCTGATGTCTCTTCAGAACTGCTTCGAGCTCTACAACCCCAACCACAAAGGCCAGGTCATCAAAGCCTGTAAGACGGAGGCGGACGGCCGGGTCGTGGAGGGCAACCACGTGGTGTACAGGATATCAGCGCCCACTCCTGAGGAGAAGGAGGAGTGGATCAAATCCATCAAGTGAGAGACGCGTGTCCGTGCGGATCTATTTACACCCAGGGGCACTTAGCCAGCCTCTAGCCTGTTCCCATGTGGGACTTTCTCACGCGTGACCTTGACTCTGAGGAATACCAACACACACCACCGGAACATACGCACAAGCTGTGACCAGGTTTCTCACACTTCCATTCAGATAAGGCTCTGGTTCTGCTGGATAAGGTCACACCCTGACAAGAGCAACGACAGTTTCACACAAACACACACACACCTCCTCAGGCTTTGCCGCACACTTCAGAGGCTTTGTGGAACATTTCCACCACAAGTCCTACGTTAGCCTAAACCCAGATGTAGCTCAGAAGAAGACCCACTCCCATAAAAATGCTGTTTTTTGGTTTTCTTCTGGCTTTTTTCTGACGATGGGGGACAAATAGAGGGAAAATGAAGCTCAAAATTATAATTCAAGTGTATTCAAATTGTTGGCAATCAGGAGCAGAGGAAAAAGATCGCATATGCGATGTAGAAAAAACGCTGGTCAGATGAAGTTTCTGCACTTCCATCATGGAAATGTTCAGGGTTTTCCTCCAGCAACAGGAGCGATGAAGCTGAAACAAAAAACAATTTCTCACATGAGAAAAAAGATGACTTTTACCAACAATAAATGTTATTTAAGCAGCAGGACAACCAGTTCATCCTGGAGCTTAAAGAGCCCATATCATGCAAAATAATTTTTTGTTTTTTAACGAATTATAATTTTATTCCTCATGAAAAACTACTACAAATCCCAATTTTGATCCGTTCACACATTTTTTGAGAATTCCTCTAAAAACCGGAGCACCAGCCCCTCCCAATCCACGAAAACAAACGGGTCCTCATATTGTGATGTAGATAAGTGAGGAACAGCCCCTTCCAGGAAGGGTCTGTGCTCCCAGCTCCGCCCCCAGGCTAACAGACACGCCCACTTTCTGCACGTTAGCGGCGTAGTGCTTTCCCTTTACCTCCGGATGTTGTTAGTTTTCGTGGGCGAAACGCAACCACGCCGCCAAAGCTGACTTTAGGTTGATGTCATGAAGTGGGCGACGCCTACAAGGAGAGAAAGGCGGAGCCTCAGAGATTGAGTTGCCTTACTTCCGGGTAGGAAAAAGATCTGCGAAAATAACTCATGTTTCATAAAAAATGTGTTTTTAAGTGTGCCAAAGGTAATATCATATATTCGGATATAGTTTACTCTGAAAGGCTTTAAAAAGCAGGACAGAGGCCTTTTAAAGCAACATTGATTTAAAGATCTTTTTTTTCCTTTTAGGTTTTCTATTTAGTTTTTTCTGGAATAAACTCAAAAGTCATTCAAATTTTGGTTTTCCTTTTGTTTTTGCTCAATAATAGGAATTTTGGGGTTTAGAGGTTATTAGAGGTTAACAGCGGAAGCCGAGAAGGAATTCAACTTATGTACCGATTGTGTTTTTGGTGTTTTTAACATGTTTTTTGTGGAATTTCTGGATGAGGGAGAACATAAGAGTTAAAAAAGAAAAAGAAAAAACTTTAAAATTGCATTTCTAAGTTTTTCTTTATTCAAATTTTTTGAAGCAGACAAAAAAAAAATGCTGTTTGAAACAGCTTGTATTTGTGACATAAAAAATTTGTTGGGCGGGGCACAAGCTCCGTTCCATTTGCATTGCAGACGACTAGGTCCTAGAAAATGTTTTTTGAATAAAACTAAAATATCGCACCCCTGGTGGTGAAACAGATTACTCGTCCATTGATTTGTACTCCTGAAATCCAGATGTTTTGTGCACAACCCAGACAGGATGCTTTTATGCTGACATCGTCATCCTCAGACAAATGACCTCTGTTTTGTTCCTGTCTGCTTCCCCAGGGCGAGCATCAGCAGGGATCCTTTCTATGACATGCTGGCCACCAGGAAGAGGAGGATAGCCAACAAGAAATGATGACCGCACCTCTTTGAGCCGCATCTGTCGACAACACTTCGGCGACGGGGATGTAGTTTTTTCGGGCGGGAGCAAACAGAGAGAAGCGCCTCCATTTCTGCCCGATGTGAATGTGGAGATGTTTTTTATTTTATTTTTTTGTTCGGCACGGAATAATGATAAATGTGGGAAGGGAGAATTGAAAAATTGAGGAGCAGCTCCCTTATTTGAGGTGCCTGTGAGGAGACCGCCCTCTAGTGGACAAACCGGAAGATTCTTCCTGACGCTCAGATTCCCAGATGCCATCCGACTGCAGCTTATTAAAGCCTCAAGCTCATCAGTCAGCTGGTCTGATTGATCAAAAGGACTTTATCTTTATATGCAAACATTCAGGAAAAGGTTGAACTTCATGTCATCAAGTGTTCTCCTTTGTTTCATTGAAATCCAGCTCTGTGAAGGTCAGTTCTTGTGTATTTATTTTCTGTCACAAAGAGCCCCCTCCCCAGATTACACTTAGCATGTATAGTATGTCATGTACAAACCGTTAACAGGAGGAGTAAATCCGTCTCCTATTTTGCGTAGAGGAGACGCTCTAAAGTAGACTAACTCCTCGTTTCCAGACTGATGCTTTTCTGATGCTGGAATAAAAATACAACAAATAACTTTTGCATCAGAATTCCTCAATGAAACCCACCAATCTGCCTGATGTGTGGCTATATATAAATAGAAATAATCCATTTGAGCAGAAAAAACGGTGCATGTGTAAGAAAACCTGAATGCAGTTCTTGATACTATAATTTAAGTTTGTTCATCAAGAGGCTCAAATACAAATATAATACAAAAAAAACCCACTCCTGGCATCTCAATGTTTTTCCATTCACTTAAACACTGTAAAACACACACAAAAAAACAATCATTTTTGACATAACAAATGTATTTTAAGGCTTTTTACCTTATACAATGTATAAATTCAGACATGCTAAACTAAAGGTATAACAGCAGTTTTCTCAACTTTTCCTCAAAGTTGGAAAAGAAAGAAAAAATAAAAACTCAAAACGGTACAGACGCTCTTCCAGAAAAAGGTGATCGACGACTTCTCCTAAAAACCAAACATCAAATCCTGATACAGGATTGTTACTTACAAAAATAACTGATAATACAGTTGAAAAATTAAATTCACAGTATTTTCATGATGCTAGAAGACTGTATTTGTCATTAAAAGCTAACACAGATGGTCCACAGTCAAGACTTTGGAAAAAAAGAAAGCATCTTTTTTTTTTTTTTAAATTACCTAAAAAATAAGAAGGAAAAAGACTAGGATGCAGAGTGAAAAAGGTTAAAATATAACAGTGAATAAAAAGCTGAGAGATGATCTCAAGTCTGTCCAGGGTTAATGTGGAGGTATCAGTCAGCAAAGCCTCGCTGGAGTTCCCTCGGTTCCTTCGGCTGCACCCCGTGGGAAGTATTGCAGCGCTGTAAATATGTTGACATCCTTTTTTTTGGATTCAGCAGCTGGAAAACTGAGTGAAGCCACAAAGTTTCAAGTCCTGAGTTCCACCGAGCCGCAGCTGAAACCTTTAAGCTCTGGGCTTTGTTTGGGTTCCGACAGGTATATATTAATATTTTTCACAATAAATGTTTGAACAGATCAATGTCTTTTTTTAACCGTAATGAGAAATACATCAAATAAATCCACATAAAAAGAAAAAATGTTTTTTGAAAGTTGTGTTAAAAATTCTAGATATTTCCCGTGAAGAAGCACCACTTCAAAAAAATGTTTATCATTCCTCTGCTGTTGTCAAAACGGTGAAGATGGATCTGGAACACAAAAACAACAAAAGAAGAGGAAAGGGTTGAGTTTTTTGATTGCAGTGGATGAAACAAGCATTTGCTGCCTTGCTCATTTTGTAGGTTTTCCCTCTTCAGTGCACATTAATGGAGAAAAAATAAATACATCTAGAAATTGACTTTAAAGAATTGATATAGATGTATTTTCTGCCCTAGAAACCATGAATGTGTCGGTCGGGTTCAGTTCGGTCCGGTTTAGAACAGTTCTCTTGTCGTACTGACCTTCAGCCAGTCAACGGGTTTCAACAGTAGCTCCGCCTAAAAGCAGTGGTGGAGGACCCAAAAATGGTATGGTCCATTTTTTAAAATGGAAACGGGGCTCACGGGTTCTGGTTCCCACAGACCGGGTTTGGTGCGTCTCCTTTGCGCTGCAGTTATGTCTACGTTTTGGAGGACCGACTAGACGCGGGGGGCCCCGTGCTCCCCCCCTCCTTCGTTTGCGTTTTTGTATTTCCAACATTAAACTTTCGTGGCAAAGACGGATGTGGGTATCATCCGGGGGGTGTTAATGGCGTTATTGCGAGGGCACACAACCTTAAATATGAATTTGATTCATATTTATTCTGAAACTACTGACGGAAGTTTTCATTTTTTTCCCATTTCTCCGTCTTTTTCCTGGAACAGAACTCCTGCGTAAAGTTTGGGTTGCGTTGCGGAGGGACGGACGTCCCACGCAGACGTGACGGAGGGGATGTAAACCTGCAAGTTTTCAGTTGATTCAAAAATCAACAAGGGATCAAATACTTATCTCCTCTACGGGAAGTATTTAAGGAGGACGGATCCTTACAGAGTCGGGACGCCGGGGGGGTGGTCAGTGAGAGTAGAAGTCGGCTCGGCCAAATCCGTTTTCTGCAAAACAGGTAGAAGTGGCTCAGATCTACTGCAGACGTTTACCAGAACTCTACTGGTCTTTGAGAAAAGGTGCGATACCCGAGTATCCGTTGAGGTGTCGGTGGGATGAAGCGGTTGAGGGGGGACTGGGACACGGTGGGGGTAGATGGTCCCTGCTGTGGTCTGTGCGGCGTCGTTTTTCAGGCGGGGGCCCGCTGTAGCGATGCCGCTTTCGGCTTTCCCTTTCGCCGCTGCTTCGGTTCTCGTGGCTCTGAGCCGCGTCCCAGCTCCGCCGCTCGGGGTCGCCGTCCCGGTGCCGCCGCCTCTTCTTCTTCTTCTTCCTTCTGCTCTCAGAGGCCGAGTCCACGTCGGAGCTTCTGCGGAGGAAACAAACTCAGGTCACTGGAGTCCCGCTTTATGAGACGTTTTGATTCTACAAGACAACTCCTGTCAGTTTTTTGGTCCATATCTCTGTGGGAGGCTTAGGCCTCGACTGAAAGAACTAATCACCTTTTTTAACCTAACACCTAAAGTTACCTCACTAAGCCACTTAAAGCGGCTTGGTTGTGATCCATCAAGCTCAGACTGGCTCCTGAGTTAGGATGTGAGGAAACGGAGAGCTGCTCACCCGCTCCTGTGGTGTCGCTCTTTATCTTTCGACTTCTTCTTCTTGCTCTTTTTGTGTTTTCTGCAGCGATGAGCCTCGGAGCTGTCTTCTCGCTCCTTACTCGCGTGACCGGCAGTCCTCCTGTGACTGCCGTCGTCCCTCTTAGAGGAAAGCTCCTGGCTGGACAGGAGATCTTGCCGGGGGGAGCCCTTGGACTTGTTCGGTTCCCAGAGTGCATCGGGTGAAGAGCTTCTGTCTCTTGAGCGGCAGTGATCCCTCTCCCAAGTGCTCCTCTTCGTCGCGCGGGGTTCTCGGTTGTACTGCTGCCACCTCCAGGGGCCTGGGGCCTCCTCGCGGTGGGGGTAGTTGTATCCCCTCCGCTCGTAGTCTGTGTCGGAACGGTGGTAGTAGTGGCCGTGATGGTAGGAGCGTCGTGAGGAGCGGTCGTACTCTCTGGGGTGGAAGACCTTCCGCTCCCAGTGACGCTCGGGATCCCAGTCCTTGTAGCTGCGTTCGTGAGGAGGAAAGCGGTCCCTGTATGAGTGATGGTGGTCTCTGTAGTCTCGCCGATACCGATAACCATCCCCGTCAGTTTGGCGCCGTGGGCTCCTGTCCCTGTAGTGTTTCCTGCGGTCTCTGCCGCAGTCAGACAGCACGCCGTCTCTGTCGCGAGTCGGCTGCCTGTCGTCGCCTCTGGAACTCGACGTGGGCTCTTTAGCTCCCGTCTCTCCTTCCGTCTCCAACGTCGGACCGTTTGTTCTCGGGAAGCGCTCGCCGTCGTCCTCGCTCTTGCCGGGCTTCTGCGTGGATGCAGAAAGGCTGCTGGTGCTCTGAAAGCAGCCCCGCTGTGAGGACGACAGAGCGGGCTCTGCGTCCGCAGCAGAGGGGAGCTCGCCGGCCGAAGGCGGAGAGCTGACAGCGGTGTGGGTGGGCGGGGCTTCAGGCAGCATAGTAGCCCTTGCATCGGCCGCCTGGAAGCGCTGCCTTTCATTAGCAGCAGGTTGAAGGTTCTGGACAGAATCGGACTGGGAGGAAGCCGCAGCTTTCGCCTCTTTACTGGGGAAACAGGAGTAAAGGTTATTAGCTCGTCTTCATTAGCGCCTTAACAAGCTGAGTGGCTGCTAAAACAAGTCTCTTCCTCGCACCATGATCTGAGTTACACCTAATGGAAGAAATAACTATTTTCTGTTGGTCTCATCTCCATAGCAACCATATTATTTATTTTTTTGTTCAATGTAATTTTTTTGAGGATTCGACAAAGGTACATTCTTGGATTTCTTTAGTAACCAAGGTTTTTTGGTTAACCACGCCCACTTTCCCAATATGTGAATATCAATGTCATATCATTTCGCTCAGCTGGAGCCAAGGATACGTGTATTCAATTTTCAGAGTACTCCAGTAAAAAGTGTGGCAGGGGGAAGGAACCACCACTTTTGCGAGGTCGCCACGGTAACACTGTTGAAAGTCTACAAACGTTACAGGAGGCAAAAGGTCAAAATCCCTAGAAGTTTACATTTTTTGCTGGTACTGAAAGTGAGTTTTTTGTTGTCGTTTTAAATTCCAGATGGCAAGGGTCAAAGGTCAACAAAACTTTGGTTGAAGTTGTGCAGTTAAGCTTGCAGCATGTGAAATTCAGTGACCATCACTCTAACAAAATATTTATTTTTCCAAATTATGGGACAAATGTGAAAACTGCTCAATTTCACACTTTGCCACAACTACACATGTGTGGGCTTTGCCTTTGTAAGTTGATTTTTAAATATTTTTAGAGCACCATAAGAGATTTTGATCCCATTCTTTTTTTTTTTTTTAACGGTTGGCTGGGATGTCATAATTTTTCCCGTGGATTGTTCACTAAGCCCAAAAATTCCTTTTCACCGGGTACCAGGTGCAATTTTGGGTGAGTTTTTAGGTCTGTGGCTAAGAGGCGCAGTAAAACAAAAAAGAATTGTGAAATTCATACTCAGGTCTTTGTGCAGAAATGGACATGAATTCATGGAAGCACGTTTTACAGACTTGGCATGGATTTTTCCTCTTACTTTGGTTGAGTGTGGCCGCCATCGACTCCATTGGCAACAGCCGTCACAGAGGATGAACTTCCAGAGACCTGAGGATCACAGAGCAGACAGGTCAGCATCATCTTCAGACCAGACTGTTCTGCACAGAAATAGGGGGAGGCACCTTCTCCGGGGCCTTGAGTCCGTTCACTTTGGGGTGTCCGTAACCGTTCTGGTTGGACGCTCCGCAGGTTGGTCCGTTGGGTTCACTGTCGTTGCGGCGAGTGCCTGCCTCCCCGTTGGTGACTTTAGGAGAGGGAGCGCCGATACCTTCTGCGGCGTTGCTTCCTTTGCTTCTAGATGAGCAGCCGTTGTCCAGAGAGGCGGCGTTCTCCGGCTCAGATTCTTCTGAGGACTCCTGGCTGTAGGGCACCAAGAGGGACGCTCCATTCCCTTCGCTCGGCTGGTCTCCGTTACTGCACACCGCACCGTTTACGTGGTTGAGTTGGCGCGGAACAAATCGAATGTCTGAGGTAGAGTGTGAGGAAGATAAAGAACCGGAGGAGCTTGCGGGGTACGACTGACTGTAAGAAGATGACGGTCGGTTCTGTTTGCCCTGTCCAATGAAAAATGAAAGTCTTTGTCGTTTGTCCTGGTCCGGAATCATCGTGGGTCGGCTGACTGAGTGTGAAACAGAGGAGGAAGAGGAGGAGGAGGAAGAGGAAGGCAATACGTGGGTGGGCTTTCCCAGCACACTGCTGCTGGCGCCTTTGGAGCCCCCGGGGTAGTCTTTATGAGCTCCGTTCCCGTTAAGGTGGGCAGAGCTCTGTAAAATCACACAAAAGAAACTCACACTGAGCGTGTCCGTCGTTTACCGCCAACGTGACGTTGTGGAAAGGTCTGGGCGTTACCTTGGCGGCGTGTGAGGGGAGCTGGGGACCGATGAAGCCCACGTTGTGATGGATGGCGTTGCTGCGCGGCGTCACCACTGGACGCGGAGACGACTGACCGGAGATGCTCGGGCTGCGGCTGGAGCTGCTGTAATCGCCAACTTTTTTCACGTCTGAGGTCCTGAAGATGCAGACGGAGAAAACATCAACGCGTGATCTATCGATCTACTGTTGAACTTTTAGGCCAAAAAAGAGACTATGACAGTAAAATAAACACACTGTAGAGGCGACGTTACTGTTTAAAGACCCACTCTGAGGAAAAGGCTTTTTAACACGCTCCTGTAGTTTTTTTGGTCATGATGGACATAAAGCTTCAGATTGTATTTCTAACTATATCTCTCTTCAATGAAAATCAGGAGGAGATGAAAAAAATGCCTTTTGAAGAAGATCGTATTTATGACATAGAAAATAAGCTAGGCGGGTCACAAGCTCGTCTTTTTTTTGCACTGCTAATGTTAGTTAGTTTGTTTTTTTATATTTTGGCTACTACTGGCATAGATATAGTTAAAAAAATATATATCAAAAGGTGATCAGAGCGGAACTTTAAACCTCCTAAAGGTTGCGTTTGTTTGATGAGCTTCTATCTTATAAATGCATCGCAGTCCTGTCCGTTGTTTGCATGCTAATTTATTTTATTTCATTTTATTTGAACAGTGGGAGAGTGATTAGTTGGCTTTGCATGCTGTAATGAATCTGATTAACAAAAAATTAGCAAAGAAAATGGTGGAGAAATAAACAGCCCATCTCTCCTCTTCAGGTGAGCAAGAGCGTGGCAAACTTTTCACCCAGGTGTCACCAATTAACAAAGGAAAAAGGTGAACCATGAAAAAGTAAACAAGGAAATGTGCAAAGAAAACTACATTTTGGATTCTACACACACTCACTGCAATGTAAGGGGTTTTAAACAAACACACGTCCTGTCAGAAACAGGACTTATAAAGTCCTATTTTTACTTTCTGATATTCTACCGGATCATAAAAAACGACAACTAAAGCAAAACAGCAGGGAATTCTAAACATGTGGTTCTACAAAACAAGGTGCGGTTGACTCACTTGATGTAGAAAAGAACATAAGCCTGCTGGTTGAGGACAGACCGGATGTCGCTGACGGACACAGAGGAGTCGTTCATCTGATACCATTGACCGTTGCTGGCCTGGAAGACACAACAACATGCAGCGTTGGAGAGGAAATCAAGGATTCCTGCACAGAAACAAATCTTTTCCACGTAAAACCTTCGTCCATTTAGCTGCGAGACAAACAGAAGTCTTATTTCATCATCCATGCAGCTTTAGGAATACCTTAATATAACAGAAGTAGTGTCCAGCGTGACAGCTGAATCCAGAGTGAACCAGTACGGCGTACAATCCGTAGTTCTGTGGCTCTCCTTGTGACTGGGACATAAAAGGCCGCAGGTCCAGGCTGTCTGGATATTTCACATCCTGGGAAACACAAAAGCTCATTAACTTCTTGGGGACTTCAGTGGACTGAAACGTGTTTATTTGTTTTGAGGGTATTAATCCAGAACCAGACGAGCACCCAAATATTCCTGAGCTCATTTAAGGAAAAACGTAGAATCCAGAGCCAAACAGGACGAGAAAGAGCCGATACCTGGAAACTCTGTTTTTCTTTCTTAGCAACTGTGGGTCAACCTGCAGAATCATAAATTCTCTATAGACATGCCTCCCCTCACTAGAAAGGTCCCTCGATTATGGTTGCCCTGAAGTGCAAATTCCATCACCTACCGACTCAAGGCACAAAAAAACAAACATACAAATGTCCCACTCTGATCATCTTTGATCCATTTTCAAAGGAATCCCAGAGGTCTTTTAATTACGATGATGTTGATTTTAGCCACAAAAAAAAACCCTGTGTTGTTTTCAAGGACATAGATTCTGTAGAGCAGCAGGAGTTCATCATAAATTCGCCTCGAAATTGTGGAAGGGATTGCTGGCGTGGAGCAACGCCGCCTTCCTTCGCTTTCTGTTGCTGAGAGCTCCCAGCGGGGACCTTAAGCTCCGCCCAGCATATTTTTTACGTCACGAATAGGCTCCGTTTCAAATGACATTTTTCCATTTGCTCCTAATTCCCAACAATTTAAATAAATAAATACACCGAAATACTATTTTAAGCTTCAATTCTTTCTTTATGTCCTCCATCATCAAAAAAATGCCACAAGAACATGTTAGAAACACAGTTTTCATCAGAGTGAGTCTTTAAAGATCACAATGACAATTAAAAAGGCCAAACAAAAGTGAAACAAAAATAATAAAAAAAAAAAAAAGTAAAATGAAAGTGATTTCCATAAAACATATTAAAATGTTATAAAAATGAAACTAAATAGGAAACTGGAAAGACGGGTATTATGGAACATCGGTGATTGCTTGATGGCGTTTTTTATTTGCCGTACCGTCTGTCAGACGCTGTTTCTTTAAGCTTCTGGCTACAACCACAACTAAAGTTCAGTCATTCTCCAATCAGCTCTCTACTGCAGTTTGGGTGGAACCTCCATCTGCTTTCCCTCTTCTTAAAAACTCAATGTCATCATCCGATCAGCGATATCTTTGTAGGTTTTCCTTTGTTGTTTCATTTTTCATCATTTCATATATATTTCTGGAAACTTTGTTTACCCCATTTACTTTTTCTTTTCTGCACTTCAAGGCCACCGTAAAAAAGAGAGGGCCGGGTTCGAAACACCTGAACTAAGCTTAAAAACATCTACGTCTCGTGACAGCTTTTGTTCTTGGCGAGCCGGTTAAGTTGCATTCCGCGGAGATACTTTCACTTCCTGTTTAATCCTGAGACATGGGATGATGCCCGCTGATCCAGCACCCGACCTGTCTCCCACGAAAACGTGGAGCAGAAGTTCACGCTACCTTGGTAATTTTTCCTCCGGTGAAGTTGGCGAACCGTTTGAGTGAGAGGGTGAGCACGTTCGGGCTGCGGTGGATCGTGAATCTCTTTGAGGCGGTGACCATTTTTTTGCACCTGAGAAAAGCAGATGTTCAGACGATTAGCGGGTACGTCTGCAGACGCACAAATAAACACAAGCTGCGTGTGGAGGATCGGGGTCTTACTTTGTACATTTGTAGGCGTTTTCACCGTCCAGCTGCTCTGGCTTGACAAACTGCTCCAGAGCTTTGGACACACTGGGAGCCATCTGAGCAAAACACATTCAAGTTCCTTACTGTTCTTTAAGAGCTCTGGCACAACCTTAAAAATCTATTAATGAATGAAGAGAATGCTACCTTGATTTCTAAAGTAATGTCCAGAAAAGGGTCGAATGTGTCTGAGACGGCTTTGCAGCTTAAACATTTCACTAAAAACAGAAAATATGAGGCGTTATAGATAGAGTAAAGCTGCTGGATAGTTAAAAGTGACTTAATGTGGTAGATAAAGTCCTAAAAGCCATTAATAGTCACCTCTAGATCTAAGGTATCCGCCAAATACTTGATGAATGAAGGTGGTTGCCTGCGTCTGCCTGTCTAATCTGTCAAAAACACAACATTTAGAATAAAAATTAACTCATCACACGTTGGAAAACAGAAAAAACCTTCAGTAGGAGTAATGGAAAATAATTTATACATAAACAAACAAAAAGCAAAAGCTTTAGCTACAGTACAAACACTTAAAGGCTTTTTTTTTATTAGTTAAACGCAAATGAAGGGTTAAATCAGTGGTCCCTAAGCTCTGAGCTGCAGACGGTCCAGAGAAAAACAAACACACTTCTCCAGTTTTTTTTATAATCTGATTCTGAAGGAAGTTTCATTTTGAAAAACTACTGGATAATTCTGCCCACCACAATAAACTCATCCTTGACACACCCGCTGCTTTCTTGGCCTAAAAAAGGTTGGAGACCACTTATCTAAAGCCCTTTGAACTGCACACCTAACCTGCCATAATTTAGTAAAAAGAAAATGTTGGAAAGAGACAAAAAGCTAAGTTGAAATCACTCACTTAGTTCCAGGTAAGCAGGACTTTTGCATAGCGTCCACTGTGTACCGCAGGAACTCGTGTGCATCCTCCTGGCTTCCATAGCGGAAGTGCTTTGCAATTCCTTGACAAGACAAAGCCAAAAAAAAAAAAAAAAAGGATGCATGAGCAAAAATATCCCTGTTGAGCTCTTTTCACAGAAAAATAGAGTAAATAACTCAACAGGTAGAGAGATAATATAACAGAAAGGCATCTGGCTTTCCTTTCACATTCATAGTTTGCAAAGTACAGGCTTAGTTTTGCAGACGTTCTTACTTTTTAGCTCATTGAGGACACCAATGGGTTTAATGACGTTGCCTGAGTTGGCAAAAACCTGAATGATGTGGTTCTGCATGGTGCACATCATACAGAAGCCCGGCTCTTGACCTGCAGCAGGGACAGATTGAACTCCATAAATCCTCCCGGTAAGAAGCATCTCACAGAACTCCACAGTCCCCCCAACAATGGTAGATAAACAATAAAAGATGAAGTCACTTACATGTCTTGGAGTGCTCTCGGGACAGCATGTGGTTGGCTAGGGGAGGGGTGTATGTGAGACACTGCAGGGCGGAGTTGAGGAAGCAGGTGTTCCCCATGTTTTGGAGACCAGCACCGATGCGGTGAACCTGGTTCCACTTCAGGGTCAGTCGCTCTGGAGGGAACAGGATCTTCTGGGGCAGCTCGATCCCATCACTGCTACTAACAACTGGACATAAAAAAAATAACACATGAGGGGCAGTAAATAAAAGAGGCAAAAATTTGTGGGGACAAAAATAGTGGATTTACAGCAGTTTAAATAGGCTTTAAACCACAAAACATCATAGATTTAGCTGCTTTTTTTTGACAAAATTGTGTCTTTGTGGACTTTATATCCATGCAGCAACAAAAACAAAAGCTCTACAGATGGAACAGAAGGATGAAACACCAACATTCAGTCATGTGTATAAATCTTTCATTCTAACTGGTGGAGTTACTAAAATCAACGGCGAAAAAGCCACGCAGCGTTATTTTAAAACAAATTCTGCTTTCTTTCCCGTATCATACGAAAACCTGAAAAAGTCTTCTGCTTTGATGAAGCGGTTGTTGGCAAAAACACAACAGTATGATGTAAAATAAAAAGACACTCCTCAAAAACAAAGTGCTGGGTAAAGGCGGGGATGTCTTTACCGTGGTCCTTTGGTCGATCCACAGAGGACGGCGTGCTGTTGTAGACAGCAGCGCCAGGAGTTGGACCCAGACAGCCTCCTGGAGACTTGAGTCTCGGGGAGTCGCAGGGCCCCCCTGCCCAGCTGCTGGAACAACTGCCCTCCATCCCGATGTCTCCACTGGTGAAGGTGGACCGGTTAAATCCGACTGACTCGTGGTCAGACTTCTCAGAAGATCTGTCAACTATGGTCATTGTTCATTGCTGTATAGACAAACAAACAGAAGTACAACTTCAGCTAGCATCTCCCAACTCTCCCATCTACAGTAAAGTTGCTACACTTTTGCTCAGAATAATCTTCAATAGCTGTCAACGTTGCAGAAGAATCAGACGTCTTTGACTGAAAACATTCTGTTCCCGATTTATCTGTATGTGCAGGATATTCGATAACCTTTGCTACATCAGCTTCAGAAGTTATTTTTCATATTTTATAGGGGAAAAAGTCACTTTTCTCTTTATGTTTCAGTTGTATTTATGCCAAAATACAATAGTTCATTTATATTTATCATAATAGTAGTCTTAACATAAATACAAATCAATGTCTTATCTTTCTTAGGGGTGAAGGAAGTCTTTCAGTGAGAAATCGACCCCACTGTACCTTTAGGTGTTGACGGTTGCAGACCTCTGATTTAGGGTCCCTTACTTGATAATAGCAGGTAGATTTGGAATAAACCAATATTTTTCTTCAAAACTTTAAATGTATTTCTGAGTGTATAGTCATTTTCTTTATTTATTTTTTATTTTTATAACAGGGAAAGGTTTTTTTAAAACTAAAAGATGACAGAAAATGGCAGTAAACAAAAGACTGAGAGCGGATGTATGTAACTAACCCGTATTCTTTATGGATTATTAATGAGGGACAGCAGAAATGTGAGGCTTATTTCACAGGCCTATACCTTTTAGTACAAAATCTGTTTAGAAATAATGTCATAACATCTTGGTTTTTAATACACATACAAGATTTAATATGTTTTGCATACCAGTTTTTATGTATGTTTAAAGTTATTTAAATTCAGATTGCAAACAGTCAATATTTAACTAATAAAAATATAATAAATTAAATGTGTTCATGTAGTTTGGTCTGTTTACAAATAAATGATCCTTTCACAATAAAAAAAAACTGACTTTCAACCTTTTATTTTGACAGGGGGAAAATAAAAACTACAAGACAGGGGGGCGGAAGTGGCATCTCCTAGTGTTTTCGGCTAAATAAATTAGTGTTTAGATTTATGTGAGTGAATATAAGCTAATATGAAATGTCTAACATAAAGCTAAACCATCGCAAAGGAGGAAGTAGGTTTAGTTTTCAATGTAGACTTTCCGACTGGACTACTTCCATGTCGGAAGCGCATTCAGGAGAGCAGCTGTTCCCTCCCACCTGCTCCGACAGGCGGACTTAACTAGCTAACAGACGGTGCTAGGCCTTTAACACGCAGCACCTTTAAGTTTAAGAAACGAGCTGTGATCTTGCGTAACTATGGGTTACGGATAGCAGATAAGACTAATAAATTTACTGTCCTTCACCGGGAAGCGGCGCTTTGAAGGCTTTTGAATTCCGCGTAAAGAACATTTCGCGTAGCAACGTTGTTGCTAAGGCTAATTTAATAGCAGAGGCTGTTCACTTTTGCAAAAATCGTAGAACTTTGGCACTTTCCGAGACAAAAATGGTACACTGGTACCTTAAACTTGACTTTATTTGTATTTTAAAATATCAAATCGCAAACGTATTTCGCTTATTGAAAAAGGAGGGGCACGACACCGGCTGCTGAGAGCTCAATGCGCCGCTTTCTCCGACATGACATCCAGAGCCGGTGTAAGGCTACTACAGCTTCCCACAGCGCCTTAGACCCCCGTAGATATTTCCGCTGCGCGCTTACGGTGACGTTTAATCGTAAAGGTAACTCCGCACCTACCTGAAATCTTTTACAAAGTCGTTAATAGCAGTTTTAAATCCATTCCGTATTTCCAGCGGGTGTCCGGCGGTGAACAATGACGTAGCTGATTGCCTGACGGGTACATCCGGGTACCTACTATGAAACGAGGCTTCTGATTGGCTGAGTCTTCTTTTTCCGTGAGAAACGTGTTGGGAGGTTCCGTCGCATGTACAGAATTGTGACCTCTGGGTGAACGTTTAACCCTAAATCTATACCACAGCATCATTTCAAATCAATAATTATAGGTAGAATAGCTTCACCCTCAAGAGAGTAAAACACGCATCCCAAAAAATCAAAGTCTGAACATTTGTAGGCTCCATCTATCCACATTTTTTAGATATAAAGCACTTTAGATGCAACATTTGACTGCAAAAAAGGTCTTTTTTTATAAAAAATAAGTATGCATTTTTACATATTTTCATTGTCTTTTACTTTAATCCCACCAAATGTATCCAAAACTGGTTTTATTTAACAGCTGAAAAGAAATAATAACTCCATTTCCGCATCCAGGTGTACAAGACTTAAAAACATCCACACATGCAGCTCGGATCAAGTCGAATGGTGACAGTCTTTGAAACCCCTTAAAGGCTCAGGTCTTGTCCAGCTCAGAAAACGTCACAGTGACTCGTGAACTCTGAAGCCGGCTTATCTGCAGCCTCAACTGCATGATCTCCTCTTCCTGCTCCTCAACTCTTCTCTGCAAACCGTGAATTACCTACAGGAAGAAAAAGGTTTTAATCACAGTTTATAGGGACTAGGAATTAACAAATCACTATTAGGCTGAACGACGACAAAGCAGAGATTTTTTTTTTATCCATCCTACATCGATATATTACATTTGGAAGGGTATTTAAAGCAGATTCATCCAAAAATACCATGTCTTTACTGCTGAAGAGTTCACTCTGAAGGAGTTGGGTGGCCGTGAGACGAACGCTGGGCTCTTTACTCGTTAGATTTTTGATATATTTTGCCAGAACCGGCCACCTCTGACGGAACGAGTCAGGAACTTTCCCTTCCCTCAGGTCTCCTAGAGTCCGGACACGCTCCATCTCTGTTCCAAAAGGCTGGAAGAGCTCCAGAGCTATAACTCCAATACTGTACATATCTGACTGGAGGAGCAAAAAAAGCACAGTCATTAAAATAAATAAACAACAAATCAATAGTTGCATAACTAAGAAAGGAGTTACTTTGGAATCATAATGAGATCCTTTTAGTTGCTCTGGGGAAGCGTACACAAATGTCCCAACACCTGAAGTATGAATGGAATCTGCAAAACACACGAGATTTCATTTCAAAGTAAATATCGCCACCTAGTGGTAATTTTCAGACACGTCATGTGCTGTGAGGTTACCACTGCCAGAAGAGTTGGATCTCTTATAGCCGTCCACTAAAATGTCTCTACAGGCCAAGCCGAAGTCCCCGATTCGAACGTGGCAGTCTGGGCCTTGAAGAAAAATGTTTCTTGGCTTTAAGAATAAAAAATTAAAAAATAAAAACAGATCAAGTCATTATTTATATGTAAAAGGTTTGCAGAATAAAATGTAGTATTAAACATCATAATTTGTCTTAAATAAATAAAAAAGGACAGAAAAAGGAGGGAAATTCAGCTTGGTTACAGTTCAACATATTTCAAATCTTCACAAAAAAAAAAAAAAAAAAAAAACACAAAAAACACAAGTCCAGTATTGTAGAATCAAAGATTCATGTAGATTTTTAAAGCTGAACAAATTTTGTACAAGGAAGAGATTGATTGGCAATAACCAACAGCCAATCAGGATGCAGATTACATTAAAAAAACAGTAAAACTGTGAAAGATAAACAGAAAAATATCGAGGGACCACTGTATATAGACGTCTATTAATTCTTATTTAACAAAAAAATGATGGATTTTAAATCAGAAAAAGCAAAAACATGGATGATTATGCCTCTACATCTGACCCGCTTTAGAAAAGCAGAGAGAAAAAAAATGCTGAATAGTCTTTTTTTTTTAAACAGCACGCAGATCTGGAGATGTGGATGTGTTACAAAGAGATTTATAATGGATAAATGGAGCCAGAGTTCATCTTCTGATAAGAGGGATTTATTTATTTGAACCCTTTAGCTCCATTCTAGGAGTCTTCCACAAAAACCATTCATAAACTTAAATGTGTGCTGATCAATAACTGCCTTTGGTCCTACCTTGAGGTCTCTGTGCATGATTCCTTTGGTGTGGATGTACTCCACCCCTTCAAGGACGTGCCTCAACAAGCTGAGTGTGTGTTCAGCATCGACACAGTCATAGTGACCTGAAAATACAGCACAATATTAATGTCATTGGAAAATATGAACATAAGCTTCATGGGTAAGTATCGGCAGATTGGGAGAAACCAAAACCTCTTGAAATGTCTTCTTCTTTGGACCAAGAGTTCCTGTCAGAAATCCAGTCCTTCAAGGAACGATCGCATAGCTGCATCTGAATATAAAGCATCAGGTGGAACTGCACCTGCGCAGAAACCTCAGATGAAGCCTTCCATCAGTCCTTTTGCACTCGGCGGGGGCTAAATCCGACCTAAATTAAGAGAACCCACCTCTTTATTTGTCTTCCTTTGGCGTCTGTCCATCTGTTGTCGACACTCCTTATCCCCGCAGGAGTTGTTGTTGAGTTCGGGGCTGCTCTTGTTGCTCGGCTCCTGCAGTGCTGAGCTGTCAAACCCCATGGCGGGACATTTGGAGCCGTTCACTGCCCGCCCCTGTCCCAGGAATACACAGGGGATGTAGTTCTCAGGGATGCGGCGCAGCGTCTTGGGACAGACGACGTGTCCCTCTTGGGTTGAGACCAGAGCCCCCGCCGGCTGCATCTTTAATGAGAGTCCTCCGGGATCGGCTAGAGGCTGACTGAGGCTTTGAAAGACTATGGAGGAGCTGGAGCCGCTGTGATCCTGGCTGTCGTCAGAGCTGTGAACAAGAACACATTTATTCTCACGCAGCAATAACGCAAACAGAGTCAAGGGAAAATGTCAGCAATGATTAACTGACCTGTCCTGTTCTGCAGATTCAAGAGCAGGTAGACTGGAATCTGCAACAGACATGTTGGACACGGGAAGCTTAAAGACCCACTTCCATAAAAAAAAAAGGTGTTTTTAACATGTTCTTGTGGCATTTTTCTGATGATGGAGGACGCATAGAAAAAAAATTACTGTCAAAATTGCATTTATGAGTATTTCTATATTCAAATTGTTGTGAGTTTGGGGTTGAATCAAGATCAGCGTAAAACGAATCCATAAATTGTTTTTTTTTTAAAAAGAAAAAAAATTTTTTTGAAAATAGTTTTGAACTGGAAAGTACATCGTGTAAACTTTAGGAAAATTTGAATTTTCTTATTTAAAAAGGGGGAAATTAAAATGTTAAACTTAAAAATAATATTTAAAAAAAAAGGACAAATTAAAAAATAAACATTTTAAACTTGAAGCAAAAATGTATTTAAAAAAAAAAGCAAAATTAGAAATATCTAAAAATATATATCTTTAACTACTTAAATTAGTTGTAAAAAGACAAAAATATATACTTTAAACTTGAAAGAAATATTGAAAATAAATAAAGGACAAATAAAAAAAATATCTTTTAAAGTAGAAGTCAATATGATTATTTTTTTTAAAGAAAAGAATTTTAGAAATTAAATATTTAAACTTTCAGGTAAAACAGCATAAAAAAAGGAAAATTTTAAAAGATATACAGAGCCCCTATAAAGGGACATAGAAGTAAAAAAAAATAATGTGTACTGATTTCTCATGTGCACCAGAAACTAACTGCTGCACACCTGATACTAGTACTATTTGTTTTACTTCTGTCTCTTAGGGGCTCCGTATGAAGCAAATATTGAATAAAAAAAAAACAGGAGCACTTGAAAAATAATATTATATATAATATTGAAAATATATAAATTGGAAAAAAACTATTGAAGATTTGGAAAAAAGAAAATTGTACATTTGAAACTTGAATTAAAAAACTATAAACCTAACACTTTTACTAAGAAGAAATTCATGTGGTTTTTTTTTTTTTTAATATCAGCTGCTACTTTGTATTTTCAACTTGAGTTTTTTTTTTTATTATTTCTCTTCTTTACTTTTATGCGGGGCTACCGGAGCATGACGGAATTGGGTAACAGAGGTTATGCTGATGTCATTTCCGCGCCTTCTGTTGCCGCCGCTCGTGTCATCCCTCCTCTGAATGTACTAGATTGTCAATCAATCAATCAATCAAAACTTTATTTGTAAAATACTTTAACATCCACTAGAGATCCAAAGTGCTGCACAGGTGGGATAAAATACAATTACAAGTAAAAATAATACATTATAACATTAACAGTAAAATAAACATTAATAAAAACACTAATAGAGCTAGCCTAATTGTCATCTACTCTGGTTTTAAAAGCCAATGAAAAAAAGATGAGTTTTTAGCAAAGATTTCAAATCATATATAAGGAGCTGGCAGATCTCACAGACAAAGGGAGACAGTTCCAGAGTTTAGGGGCAGCCACTGAAAAGGCTCCGTCACCCTTAGTCACAAGTGGAGTCCTGGGAACCACTAGGAGCATCTGATCTGCAGATCGCAAAGCTCATCCCTACTGTTCGCTTGCATCGCCGCTTCAGCTCAGAAGCAAACACTCACCTGGAGCCGGCTGAACGTGCTCCATCCACGCCGTGTGGTAACCCACAACGTTTACGTGATGCAGGCTGGACAACACTTTCACCTCTCGCAGAACCTAAGACGGGGAAATGAGCTGTTATTGTGCGTCACTGATGCGTCTCTGGAACAGCTGAACAAATGCACAGCTCACCTTCATGCAGTCTTCCTTTGAGACTTTTTTAATGAGGATCTTCTTCACCGCGTAAAACTGTCCGTCTAGCTTATTTCTAACCTACACAGGAACAAATATACTGACATCCATTTGTTCTTTAACAAAAAATAAACGCTCAGAGAATAGTAAATACCTTAAAGACATTCCCGTAAGATCCTTTCCCAAGTCTGCAGATTTCTTCAAACTCGCTGAGGTACCTGGATGTCTGTCCTTGAAACAGTCCCTCCTTTGGTCTGCAGAAGGCAGATGCATCTCATATAAAACCTTTCAATGTTTTCAGAAATATGACATTAGGGTAACATTACCTTACAGAAGGATTATTTGTGTTTGAGCTGAGAATTTGCTGGCCCTGCATGACAAAACAAATGTCACATGAACAAAATATGCCACAAAGCAGATGCATTATGGATCCAAGGGGTCTACAGATTCACAGAACTTCCATTTAAGATCTTTATGAGACATTTTAGGAACACGTAAATTGTACCGTGAAAGTGAAACAGCTGTTTCTTGCTACACACATACAATTCAATCACCTTGATCCCCTTCGTGCCACTTTTATCGGTGAAGCGTGCCGTTTGCTTCGTATGAATTTCTGCTAACCATCAGTAGCTGCCATTTTTTAAGTCCTTTCTCTATAAATGTGCACTTTCCCATTTTCCCACACTGGTGGCGTGATCCAATCAGCTAGCTGAGGTTAAACGATTAACAACCTTATCATATCAAATAAGGCCTTATTTTAGTTCCGTTAAATTTGAGAGATTTAAAGGGTCCTTATAGTTGATTCTTCCCGTCACTTAAGCTTAGATCTAGACAGCCAAGGAGTACCTGCGGATACAGCGAGGAGCTGGCGGCGTTCAGCAGCTCAGCGAAGGCACGGTTGTGCTGGAGCCTGATGGTGCTGAACTCGTCGCTCACCGCCAACGGCGAGAGGAGGTTCATGGCGGCTAAACGCTGGCCAATGACTGCAAAACGAAAAGAAACAAACAAACAAAAAAACAGGTTCATCTGGATCCAAGTGGGGTCAGAGCGACGAGCGCCCCACGTCTGGGTGCGTTACCTTTGAACAGCATGCGGGAGCGCGCCGGGTTGCTCTCGTAGACGCAGCACAGGTGTTCCAGCAGGGAGCCCAGGAGGAGGTGGTTGGGGATGGCTGAGGCGAACTCCTGGATGGATGGGTAATGCCTTCCAGCCATCAGCAGCTCGCCGTTACAATCTGTGTCTGAGGCTGAGCACGTACACAAAACAAGAAGTCAATAAGCAGATGATAATACTGAGAACATCCCTTTTTTTTCCAGCAAACACAGCTGGAGGCTTACCTTCTTCTATAACTTTTGCTAAAAGTTCAATAATACTTTTATTTTCCAGGTCCATTTTTGGGCATAAAAAGCCCTCTGCTGCAGTACTACCCTCACGGTGCCCCTCCACTTTAGGACATCAAATGAGCTCATCTTGTTGATGCACGTGAGGGTGTGCACATTAGTTGCTCTTATCTTCCGTGTCCAGTGGAGACCAGCCCCTCTGCACCTTCACCAGAACTTTGACGGATGTGTAAAAACAAAATGAAAAAACAGGAAGCTTCTCGTTTTTCACTCTCATGTCCGCAAAATTCAGGATGTTTCCAGAGTCGTGATTTCAGAACTTTAGGAGGAATTTTATTGCAAAATGGCTGGCATGACTAAAAAAAGAAATGTCGTCAAAAACACAACAGAGGAGCTTGAAGAATAGATAACATGACCAGAATCCGAAGTCTAGAAGATAAAGAAATAAATATTGTTTTTCGTGTAAGAAATTATTTTATTCACAAAAGTTCATCTTTGTTCAGTTTTATCCCTAGTTAATTGAAAACGGATTCATTATGAAATGTGTTTGGTTTTAAATAAAGGTATGAAAGATTTTTATGCAGTTACCTTTATAAGAATTTCACAAGTTGTGCATTGGACACCAAGAGAAGAACTGCATTAAAAGATATCACATTTTTAATTCATTTTGATTGCTTATTTTAATATTTACAAAAAACTCAATTGATTTGTTCTAATTAAAAAAAAAGCCAAAAGAACATTAAATAGAAGTTAAAAAGATGATACATTTATGAAGCTGGATTTTCTGAAATGACATCAAAGTTTTTCTGCTACAATAAAGTTGACATGATGCTTTTAGGGTCCTGATATTAACTGTTTTAAAGGGTAAACCTAAAACTAATCTGCTAATAATTTAAAGGTGGAGAGATGTTTGCGTGAAAAAGTCTCATGCTAACTTTGTTACCACACAAGTGGAACTGATTTCTCAGCTTTTTCCAGGTTACTTTTGGAAACAAGGTTATGTAAGTGCATGTCAACAAATTCCAAATGAGCCTCTATAGGTACTTAGTCACAAATAAAGGAGTTAGAATACATACAGTCCTTTTTTTTTCTTTTAATCAGTAAATGTTGAGGGTTCTTTTACATCCAAGAAGTGAGAAACGGTTATAAAAACAACAACAATATTTTTGAAGAAAAAAAACTAATACTATAAAAAAAATCATTAAATTCATTATAATGATTTTTTAGACTAACAGCAAAAAAGAAATTGGTTACTTCAGAGGCGCAAAATTAATCTATACAGTCACAATCTTCTCAACTTCTTTGATTTTACATACAAACTTTTTATAGTTTCTTCACAATATTTTTCGTAAATGTTTTTAATCCAGATTGTCCAAGTTTACCTCAAAACTATTTTAAAATAGATTACAATTAAATCACATCATACATATTTAAAAGGTTACCATCACAAATGTATATATGAACACAAAATAAAAATGATAAAATATTTATATAAAATAAATAAGTCAATTTTATGGGCAGGACTGGTTGGAATTACAAGAAACTAATAGTTTGTTTAGCTATATTATTAAAATGGGCAGTACATTTTTTCTTCTTTTTTAACTAACTTTTTGTTGTTGTTGTACCATATGGATAGGTACCAATTGAATAAAAATATGAATATCCTAAAATAAACACTTTTAAATACATTATTTTGAAATACAATCTTTCCAAATAAAAAGTTTGAGATACAATGGAGGGGGTTCCACCTTCAAAACAGTCAGAGAGCGTCCCAATAGGGCAAAAAAGAAGTCAAATGTCAAAATAATAGTGTATTATTTTTTAAATAGCCTAAATGGATTAAAATAATTGCATTACACTGCTGTAAAAACGGTGACATAAGAAACGGAGCAGCACAGTTTGTTTCCATTTCCTTCACTTCGTAAACTCCCAGCCATCTTTATCTTCTTCATTCTCTCGCGGGAATTGGTGAATCACGTTCTCGTTAAATGAGCAGAAGTGACAGCTGTTTGACACAAACGAATCGACATAAAACTTCATATAAGGAGAAACACTTACTATCAAACTGAACCTCTTCGTCCTCTTCGCTTGATAAACTTAACAGGCTACTTTCCACCTCCCGCCTCCTCAATGAACTGCGGTGAACCAACAGGTTGCGGCTGCTGCCAGAACATTCCTCCGAGCGACCGACTCCGTGGTTGGACGGCGAACCGAACATTTTCGAATAAAATAACCGACTTGGCAGGCAGGATCGAAACAGTTTTTCCGTCAAACGTCGGACACTTACACATGAGCTACCCCATGTCTGCGACGCCTGTCATGCTACGAATAAAAATCTTTTCAAATACAGTTCGAGGAAATTAGTAAAATGATATTTGCACCAAATTATATCCAATGCTTCGACTCCAGTCGGCCATGTTTCATGAAATGTAGGGACCGTCACACAGTGCCCAATTTTTAGGGGTACAACTATCAACGACACGCGAAAAAGAAAACCCCAACAGCCAAGATAAAAAAATAAAATAAACAGACTTTGATTTAATTGAATTCATTCATTAAACTACTTTTTTCAATTACCATCAGATACAAAAACAACTTGAAATTTTTCGCAAAGTGATACAAATGAAGACGCGCCCTAATACACTGACTTCCGCTGGCTTCGATGATGAAATGCTATATTTTTTTTTTAAGGAAAAGCCTGCAAAATTATTTGAAATCAACTAATTTCTTTATACTTTTGTCCGGGTTTTTTACCATGTATTTTTTAAAATTATTTTTATTTATGTTTTTATTTGTAGAAGCATGCGCATTCTCGCGCAAGACTATACCTCACGAACAACTTCTCAATCGCCGCGCGGGACTTTTATGTTTACACGCTTAGAAGTTTAGAGTAAATGAATGCAACAATAAAAGTCACATTTGACTATGGCGTTCACTTAATAATCTTTATCACCTTTTAACAACTATAAAGTATCAATTTAATAAGAAAGGTACCCGTTTGAAGATGTCGGACTCTTGGTAAGCTAGCTACTTACTACTAGTGCTTATATTATATCCCACCTGCAGATAATCTCTGTATTTGTATCATAAACGTGTACAAGTTTGAATATGTGTGACGTAATGACGTAATCATTTCCATCTAAATACCTGCAGACTCCTGCACACAAAGCCTATCCTATCATTTTCGTACATGCAAAGTAAAAGCACATTCAAATCCACAAATTAATAAATGAGAAAGTACGAGTACATAAATACGAATAGGAGTCAAATCTAATAATTCTTTAAATGTAACTATAATTGTATTTTTTTAGCTTTTGGATGTCTAAAATTGTACAAGTATTAATTTGTTTCCATTTTGCTATCTTCAAATTTGATGATAAATTCCCCTCTAAAGTAAAATGTCTCTTTTCCTACTTGCTTTGTTCCTACTTGATTTAAATCTGCATTTTTTTTTTTTTTTTTTTTTTAGCATTTACTGATACTGTTTTCCTTTCAGCTGCTCTGAACCTGCTGGAGCCATCAAAGCCATAGACAAGCACTCAGTGCATCAGATCTGCTCGGGTCAGGTGGTGCTCAGTTTAGCCACGGCTGTCAAAGAGCTGGTGGAGAACAGCGTGGATGCAGGAGCCACAAATATTGGTAATCAAAGTTCCAATAAAAGCGTTGTCATGATTTATTTGACAAAATAGTTTTGTATTTTTACAGTTCAGATGTTCTTAGGTGCAGTTTTATGTCTGTTGCACCTTTAATAAGAAAGTTGCTAAGGCAAGGGTCTGCAACCTGAGTTGTTCAGAACCAAATTGGGGCTTTGAAGAAAAAGATGTTAACGATTAGAATGTTTTTTTTGTATTTGTTGGTAAGTTATTTCATTTAATAAAGTTTTTTTTCGATTTTTGAACATGTCCAATAGCCAAGCACAAAGATGGTAGAGATTAGATTAGATTAGATTAGCTTTTATTGTCATTGTCCATTGTACAATGACATTGGTAAAGGGTTAGTCAGAGGGGTTTGTCATTAGACTGTATATTTTTAAAAGTTGGATGTTTGGTGTTTATATTTGATAGTAAAAAGAGAAAAAGGATGAAGGCGCACAAAGTCATAATGTTAGAAAAGTCCATGTTTGACCTGGCTTTCTTATATTTTTTTATCCAAACAAATTTACGGCAGCAGGACGATCTTATTTAATAATAATATGAATATTAAAAACCGAATGTACTTGGCTTTCTTGGAACCCAAGGTCACCTTAAACTATCACTGACCTCTTGACTATTTTTTTCCTCAGCTTATGAAGACCATTTTGTTTTGGGCTTTGTTTGTTCTATTTTTTTACATGTCTCTTATTGGTAATTTCTGGATAGTTACTTTTGATGCACCATATTTGTTCTTCTATTTTTTTTTTTTTTTTTTGAAGAACCAGTGATGGGATGTGTGTGGCCTTTTTGTTTGGGTTTTTTTTCTTCTTTTTTTTGAGTGTGTGTTTAAAAAAATGCATACAGTATTTCATATCACTTGTTCAACATTGCCGTAATAAAATCAAAATAAAATTATGTTATTGGATTTAAAACAAAAGGTGGGTTTATTAAACACAGGGTGCGTTTTATTTTGAAAGGGACTTGAATTTCTGCTGTCAGAAGTAAAAAAAGTTAAAATTCTTAAACTCATGTATTGTAAAGCTTTAAAATGCTACATGACATAAAAAATATATTTTAACGATTATAGAAACATAAAGTGTTTTTTTTTCTAAGCAGTGAAATGTGGCTCTCGCTGGTCAGTAAGAAGCTGGCCAAATGGCGTTTTTAGTGTTAAAGGTTACAGAACCCAGCTATAAGTAGAGTTAGTACAAAGTAGTAGGATCTGATTCTGTTTGTTTAGTTCTAACAGGAATTTCCTTTCCTTTTTCTGTGTGCTTCAGACATCAAGCTACGGGATTGTGGAGTTGAACAAATTGAAGTGTCCGATAACGGCAAAGGAGTGAAGGAAGCTAACTTTGAAGGGCTGAGTGAGTCAGGTTTTTTTTTTTAATATCTCTTATGTATGTATGTACAGTCAAATTAGATTCAAACATCAGATCTTCTTGTTCCCCAGCGTTGAAGCATCACACGTCAAAGCTGAGGGATTTCTCCGACTTGATCCACGTGGAAACGTTTGGCTTCAGAGGGGAAGCCCTCAGCTCTTTGTGTGCACTGAGGTAAGACTGGCACTGCAGATCCAAAAAAAAATAACGGGACGTTTTTTTTGTTCACTCGTCTGCTAAACCTTCTTCCTCTTCCAGCGACCTCAGTGTGATCACCTGCCATGAGTCCAGCCAGGTTGGCACCAAGCTGGTGTTCGACCACAAAGGCCAGCTTGTGCAGAAGTCTCCCCATCCTCGGCAGCAGGGCACCACGGTCGCCCTGCAGCAGCTCTTCCACACTCTGCCTGTTCGACACAAGGAGTTCCAGCGCAACATCAAGAAAGTCAGTTGGTTAAAGATGTCTGCAGAGTTGCAGTAGTTCATTAGAATTTGACCTCTGAGTTGTGAGCGGTAACTCCGGCCCCCCTTCCCATTACCCATAAATCATGCTCTCTTAGGGTGTGTCCAAATTCGATGAACGCGGCCATGTTAATGGCGGTGAATTTGGACAAATCTAGGCTTTAGATAATTCCAGCCGTTACATCGGCGAATGTCCTGTCGCCTAGCAACTATGAGTCCCGAACAGAGAGGAGTAATGAACCAAGCGTGGAGCTTAAAATTTTTTAGGCCTTTTTGATCCAACTTTTAATCTTGGATTCGTAATTATAAAAGAAAAAAAAAAAGGTGTAAATATTTCCAACTCTGGGTCCCGCTCCATTGTTAGAAAATTTCTTGGTTTGGCCGCAATGCATCATGGGATATGGACAGCATAGAAGGATCAATCCTTGAAATCTGGAAAAAGAAGGCCGTATTCGTTGGCCGCATTTGAGGGACTCGTTGAATTTGGACAGCAGCCTACAAATGCAGCCCAGGAAGAACGCTGCCCTCCAGTTTGGACGCACCCTTTATGTGCTCTCCCGCTAGCTTACAGCCCCTGTGCAACAAAAATCGTGAGCAATATTGGAGTTATTCAGCCGTACAGTTTAAATTCCAGATTCCAGCTCAGACGAGGAAAACAAAGACGTTCAAGGATCTATTTGTGCACGCATCAGGATGGAGCGGAGCAGGGAGTTTGTTGCCCGCCCAGCATAACAAAAAAGCTATATTTCAAACGGTATTTTATTGTCTGCTCCTGGTTCACAACGACAGTCAGATTTTGAGCTCATGTCTTTAGAAAAATGCCACAAGAGCATGTTAAAAAACACCAAAAACATAATTTTCTTGGGAGTGGGTCTGGAGGTCAGTTTTTGTGGTAAAAACCTCCTTTCAGACGTAAATAGAAGTTGCCACTCAAGTAAAATTAATCTTGCTGCCATCATGGGCTCAGTTTTTCCTCACTCCTATCGCAATCACACATGTGTAAACTTCTTTTGCATTTTAGATGCTTGAGTTTTTAGTTTTAATAGCTGCTATTCCTGATTTTGTAAAGAGAAACAGTTCATTTTAATGTTGAAATTGTTATCCTAATGTCTGATTCTTTGCTTTTCAGGAGTATGCTAAGATGATCCATGTCCTACAGGCGTACTGCATCATCTCTGCAGGTGTGCGCCTCACTTGTTCCAATCAAAGTGGGCGGGGGAAACGCGTGACGGTCCTCAGCACCGGCGGGAGCCAAAGTATGCGGGAAAACATCGGAGCCATATTTGGACCAAAACAGGTGGAAGAACTGTTATCTTGATTGATTTTATTTATTTAAAAGAGTTTTTTTTAACTTGGCCTCTAACTTTTTGATGTCCTGCAGCTCCAGAGTCTTCTTCCTTTTCAACAAACGTCTCCTTCAGAAAACGTCCTTGAAGAGTACGGGCTGAAGGAGGCAGAGCTCCCTGAGCAGCTCTTCAGGTGAGTGCCACCGTCTTTGTTTTCCTCGACGGTAGGTTTGATGCGTTCGCTTACGGTCGAAACCTTTCTGCAGCATCGCCGGCTTCATTTCTCGCAGTGACCACGGCGTTGGAAGGAGCGCCACAGACAGGCAGTTCTTTTTCATCAACAACCGCCCATGTGACCCCCTGAAAGTAAGACCAGATGCTTCCAAACGAAAAGGTTTTCTTCACGTCCTTTTGACTTTTTTCTTCTAATCTTCCAGATCGCTAAAGTTGTGAATGAGGTTTATCACTCGTATAACCGACATCAGTATCCATTTGTTGCCTTAAACATCGCTGTTGCCTCAGGTAAGGATATTTCCTGTGATGAAATGAAAGTTTATTTCAGATTTTTGTTGGTTTTTTTACTTGGATGTTATGTGTTTACAGAGTGTGTGGATGTGAATGTAACTCCAGACAAACGCCAGATCTTTCTTCAGGAGGAGAAAGTCTTGCTGGCAACTCTTAAGACTTCTCTAATCAACATGTATGAAGCTGGAGTCAATAAGATCAGTCTGAATCTGCCTTTTCCCAGTAAGGCTCCATCTTAACGCGCGTCACTTAGGCCCTCTGGAATATTTAATCGAGATGTTTGTCTTGTGTAGAGTCCACGTCTTCTACATCCGAACAAGGCTGTTCGTCTGAGAAGAGAGAGTCCGTGGAACCATCGAGTCCCTTCCCGAGGTCGTCCATGAACCTGGCTGCTCTTAAAGCCGCCTTTTCAAACAGCAGCAGTTCTGAGAAAAGGTCCAGCACCAGAAAGGATCCCGACAGCGGCCCGACCCAGAAAACGCTGCGCTGTTTCTTCAAGGACGCTGGAAAACCCGCTTCCGGTCCGATTCGGAAGCCTCCTTCAAAGAATCGAACGCAGAAGCTAGAAGCGGTGGGAAGCCAGGTCTTAGAAGATCCTCGACCCGGAAGGATTTCCTGCACTGATGCAGATTCTGACGAGGACACTTCCTGTGACTTTATAGCAAATTTTCAGAGTTCTGAGAATAAAGCAGCTGAAGGTAGCAGCGCTGTGACAGAGTTTGTATCATGTCCTGGAGAACCAGATGGACAGATGAGAGCCTGTTCATCAAATCAAGACAGACCGGTGAGTCCGGAGGCTAAAAAAGCCAGGAGAGAGGAACCAGACTTCTCAGCAGAACGGAAATCGGACAGTTTTTTAAGCTCCACCGAAGAACCGTCTGCCACAGCGGATACACCGGTATGTCTGCAGAAAACGACGGCGCCTCTGCAGTTTTCTTTACAAGAGCTTATGGGTAATCTGAAGCTGCTGCAGGAGCAGCGGAGGAAAAGCGACGGGCTGCAATACCGGCGGTTCAGAGCCAAAATCAACCCCGGAGAGAACCAAAGTGCAGAGGAGGAACTCAGAAAGGAGATCAGGTGGGATTTCTGAGTGGGAATCTGTGCAACCGGAAAATGTGTAAATTTAAAGCGTCTTTTTTTTTTTTTTTTTTTTTAAAGCAAAGATATGTTCAAAGAAATGAAGATCATCGGCCAGTTCAACCTGGGCTTCATCATCACCAAGCTGAATTCTGACATCTTCATTATCGACCAGCACGCCACAGACGAGAAGTACAACTTTGAGATGCTGCAGCAGCACACTCTGCTGCAAGGCCAGAAGCTCATCGCGTAGGAATCTAAGCCTGAAAATGACGTGGCGTGTTCTGTGGCATTGTGTTAATCACATTTCGTTCTTTACTTGAAGCCCACAGAAGCTTCATCTCACCGCCATCAGCGAGAACGTGCTCATGGAGAACATCGAGGTTTTCCGGAAGAACGGCTTTGAGTTTCTCATCGACGAGGACGGTGCGTTCACGTGAAGTGGAGCATTTCTGTTTGCCGCCACAAATCTCTTATCATTTCGCTGTGACGACAGCTCAGGTCATGGAGCGGGTGAAGCTGGTGTCGCTGCCGACCAGTAAAAACTGGACATTTGGTCCCGCTGACATCGAGGAGCTGATCTTCATGCTGAGCGACAGCCCGGGAGTCATGTGCCGCCCGTCCAGGGTCAGGCAGATGTTTGCTTCCAGAGCCTGTCGCAAGTCTGTAAGTTTATGGCACATCTGTTTTTGTTTGATTTGTGTAATTCCCGTGATCATTCTGTCCCAAAGACCAGATTGTTTGTGCATCTTCTTTCTTACTGCGCCTTTGAGCAAAGGCACCTAGTAACCAGTGAAAATCGATCTTAAAAGCGACCCCCATTTAAAAAAAAAAAAAAGATGACATCATAGAAACCTTCAAAAAAAAGAACGGGGCCAAAAATATGTTATGGGACTCAAATGGAATATTTCAACAACAAAAAAAGGAAGTTTTGAAATTATTATGGCATGGACAGAGGACTAGTTTGTGGCAAAGTGTAAAATTAGGAGATTATCACATTTTCCATCATCACTATGTTCAAGAGATCTTTATGAAATTTCTCTCACCTTCCACTAGGCCTGGGCGATAAATCGATTCAATGAATTATTTCGAATTTTTTGTTACGGGCGATTTCAAAAATAACTAAATCGGGTTTTTATGTGGCGCATTTTTGGCTCCCCTGAGGTTCCGTAGCGTTAGTTTCACACGGCGGTATGGCACGCGACAAACACACGAAACAGCATGCGACAGTGAGAGTGGGCAGTTTGTTCCCAAGAAAGGAATAAACTCATCTGTTGTGTGGAACTGGTGTGGCTTTACTGCCACAGACGTGGAGGAAGTGACCCCCCCACGCTGCTACATTTGCCTAAAGCCCATCGGAGTCAAAGGCTCTCACGCGGCACGCGCTCAGTCTTCTTAAACACGCACGCGGCCTAACACACACGTGACCTGACACACACACATATACTCATTCTACAACGCCTGTATTGTTAGTTCGTTAGTTAGATAGTTAGTTGTTACTGTTATTTGTTAATAAAGAATACTGCGTTGTAATTATTACATGTACAGGTGTTCATTTGCGACGCAGCCACCGTAGGATTTTGTTTTCGGAGGAGGCGGGGGTAACCCCGACTCCTGCTGCTTCATCACCTTCTTCGTGGAGAAGACGGGGTTTCTTAATTTATTTAGAACCTTAGACCCCAGACATGAGCTGTATTGTTAATCATTTAGAAAATGGTGCTTCTCTCAAGGTGAATGTTTGTCTCCTTTTAGTCTAGACTACAAAGTGTGACTTAAAACACAGCTGGGACTTTAAGTAAGTAAAAACAAGTGTAGAACAACAAAATAAGACAAAAACAAGACAAAAATTATATAAAACAAGACAAAATTATATAAACACAAGTCCAAAAGGGAATGAGAAGAAGAAAAATCTTATACTTAACTTTGATTCCAAGAGTGTGTTTATTTATTTATTATTCATCCCAGAAATGGGGGATACATTTGTCTTGCATTTGATTAAATAAGAGCAACATTTGCTTTAAGTTGTCTGCCGTTTGTACTTATTGTTTTCCTTAAATACGGGGGGAAATCGGGAAAGAAATCAGAAATCAAATAAAAAAAATAAAATCGGAGATTTTATTTTTAGGCCATATAGCCCTGCCCTACCTTCATCTCCTAACTCCTCGAGCATCACCGGGAAGCTACTCTGGACAAATGTTGGTCTTAAAGTTTGTAGATTTTTTTTTTTACCAGAATGTTGTGAAAATGAATTGATGGCTCAAACTGAAAAAAACAATGTAACACACAATATGAACTAATCAGGAATGTGGGTGTGGTTGACAAAAAATCTCAGTTGTCAAGCAAATTGAGACTACTACAATAAAAAAACCAGCAGAAATGAACTCTTTGCAAAAAGAGTGGGTTTTTTTTTTATGAACAGAGTGTGGGCCATAAAACGCTGCTCACAGCTTTAATTTTTGTTTTATTTTTCCTCTTCTTGGTGTCCAGGTAATGATTGGCACTGCTCTGAGTGTGAGTGAGATGAAGAAACTGGTGGTTCACATGGGGGAGATCGAGCATCCGTGGAACTGTCCACATGGCCGGCCAACCATGAGACACCTCGCCAACCTGGACATCATCTCACAGGACTGATGCCGTAGTAGAAGACGGCCCGTTTTAGGGAATCTCGTCTCACACCAGCTCACCGGAATGTGGCTTAACCCAAGTTTATGTGTCGATTTTTTTCATCTTTTTGGTGTTTAAAACACTAACCTACTTGTTGTGTCTTTTTATAATTCTGTATTTTGTGCAAATCTTTGTTAAAAATCTATTTTTTTTATTTTCATATTGAATAAATATAGTATATAAAAATGTGCAAGAATTGTATTTTTACACTACAATATGCAAACTGTATCAATGCTGATCAGACAAAATTGAACTAGTAAACTTTTCACAGCACTTTGAAAGCATTAAATGTTTGGGGTTTGTTTTCAGAGTAATTTAAAAACAAAAACTACATTCATATTACACCTAAACATTAAAAAGAGAGATACAGTCTGTACTGTATGTGAAATCTGAAAACTAAATACATTAAGAAAAATTGTATTATTTAAAAAAATATTGGAGAGCTTTATTTTACCCATACTCTTCAATATTTTCCTATATTATTTGGCTTTCTTTAGAGGATTATTGCAACTAATAAAATGATCACTTTACAAACAAAGGATAATAAAATGACAGACAATCCGGTGTTTTTATTTCAAACTTTTCCTTCCTTTTTATATGTGTCACGGTAGCTAATGTTTTTATTTGGCATTAATATTTTTGCTTACAAAAATCTGAATATTAGCCTGTTTCTGCTTTCAGTTTTTTTAATACCCAAAACAAAACAGAAAATGCAGATCCCTTAACAAAAAGTACACTGACCAAAAATATAAACACAACACTTTTGCCATTGCTCCCATTTTTTATGCTATGAACTCAAAGATGTGAAACATTTTCCACATACACAAAATAACCAGTTCTCTGAAATATTGTTCACAAATCTGTTTAAATCTGTGATAGTGAGCACTTCTCCTTTGCCAAGACAATGCATCCCACCTCACAGGTGTGCCATATCAAGATGCTGATTAGACAGCATGATTATTGCACAGGTGTGCCTTAGATGTTTCTCATCTTTGAGTTCATACCATAAAAAATGGGAGCAATAACAAAAGTGTTACGTTTATATTTTTGGTCAGTGTAGTATACTTGAAGTAAGTAAACTAACTGAATCCTTCTTCAGAGTAAATTGAAATATTGTAAGTTTACAGTATATAGTATATGAAAGTAAACTTCAAGTATACTGCCTCACTTTTAGTACAGACTAAGTATTATTAAAGTAAACTTCAACAGACAACCTTTGACTAAAAGACACGTTTTTAAAAATCAGCTTTTCCTTGCCTCTTATGTTTGTCTGATTTGGGCTTCCGTAGATCTATCCTGACGTCGCCTGGTTGCTAGGAAACGGTCGGGCTTGTTTTCGTCGTACGCCTAAATGACAGACGTTTAACTATAGAAAGAGATATGTCTGTTTACATTAATTAAAAAAAAGAGAAATTTAAAAAACAAAGAAAATGGGAACGTTTGAGAAAATAAATCAAAGTTTAAATTTAGAGGAAAAAGCAAAGTGGAACGAAGATCCTGAACTGATTGTCGTACTTTTAAAAATAAAGAGGTAATTAATGTTTTCTTTATGTTCTAATTTTATTTTCATTTATTATTATTTTTTTTGTTTTTACCATTTTTGCTAAACGCGTCAAACATTTTCAAACCTTTAAATGATGTCATATTTGTCTGACAGAGGCAGAGAGGAAGTCTGTGAAGATGAGTTCAGCGGACAGCGTGAAGTTTATTTTGAAGGAGGTCACGTGTACAAAGTACAGCTGTTCTAACGCAAATAAAAAACGATTGAACTCTGATTTACTTTACGTAAGGTCTTCAATTAATAATTGAAAAAATCTTTTTTTTCTCTCTCTCTCTCTCTTATTTATTTATTTATTTATTTTGATAATGAGGGAATGTTTTCCAAAGGACTCATGGATGGATGTGGAATCTTCACTCATCTAAATGGACTGACGTATGAGGTACTCTACTAACTAGTCATCAGAAATGTGTGTCTTATAACAAAACAATTCGCAGGTTTGAATTTGGATCAGTCCTAGTTAACAGTAATGCAAGTTTTTCCTCCATTAGGGTGAATTTGTTAGGAATATCCCAACAGGCCGTGGTAAATTCACCTGGCCAGACGGCAGCACCTATTCAGGAGGCATCGTCGATGGGGTCCGACATGGGTTTGGAACCCACACATGTGCCAAAACTGGGGTGTCTTACACTGGGGAGTGGAGTCGGGGCAAGAGGCATGGGCAGGTATAACACCCTTTTAACTCTGTCATCATTTTTAAGATTTCTTTTCTTTATTTTTTAATATATCTGTGCTACAGGGGACGGTGTATTATAGTGAAAGCAAGACCTCTTGGTACAAGGGGGACTGGGTGATGAACAACAGAGAGGGAAGAGGAGAGAGATGGTTGGTTTAAAAAAAACACAGCGTTTTTCAGTTGAGCAGTAAAGAAATGTCAAACATTTTGGACGTGTTTCCAATCAGCTATGTATCCGGGAACATGTACTCCGGTGAATGGAAATGCAACGTCAGACACGGTGAGGGGACCATGAAGTGGCTCAAACTGGGACAGCAGTATGTTGGGAACTGGTATGAAGGACTTCAGGTGAGACAGATCTCCCACCAGTTATCTTCTGCCGTTGTGTGAACTTTTGATGTCGACATAAATGCAGAAAAACTGGTTGTTGTTCTTTCCATCACGCAAGCATGGTAAAGGTACACATGTGTGGATCCAGAAACGAGAAGGTGGCCTCCAGTATTTCCAGAACAACCAGTACCATGGGGATTTCCTTCACGGACAGAGACACGGACATGGAGTCTTCTATTATGCTGGGGGTGCAATCTACCAAGGAGAGTGGAAAAACAATAAAAAGCATGGGCAGGTGTATAAAAATGACTTTTTGATAGTAATTTTGATATATTTGTTTACGTATGTGGGACTTTTGGTGTTCAAGAATTTATGCTGAGCGAATGAGCTCCTATTAGAAAGTTTTACATCTCTCTTGGGCTAATTTGAATCTGAGTATGTCTTTGTGCCTCGTAGGGCAAATTAACCTCCAAGAACGGACATGTCTTCAAAGGGGAGTTCAAGGATGACAAGATGATGACACCTGACTTGAGTGGAATCCGATCTCCTTCTCTTTCTGGTAAAACAATTTGAGTTCCTGCCTGCGCCGCCGCACTAAGACGCCTCTTACCAAAGTGTTTAATGATATCCGTTTGCTGTTTTTATTGCATCTTAGTGCATTAGATCTTAACTCTCTTGCAGGTCCTGACCGCATTCTGAACATTGAATGTCTTCTGAGGAAAATTCCACCGAGAAAGCAGCACACCGAGTGCAAACAGGTCAGCGACCGGCCGAGAAACATATCAACCTGAGAGTCTTTTTAGTTTGTAACTCGTGTCTATGACAGGTGGAGTTTGTAGTGCTGCAGAGGGACTCTCAGCTCCGGTCCATCTATAGTTTCTACAGCAGACTCGGCCATTCCGACTGCCCCCACAACACCTTCTTGCTCTCCCGGCTGCAGTTCTGGTGCCTCTTAAAAGACTGCAGCATCCATCACCGGGGCATCACTTTGACCCAGATTAACCGGTTAATTCCAGGTGAGAAATGTCGACATTTGATCCTCACTGTTCTCTTTCATGGATCCATAAAATAAATCTGCTTTAATTTGTATTTTTAGGAAGCAGCGGCCCCGAGATTCATTCTCCGTTCACATCCATGCTCTTTCACGAGCTCCTCAGCTCCCTGATAATCATCGCCTTCCACATCTACAGTAAAGACATGAAGTAAGGACTCAACCATCTGATCAATAAATACCAGAAAGACACGATGGGAAATTTTTGAAATGACCAAACTTTAAACCATGCCAGTAAGATCTCATCTAAAGAGAATCTCTAGATTTTTTAAACAGATGGGAAGAGAATATTAAGTGACTTGAATCAACAGATTTCTGGTTTTTCATTTTAGCTTAGCTAGTAGCGTCTTTATTTATGTATTTCTGCATTGTGTGCAGGTTGCAAAAGAACCTGTTGGCTTCCTGCTTTTCCAATCTGGTGACTGAGGACATCCTTCCAAATGCTACCAAAGTAAAAGGTAAAGAGTGCAGACGAACTGGGAAACACAACAAAATTCCTATAAAGCATCATTGATGAAGTAAACATGAGATTTTTGCAGTCCGGATTTTGCACCAATGTTTTCAGTGCAGGAAAGAACATAAAGCGCTTGTTATATGTGATCACCACATCAAAACTGGTGGTTTGATAAAAACAAGTTCTTATTAAACAACATTTATAGTTTTTGGTGATAGAAACACAAAGATGGAATTGGGGGTTAAAGGACACAGATAAAAGGACTAGAAAGTCCAAGGTTACTGACCATAAGTTAAATAGAAAAACCCAAGTTAAAAATGTTACTAAAAATACCAAAATGTACAGAAAAGGTTAAATATGTTCTAAACTACTATACTATCTAAATATATTATAATTAATATTTATAAATGTAATAATATAATTCCAATATTGTGTGCTACAAAACCAGCCTTTCTTCACTATACAAGGTACAAAAATGGGTCATGAGGAATAATTAGGACACTATGAACACACCTGCATTTTTTTCTATAGATCAAAATTAGTAATTGTTGCAGAAATAATAAAATAAAATATGGTATAATTTATAAAGCAAAAAAAACTAATTTACAGACAGAAAATATTTACTAAGAAGAAAATGACAACCTTGTGTGAGGACAACCAAAAAACGTGTTTTTTTCTGTCTGTGGGGTGAATAACATGGAGCAAAGTCTCAAAATGAATAAAAATTTTACACAATAAAAATAAAAAAGTTAGAAATGTATAAATTAGAAAATGAGAAGCCTTGATTTTGTACCTTGATGCTTTTTTCTTTTAATCCTTTTGTATTTATGTGAAAAATTATTATATATTTGACATAAAAACGTGTATGTGCAATCTCTGGGCCCTGGAATGACATGATTTTAGATAATAGATATGATTTTTCATCTACTCACTTCTTTTTTGACCACTTTATCGCTTTCTGTTCATCATTTTGTTTTCGTAAAAGAGAGGGGCATGGAAGTTAAGGGAAATGTTTCATGTTTTTAAACTTATTTTTCATATGAAGGTCTTGTTCTTGGTCTATAAAACATTCTTATTCTGTAACTCTGTGTTTTGCAAACTTATGAAAAGTGCTTTAAAAATACAATTTGATTTTAACAATTTAAACAAAAATTGACATTTATATAGAAAAATCAAATGACTGTATGAGTTTAGCATTTAGACACACAGAGATGGCTGTTGTTGCCGGGGATAATTTTGATAAAAATCTAATAGAAATGTGATCAAATGTGTCAAAACGTTAAAGGAAATCATCAGCTTTCATTGTACAAACTGATCCGCATCCTTTGATGATCTCTCTCTCTGCAGGTTTCCTGTTCAGAGAGCCGGACTTTGCAGCAGCAGCTGTGACGTATGTGAAGGAATGCTGGGAGGTCTTCCAAGTCTTCTGCAGGGTGAACACAGCCCACGGAGAAGACAAGACCATGACCTGCCGACAGCTGCTGTGGATGTTCAAGGTGCAAGGCAGACGCTTGTAGCTCTCAGTTCCTCGTCTTCACCAAAAACAAGAGGCCGTCCGGCCCAGAATGACTGGAAATCAATATTGTTCTTGTTGATCTACCTTCCTTTATGATGTCAGAGAATAAAGTAGTGACTAGATGCTTTAAAAAGAAAAATAATCTGGTAAAATAATTACAATTTTGCTGCTTAATTCTCAACAGGATCTTAATTTTTTGGACCATCATTTGACCACAGGAAAATTGTGGGAAATTATCACTGCTGGTTACCAAGGAGACAAGGAAAACCTGACGTCCTGTGTGGATTTGGAGGTCTGCCTTCACTGAAGCTGAGTGTCTCGTGCACAAATGTTCAGCGCCTCATCAGTCGTGCTTCATCTCTGCTTCAGGTCACATTCCTGGAGTTTTTTGAGGTTCTGTTGGGCTGTGCTCAAGTAAAATGTCCAGTTTCGGATGCGCTGGAGGAGAGCCGGGGACGTCTCTCGTCTGACAGCCGGGCCAGGAGCGAACAGTCAGTGGCGGACGCCGTCCAGACAGACGCGCAGACTCCCAGCAAGCATTCCCAAACGGTCAGACCCTCAGGAACATGAACCTTGATCATGACGGCACATCTCTCACAACAAATCATCTGTCGTTTAAGATGGAAGCTTCCACTCAGTTTGTGATGAGTCAGCTGATTAGGTCAGAAGATGAGCTGCTCCAGCAAACAGGTTTGAGTCATTTTGTACAAACTCTTCCAAACGAACATCTTCACGTTTGTGGCTTTCAGCTCGCTTATGAATGAGCGTTTGCATTTCTAAAATGTTTTCTTTCTAGAAGCCACAGAAGAGGACGGACTTATCCTGCAGACCAGTCAACACAAATTTCAGCTTCAGAGCGAGACAATTCATCGCTTTTTTAACCACTTTTTCTTTCCGGCGTTTAACCATTACCTGTCAGTAACCACAAAAACAAAAAATAAGCTCGACGCTGAGAATAAGAAGACTGAGAGACACGATGAGTAACAACAGGACTCCACCAGGCCTGATGAAAAATAAAAACAACTCTTAAAATGTATCAATTTACAGTGAATAGATCCTGAAATGAAGCTCAAGATTATTAGATTTTAGCAGGAGAGAAACCAAACCTTTCCTGTTTTCCAGGTAGATGACAAGATAAACTGATTCATCTTATACACCCATTTTGTCCCTTTTGGGGTCACGGGGCTGCTGGAGCCTATCCTGTGGGTGGCGGCAGGGCCACAAATCACACTCACACCTAGGGACAATTTAGAGTAACCATTGCCTATGAAGCGTCTTTGGACGATGTGAAGAAGCCGCAGAAAGGTCTGCCGTTGGTGTTCTGTGTCAGGTCCACCAGCCGGGACTTGAACCGGGGCCTTATGCTGTGAGGCAATAGGCTAACCACTGCTCCACCGTGCCAGACAAGACAAACTGCTTCACGTAAATCTGCCTGCAAATTAAAAATGAAAGCTTGCTACTTGTACAATCTTCAGGGTTGTAAAAAGACAAATAAAACAATTTTATAACATCTGATAAATGGTTGTGTGTCTTCACGGTGCTCGCCCCTTCACTCCTCCTGTACAGGTGTTTGAAAATCGGATGGCAGACATTAACGATCCACCGTAGGCGCTCTTTGGATGTGTTCAGAGGTGAAAACCTCATAATCATAATTAATATTCTTCCTATCGCTCAAGAGACGATCAGAGTGGGACTTGAACACCTTTTGTTCTACATTTGCAAAGTGGGACATTTAACAGTCTTGACGGTTTGTTTTTTTAAACAGAGCTTTATTTCAACATTTTTTGTAAAAAGTTATGATAAAAGAGAAAAAAAAATGTTTAGATGTTAGGAGGGGTGAAGGACATGAGGTCAGTTGGACAGACTGACTGGCGTATTCTGTCCTTCAGATCCGGAGTGAACAGCAGCAGGGCAGCCTTTGCACTCTGCACCTAAAAAAAAAAAAAAAGAAAAAACATTGGCTGTTTTAGTGATTAAAAAAAAACTATGGAAAAAGAGACAAATAAATGAAGACAAAGAAAAAGTGGAAAGACTTTAACCTGTGGTGACCGAGGAGAAAACACCGAAGACACCGCTGTGACACCACGAGAGGGAACAAACATGTTGGCGAAACATTTAGTTAGGAGATTTAAGACATTACATTTCATAAAAGAGTGTCAGTCATCCTGCCATGTTTGATGCTGACGAGTGCTAAGATATGAAACCCAGGGCAGCTCTGTACCTGTGGGCATCACTCATACCTGGCAGTTCCTCTGCTTGCCCTCTGGGGCTCTCCATCTCTACATCTGTTGCCATGGGAGACAAAGTCTCTTCTGCAACCGGCTCTCTTGGAGACAAACTGCATCTCTGTGAAGGCTGGAAGTAACGGTCAAAGTCCAAACCGGGAACGTCCTAAGAGGTGCACGAGTTAAGTTTTTAAATGAACAGAAAGTCGTCCCGTCACGATGAATTGACTCTGAACTGAAGCTGGAGTTTTACCTCAACGACTGAGCTGTTTGGAGTTTGGCACACAGCCTGTGGGGTTTCTTCAGCAGCAGCAGACGTCAGAGGTGCACACGGCGACAGCACAAAACTCAGGCCGGACGGCGGCTCAGGAACATGGGGGGTGGGAGAGGGGGATTTGCTTGAAGGGATGCAGTGTGCGGCAGAGAGGGGAGTCCCTTCAGTTGGTTCTGCAGAGTCCCTTTCTACAGAAATGGTTGGGGGGGAGCCACCCCCTGCCTTCTGGGCGGGGCTCCCCTCAGATGTCTCCTCACTGGAAGGCAGTTCCTTCACAGGTGAGAAGCAGAGAGAGGCGTTTGCGGTGCCGCCTATTTCCTGGATGTCTGGCTGACACTTTGGCGTTGGAGTTTGCTCGAGGGTGGGGCGGGAAAGCTGAACAGGGGAAGCACGAGAACCAATGGGGGTGCGCTCCAAAGCAAGGGGCCGCTGAGTGGCTCTTCGAGGTGTGCGATACAGGGAGCAGGGGGAGGCCTGGGGCAGCACAGCAGCACTCAGACGGCTGGATCTCCTGACTGAAAACACACACAAACACATTTATAAAAGGAACAAATGAAGCAGAGAACAGTTTGTCCCCCCTCCCTCACTTGATGATTTGGCTGGGCTCTCCACTTTAAAGAACCCCCCATCAAAGATCACCACATCCAACTTCAAGGCCTCAGCTTGAGGACCCGGTTTTGGGGAGGGGGGGTCACCGCTGGTGGCGTCCTGGGACACCTTCTCCGCCTCGGCTGCCTGTTGTTTGGCTCTCATGGCTGCTTTCACTGCAGCCAGGCGAGACTTTGCGGCAGCATTGGTTCCTGTCGCCTTTGCCGGTGCAGCAAGCGGCTTCTGTCAAAGGAAGCTGTAGGTTTAGTGGTTTGTTCAACATTTAAGTCGAAATCTTAAAGACCCGCTCCAATGAAAATTGTGTTTTTGGTATTTTTAACATGTTCTTGGAGGACACATATACAGACAATTAGGCTCAGATCTTTATTAAAATCGTTGAGCCCCCTGCTCCCCTCTATTCTGATGCATCCATCTCCAGACATTTAGACATCTTTGTTTTCCTCGTCTTAGCTGGAATCTGGACCTAAACTGTACGGCTGGATAGCTCAGAAATTGCTCGCCCGTTTTGTTGCCCTGCAAGTGTTAGGTTGGGGGTTGTGAGGGGCTGTAAGCTAGCGGGAAAAAACGGATGATAGGGAGTGAGGGTAGACTTACTCTGCACCAACAGTCCCACCCACAACTAAGAGACTAATTTCTAATGATCTACTGCCGCTCTGCAGAAACTATGTCAAAGACGAGGACTAAGGTTTTATGATCTCGGCTCAAAACGGGATAATCTTAATGAAAATACTGTTTAAAATACATCAAACGATGATCCTAGTGGGTCTTTAAAGCAACGTTGAAGCCTTTACCTTCACCGTTTTCCTCTGTCGAGGTGGAAGTTTGCATTCCACCACCCAGGATCGGCCCTCCGCCTCTTTGAGAGCGTCAAACTTCTTGTTGACGTCTTCAACCTGACAGACACCAGAAGCTCACGTATAAATAATCAATGTCATTTCTCGGCCCTCAGAAACAGTGTCGGGGTCTCGTGAGGCGTTAACCTGGTAATAAACCATATCCCAGAATCCCTGCAGGTCCGTGCAGGTGGTGACCTTCTCCCCTCGGCCTAAATCGCAGTCGTCCACGAGGCCGCTGAACTGCTTAAAACGCTCTTTCATCAGCAGCCTCGCCTGACCCACAGCTGTACGCATGCGATCTCTCACTGTCAGGTGAGAAAAAAAAAAAAGAAGCACCGGATTTTCATGTTTATGCATCATCACCCCATCTGCAATTAAAGGAGGGACATTTTTATTAGTAAATGTCAGTTTAGTCCACTTACTTTCCTCTGGTATGGATTCATCTTCCACTTTAGGCTCCCAGTGATGACAAAATGTCGTGAGTTTCTCCGTTTCTTTGGCAATTTCCGATCTAAATTGTTCCCAAATAGAGATAAACGCTTAAAAACAGACAAACTGTTGGGGGATCGATGGATGACCGCAAGAAAAAAAAGAAAATGCTACCTGAAGTATGGTACATCGTGCTTCGACTCCAGGGGGCTGCAGGGAGGCGGAGCAGTGACGGCGGCAGAGGAACCACGAGGAGATTGGTGAGATGTTTTAGGCGGAGACGTTTTGCTTAGCTCAGCTTGAGGGTGGAGAGTGAACGACGAAACCGGTGGGAGGATTAAAGTTGGGCTGGGGAGTAAAAAAAAAAAAAAAAGACAAAAAAATCAAAGTGAAGAATTTAGACACATGTTTTTATCAGTAAGCTATGAACCAGAGAACATAAACCAACCTCGGAGTGAGGAAAGCCTCAGCTGAGCGAGGAGTGAGGGGCTCAAATTTGAAGGATGACAAACCAATGGGAGCCTGGAAGATAAAATCCCTCGGAGCAAACGATGGAGGAGCAGCCTCCTCATCAGGAACAGATTGCTCGGGCGGTCGGTCCACCTGCATGTCTTCTTCCTCCGCAGATGCTGCTTGCCTGGGAGGAGATGGCAGGTTTTCTGCCTCCTCCATGTTTCCCTCATTCAGCTCTACATCCTGAACAACAGAGGAACACCTTTGTAGATTCCCAAATAGTCATTTCTTTGGCATTTTCTGTCATAGCAGTACTCACCTGGGTGGGGGTCGGGTGGATTGAGCTAATCACCAAGTGGGCTGCTCCTGTGATTTGACCATCACTGCTCTTTATGTGGCCAGATGAGGGAGCCACTGAGCTCAAAGCCGCTCTGGCTCTTGTTGTTCTCACATCTGAGGGAAAAGACAAATTATGCATTTGCAACCTTATTTTCTTTTAACACAAACTACTCCTTCAGCGGAAAAAAACACACACTGCTTTAAAAAGCAGCGTCTGCTGCTCACATACCTGCCACCTTTTCCTTTGGCTTATCTTTCACCGGCTGGGTTTTTGGAACAGGAGGCCTCTTGGCTGATCTACTGGATGAGGGTTGGACTGCAGGTCCAGCTGTGGTAATGCGGTCCGACACAGAGGAGTTCATTAAGATGCAAATGAGGAAACATAATCAGCTGAAAGCAGAAGCTTCCATGATATTACACTTTTCTTCTACTATTAGTTACCATTACAAGAGATGGACTTGGTGGCCGAAGGTGCCGCTTTCACCGGGGCTGTGCGGAGCCGGTTCGATCTGGCTCCAAAATCCGGTTTCACTGAAGACAAAGTGAAAAGACATTCAAACACAGGTCTACACTTCGCTGGATCAAGTCTCTGGTAAAGAAAATGTACCTTTGCTTTGTGCGGCGATTGAATTCTGCATCTTCAGAGGCTGAGAAAAAGGAAAACGGTGAATTATTAGATGTTCTTTGATTTGCTAAAGGACAATATGAGATAGTAAAAGAAGGCTCCAGATAATAACAGCCACCTCCTGGGTTTCCTGCTGCTGCTGCTGCTGCTGCTTCATTGAACGGGTGACTCTGGTGCTCTGGGATGGAGCCACAGTCACCTTTTTCTGAAAGAAGATAAAATACCTATCATATAGAGTAAGAAAAACATTTTTAATATAAGGGTAAGCTATTGCCTTGCTTTCTAAGGTGAAACACAACTCCTTCTTCACCTCCTTATGCTTGGCTGAAACAGGAGGGACAGCAGATCCTGTGCAGATGTCCTTTGGATGATAAAGACCCGTTTTAAAGACCCCTTTTTGCTGCTTTTCTCTCTTTTCCTTTTCCCTTTCAAGAGCTTTCCGTTCTTTCCAGCGCTCCAGCTGCTTCAGCCTCTCCTCTGGTGCTTTTACTGTAAAAAAAACACACAAAAAAACAAAGCACAAATAATTTGAAAAAATTAAACAATCACATACTTTTTTGATTATGTAGTATAAAATGGACTGAAGCCATACTTTTCTCTAGTTTGCCGTTGGTCTCCCTCTCCTGCAGGGCTGACACGTTGCTCCTGGCCATAGATGCGTCCAGAGAAGACATGTCCTGCTCCGGAAGCTTGTCGAGCTGCCGGCGCGTATTCACGGCCTGCTGCCGGTTCTCCTTCTGGATCTGAGACCTCCTCCTGGACATTTTGACCCGCAGCATGGACACGCTGGTGTCCCGCTGGCGCAGGCTTGCAAATCGAGACTCCATTCTTCAAAATCTGGAGTCATTTCAGGGACAAAGAGGAGGCATTTTAGCATTTTTACATCAAACTGTTACGTGCAGGGCTTGTTTATCATAAATTTAAAGTGGTTTATTTCAAGCAATCAAATCAAAAATAATAAATTTGAAAAAAAAATATATCTATAGCTATATCAAACAATCATGATTTGATTGGAAAATATTAATGCTGGAAGATACACATCAATGTATAATAGCCACCTACAGATAATGATGCAAGTAGACATTTTGCACTTACAATTCCAAATTGTGTTATATATCTAAATCCTTCATTTATTTGTGTCAGATCAATCAAAAACTTTTCGTTGGATTGCCATTAGGATTTATTAGTAGAATCATCAACCATCATTTTGAATTTGAACAAGCAAGGCCCTAAGGACATTTGTTGTCGTCGATACATCAACTTTAGCTAAATTATCGTGAACAACATCGTAAAACACTCGCACTGTAACTGAGATGTGAATATAAACTGAAATAAGCCAGAAATAACGTGTAAAATCGCGTTGGCAAAACCTAGACCAACCGGAAAAACACAAACAAACTAACTCCTGTTGTTCACGGAAAACCAGAGTGATCTTTACCAACGATACACGCGAAAAAGTGAAGTAAGTATCCTACCTTTTTTTAATTTTATTTATCGTCCAAAAAAGGGTTTAAAGCAATCCACTTTATTTGTTTTCTTACAAAGCAAGTCGGACGGGACAAATTTTTTACGAAGTTATGACAAAGCAACAAACTGTGCGGGCGATCATTTCAAATTTGTCTTGAGTAATTCCTATTGGCTGGGAATCAGGCAGGTGCCCTCTCTGATTGGTTACATTTCTTCTTCTACGGCAAAATTGTTGCACACTAGAATTCCGGAAGTACATATGGGAGAGACCATATAACTCATTGGGAGAGACGAACAAATAAAGCAGCACTTTGGAAAATATGTAAAGAACATTTCAGACCTTATGATGAAAGATAATTATAAATGTATTATTCATTTTCTTAATAATTATAATTAATATGTATTTAATTATTTAAAAAAACCAAATATTTCCCGAATACACACATTTTTATGTGGATTTGAAGTAAAAATGTATGGTATGTATGTATGGTCTCTAGATAAGTCACCTTAGTCATTTGGAAAATTCAAGAGAAATTTACTTAAGGTTCAACAATTCTTTCCTCTTGTAAGCTATTAATGAACAGCAGATTTCACTAACTTAAAAACACCAAACTGCTGAAGTATTGGAAAATACATTTCTTTTCTTTCAAATAATGAATTTTTAAATAAATACCAAACAGAGACTGCATTCAGCACTTAGCTTTAAAACAGATGTTAAGGGCCAATGACATTTTTTTACACAAATACTTTTATTCATGTGGTAATAAGCTACTTTTTTAAGCAATAAAGTTTTTAAAACCTTTATTTAAGACATTTTTTAACTTAAACTGTAAAAAATGCATTTGCTCTAAAATAAAACGACATAACTTAATTAAGGTTAACATAAATGTTTACATACCACAAAACCTCTGATAGGATTTTGTCAAATTGATTATTAAATGATACCATAGTCTTTCAAATATTTTCACATTTTTACAAATAAAAACAATTTGTTAAACAAATAGAACAAATCTCCCCCAAAATATCCAAGAAAAGTGAACAAATAAAAGGAAATCAACTCAAAAAAGAATTTTTTTTCTTTACATATAAATACAAAAAAAAATAAACCAATTGTAAGTTAAAGAAGTAGAACTCGTTGAGAAAGCTTTTTATTGTGTAATTTACAATGCAATTATTGCATTACAGTGATGCTGTCATCGATACCCTGCATTGCTGACAGTTTTTAGTTTGGACAAATCCAGCAGCTCCTCAATCCAAGAAGAAAATATTGTTGAACTGCGTCGCGCAAAGCCTCTTCACTTCCTCTGCAGCAGCGGGAAAAAGAAGGACAAAAAAAAAAAAAAAACGAGGTTGTGTTTAAAGGTAAGAGGAATATTTGAGTTCTCGTTGTGTTTGATGACGTACCGTTCACTTCGATCAGATTTGCATTCTTCTGGTTGAGGATCACATACAGCTCCCTCTGGTCTGACTTCTTGCCGACTACCCAGTAGTCTGTCATAGCTTTTACGATGATTTCCTCATCTTCGTCAACTCTGTGAGACAGATTGGAAAACAATCGATCAATTACAGCGGCAGTGGGTTCTTTATTGCTGTCTGCACATTTGGGACATTTTGTTTACTTCATGCATTCAAAGTGCTTCCTGTCAGGGGATGTTAACTTTAGAAAATGATAATAAAAAGAAGGACTGACGTGCTCGCTACTTCCTCCTGTTGAGCCAAATTTCTTGTACTAAGGGAATGAATTTTGGACACAAAAATTTAGAAAGACAGTAGCACAAGACATTTTGTTAGTAATTAAAGCCGCGCTGTGGTACGCTACCCGCCCTCCACTCTGCCCCTGCCACCCTAGTCAGAGCTGCACGTAACAAATTCATGAAGGAAAAAAAAAAATCCCTTTTTCCAAAATAGTTGCTTTTTGTTGGTTTCATCTCCATAGCAACCATTTCGTTTTTTTGTCGCCTGTAGGTGACGGACAGATTGATGTAATTTTTAGAAGAATCAGCAAAAGTCAACTTTTGGATTTCCTTGGCAACGGAGGTTTTGTTTGATAACCACGCTGACATTCCTAATATGTTCATATCGTATGTTATATTGCTTCATTCAGCTTGAGCCGAGGATTCATGTATTACATTTTTTACAATACTAAAAAAAGGGCGTGAAACAGGTATATGGTAAATGCCACTTTAGCTAGCTCGCCAGTGAGCTAACATCAATCAAAATGGACTAACTTTCAAACCAACAACTTTTTCCCCAGGTAGCTTCCCAATGGTGCTTAAGGAGTTAGGAGGCGATGGATCAAAATCCATAGCAATTGAAATTTGTAGCGTTTTGGGAAAATTAAAGATGGCAGCCTCTTCCTGATGTCAAAGGTCAATGAAACTTCAGTTGTGGTTGTAGACCAGGGGTCGGGAACCTTTTTGGCCGAGAGAGCCATAAACGCCACATATTTATAAATGTAATTTAGAAAGAGCCATACAATAATGTAGCGTCCCTTTCCCACACTGAGGCACGGAGACTGAACCTCTTTTAAGGTTATTTATTCTGGTTACTGTAGACCGCAACAAACACCGAACAATTAATACAGCAACTCCTGAATCTGTCCCGCTGAGTCGAGAGCGCTTCTCCCACTTTATATTCCATGCTCCCGCTCCAGCCCTCCCATTTCCCTTATTCGGCCCATAGCTGAACCCCATTGGTCCAAACTACCTAACAACAGGCTGAGTGACAGAACTGAGAGCCAATCAGATCTCTGCTTGATGCGTTCGGTGAACTCCAGAACTTTTAACGCGGCCCAACAGCGGACCCAACTCAGTCCGCGACAACATGTTTAAAACTAAAAATAGACGTGAATGTGAGCATTTGATGTAATTTCAACATTTTTAAAGTACAATAAGTCTGTGAATTATTTTTAATAACATGGTTATGCTGTTGCTAATAAATGATGAGTATTTCTCGTGGTGGTTTTGCTGATGGTCTAGTCTGGTTGATACGTGGTGAGTTTCTGCTTCATGCAGGCGTTGAGACTTTAAACGTGATCGTAGGTCTGAATGTTCTGTAGATGTGACAAAGACTCACATGCAGACGTGGAGACAAACACACACTCACACTGCAGTGAGTGACGGGCAGCGTGTTTCACGTTATTACAATCCCTGTGCGATTCACCTGCTGCCTGTGAGGAAGAAAGCAGAGGGTGGGGGGCACCCCCACCCTCTGCTTTCTTCCTCACATCCCGTCCCCGCATCTGCGCGCTCTTTCTCAGAGACGGGAGCGCGCAGGTTTAGGCACGGCAATTAATAGGTTTCCTGCTGGAATAAACTCTGTGAAATAATAGATAATAGTAAACTGAGTGCTGGCGCAGGTTTTTCTCTCCAAGCACCGCTACTACTGCGCGCCCCTCTGGCATCGCGCACGAGAAGGACTGGTCTAATGAAAAAAAAATGGTATAAATAAAGATTTGTCTGCGAGCCATACGTGACCATCAAAAGAGCCATATGTGGCTCGCGAGCCATAGGTTCCCGACCCCTGTTGTAGACTGAAGATGGCGGCGTGTGTTTGAAAATTTTATGAAGATCGCTCGAACAAAAGAAATTTTCGCTCCATATTCTGGGAAAATTGCCAAATTTCACACTTTGCCACAACATGGCCAAGCCGTAGGTCCTGTGGCCATCCCATAATAATTTCTAAACTTCCTTTGGATATCCCCGACACGTGTGTTTTGGTTTTGTAAGTGGATTTTGACATATTTCTTTTGAGCTCAATGAAATATCACTTTTTGGCGGTTTTGTCTGCTGTGATGTCCTCATTTATTAACCCTGGGAGCACTATGCCCAAAATTAATTTTCACCAGTTGTTGAGTTATGTGATGGGGGGGGGGCACTTTTGCTCAAATGAGCACAAAGAAAGAAGAATTCAGATAACAAACGCATGAACAGAGATGCAGGAATGTAATGATCAGGTCTGTAATGTAAGAGACGGAATGTAAAAAAAAAAAAGAATCTAGGAAACCACATTTTGCTAATATAAAAAATTCCCATCTGATAATCTCTGCTCAAAGCAGAAAATATGTTCTTTGCCTGCAGTTAACAGTCTACGCCTGAAATCTTAATATAAGACGACGTCCAAGTGAAAGGTTATCCAGCTTTCACATCACGGTGTCAGGTGACCTGTTTAACCAGCCATTACAAGTAGAGATCTGATCTGACGGATCTGATTCCGTCGGCGGGATGAAGATCCTCCGCAGCGGCCGGGACCGTTTCCTTCTAAAGCACATCTGGTTCGATTTGTCACCTGGCAAAATCACAGTTGATGTCTCCCAGGATCTTCATGAGGTCCGGGTGGACGGACGTGAGACAAACGCTGGCCGTCTTCCTCATGTGGATGGTGCTCTTCTCCGCCAGGTTCATGTGGTTGAAGTAGATGAACTTGAACTGGGGCTCTTTTTCTGGCCTGGATGCACAGAAAGCAGGGGGGGGGTCCGTCAGCACATTAGGGTTACATCATTTGTTTTTATGTTCCTATTTGCTTTTGAATTAAGACAATGCCCATTAAGATGAGAGCTCCCAAAAGCCCTTAAAAGCAGCAAAATAATCCAAAAAAGGGGATTTCTATCCATTTTATTTATAGATATGAGTGTATGGGAGCGGTGGACTAAAGTCAGCGCAGACAGGTGTCCTCCAGGTAAGGACTTTCTTTAATCATTTGGTCACTAAGTTGATTACAAAGAGCCCTTCAAATCATCAGGGCCAGTTTTAGATTACAGGTCGGGTTTTACGGCAGCACATGTGCCAGGATTGAGGGAGTGCCGGCGAGGTTGCCGGTGCTTCATGATGCCCTGCTTGAGTTACGGCGAAGAGGATATCCAGTGATATTAGGAGTCTCATCTGTCACTGGAAGTCAGGCACAAAGCATGACAGACAGCAGAAGTGCTGGAGCCAAAACACGCAACCGTTGGCATTACACACTTATTTGACCACAGATGATGTTAAATTCTTAAGACAATAAGCTAAATAAAATACTTAATTTTACAGCAATAGTAGCAATATTGTAAAAAATTAACTTGTGACCAAACCCCCCCCCCCCCCAATATATTTCAATTAAAAATTTATTTTAAGCTGCATAAGAATATACATTAAGGTTACCGAAAAAAAGAAAATAGAACCAAATATTTCTTTGCAAGAGAGGAAATTTATGAATTTTAATCTGACAAAAAATACTTTTAATTGATTATAACAATAAAAAAATGCTTGATTAAGGATAAAAGTTCCTCCTTTGATGCGTTCACCTCACATATTCTGTTTTGTTATCACAAGTTTTTGATGGAGATTTGAAAAAAACAAATCAATATTTTTATTCAAACAGCAAATCCAATCAAATTGTGAACTTCTGAATGAAAACTGAAAGGCTTCAGATTAAAAACTTTGACACCCTGCTGCTGTCAGGATATCAAAATTTTGCAAAAATACACAAAAAAAAAAAAAGGACATTTTTACGAAAAATGTGTGGTGGGATTTGTGGAGCCGTCACCCACCCTGACGTCCTGCGATTGATGGTGAACTGTTCGCATATGTCTGAAGCCAGCAGAGTGAGCTGGGGGCCCACCAAGCCATCCAGCTGCTCACAGAACTCCCTCGTCACCTCCACCGAGGCTGAAATTAGATCCAAGGAGAGAAAACAGCTGGCTATTAAAAAAAAAAAAAAAAAAACGACACCTTCTAACTTCATATGTGTGGTTAAAAAAAAATCAACGTGCAACAAAATAATGGAATTTGAGTTTGACATTTAGAACTGGGAGGAACGAGTCGGGCCGTACCATTGATCATAAAACAAGCTGCAGCGCTCATTGCCTGCAAAAGGAAAGATTAGTTTATATGCAGAGTTCAGACCCATGAATGCCGACATCAGTAATGTGGGAAATGCTTTTTTTCTAAACAAACTAATCCATTAAATCCCTTTGAAATCAGTGGGAATGTTTTATTTTCAAGATTCAACTAAAACTAGGAAAAACTGACAAGAACGGTTGTGTTGAATCTATTTTTTTTTTTGCATTCCACTGAAGTGGAATCAGGTCCATCACCTTATAAACTATGAGATGCAGCTCCTCGTAGCCGTCTTCAGAGGCGACAAATATCTTCGGAAACCGGAATTTAGCCTCTGGATCTTTTAGATTTGCAGGTCCGGTCAAAAACCTGAGAATAAAACAGCTCAGAAGATTCACAAACAGCACATCAATTTGCCTTGTTTTGGTGTTTTCAACATGTAATTACGCTTATAATCGCATTTTTGAGTATTCCTTTATTCAAATCATCAAATAAGAACCGGACGGAAAAAAAAACCTTTGGAAAAAGATATCTGTGACGTAGAACTTGGATCCATCCAGTTGCAGACAAAGGCTGAATCTGAATTCTTCCCCTACAGTTTCTCCCTACCCCATTTAAAAGGGTGAAGGAGAAGTGCTTTTCCTCACGTGGCTGTGCTCTGATGCACAGAAGTTTACATGCAAATGTAAGTTGTGACTTTTTGCTTCAGCATGACCTTTTCATAGTTATAAAACGTATGTTTTGCATTTTCCGAGCGCCAGCAGCTCAGCGCTATCTTAGCTGACATGCGACTTTTGATGACAGCATCGAGCGTTTTGCAACAACTACTTATGAATTGACCGTCTTCTGAAGATTATAACATTGATGGTTAATTTAATTTTCTGGTCTCTATTTACCAATCTAGTGAGCATAGATGCACACTGGCTTTTCCCAGAGACTTCTGGGAAATTTCTAGGGCACTTTATTTTGGAATTGTGGATCCGGACAGCACTAGAAAATGTTCTGTATCGTGCACTATGTAGTGAGTAGTGAATGTTTTTTTCCATAGCTCTCTGTTTAGAGGGCTAAATGCAGGGTGGGGTTGCTCCACATCAATGGTCCCGCCCACATCTTAGAGGTGAATTTCTAATGAATAACCACTGTTCTGCAGAAACAATATCCTAAAAGCAGAACAATCGTAGTGAAAGGTCCACTGGGAATACTTTGAAAATAGATCGAAAGATGATCAAAGTGGGTCTTTAAATGATCAGATTGAATCTCGACTCTTTTACAGCCTCAACTCCATGATCATAAAAGTACTACGCTGTCCCATTACTGATTTCTTGTCACTAATATTCAAAAGGTAGGCTTACAGATGGAACGGGGGATTTACCTTCCATAGTGCAACAGATTTCCTGCGACCTCTGGCCTCAGGGGAGAATCCCTGCCAGCCAACTGTACCAAAACAGAGAGAGAAAAAATCATTTCAAATAAAGGTTTCTCTTTGCATTGCTCTCCTCTAAATCACTTTAAATTCATTTTGTACTATTTTCAAGAACATAAAGCCAAAGGGAAACAGATCAAAAGCTTCGATCAACAGCCCGCCTATCTGTTTGAGAAAGCTAAAATCAGAAATATTGATTCCAAAACAGATAAAAGGCCATGAAATATTTTCTGTAGCTCTACCCTGAATAGCTTCACAGTTTTGCGAGTTCCACAAGGCGCCTGAAAAGGAAATTACATTTAGAAAACTAAAGAGGAATAAATCAATTTGTCTTCAGTTTATGTATAGCGTGCTAAAATAAAAGGAGTGATATTAAGGTGCTGTGCTCATCAAGTGAAGGAAAATACAATCATATTGTTTTACTTCTGGATCTATGCTAATAAATGTAAAAAACATGAACCACAAGAAGAAAAAAACATTTTAGGAAGCTATTTGGACAATTGTTTTCTTCATAAAGATAACTCTTAAATGTAAAATGACCAGATTTTAGGATCCTTGTTTAGTGACTTCATGTAAGAACAATTTTTCTGATTTAAGCGAGGTGGGTTGTAAGACAGAAGAGTCCATTAAACAGTATGGTCACTTCTGCACGTCTGCAACATGTTTTGGTTGCTGATGTTGGGTTTGAGTAAGCTAGCAGGAGAACATGTAAACTAATAGCTCAGTTATGGGTGACAGGAAGGGCAGACGGGGTTGCTCCCTGCCAATAGTCCCACCCACACCTCCACTGTCGCTCTGCAGAAACTACGTCCTAGAAAACCACACAGGCTTTTTTTTTATTTGGGCTAAAAAGCGGCATCATGACAATTCAAAGACATTTTAAAATAGATTAAAAAAAACATCAGAGTGGGTTTTTAAATGTAAAACTGCACCCAGTCACAAATTCAACTGAACCACATGACTGTGATTTAATATTTTCCTGCAACAGAATAGTAATTTGTAATAACTATTTGGTAATTACTTCAAATGAAACACAATTTTTAATTTCATAAATTGTATTGTTGTTCCCCTTTCCTTCATCCTAAGTTTTGTCTTGTTTCATTTTTGGATAGTTTCCAAATGAATCTTCATTTTTCATGTTTTTAGGCTTCTCACCTCGGGTTCAGAGTGTCTGGGGAACAGCGAGGTGGTCAGATACTTGTACAGGATCCTCATGTCATCTTGTTCCAGCCCACTCCTGCACACAACGACAAAGATGGCGACTCAGAACTCGACCTTCTGAATCATCGTGTCAGATATTCTGCTTTTTTTTTGGATCGCTGGACTTCTTCGGCAGCGGGAATGCACGACTGCATCTGCAAAGCACCCATCCGCCCAGAAAGCAATCACACGTCCTAACACGCCGACCTTCTGTCAGTGAGCACGGCCGTCACGTTGAACAGAGGAGGGATTAAACTGACAAGCAGACGCGTACTTTCAACAAGTGTTCGGTGTGTACCAGATAAGCTGGTCGTTGTAGAGGAAGGCGGTGTATTTGATCAGGCTGAGGCTCTCCTCCACTCTGTTAACAAAAGACTGGATCTTCAAGTAGGTCATCTTGTCCAGAGGGAAGAAGCTGATGCCTCCAAAAACATCCAGCAGGTCACAGGACTGCAAGTGGAGAGTCTGCAGATACTGGAAACCCCGGGGTGAACACACACGCGCACCAACAAAGGAGAAGAAAAAGGAGAAAGGGGTTAGTTTACCTGCCAACAAGTGCTTGTTTACAGCGCAATAAAGAAAGCGGAATAAGAAACTCTCTGCAGAGACTTTGGCATCGATGGCAGGATGAGAAATTCCGATAAAGCTCTCTCTTTACATGACGGAAAGGGAATCCCGCCTTACCCAGAGGAGGGTATTTCCTGACTACAAAAGAATATTTTTGAACTGTTTGATTACTTTTTAAAGCAGGAGCTCTTCTGGAGAAACACAAATACAGGTACAACCGCAAACATCTCTGATAAGTTATGTATTCACACAGTTCAAACAGCTGCAGGGGCAGAGCCCGGCCCTTGTTAGCAAAAAACACAGGCTTCATTGAGCTCCGTTATACGGAACTGACTTTGTGTATTAAGGACGGTGTTTCAACAAACAAGCAGCCCCAAAACACAAATCCACCTAGCAACAAGACATAATTACCCTGTAGAAGAACTTCTCAAGCTTCTGCATGAGCAGCTCCACTCCTCCTGCCTCCATTGCTCGGCCAAACGGGCCGTTAAAAAGCTGCAACGTGAGAAAACCGCCTTTTTTTAATTTGTGATTTAGTTTTTTATGTTTTAAAAAATGTTTTTAGCTTCTACATAAAGTTTTGTTCATCTGACAATTAAGCTAATTTCCACTAAAACTCACCTTATACATACTGTAGCACTGCCTCACCACTGCACCATAGACCGTATCCTGGAATTAAATGCATTTACTCCAATAAATCTCTTCAGTTAAATAAACACAGGCATCTTTTTGGTACTCACGAGGATTTCCTCTTCTTGATACTCTATTGTCGGAGGTTTGCCATCTTTGTTGGGCTTCTCGATCATCGGGTTTCGAACCACCTGTCAAAAATGGGGGAAGTGTTTTACCCCAAAAACAACCACAAGAAATGATTATGATCAATCAAAGTGCAAAATTACCATCACAATCCAGAAATTCTCCTCAGGCTCAAAGAAAAACTGCCGGTTCTTTTGTGTGTGCAGGGACTTAGCTGGTTTTGTTGGACAGAATGTCCTGCGGTGAAGAAAGAGCAGATAAGACCGGTTTATGCTTCTACTGGATATTTATCCATTCAGCTCCTATTATTGACACTTTGGGCTCAGTGATGTACATGTACTCACTTGTGTCTCTGTGTTTTTACCTGGTAAACTGTACAATGGCTTCACAAAGGCCAACATTTCTGATCTTCTCGTTCTTCTCAACCTCGCTTGGATGATAGAACAAGATCTTCTTCTCTTCCTAGGAAGGAGTCTTTCTCTATTAGCAACCCAGAGTAAAATCAACACTCCAATAAGGAAAAGGAGGGACACTCACCTCTCCTTCTCGGGGTCCAAACGTAGGATTGTAAATGAAAAAATTGAGAAGACATGGTGTGTACTGTTTCTCTTGCATTCCTGAGGCCATCTTGGGACTAAAACAGACACAAAAACCATCACTCCGAAGAAGTATACACAGCTTTTATGCAACAACGTTAACTTTTGATCCTTACCTAATCATGAGCATTAGTGTAGCTTGTGTCTGGATTTCCCCTGATCAACAGACAGTTTGATTAGCATGCCGTGTGCCTGTGGAACATAGAGGAAAACTATCCCAAGGATTAACTTGGCACTAGTGTGGGGACCTGCTCCCTTGAACACCTAAAGAGCTATTCGGGTCGATTTATTACTGATCAAAACTCAATAGGAGCCATAAAGTCTCACCCTTTGGAAAACAAGACACAGATTTGTATTTATCATAATGCTGTTTTTTTTTTTTTTTTTTTTTTTTTGCATTGATAAAATGTAATAATTTTAAGAAGAAAAAAAAGCTTACATTCTATTAATGCAAAAAAAGGAGGAAAAAAAACAGGATTTGACATCATTCTATTTACAGATTTATTTTTTCTCCCACATACTTGACTTTGACAGATGATCCATTGGGTTCATGTTTGTATTTTTCTAAGGTTTATTCAAACTATATATAAACACAGACAGAGCTAGTCTCAACAACAACAACATGATGAAGTCGTCTTAAAAAAGCCACAGATAAGCCCACATATAGCTTGAAACTTTCTAATCTACTCTGATCTGATTTTTTAATGTACTTCTTGATCTATGACTTGCATCTTTGTCACAAACATTACGTGTAAAATCGTTTTGGTATTTTAAAAAAGGGACTTCACGAGTTGTTTATGTGCAACGCAGAGTAAATTCTACAATTATTCTCAAATGTAATTGGGATTTGGGATGCCAGGAATGGAGAAGCTTTTGAGAACCTTATATTCTTTATACAAATATAAAAGTGTTTTAAATTTTATTTTAGAAGGGTAACATAAAACCCCCGATTTTAGCTTAGTAAAGATAACGTAAAACTGGCACATAGTCACACAGTGGCCTTGTTTTTTATTTTTTTAACCAAACGAACACTGTCCCCAGATAAAGTCGACTTTTTGTTTTCCAAGAAAAAAAAAAGTTTTTAAATTCTATTCAAGCTCCTCCATTTACGTCAATGTCCACCAGTACAAAAACCTGTTACTCCGCCAGAAAACCAACCGGCATCAACAACTAGCTTGCTAGCTTGTCTCCACTAGCTTTAGTTCTATTTGAAGCTCAAATCTTTCAGAAAAACGGCGCCATCACTCACCTTTCAACGCATCCGTACACTCCTTTCAGACATTTGCTGTTGTATGGTTTCTGAGGACAAAGAAAAGTCATGAAAATAAGATGAACGAGAAGAAAATGCTCCTCGCATTTTTCCTCACATTCTTGACTTCCTGCTTTTGACAGCGCGGTGTCACAAATTCAAGTGCTCGGGGAGTGGCGCTCGGAACTCATTATTAGTTCCTACATTGCTGTTTAGTCTACATTTTTATAATAATAATAATAATAATAATAATAATAATAATAATAATAATAATAATAATAATAATAATAATAATAATAATAATAATAATAATAATTATTATTATTATTATTATTATTATTATTATTATTATTATTATTATTATTATTATTATTATTACAGCGTTTTTTCTTTGCTGCATTTTTCTGTAAACTGAAATTTATCCATTGTGTATTTTTCTAATAAAAAAAGTATTTTCATCTTTTCAAACCTGGCTTTATAATATCATCAATATATAATTTACAGGCTTTGGCACATATTGGGTTTTCTTTAAAAGGTTCCCAAAATACTTGTTCACAGTTCTAACTATTAAATCTACATTATAGCCTAAATAGATTACTAAAAACATAGTTTTTCTTAGAAAACCAACGTCACATAAAATAAATAACTTATTAGGAAGGAAAAAGGGACAGTAGAGAAAAATGGTTCTCTCAGATATGATGAACACAATATTGCCATTTATGGGGGCATTTATTTTATTTTATTTTTATTTTTTTCCCGATACTGTATTTATCCCTCAGTGGGGAAATTCGTCTCCGCATTTGACCCATCCCCTGGGGGGAGCGGTGAGCTGCAGCTAGCTAACAATAAAATCATTTTGACTGAAATTATGGCAGTTATAATATTTTGTAAAAAGATTTTTTGAAATTTCCTGTACACAGTATGCCTATTTTTTTAGGAAATATCTTTACTTCATGAATGAACAGAGTTTTCTTCCATATATTGTACAAAATAACTGTTCAATTAAGCATTTAAATAAAGTTAAAGGAAAAAAATTGACCTGTGTACAACTTCAACTAAATTAGATAATTAAGAAAAACATTCTTTAATTGGCAAAACAAAGTAACAGTTGATACTTATTCAAAAGCAAACACCCAAATGCTTATTTCTACACGTTTATTTATCGTATTCATTTTCAAGAGAAACTGTTGACAGACAAGTAATCTTGGAGTAACAGAATGAAAAGATACCTTAAAATTCCTTTAATTTTTTTTTTTATAACAGAAAGCAATTTAAAAGTATCACATGAACAGAATTGGTTAGAAAACTGCAGTTGTCCTTGGTGTAGAAAGTGGGATCAGAAAACTCCAGACGTGTGGAAACAGCCAAAGATGTGGCATATTCTCCTCCTTTATAAAACTCAAGACAGGACCATGGCTTGGAATTCTGGAGGAAAAAATAAACAAATTAGACATAAAATAAAGAGACGCAAAGATGCACAAATACTAAAACGTTTCAAATTCTGTGTTTGCTTCTTTCATTAAATGGTCTAAATTTGGGCATTCTTGGCTCAAAACATATTAGGTTGAAATTCATTTATGTTGCTTGTCCATAGTCCTAAAACTAGGCTTGAGAAGACATAAACCTTTTGTTGTTTTGTGTACGTTTTTTAAATGAATTATACTGATATAATATGGCTGTAAGGCAACCAGCAGTAGGTAAAAGCAGGCTTTAAAATGGGTCAAAGTATTTGTAGAAACTAAAATCTAAATGTCCATTAGTCAGTGGGGTTTAATGAACATAAATCTAGAAAAGAAAGCAGGAAGTAAAAGGCCGTTGTCTGAATACAGTTTACAGGTTGATATCGGAGAAGAATTTCCAGACTATTGTCAGATCACTGAAAAAGAAAAAAAGACACCCTTAGGAAAAAGGAGTGCACTAGAAGTTAATCTTATTTTGTATACTTGAGTATAAGTACAGCACATTTACAATAGAAGACCATGTAGTGTAGGAAGTACACTAACAGAAAACTTCTTTAGTCAAAATTTGACCATTTTAAATTTACAACCCGTTATACTTCAAGTATACTACCCAACTTTTAGCATAGACTACTTGCAGTACACCTAAATATATTACTTTTTGTGAAGTGTGTTGCTGTTATTTACACATAGAAGAAAACCCTTAGCAAAAAGTAGTCTTTTTAAGCGTAGTATTTATAGTATTTATACTGAAAGTGAGGTAGTATACTCGAAGGTTCCTTTCCTGTATTGTAAATTTAAAATGTTCCAATTTAGTCCAAAGAAGTAGTCATATACGTCCTACACTACACGTACATAGTCTGTAGTACATTTGCTATACTTATACTCAAGTACATTCAATAAAATAAACCTCAAGTATTTTTTGTAAAGGGTAATCAGGACTCCAGCTTTAGGATTTGAAATATCAAACCCTGCTGTCAGATTAAATTTGTAAAAAAAACAAGTTAATTTACATTTTTTGTCTTTATGTTATTGTGAATCACTTATCTCATTTTACTGGCAGCTAAAGGCACCTGCACATCTGCTGAAGAAATTCCAAAAGTTTCTGGTTTACAACCAAACAAGTTTTCCAGACAAATTTTGAATTTCCTCTGATTCCCGAAGCTGTTTAAGATTTCTGCTGTAACCAACCTAAATATACTCTTTTAAAACTTAGTACTGATTGGATTAACACAGATTTTAAGAGATGTAAAAAAATATTGTGTGTAGGAAGTGTCTTCTAAAACTGCTTTGATATGTCATTGCCACTTCTCTCTTTGTTACAGAAAGGAAAATGGTAAAGCTTTAAATAGCATGAGCTCAAATTTTCATCAGGATGGGTTTTTTTTTCTCTTCTGGTAAATTTTTGCGTCCATCAGGGGTTTTTTGAGAACACAGTGTGAGAAACCAGATACTAACCGTCTACTCCAATTCTGCCATCACTGTTATCATCAGCTGCTGAGATGAAACTCTTGGTTTCTGCTTCGGTCAGGGTCCGCGCCCCAGGGAAAAACCTCTGCAAGAAGAACCTGGACGCACAAAAAGGGTGTGCCGCATGTAAGTGGATGGAAAAAACAACAACACACTGACAGGACACAGCAATCCCTCAAGTTAACCCTGAGCTCTCATCACACAAAAAGATTTATGTAACACAAATGCTGTGACAACACTTTGATGGATTAGAAAGGAACGTATTCTAAAAATACCTTATGACTGCGTTAAATTTAATTGCATTTTTGTTTTTTTTTGCACAAATGCTGCAGTTTTTCCAGATCATTTTGTAAATTTGGAATGCAGTTGAGATTTTTAAAGTAAATGTGTAAATACGAAAAATAATTGTTTCATAGGCTTCACAAACTTGAGCTCAGACTCTTCTATATAGCCGCTGTTGTCCTCGTCGAGGATCTGGAAGACATCTCTGATCTCCTGGGGTGTCTTCGAGGACAAGCCACACAGCTGGGAGAACTTCTTGAAGGAGAAGGAGTCGGGGGCTGGAAGGATGGAGGAGGAGAGGATGCAGAGTTTTTTTTTTAAAGTTGTCTATTCATCATCTTTTAAAGTTCTGAAGTAAATGGTATAATAAATATTGTATAAAACTTGTTCTTCAATTTCACACTGCATGATCTGGCAGGATTTGTTGTTAAAACAATGCAGCTGCAGAGGATATTATGCACCTACGAATGTCACCAGTACAACCCAGATTATGAGCCGCTCGGCTTATCAGTTGTGGATCGGGATTATTGTGCATTTTATCATAATTAAGGTGTGAATTTTGAGTCAAAGCTTTTGATCCTCCCAGGGCAAATAAGCCAAAAACATGAATAAGTCAGTAATGCACTCCACATAATTTGTTTGCTGTTATGTAAAAATGCCTGAATATTAGCTGTGGAAAAAAAAAAAAAAACGTTTCAGGGCAGAGCTGACACTACCTTGACAGTCCTTGACAGCATTTTCAATGGCCTCAGCAGAAAGAATGGAGGTAAGAGACATGTTGGTCCTGCAAAGAAAAGAGAAAAACTCATTCAAACTTCCACCCCTTCACAGTAAAAATCCTTCTTTCCTAAAGTTAGGCTTGAGATCCCATCAAAAACACAAGTGTTCACCAGAGATGCTTAAATTAAAAAATATCTGAGAAAGATCAAATTAAAAGCTTCTGATTTTTGGAATTTTCACTTTCATTCATTAATTGGGATTTTATTTTGGCAGGCTTTAAGCGAACGCTGTCTTATCAAAAGTCCACTGGCACCTTGTTAATCATACTCTCCTTGAAGAGCTTAATTGGTGAGGTTGTGAAAAATAATTGGCATTTAGGGACTGATTAAAAAAACGTGTTGGGGATTGAAGAAGGTGCTAAAAACTTAGACGGAAAAGAAAACATCCTTTAAGTTGCTGTTAGTGTTGTTCTGCATAAATAAAACATACATAGATAGGAAAAGATGACACATTTTGGTTAATTTTTGTTCTTGAAAACCGAAATTAACAGGTTAATATAAAAAAAATTAGACATAAAATGCTGAAAAAAGAGAGATGATCTGTGGTATACCTAGTCCTGCCTGTGCAGCTGTGGGACTTACCGCTGTCTGCTCCTCTCCCTTCAGGTCCAAAGCAGCAGATGAGAGCTGTTTGGTGGCTGTTGACTGTTTTCTTATATACGGAGGGCAGGATGAGCAGAAGGATGCTTGAGTTTCCAGTGTGTCCGGGGATCAAATTCTCCTGCAGCCACAGCAGCCTCCTTCTCGAGTTCCTCACCTGTCTTATTAACCTTTACTGTTTATATCCGCCGCACTCTGCTGTCCCAAGCTTCTATCACTTACTGTCACTGTGCGGTTCATCCAATCACTGGTGTATTAAACAGCCTTTCCCTCCTGTCTCCTCCCCTCTTCCTCCCTCTTTGCAGGTGTTTTAGGCTTAAAGAGTTCTCACATTTAATAAGGGATTCTGGTTTTAGTGAATAATCCCTGGATGAGAGCTGCAAGCAGCATATTAGAAATTATTTTTATTTTTTATTTTAGCAGACCTCCAAAAAGCACAATTTTCTTTTTTTTTTTTTTTTAATGGCACCACACGGCTTACAATAGTTGGTCTTGGTCCTTATCCCCTTTATGCCTAGGATGCAGAGGTTAAAAAAAGTCATGTTTATCTCGTCTTTTATAGTTAAAGTAGTTTTAAAATTCTTCCTTTTTGAAAATCTGTTAAACTTTGTATTTTTACTATTTTTAAATAACATTAAATTGCTGCCGTGTCTGAAACAAACATGCATCGAACCACTCTGGCTCCAAAATGCCCATAAATTATGATCTACTCAAAAGCAAAAAGTGATTTTTTTCCCCCCAATTAATTTATGTGTCAATCATTTTTTTAAACGTTTTATGGTTTTGTCTTTGTGTCTTAATGCACCTGCATAACGTACATTAAATGAAACACACATGAACTTAATATGAAGGACAACCTTTTCACCAAACAAATATTATTTTTGTGGACACACAAACATTTCACACAGTTGGAAGCAAATCCAGCGTGACATCCACCTGAGTAAATAGTTGAAAGTGAAAAGCAGGGTGGGGCCCGAAATGCTTTTGTGAAAGTTTATCACCCTGTCACCACGGCAACCGGCCCCTTGAAACTGATGAGTTTGTTGTCTGCGTGGGGAATCCTGTCCAAACAATCTGACACAGCAACGTCTCTGGAAAATCCAGTCAGCACTAATGGTATTAGACAGGAAGAGGAGCGACGCCTGCAGAATCAACCGGATTATTATTTTTCTGATCTGATTGTTGCTGCATCTTATTGACGGTTACATGCATCGACTACATGCATGTGACACCAAAAAAAAACCCAGGAATACTCCTCCAGAAATGTCAGTGCACCACCTTGAAATGGCTGTGACTCAGCAGTGCCACCTTGTGTCTGCTTTCCTGTCACACAGCTTTACATGGAAAGTGATGCAAAAAATGGAGATCTACCTCCCTGCCGTTTTCTTGCTGCTGATTACCTTGATCAGGTGTATTCAGTAAATCAGAATAAGGAGTCAACTAATCAGCAGAAAGCAGTGAAGAGAGAACTGGAAAATTGGCAGATATGGAGGACCAGGATCAGGCCCTAACCAGCCTCCACCTTCAGCTTCTAAACTTGGCAACAACTTGCAAACATCAAATGTTGCACATTTCAAAAATCAAGAGGTGGCTTCAGAAAGGAACATTTTACTAGACTCATTAAACAAATACACCAAAATTAAAAAAGAGAACATTTACGGGCTGTTTTTACTTATATTTTCTATCGTTTGCAACCTATGGAAGTTTTTTGGGAGTCAAAGTAATATGCAATTCTCAATTGACAATTCAATTTGCAACTTTATCCCATAATTTGAAAACATATTTTGCAGACTCTGCAACAGACTGGCAACCTGTCCAGGGTGTCCCCTGCCTCCGCCCGCAAATGGCAGGGATAGGCTCCAGCAGCCCCCGTGACCCCGAAAGGGATAAAAACAGATTAGAAAATGAATGAATGAATGAATTTCGCAGTCTCGAATTCAGTCTTGAATTAAAGCCAAGTCAGTTGTCTTTTGAATAACTGCAGCATTTGGTACTTTCTGGTTTGTGTCAAACTTGAAGGTTTAATTTGAAGTAGTTTTAGCTAAGGGATTCACTCTTTTTGATGCACAAGTAAAATAATCTGCTTGACTCATGATTGTTTTTTCCTTAAAAAAAAACTTATGTTACGATGACAGATGCAATATTCTTGAAAACTAAATGAAACGAATTAAAAAATTCTAGCTCCATCGGCTTGAACATTTCTCACATATTTGATCACACAACAAAATTAATGTTTTTTTACACATATAGATATTATATAAATGAAACACGTGGTTTTCCACATTTAAAAAAATGATTTGATACATTTTCAAATGTATTAACTTCATTGATATATAAGAAGAACCATTTTTAATGACTGGGCCTTATTTTTGTTCAGGGTTGGACGCCATTTTGCCTTCAGAACTACCTTAATCGTTGGTGGCATAGACTCACCAAGTGACTGGAAACATTCCTCAGAGAGTTTGGTCCATATTGACATGACAGCATCAGGCAGTTGCTGCAAATTTGTTGGCTGAACATCCATGATGCTGATCTCCCGTTCCACCACATCCCAAATGCGATCTATTGGGTTGAGATCCGGTGACTGCGGAGGACATTTGAGTCCAGTGAACTCATTGTCATGTTCAAGAATCCAGTCTGAGATGATTCTAGCTTAATGACATGGCGCCTCATCCTGCTGGAAGTAGATGGTACACTGTGGTCATAAAGTGATGGACATGGTCACCAATGATACTCAGGTAGGCTGTGGCATTGGAACCATGCCTAATTTGTACAAAAGGATTCAACGAATGCCAAGAATATATGCCCCATATCATTATACCACCACCAGCAGCCTAAAACGTTGCTACAAGGCAGGATGGATACATGCTTTCATGTTGCTGATGCCAAATTCTGACCCTGCCATCAGAATGTGGCAGCAGAAATGGAGACTCATCAGACCAGACAACATTTTTCCAATCTTCTATTGTCCAGTTTTGGTGAGCCTTTATGAACTGGAGCTTCAGTAAGTGACACCTGGTGTGGTCTTCTGCTGCTGAAGCCCATCAGCATCAAGCTTGGACGTGTTGCTCTTCTGCAGACCGAGGTTGGAATTAGTGGTTATTTGAGTTCCTGTTGTCTGTCTAACAGCTGGAACCAGTATGGCCATTCTCCTCTGACCTCTTGCATCATCAAGGCATTTCCACCCACAGAATTGACACTCACTGGATAATTTATCTTTGTCTGTACCATTCTCTGTAAACCCAGATAGTTGTGGGTGAAAATCCCATCAGATCAGCAGTGTCTAAAATACTCCGTTCAGCCCATCTGCCAGAAACAACCTTCAAAGTCACTTAAATCACTTTTCCTCCCCTTTTCTGATGATAGGTTTGAATTGCAGCAGGTAGTCTTGACCATGACTGTCTAAATGCATTCAGTTTCTGCTCTTAGATTAGCTGATTAGAACATTTAACTAGCAGTAAATAGTGGCCAGTGAGTGTAGATCCCAACCTTTTAGTTTACAGAAGTACAATTTGATCAAACACCGATTGTGGTCAGTCAAAAACTGAGAACCAGAGTGAGATTTATTGAAAAAGACCCTTTATTGTTTTCTCATTGTCCGTCCGTTTCCCACAAAAGTGCACCATCGCTGATCTCACATCATGCAGACAAACCCATACAGCAAAACGACGACAGAACAGAGAGTGAGAGAGAGAAAGACACAAGTCAACCACGACATTCGCTTATGCAGGTACACTCATGGTGGAGAGCGCTGGGGTGAACGCAGCCTGAGATGGGAAGAGTGCTGTGTGTGTGTGTGTGTGGTGGGGGGTCCGGTGTATAAAAGTTGTGCAGAGTTGACTAAAGAGACAGGGAGAGAGTGAGTGGGAAGAGTCAAAGAAGAGAGGAAGAGTTTGTCTCGGCTCAAGTTGTTCCTTTGGAGTTGTGAAGTCAGATGTTGGTCGGTTTTGTCCATTTAACCCTTGACCATGGCAGCAAACTCTGCAAAGAAGGCAAGAAAAAAAAATCAGCAAGAACCGAAGGGACCAAGTTCTGGTAGGATTAGAACTAATGTCAACAGTTTAGAGTAAAATGTAGCTTCCTTCGAGGCTACGAGGTGTAGCAACCAATCTATTTGTCGATGGCCAAAGTACAAAATCTACTATCTGAAAATTTTTACATTTAAAGGTGAGAACAAGGACAACACCACATTTAAAAATGAATCTGCAAGAAAATCAACATTGACTGGAATATTTGAAACACATTTTTCTTGTTTCCTGAAAAGAGGTTTTTTTCTTTTTCAGATAGAAGTTTTTATATTTTGGCCATCATTATAGTCCCACGATCCAACCAGATCAATCTGCCAGAGGCAAGCTGTTAATCTAATTAACCTATACCATTATCAAATAATTTCAAAACAAAATAAATGGATTATATCGATATTGTAAAAATACCATTTGGATTGAGAGGTGCACAAAATACAAGGAATCTGGAGAACATCCCCTGAACTGTTCAGTACCCAAGTATTCGTCTCTGAGTCACACTGGGTGTTTTGGCTAAAATGTCCTTGATCTATTTTAGGTCAGAGAATCGGATCGTTCAAAATGAACCAACATCAACTACATTAGCAACCACAAATTATGATATGATTGTTAAAAGGAATCGTTATTCCTCTATAACCCAAAAGTTGGAGAAAAGCGACGGTGCAAATGCTCCTCGGGTTTAAATGTGTTAGTTTCCTCACCATCAACTCCAATCTTGCCATCACCATCGGAGTCACCGGCCTTAAGGAAGGTCTTTGTCTCAGCATCAGTCAGAACTCTGGCGCCAGCAGAGAAGTTCTGCAGGAACAGTCTGGAGGCGAAAATGAAAGAAAAACTGTGGGTTAACTCCATTTTTCTTTGCAAATCACATTCCAAAAGTCTTTTTGTTTAAGAAAGTTGAAGTTTTTAAATCATATAATGAGATCATAAACTATCCTGTTTTGTAAAAAAAAAAGTTAAAACGCATGAAACAAGGGCTAAAATTGAAAGCACCCACATCCTGACTAAAAGAGGTGGCATAGAGTTACTGTGAAAGGATTTTGAACAATTCCATCGTCCTTTCTCAGAAAGCTGATCTCAACTCAAGCTCATAAAAAGCTTGAAATCGAAGATAGAACGCCTACTTCAGCTCCTCCTCCTCAATGAAGCCACTCTGGTCCTGATCAATGATGCCGAAGGCCTTCTTGATTTCATCAGCAGACTTGGCAGCCAGGCCGACCTTAGCGAAGAACTCCTTGTGCTTGAAAGAGTCGGCAGCTATGAGAAGACAGAGAAGATCTCATCAGATGCTTGACATTGTGGCACAAACACCCCCTTTTTCTTTAACGATCATTCAAATCAAAGAGTTTGCAAGCTTGCAGAGTTTATCTGGGTCTGAGATGCATCTAATGTGCCAAATCTTCTGACGTGAAGCAAATATTTTCCTTGCAAATCAGAATTCTCAATGTGTTTAGCTTCATCGAAGGGAAATATGAGTGGGAGGAGTTTTACCTTGGCAAGCTGCGAGGGCTGCAGTGATGTCAGCATCATTCAGAACTCCGGCGAATGCCATTTTTAACTGAAGAAGGAGGGCAGAAGAAAAAAAAAATCATCAAATGGTCAGTTACACAAAGACAGGAGACACAATGAAATACATAAACCTCCTCTCTGAAAAGTATTCCACTGCACAAACAGTCAGAAAAAGTAGTCCAGATTTTCCAGAGTCACATTTTTCCACGGCAAAAGATCAAATCTCCTTTGCAGCTGAACTGTGGATTTTAATTTTTTTTTTTTTTTTTTTTTACTCCCGCTTGGTTCCTCTGTTAGTCCAAACCCAAAAAAATATGAGTTGGTCTATCCCACTGCACGAAGACATGGTTTGACTCTGGGAAAAGATCCTGCAGCTCTCCACCAAAACTCACCTCGAGGTTATAGCTCTAAGACTAGAGTGGATTCGCTCAGATGAATCTGCTGGCTGCAGTGAACCCCCTCAGTGACTTTCACAAGCTTATATATGTTTCTCTCACCTGAAATATGATGCATAGGCTATGTAACGGACACTGAGAGCAAAGAGCCAGTCAAAAAATGTGTCCAGTAGACAGAGCTGTTCTATTTATAAGTACATAAATGAAGATGCTTAAATGGTAGGATAAGTGTCGGCCTATGCAAAAGTGCTTGATATTGCATTTGGCTAATAATATACGCTGCTGATTTGGATAAAACACAGTGTGCATGCGGCCTGGTGGCGGGACCATGCAGTCACAAGAAGAGCCAAGAAATTTACAAAACAAAAGCTTGAGTCTGGAATAAGAATTTTTTTTGTCCTATAGGTTTGGACAATGCACCACGTTGGAGTGTCTTTACATACTCAGGTCATTTAAAAAAAAAAAAAAGGATTTTACTGCCATTTACTGACAATTCCCAATATGACCTCTAGAATGGTAAATTCCTTTTTTTTTAAACTGGTCACATTTGTAATAATTTGAATGGACTGAATTATGATAACTGTAATTCATACAATTCATGCAATTTGATGATTTTTGCAAATTTATTAGAGACCTGACTACAAAAATAGCTATGAGAGATTATTTAGAATTTTTGTTTGGTTAAATCAGTGTTATATTTTTTCTGTGACAATAAAATTGTGTAATTTTGAATAATAGTAGATTATTATGTAGCTCTTCTTAGCGGCGCTTTATGGTAGTGAATCTGATCGAATTGAATGTCATCAAATGTAATCAAATGGAATGGAATCTAATCTAATCTAATCTAATCTAATCTAATCTAATCTAATCTAATCTAATCTAATCTAATCTAATCTAATCTAATCTAATCTAATCTAATCTAATCTAATCTAATCTAATCTAATCTAATCTAATATATTGTAATATAATGTAAAATATTTGGATATTTAAAAAATATGTGTTTTTAAATTCTTTTTAAAATGAAAAGTGAATTCAAGTAAATTAAAGTTAATTTTTATTTTGCTATACAAAAACAGCAAGATTTATTTAAAACGAAAATTTCTGTACATTTTAACTAAATTTAGGAATTTTAACGCTTTTTTAAATACCAATATATCCTTTAAAGACAAAAAATCTATAAGAAAAATATGAAGGAAGTGTCACCACTCTATCTCAGCAATGCACTGATTCTTCTTAAGACCGCGCTGTGAGTGATGGTCTCTCAGGGGAGCCACAGGGATTAACAGAAATGTATCCGTTTAACGGCACATCATCATCATCATCATCATCATCATCATTTACTTACATGCAGCTCCACGCTGTGAGCCAAGTTTTATTTCTGGACCTCTAACATTCATTCAAATCATTCCTCCTTATGGAGGTGAAACAATTTGTGGGCGTATTTTTAGGAAAGCTGTTTCCATTATCATCATCAACATCCTTCGCACACTCCAGGATGGAATGAAACAAAACCATTAAATGAGGAGCCGCCCCCCTCTGTTTTGTGTCTATTGCACACGAGGTGGCAGTGTTGAGGTGATCCTCCAAACTGTGGAAAAGATCCAGCATCAGCAAATTTTATCTGTAACCAGAAGATATACTTTTTAAACGACGGACTCAAGAGTGGTTTTGAGGTGTAAACTTTTAAATTTGGCCTCTTTGTTTCGTCCCTGCAAAGCCAATCGTCACCCTTTAACCTTTGCAGTGGTCAAATGAGGTCCCTCACCTCGAACGACTCAGCTATAGATACTGGAACTATTCCTGCCCATCTTCAGTGTCATGCTTGGATTACAAAAATGTTGCAGCTGGGAAGAAACCCATCAAGCAAAGATACAAAGATCTGTAATGAGATATGGCACAGGATCATCCCCCATCGTCCTCTGAAATGCATATTTCAAACAGAAATCTGTCGTTTTCATGCACACAGCTCTGTTTCTCGTCATTTAATTTGTACTTTTCGGAAGGTCATGTTTTTATGTTTTGCTGCCGCAGAACTGAACAAGACCCACACTTCCTGTCAACGCCTGACAGAAAGATTGGAATATGTGCGTCTCGCAGACAGAAGTCTCGTAAAAGTGCACAGCCAGAAACTCGATCCTGTCCTATCCTGCAAATGCTTGGCCTCCTCAGGTCATCTCACGCCGGCTCTGCTCCGTCTGCCAGAGCCGAGCTGCTTCTGCTCAGACCGGATCTTCAGAGCTCCTGTCCTCAAATGGTTCTTCTCTACAGCGGTTGGGTCGTCCTACAAGAAGGTTCCTGCTTTCAGTTCATTCTCCGACAGCATGGATCAGAAAACACATGAAATAATCTTTTGTCAATTTGCCGATAGAGTTGCATACACGATTGCTATGATATTTGTGTGAATGGATGTAAACCATTTAGGCTGAAAGTCTTGAAATCTTTTATTTTCTTACATTTTGTTAGAAATAGTTCATAGTTTAAGGACAAATAAGGACATTTACTAGTAGATCAAATAATTATAAAAATTCCGTCATGTATTAGAATGTTCCTGAAAAGTTTAAGGGAGAAGACAAACTCATTTTGTCTCTGAAAGCAACAACAAAAACAACAAAAGGTTTTCCCTTAAAAATGTCATTTTGACACGAGAAGCCCACTTTTTAAAAATTTTTAAACTTTACTGTTTTTATGGAGTTTGATGTTTCTTAGGTGTCAAAGATCTAAGATCTGATTGGCCGTCAAAGTAGGTCAGCATGAAAAAGGTGTGGATGTGCACATGCATCGGTTACAAGCAACGAGGTGTTAGACTGAGGATAACAGAATGGCAGACACTTCATTTGCACAGTGGATTCAATCTCCTGCTGTTAATTGGAGAAGCCCCAGTGACCCCCTCACCCCGCCCCCCACACCAAGTACCCCATCAGGTCTGGATAGCGCCGCCGTTCGCCTGCTGATGATGCTTTGACAGGAAGGGGGAAAAAAAGAAAAATGGATTTATGAAAGATTTTGGCAGAGACATAAAATATCTGTTTTGTTATTGGCACTTTCAATTACTTTAACTTGTATTTTAGGTTGGAAACCTATGAAAAAATTAAAGCTAGTGTGACTAGAATGTACTTTTTCAAGAGGTCAGCCTTAGGAATACAGCTTCATAAAATGTAATTGACAGTTTTTCCTGATGCCCATGTTTACTTCCATGGAGGTATGAGAAGGTGTTAATATCTTTTATTTATTTATTCTTTTTTTATGTTTTTTTTTCTTTCCTGTACAGTTCTTTGCACTGTCATGTATGAAACATGCTGTGTAAATAAAGATTGATTTGATTTTGTTCCACCTCAGTTTAGATGTTGAGAAAGATTTATGCTTAAAGGCAGATTTTGTTGGTGCGATGTTGGAAATGCAACTAATCTGTGCATTAAAATGTAAATAAATGCATTATTATTAAATAATCTAAGAGTATATGATTATTGAAATTCAAAAATGAAAGATTAAATTGAATTTTCTATTAATTAAGTCCAAACAAAGACACAGCTTACTGTTCAGTCATGATGACTTAAAAGAAAACTTTATTTAAAAGTTGTAGCTAGCTAGACTTTTTTTTCATTACATGGATCTCCCCCACAAAGGATTTGGAGTGTTTAGTTCAAATAATAAAGGAGTTGAAGGAAGTTTAGTTTGTGGTTTAGGCCTAACTCAACACAACAGGTCGTGTTTTTCATTGTAGGTGATCACTAAGTGCATCTCACCAGGGAGTGGGACTTTTTAAAGGTTGAAAAATATCTCTCTAGAGTTTCTGCTCCACCCATCCATACATACTTTCATCTTCCAAACTCACCTAATTCCTTTCGGGGTAAAGAGGTTGCTGAAGCCTATCCTGAGCTACTGTTGTGTGAAAGTAGGACCACACAACCACACCCAGACGCTCACTTTCACACCGTTTTGAGTTATCATTCAACCTACCAAGCATGTTTCGGACTGTGGGAGGAAACCAGAGAAAGTGCACATATGCACGGGGAGAACATGCAAACTCCACACAGAAAGGTCCCAGCCGGGATTTGAACCAGTAACTTCTCATTTTCTCCTCCCTGTGCAAAACAGAGCACAGTTTTGAGACAAAAACATATAAAGGTTTAGATCCATGCTTTTATTTTCGTTTTTTTTGCAGTACAAGTTTGCTCTTTTTGGAAACCTTTGCACCCTTAGTTTCTGATTTTTGCTAGAATAAAAAATGCTGCACATTATACTGGGGGGAAAAAATCAAAAAACAAAAAGCATTTTATTCTTAAGAATTCATTTACTGTGCTGTGCACGCACGAAGAGAGCACTGTCTTTGCGTAAGTTAAAAAATAAATAAAGGGCAATCAGAACCTCCTCTGTTAGACCAATAAATACAGAAGACATGTCTGCATCTTGAAGGAGAAGACAGAGAGGGTCATGGAGATGTTACACTCTGGTTCATGACCGACAGACAGCAGGAACAAACAGAGAGTGGGTGACCAGACGGCCATCCTGCAGCGCCAGCTGCCAAAAACGTCCTCATGTTTGCTTCTTCTGCAGCTGACCAGAACACAATGAGGGTTTGGCCATCTTCTTGTGTTCCCCAGTTATTTCTTCCAGCAAATCGCAGGTCAACCGGCGTTTAAACCCACGTTTTTGTCACCACAGTGTTTATGTGTAGCAGTGGCACGCATACTGAGGGGAACTGGCATTTCCTTTTGACTTTGCAGACACAGTCTCTGCCTGCATGTGATCGTCCCTGGCAGTGTTCCTGCTGGCTGTAAACATCCTGTTATTATGGCCTCCGTCACTGAGCTCTATGGAGCTGTCTCCACTCACAGTCACCGTGCTCCCTCTTGGCTCAACACACCAACCAGTTGTATAGAAGAAAAAACAAAAAAGGTCATAGTCTATAAAAACAACTAGGTATTAAGATGTGTTATCGGATTTAAAGTCCCACTCCGATCATCTGTTGATCTTTTTTTAAAGCGTTCCCTGAGGTCTTTTAATTATGATTATTGCCATTTTAGGCTAAATAAAACTAACCTTGCTGTTGCGGCTAATAGCAACAGAAATGCTATATCTAGAAATGATTAGAATGGATGATGGGGGGCAGTGGATTCGCATATTTATTCATAAATTCAAGAAATTGTGATCATATTTGTGAATGATTATAGTTTTAGTCTGCAACCTGAGGCTATGGAGCCACATGTGGGGTTTTTGTTTACCCCCTCCTTTGAAAGGCTGTGGTTGAGGAGATATAAAAAGTACAATCAGATTTCATACTTATAAGGCGAATTATCTGTTTTCTTTAACTAATTCAAGGATTTTTTGTGCACCAAATGGTCCGAAAAACATGGTAAGGGTCACTTAATTATCTCAGCTTTGATTTTTGTTCGTTACATTTATGAACTCCTGGCTGAGATGTACCAACAACAACAAAATAAACAGTGTAATTATCACTGCTGACATCACTACCTACTACTACATTTGCTGCATTGAGATGACACTATATGGTACAGGGTGTGTTTTATTTTGAAAGGAGGTCAAAGAAGTTGACCCCTGATTTAAGGGCTGTTTTTCTGCATCGTATATCCGTCTCCGGATGAGCTGGAAAACCCCAGGCTGAAAAGTTCCCACACTTGCAGGTGTGTTTCCAGCTCTGCACACAGGAAACGGAGGGCTGTTTTCTGGCACTGGAATGAGACATTTGTTCTGGGGGAAAAAATTAAATAAAAGAACAACCACTGACATTTGTTAAAGCCATTATAGTTTAAGATGAGTGTTTGGGCATGTAGAATGTTTCAGTAACCGTGTGTAAAGAACTGTTCGCTGCACGGTGACTGTCCTGCGAGGCTGCACGTGCAAACCCGAGAATGACGTAAGGCCGGCTTCCTCAGGATGGACCGCAGTGAGGCCTGCTGCAACCAGAGGAGCAGAGGAGCGACAAAAACATCCTTTAGTCTCCCTCACGTAGAAGCACCCCTTCGACCTTGTCCCTTTCCATACTCGCGGCTTGTTTTCAGGAAGACCAGACTTCCTGCATGATGGAGGAGTTGTGGAAGAGGGGGAAGGGACAAAAAAGGTAAAGAATGACACAGGGAGGTAGAAATGGGATCCCTGTCCTCTGTGAGAGATTTTCCCTGACAGACGCATCCAGCTGCAAGGAAGACCAAGCAAAACAAAGGAGGGACTTACAAGGATTACCTTCAGCTAAGAAATGTTGACTTATCTTCAAAAATCTTTCAATTCAGCAAACTTAAAGAAGGTAAGAGCAGATAGTCCTATAGGGATGGACTAATTACTGAACTTATTTATTTGTTATTAGCCGATATTATATTTTATGACATTTTCTATGTACTTATTACAGCGCTTCTCTTTAGGAGTGCCATGTCAACGAAAAGTCTTAAATCTGAATAGTCATGGCCATAAAAATATAAGACCCTACTATCTTGTGCACACCTCGTATCACATTGTTGTACTAAAACCCAACTCAGAGAGCAATTTTAAGGTCTTTATTGGAACATTTTTAGCCTTCTTGCAGCATTTTTCAGCCGGGTTGGGTGTGTGCAGCTCTTTGGTTGGCCAATGGAAAGATGTATGGTATATTTATGACGTTCGAAAAGTGCCTTAGCACCATAAGGAAAGTCCATCTAAAAACATGGAAATCGCACCATTGTTGTGAAGTTGAGTAATCGTGGGATTTTGTATTCATCCAATATGCTTAACCGTATTGTGTATTGCTATCTATATGGTGTGACTACGCCGACTCTGGAATTCAGGCCTCGGACCGCCTTCCTGCAGTTTTCCAAACATACCCTCTCGCATTTCTAAGGTGGACGCAGTCACCAGGAATCATCATTAGTAGGGACTTGGATATCTGAAAATCATGCAGACACACCGGCCCTCGAGGCCTAGAGTTGCCCACCCCTGCTAGTCATCAGTGGGGTGCGAGTACTGGGCATTTATTGCCCATTCGTACACGGGGTGTGCACGTCACGTGGAAGTGCTAGTGGACACCCACACAAACTACTCTCAGATAATCTAATTTCCTCCTTTCTAATAGTCTGGCTACAGTAGGGAGTGCAGACTTATCACATGAACACCGCTAAAGGGCTCCTTTAAAACGTACAACACGCCTACGTCTCACCTCCTTCCCCTCAACATGTTGCATGACGGTAAAAAATACAAGTGTGTGAACATTTTGGCTCTTTGGATTCACCAAGTGGTCCATGACATTGACACTTCCTCTGGGCTGCCTATATTTGTGCTCATCTTTCTGCATGCCTTCATCCGCCCGCACGGACAATTGTGACAAAGGCTTAAGATTCCGAAAGTCGAAGCCAATTTTCCAAACCGCCATGTTTTGGTCAGCTCTATCAAACCAGATAAAACTATTTACATTATTTGTGATGAACTGACGTATTTGATGACAGCAGTATTCAATTCAATTCAAATAACTTTATTTATTCCAGAGGGACCATTTTTTTCAAGGTACAGACAGGTAGCTTTTGAAAAATTATGTAGACAATTTAAAATAACCAATGCTATACATCTCTGATTATTTGACACCCCTATACTAAAATAACATAAATACAAATGTAAAGAGAAAAATTAAATAATGCAGATAAGCTGTATTTGTGCTGTGATGTCAACAAAACCATTAGCTTGAAAACATCAGATCAGTCAAAATGTCAAAAGTCAAAAGTTAGATTTATCAACATGACTGTTCGCTAAATAGTTACCTGAGGATTTGTGAGAAATGTTTACATCTTTGCATTATTTTAATTTGACAATTGATTATGAATTAGGGCTACATTTAACCTCGATCAGTGAAAAAAAAAAAAAAGTTCTGACTTTGATTTTAATGATCACAAATAAATCAATTTTTATGAGCCTTAAACCTGTTTATCTTTCATTTTAGAGTCACAACCCCAACAAGTTTAATCAGAAACCATTTGTCTCTAAATGATATTCCTAAAGAAGGAGAGGAAACCTTTACGGTCATGAATAGAAAGGCTATTTTAATTGCCTGCTTGCTGCAGGGGTTTTATTTCAACATTTTACAACAAATATCGGATGCACAGAGGTGCTCCAGCTTTTTTTTTTTTTTAACACATCAGCAACTATTTGTCTTGGAAGCCGATACATAATAATGTCATCAGTTTAAATTTTACGCCTCTCTGGATGCTACACTAAATCTATTAAATCCCCTGCTAATGTCTGAAATGTTTGGCTCAGTGAGTCAGAGTCAAATCGAGGATCTCCGAGGAAACTCTCTGCGCCTCCTTTACTCTAAGCCATGGCCGCTTTGTCAGCTGTTTCAGTCGGACCGACTGCGCTGCAGTCACGCTCTCAAATTCAGCCGAGACCCCCACTGCAGCGTAAGCCTTCTGTCCCTTTGGGCTGAACATGTAACATTGGTGAATTCTGTCCCGCATGAGTCCTGGACGGCGAGGACTCGACTGTTTTTTTGCAATTCTTTTTTCTTACTGCACCTTTGAAAAAAAAAAAAAATGGTGCCCCTGCCACCGCGACTCACCAGAGTTTGCATGCACTTTGTAACCAGTGAAAATGAATTACGTGCATAGAACCCGGACCCCGAAAAAAAAAAAAATCAATCACAGCTGGCAAAACCGCCAATAAAATGAATGGCAGGACCTTTAGCAAGTCTACAACCACAATCAAAGTTTCATTGACCTTGAGGCCGCCATCTTGAATTTTCCCAAAAATATCACCTTTAGTACCAGCTACAAATTCAAACTCCTTCTAGGGATCTATCACCTCCTAACTCTTTGAGCATCAATGGGAAACAACTTGGGGAAAAGACGTTGCCTTTTAAGTTTGTCGATTTTAAACGGCGCTGGCGTGGCGAGCTCGCTAAAGTGCCGTTCCCTTGTTGCTAACACATTAATTTTTATCAGGATGTTGTGAAAATTCAATACATGAATCCAGGGGTAATCTGTTCATCACCCCCAGGCAACCAAAAAAAGTTTTTAAAAAGTGTTTTTTTTCCCCCATAAATTTGTCACGTGCAGCTCTGACCAGAGTGGATGAACGGAGGGGCATGAAGCATCCGCTCAGCCAGTTAGGGCAGGTTAAATGAGGGCAGCAGACGAGGGGTCAAGTTGTGCCTGCACGCCATACAACGCCGCTCGGGGCTTTAATTGGACTTTTTATTCTTTTTGCCGGTCAGTACAAATTGAAATTATCTCTACTCCTTACCATGCTTGCTCCATAACCAAACTCCAACTCTGAGTCATTATAGTTTTGACTTAAAAGTAGCTGCAATGAATGAATGCCAGGGACCTTTACCAAGCCAGGTGTTGCAATAGTTTCAGCAAACACAAATGACAAAACTAATGCTTTTTAAAAATTACAGTTCCAGAGCAGCACTTAGCAATTGTTCATCTTACTGAGATTTAAAATGAAGTTTTCTTTGAGCAGTAGACACAAAAGGTGTTTCAATCTCCTTTGACGTGCCTGATTCCCATGCAGAGATATTTGTGCACTGCGTGTTCTGAGAGCACAGAACTCTTCACTCCTACTGAAACAGATCTGTGCATACGTCTGCTCTGGACCGTGCATGTGCGCGCATCAGTGATCCTTCAAGATAAGCTCCCAACACCCGAGACCTCGGGAGGAGTCCCTCAGCTGCCTCAGCCTCTGAACACCAAGCACATGTATGCCCATGTCATTATGTCTGCACAGGTCAGAGGTCACGGTCATGCTTTCTGACTGTGAGCCAAACTCCCATGTAAAGCACATACCCTCTCACACATGCGCATGTGTTGGGTGGTTTGTTAGGCTTGTATTACTCCTGAAATTTCATTTTATCCTGCTTAGCTGCTCGTTGAGCGGCGGTCTGATTACAAGCAGGCTGAGGAAGGTGTGTTAACATAAAAGGGTCCTTGTGCAGTGACAGACGGGCGCAGGCTTTTCGTCACTGCTTTTAGGACCATACCTGTTCAAAAAAAAAAGTGCTCTGAAATCGTTAGGATAGGAAAACAATGAATGACAGTGAAAGGAAAGAAATTAAACATCATTCATTCGCTCAGATTTGTCTAATTTTGGCAACGAAAAACTTGTGGTCAATCCTTCACCTGCCCTCTGCTGCCATCATGTGGTGAACATTTTTTTTCAATTTTTATTTGAAATAGGGGACAGCGCATATTAATAAACATTTCTGTCAATATGCCAGAGTTAGGGCTATTTTTCATCTGCAGTCCCTGGGAAGATGTTAAAATCACCCTAAAAGATCAAAGTAAAATTACTATATTTACATAACATTACATATATATATTAAACAATGCATTCAATAAAATAGGCAGTTAACCTAAAAACAAATTGGTGATAAAAAAATCCAAAATCAGACAAATGTAAGAACATACACGCACATAATGTCCTTTGATTCAGAAGACTAGAAAAGAAAACATGTTTTTTCAAATGATCTAGTTAAAGCAACAAATCATTAAAAAAATATATATATATATATATATATGTGATTAGTTATTCAGTTTTTTTTTCAGCTTTTTGATGCTTCATCAAAAAATATCTACTTAGTTGATTATGTCATTTTTGTTTTTTAAACCTTTTTTAAATAAAAATCCAAAAGATAATAAATTTAAAAAAAAACTAATATATTTGCTTATTTATTCTACAAAATCACATGTGTTTGTTTGTTAAAAAGCTGGGATATTACACCTATTCCCATGCTTGACGATGACAATTTTACTAGATCTGATGCTTTTTTGACACATTTCTTAATCCTGAAGAACCCAACAATTTTCTTCAGGGCTTTTAAAGTTAATTAAACAAATTTTTTTTGTTAATTTTGGAGAACAGCAATAAACAGCCAAAAAATTAATAAAGAAATAAAGCTTTAAAAAATTAAATAAATAAAAATTAAAGGGCAGGGTTAGGGTTAGGGGTTAAGGGTTAGGGTTAGATTTGGGTTAGGGTTAGGGTTTAAAATGGATGTGTTGGTGACATTTTGCAAGACTTAGCATGCTTCTGAAACAAAACCCTGCAGATGTAAGGTTCACTGAAGCTGAGGCCACACACTTGCTGTTATCTCAGTCCATCTTCCCTGCAGTGCTGTGTCCAAATAAAGGCTGCAGATATTGCTGCCATTGCCCAGACTGGAAGCTGCTCCATTCCACTGGCTTCAGAGTTTAAAGGCTACAGCTCCATTCCTCTTCAAGGCTGCACGCCGTGTATTTGGCATGCTCAGAATAAGCCCAATCATCTCCTATTACCCTCCTCTTGTGGATTGTTTGGTGTCACTTGCTCTTTGCCGGCTGGATTTGATGATTCTGCGCCTGCACTGGAAATGGATACAGTACTTTTGGCATGTAGTGTGTATGTTACAACTCAATAGAGCTGGAACATCCAGTCATGAAGGTTGAGCTCTTTACTCAGCTCTATCTTATTTATTGTGCTCTGGCGGTGAGGATTCTGTGGAGAAATGACACCAGCTCAGTGAATAAATGCTCCCCCCTGCAGTTAAAATTATAGCAGTGATGGAGGTGAACTGTCAGGGTTTCATCTGATCAAGGCAAGACGGCATCAAATCCAAGTGATATTAGTCATTCATCTGACATTTGGATGCAGAAGGTGCCTCCGTATCAGATTATAGGGACGTCCGGACAGACTCATCCATCAGTTCCAGTGAAAGAAACTGTACAAGTCTTTCATTTTGAGACAGAAGCTTGGCACATCCTCTTCAGTACTGGAAAATTACCTGTCATTAAAGATTGCTCCATAAGGGGTCACAACCTGCTAAACTTCATGGATCCAAAGATGCTCAAGAGGATAGATCTACACAAAGAACATGAGTGGAGGCACCATCTGTCCATCTCTTTTTTTTTTAAACTGCACAGAATGTTTTTTATTCCATTCACCTCTCCTCCTTCTCCTACGTTTCCTTGACCTGAATGACAGCCAGAGATGGACTGAATGGTGGTGTTGTTGTCTCCTGGGAACAACATCCTGATGCTGTCTGGGTGTGGAAAAGCAGAACTCCAGCATCAGTGATTTTGTTGCTGGGGGAGAACAAAATCTGCAAGAAATGTAAAAAATGAAACGTTTTTTTTTTTTTTTATAAAGAGAATAAGCCAAACAAATTTCTCAAAGATGTGTTTTTAGGAATTGTACATCTTAGAAAACCCCCAATTAATATCATATAAATCCAAAAGACTTAAAACAGTTGCTATTTGTTATTTAACCAATAGAGGGAAGCACTGTTCCCTCACCTGGCAAAGCAGAAGGCAGGACTCAAAAAAATAAAACTCATCATATATGAACTACACATTCATCTTTGCTGTCTGGATGCATATAAAGCAGTGAACACAAGATATGTGTTGCATCATTATCTCTGCTGGATGAGTCATTTGGGGACAATAAACCCTTATTTTTGTTACACAATAGGTTGTCTTAGCAGCTTTATGAAGTGTTTTTGGTGGATTAATGGCTGACTGAATTGTATTCGAGGTTTCTTTGTTTTTGTGCTATCCTAGGCACTTTAACATTGGGAGTTGGGTCATCTAGACCCACTAGACAGTGATGAACCTTTTTCCTTTAATGATTTGTGATCTTCACTGGTGTCCATGGATTACATGAAATCTTTCCACCTTTATCCACCTTTGTTATGGTAGGGAGAACTTGTCAATGGTCATCTTGACCCCATAGGATAGCACAAGGGTTAAATCTTATGCCCTGCACCCACAGACATAACATGCGTCAGGTGAACCTGAGTGTGACAGTAACAACATCAAATACTTTCTACATTTGGGTAGAGCCATCAGCTTCTGTTTGTTGTCTAGATTTATTTCAGACACCATAGTTCATTTAATCTCAAAATCCCTCTCTGATCAATTTATGATATATTTTCAAAATGTTTCCAGTGTTTTTAAAATTATATTGTGGCATTTTTAGCGGGGGAGAAAAACTGTTGTTTTCCAGGACATAGTTTCTGCAGAGTGAAATTAGAAATTCACCTCTGAGTTGTGGGCGGGACTAATGCGAGGAGCAACTCCGTCCCCTCTTCCCCTCCCCGATGCTGAGAGCTCGGAGCAGGGAGCGTGTGACGCATTTTCTTTGTCTTTTTCCAGATTCACCTGCACAACAATTATCAGACAGTCTCCGAAGTTTCAAGCTTATGTCCTCCATCGACAGAAAAATGCAACAAGAACCATTTACATCAGAGAGGGTCTTCAGGATTTGTGTCAATTAAATCTAAAGATGGATAGACTGTAACGACGAGTGTCGATGAGTTTGGCCTCTGTGTTACATTAGACGGGTGGTTATCGATCGCGCTCTGCTGCAGGAAGGCCACCAGCCTTCCGGGAGAGAGCTGGATATGTGAGCTCTTCGTCCTTTCTTTGCCCTCACATCCTTTTCATCCTGTCTTTGCTCCTGCACTTTTTGCACCCCCCATCCCATCCCATTTGCAACGTGTCCCCTCTCTCCCCATGTGCATGCTGCTTTCAGAAAGCTGTCCCGGGTATAGAGGAGCATGGCTGCAGCAGAGAGAAGAATGCACGGTGGGTAATGAATTTGCTGCTGTATCTTGTTGTGGTTGGAGAGACGTTGTGCTGCAACACATCTTACCGCACTCGTCGTGATGCAGCAGAATTTTCAGGCAGCGTCTGGTAGTTTAGATGCATGCTCTTCTCTATTTTTACAGAGCTGAAAAATATCAAGGTTGGAGCCACGCTGGTCATTAGAAAAGATGGTTTAAACTGGTTTTCCGGAGACAAAATCACCAGAAGGTATAGTGCAAATTACAGCTGTGAGTGTCTGCCTTTCTGTTTTGGAACCTTTTGGTTGTTTGCTAAAGTCTTATAACCTGTTTTTTTTTTCCTGAGCCCCTCCACCTGTTACACAATAAGGTGTGAATGTACCCAAACGGAGCAGATTACAAGCTTTACGGCCTACAGCATGCATGTGTTTGTGTGTCTTTTTACATCCTTTACGTCACAATGGCTGTGACTCAGCTCCTATCTTCCTTTCCTGAGTCACTCGCCCAGCGGTTGCTTGGTTACCGCAGAGCGGGGAAAGTTTCCTATTGCGTCTTTGTCCCTGCAGATGGACAGGCTCTCATATTTATTCAGGCGCAGGAGTGAGTGGCCGGTGTTGGTGTGCACGGCTGCATTTGTGTGCACTGTTTCGTCAGGGTTAGTGCACCCTGTTGTGGAAAAGGACTGCATACTTTGGCCCATCCAACCATCCCAAGTTTGGCCAAAGAAATCCGGAAGCCTCAGCTTGCAGAGGACATGTCTTCACTCAGTCCTTTAACAGCATGTTGGTTTTTGTGTTAAGATTATTGAGCTTCTTTAAGTGTTTTACCGTATGAAATACCTGCTTTTACAACACAGTGGAGCTTTTCCAAAAGACTTTCCAGTGTCTTAGAAGCACACAGAGGTAAAAAAAAACCCTTTTATTTTCAAAACAAACAGGCTAAATGTAGCTTTTTTGCACATTTTCAGACCAGCAGGATAAAATAAAGAGCTGCATAGATACTTTACAGACATCTCAACACAGAAAGATTGAAGTCTTTCAATTTTAAAAGTTAACCTAGTTCGTCTTCAAGTCCCACTCCGATTGTCTTTTAATTAACATTTGATCTTTTTTCAAAGCGTTCCAAGAAATATAATTTTAGGCTACATTTTATTTTCTTTATATTTGTCCTCCATCATCTGAAAAATGCCACAAGAACATGTTAAAAACACTAAAAACACAAGCCTGTGTCACACAGCCACTATAAACACTTGGCGCGTTTTGCACAGATGAAATGTGGTCATACATGAATATACGTGGAAAAAGTGAAAAAATGGTGGTCACAAATGTGTCACGAAAAAAAGCATGCAAAGATCACGTAAATCAACATAGAACATGAACTATGCGTGATTATTCCATATGCGATTCATTAGTAATTTGTGCATCAACTATGTAATTTGAACGTGCACCATCATATATGTAATATAAATGTTAAACATCTGTGGTACATGCGTCTGTTAGATATACGTGAAACGGTCGTGGAAAGCCAAAAATTTGTGTATGAATCTTGCAAAAATCACACACAGTTGTGTAAGATTTATATAATAATTGCGTCTAAACTACGTAATATATGCGTGAACTGCAATTTTTCAATCGACCAAAAATTTTAAACAGCTCAAAACCAAATTTCACATCGGCAGAAACCCTCGAACGAATGACGAATATGGTTCGAAAGATCAAAATTTTTTATGTGGAAAATGCGCAAAACACCGCCTTTTCAGCCACAAAATGTGACATACGAATGAAAAAAAAACCCTCAAAGACACTGAGCAGCTTCAGGTGGGTGAAAACCCTTCTCTTTCTTGAAATTTTGCCACTGAGATTGCAGTAAAAAAAAAAGAAAATGAACAAAAAACATTGCTCCCCTCAAGCAAAATCAGACCATCTTCAGATGCTGCAATTTATTCCATTTGTTCAGGCAGAAGCCTTTTGCTTTGATTTAATATGCAAACTCTTCAAAATACTGCTGATGGTGCTTGTTAGCTCTTGAGCAATCAATTTAAGTAAGTTAACAGCAAATCGTTATTATGTGCATGCTAAGACAATCTTTCTTGGTTGGGATCTTAGTAAGTCATGCTCAATAATTGCAAAAAAAAACAACTACAGTTGGAGTCTGTTTTTAGCAGAGTTGTACTTAAGAATTTGCAGTTAAAGAATAAAATCTCAACTTTTGATCTTTTCATTTTTTGCTATATTGCTTTGAGAAGCATGTTGGCCCAGTTTTGATGTAAAGTTGTATTGCTAAGTTGTAGCAATACAAGGTTTTGCAATCAAGACTGATGCATTAAGTTGCTGCCTTGTGCCCCCCCCCCCCCTCCCCATCATCCATATTACATGACGTATCAGAGTTATGTCTAATGAGTTACGGCAAACCCAGCTTGTCAAAATGTTGTGGTTATGAAGCTGACCATTAGAGTGTTTGAAGGATCTGACTGAGTTGTTATGAATCCCACACACAGGGAGGTGGAGCCTCGTTGGTTGATGTCCTCAGGTGAGACGGTGCAAACCGAAGAGGAGGATCAAGCACGATGCTCCTGCTTTCTGTTATCTTCTCACCATGGTTCTCAGAAAAAGCCGATCCAAGAATCAGTGATTGCTTTTCCAGATCCAGTTCTCCCAGAATCCCCAGAAACTCAGAAAGGACACCTTTTAAGTGTTAAAAACATTTCCAGTGTGATTCCCAACAACTTGAATGTGTCAAACCAACAAAACTCTATGAATAAGACTATAATTAATGGATGCATCATTTTATGTGATGACTGGGAACTTTTTCAGGATTGGAGAAAATTCACTGGACACCAACGGACCATGGATAACATGTTTGTATCAACTCTAAAGCCCTCCATCATCCAAAAGTCTTTAAGCCCTATTACTGAAGATGCTGCCAATGGAAATTTAATAAACCTTAGAAGTCATCTGCAGATCTGTCCGAACTCCAATGATCCAGACGAGTCAGCAGAGCAAGATGGAAACGTAAAACGGAAGAAAAGCGTGTCCTTCGATGAAGACGTCACTGTGTACCTGTTTGATCAGGTACTTCTAGCCTTCTGCACCATGAAATCCTTGTCAAAAATTATATATATATATATATAAAAATTTTTTATTTTTTTTTAACTTTTTCAGACTGCACATGTGTGTTTTTTGTTTTACATTAAATGTTGCAGCTGGTAAAAATAAAAGTTTCTTTTAGATAAAAGTATGAAGAGGTAACTTAAAAACAAAAATTACAATCAGCAGAAGTCAGAGGTGCTTTGTAGTTTGAATCAAATCTTTCCTCTAAGGTCCCTCCTGGTGTTTTTATCCAATGCCCAACATTCAATATTGGGCTTCCCCCAAAAAAACTTCTGTTTTACTTAACCAGGTTTCCTATGAATTACTTCGGATTGAGCTTCTTAAACTGACCTTTATTTTCTAAAATGTTTGGGTTTTTCTCATCTGTAAGTGTTAGTTTATAAACCTTTCAAACTTTCAGTTATATTTAACTGTTTAAGGGTGTACATAACTCTTGATTAGTTTTGGATTATTCAAGCATAACAGTCTGTTGTGTTTTTGTTTAATGTAAGGAGACTCCAACAGTGGAGCTTCACTCTGAGTCCGACCCGTTTCTGCTATGCAGCTGCTTTCATCACATGCAGACAGTTGAGGAAGACTCTGGTACGATATGAAGAACTCACCTCTCGCCGTTTCTGCATGGATTCTCATCACCTGCAACCTACTGTCCAAACTCCAGGACCACAAAACAGTTTTACCACCAAATGTCCCCAAACACCACTAGGAAGTTTCTACACTTAACCTGTTAAGATATGTTTTATGAATTAAGCAGAAATTCACAGTTAAAGTTTCACCAAACAAAAGTGTCCTGTTAGTAGAAAATGAAAAATAAAATACAGATGTCGATAAAAAAAACTCAGCTTCTAAAAAAGCTGTAAGAAGGATAAAATCCCAATCCACGCTGGCGGTTCCTTTCACGATAAAATGCCATTTTTCTATTACCAGTTTTGTCTCAAAAAATTAGTATCACAAGTGGAATTAAGTAAAAAAATTTCAAAGTAAATCTTGTCGGTTATTTGATAATAACCCCATACATAGTCCCATTGGTCTTCACACAGCTAGATGTAGTGCCTTGATCAGTTCATAATCATAGGGTTGGGGTGTCTGGTCCACGTCTGAGCAAGTTTCTTCTTTTTTTTTTCTGGAATCCGTTTTTTAAAGGAGTTTTTCCTTACCGAGAAGAGGGTCTAAGGGCAGTTTAGTTTAGTTTAGTTTAGTTTAGTTTAGTTTAGTTTAGTTTAGTTTAGTTTAGTTTAGTTTAGTTTAGTTTAGTTTAGTTTAGTTTAGTTTAGTTTAGTTTAGTTTAGTTTAGTTTAGTTTAGTTTAGTTTAGTTTAGTTTTGAATTTACCTATAGAATTCTACGACTTCATGATCCTGTTTACTATACAATGGGTATGAAGCCCACTGAGACGACTGTTGTTGTAATATTGGGCAATATAAATAAAATTGAATTGACTTGAATTGAATTCCAAAAAGAATCTGCAAACAGCACACATCAAAAATTATGAGGATATGTTGATAGACACAGAATTAGCCAATAAAGCAATTTTCTCGCACTAATACCCCAAAATGGAGAGCTGTAGGTGGACATATTTCCAGATGATTTGGTTCACTCTCAAGAGCGCAGCGTAAAAACAAATCAAGCAGCATCTTTCGGCAAGCGTCACAACAAATTGAGTCCACTTGACAATAAAACAGGTGAAGAAAACTCCTGACATTTCATCGATGTGCTGATTTCCTGCAGGTTGGGAGTGGGAAGATGACTTTCAGGCTTTGGAGAACACCCCCTATTTTCAGACTGCTATGGACCCTCACTCTGTCTCCCTGTCGTCCCTGGATTGGACTTCCCCGTCCAGGCTGAAGAACCGGTCTCTGTCCCACACCTGCCTGGTCCTGACCTATGTCACTGAGTCAGACCTTGAGCTGTGAGGCAAAAGGTGGGTGACACACACACACACACACACACACACACACGTGCATGTGGCATATTTTATGACAGGGCAGTGGTCAAAGCAACTTCCCTGTCATGACGCCTTCCTCCAGCCAAAGGCCACCTCACTGTCACCATGGCCTCGTGTGACATCCACGCTTGTTTTTCTTTCAGGCAGCCAGCCTTGATCTCATGGAAAAACTGACTAATCGTCCAGATCTTCACCTCTAGCTCACCTCCCTCTCTTTTTATGAGTCAGGGATTTTAATGGCCGTTCATCGCCGCTCTCTGCTCCAGATGGATTCATGACATCACAGTTGAGCAGCTCCGTGTAACAGAGGACTGAGCTTTTGCAGTTGTTGGCATGACACAGTCTGTGTTTGACAAGAGCTGCTGGGATGTGGCAAAGCAGCCAGTTGCATAACAGAGTTGGTATCTTTCCAGCTGCAAGCAAAGCTTGTCAGAAAGTAAATGACAACATTTTCAAAATAAAAGGCTGGAAACATTTTCTGAATCCATCTCTGTGAATTAAAAGCTGTTAGTTTTGTTAAAAATGAGCCTGCTGGTGGACATTTCTCTGGTTGAAGTGGGTTCAACTCTGAATTTATCAGCAGCTGTGACAAAATAAACAGTACTCGTCTGAGGGCCAAAGCAGGCAGAAATTGAGTAAACTAAAGGAAAAGATAATGTATCCAGTGACCGGTTTGGTTGATTAGATACCTGGGAGGGGATAGAAACCTGGATGGACAAGTGGGGATTTCTATGTATATGGGTACCTACACATGGTGGCCATCATTTATGCAAACACTACCATCTGATCTCAGTATTTGAAGCACAAATGGACAATTTTGTGGTGCTTTTGGGCTTAGTTTCGTGGGTTCTCACAATGTACTGAATGTTAGTGCTCATGAGTTGTTAGGGATGGGTGAGTAACAAAAAACATTACTATAAAACCCTCACTCTATTCCAAAAGGATCAAGTCCCCGACTGTAAAATCTTGAGGACCAGACTGGATGTCCTCATGATCCCCACACTCCTTTCCTGAAATCTTGACCTAAATCCAACAGTAAAAAATTGATGCTTGATCTTAGGTTTGATCCCAAACTAACTCTAATATTAAACCATGTTGTAACTTTTAAATACTGAAGTTGCAAGAACTGTTTAATGGTAAATGGCGTATACTTGTGTCGCATTTTTCCAGCTTCCTTGAAGGCCTATTGCAATTTAAAGTCACGCAAATTTCCACACTGATGGCGAACCAAACACTGGTGCCAACCTATGACCACTAGAGGCAAATTGTGGTTCAGTGTCTTGCCCAAGGGCACTTTGACATATGGGGGGCAGGGTCGGAATCGAACCTAGTCGCCCATCATAATGCTTCACCACGGCCGGCCCACGTAAAATTCAATCACCAAATGTTGTAGTCAACTGACCCCTTTGCTGATCTTGTCCACTTTTCTTCACATCTTTTTGTGGTCCATTGACATTTTGGATTTTCTTTACTTGATACTTGAACTATCTCAAATGACTGCCTAATCCTTGCTTTGTGGTGATAACTCTATGAATTAAACAGTAATCAAGCAATTGGTCAGCTCATCCAGTAAATGTAATATAATGTAGAAACTGTTAACTGTAGAAACAGTCCTCATAACTATAAATGTGCCCTGTTATCTGTCAACAGTTGATTTTCCGACATATTTAAATTCATCTCCACATATTAGGGGTGTGTATGTTTTCCTGGGGTACTTCCGGTGAAGGCGCTATGACAACACTGAGCGATGTTTACTGCAAATAGCGTAAATATTACTTAAAGCAATTCCTGATCATGCCCCCGGAAAAAAAAAAACTCCCAGTGATGGACAAATCTGATGTTATCAAGATTTTTCTTGATTTCCTGCTGGAAGAAGTTAGAACCTTTCATAGGATTCAATTTGCATCTCCATACATGAACCATGAATTGATACATAACAAACAAAAAAAACACTTTGTTTTTTTTTGTGTTTAAAAATGGTGTGTTCAGGTATTGTTTAAAGTGCTGTGAAAAAAAAGAGCTATCTTATGTTTAGTGCACAACACACATCCCTCGGTGTGGTTCACCTTTAATCAATTGTAATTGACCCGACTTGGTAGAAGCCAGCTTGTGATTGGATGTCTTTATGGTTTTGCATTACATGTACTAAAGTACTAAATAGCAAAGACAGTTGCGACACAACAGAAGGAGAAACTGACAAAGTTTGCCAGACACCGATTACTGTATTTTCCGCTGTATAAGTCGCACCAGAGTATAAGTCACAGGAACTGAAAAATGCATAAAAAAGAAGAAAAAAACATTTATAAGTCACTCTATAGTCACACTGGAGTATAAGCCGCAGGAGCCAAAAATTGCACAAAAAATAAGAAAAAACATCTATAAGTCACTCTGGAGTATAAGTCGCACCAGAGTATAAGTCACAGGATCTGAAAAGGGCATAATGAAGAAGAAAAAAGCATATATAAGTCAGTTTTTAAGTGTTTTTTTTAAATCACATCTGCATTTACTGCTATTAAAGAGATTTATTTCGAAGTGTTTTGCTATAGTAGTGGCATAAACAAAAATCTACTTTCCTCCCTGAGTGTAAGCGGAACCCCCAACAAAACTATGAAAAGAACACGACTTATATTCTGAAAAGTACGGTATTTACTTTCTGATTGATTTTATACCTAATCATGTCGGTATTTGTGGCTCTCACCCGATACTGCTGTCACTCTCAGTACTAGATCGATTTTTTTTACACAAATCTGTTACCATTACATCTCTAGTACATATAGAATCACATGTCTATCTTCTCAGAGGTCCTCAAAGCTTCAGGATGAAGCTAAATCTTTGACCAGAAATCTTCTCTGTGAGTTGCCACAGTGCGACTGTGCAAATAGATTTATGTTCCCACAACATTAGTGAGCACACACACACACACACACACACACCAGCAACCCCCTCAACCCACCCAGCACACAAACACACACAGGAGCTGATCAAGGACACCAAAACCAAAAGTCAGCAGCTGTTTGCCTTAAAAAGCTGGGAGATCTGCAGCTGCACCATCAAGTCCCTGTGATTCCACAAACACAGACTCATCTTATTTGACTCCATTCATTTCATTTGAAGTTTCCTTTTTACTTTTTGGTCATTTTTGGTTTATTTTTTCTTATTTCTGTTAAGAGGCTTACTGTTGCACTGAATCATCCCTGAGTAAAAGGTCACAAACATTAACTTAATGTTTTCTGCTATTTTGTTTTCATTCAAATAACTTTTTTTTTAATCATTTAACTTCCAACCCAGCCTTTGGCTTCCCTGACCCCAATTTTCAGAGTAACTATACAGCAGTTGGTTCTTAAAAAGATTTGGAAGTTAAGCTGTCACTCAAGATCACTTGTCACTCACTAGGAAGCCCCACCCACAAGTCAAATTTTAATATAAATGTTTTAAAAGAACAACTATTAGACTGAATTCTTTTTGTTTTGTGTTTTAAGCATTTTAGGATGTTATCAACGTCTCAAAATTATGACAAGAGTTATGGTGGAGGAGCCTTTTGTCAATTTCATTTTCTAAAGAAGAACCACTTGAGGTTCTGGTGACTTTCTTGCTGTTTCAGTTCATTGTGACACATTGTGGTGCATGCTCAGTACGCATCACTGAGTGGACACCTCCCTGCTTCTGCTCTATCTACATCAAGAAGAGGTAATAATCCCAACTGCCAACAGATGCCTGCGGGTCAAACTGACAAAGTGGGATTATTCCAGATCACACATCCATGTTTGGCTGGGGCGTATTTGAGCAATGTTTTACCACTTGGCCTGTGATGTTTATTCAGATCTTTTGTGGTTTGAGGGTGTGCATCAGTTTGCTTTGCTGTCTCATTACAGAAGAGACGGACTGCAAAAAACGTTTAGCAGCAAGTAAACAAAGGCGATCTACCGCTCTGCTGTCAGAAACGTCGACTGTATTCAAATCAGACTGGGCCGATGGAAATGAGGTTGGCTTTTTACTGAGCCTCCAACATGACGATGCGCCGCAACATCTCCAGCCATCATTTTCAACCCGAAAAACTGAGTATATCCACAAAATGGAAAATAACATGATGACAATTTAACTTGACTCCATCGGCTTTGTTTGAACTTTACACTTGCTTAAGTGAAATGTGATCCAGGAAACGTTAAAGTTTCCACAAAAGAAAATTCTCTATAAGGAGAAAAACAAAAAGAAATGACGCTTGGCAGTTTTCACTTTTATAGACGATTGTTGTTGCAAGACATAAAAAAAAGTTAAAAAAAGAAGTTAAAAAAAGCAAAATATCATTTTATTATTCTTATTTAGATAAATAACATCTCAGTTTATATTAGCTTCTTTTTTTTAAAATAGTCACTTATGCTAAAATTAGGTGCTGGGAGATTTTAAAAAATAAAAAACAAAATTTTTTTGTCTTTGGAGCTAAAGAGAAAAACGGTGGGAGGTCGCAACAGAGCTTCAAACAATTTATAAAAAAAAAAAACAACCAACCAGGCAGGAACTTGGGTGTAGTTTTGGACACAGACCTAAATATTTGGAAACACATAAGTCACAAAATCAGACAATATCATCTTTAAGGTTTAAAGATCTGATGTCTAGACGGGACCAGGAAAAACTAGTATGTGTGTTCATCTTTAGCTGACTTGACCTCTCCTAGCCTTAAGCTATGGACACACTGTGACGCGCATTCAAATCGCGTAAAACACAGGTTTCTTGAATGCGCATTTAGTCCCCGGTGTTCACACTGAACAAGCAAGGAGGGACTTCATCTTCTTTTTCAAGTGTTTACTAGCGCATGTACGTCATTTCAATCCAGGTTTACACCTGTTCTCTGCTACATTTGAGTAGTTTTTCGTCAGAAGGTTACTTCCGGACTTTTACTTTAAGCTTACTTCAAATGTCTCCACATTTAATTTTAATTTATTGATCTCTTCTTTAATATTTCTTTTAAATGTTTCCATTAATGCGTAAAACGCTGACCTGTCTTTCAACACAAAATATGCTCTGTAAATAAACTTGCCTTGCCTTCACTAAGCAACATTTCTTTTGTTTTGGTAATAAAAACAGTGAAATACAAACATTTTATGTTCAAACATTCTGACTTTTATTTTTTTCAATCTGCAAATGTTTGAGTGTATTTACGATATTAATAAATGAATCTATTTATAAGCCGTTTTATTGTTAACTGTTTCTTTTGGCTGCTGCCGTTGGCCTGCCTCTGTCTGTCTGTGTGAGTTGAGGGTGTGAATCCTGCCTGTGTGGACTCTCCCGGTGAGGGCAGAGTGGGCTGGCTCTGTGATTGGCCGAGCAGCGCGACGTGTCCATCAGTCGGCCGCGAGTTGCGCACATGTGACAGTTATCTGCGTGCGTCCGCGGTGCGCTGACGCTCCGCCGCCGTCTCCTTTCACTGTCTGCGCGCCGACTTTTACGCGCTTTCGTGGGCCGGATGCGCTTTTCCACGAACACTCAGAGGCAAGACGGGCCGTCTACCTTCCACAGTAAGAGTCCTCTTCCCTCTGCGTGCTGCTTTATGTCTGCTGCTTTGTGCGCCTTCTTTTTGAGGTGTCAGTTACAACTCTGCGTAAAATAGGGAAAAAGAAGAATGATATAGACAGTCCTAATCAGTTTTTCCTCCCTAATCTATGCAAAACCTCTTTTTCTATCAATTCTTGGGTTTGCATAGCCCATTTGAACCTAGAGTAACTTCTTTTGTTGTTCCATTATTGAGAATAAACGAGGTCTGGTTGATTTGTAGGGTCTGCTGTGGCTGTAATCTGGCTGTTCTCGCTTTTTGTGAGTGTAACCTTGAAATTATTATCTCACAGCTGACCGGCTAAGACAAGCAAAGACTAACAGAGTTTTCTCACTGCAGGTTTAGGATGCAAAACTGGAGGAAAGTCATTTTATTTTATCATAAAGACCCACATGTTCTGTCTCTCTGCCCTCCAGGATAATTCAAGCTGAGGTCTGTCAAAGGGAGCAGCAGGATGAAATGCAAAAGAAAGGCAGGGAAACCCTCCAGGAGGCCCTGGTCCGACCCGGAGCCAGAACTCGAACCAGACACAGAGCCAGGCTCCAGTGAACAGGAAGGCTCCGAAGCCTCGGTCCGGATCGGTGACTCCTGGAGGGGATCTTTGAGGAGCAGGGAGGGGAGACGTCAGGGTGGAGTGGGTGGAGGCCGCCGGCGCAGACAACACGGCTCCAGCACCAAAGAGCGCAGCATCAGACGGCTGGAGAGTAACGAGCGGGAGCGCCAGCGCATGCACAAACTCAACAACGCCTTCCAGGCCCTGCGGGAGGCCATCCCACACGTCAAGACGGACAAGAAGCTGTCCAAGATCGAGACTCTGACCTTGGCTAAGAATTACATCAAAGCTCTGACCACCATCATCCTGGACATGTCGGGGGCCTGCCTGCCTGCAGGCGGGGTCCCATCAGAGGCCAGCACTGCCAAACTGCTTCAGTGCTACCAACAGCACCTGGAAGAGGAGGGTGAGGATGGTCTCACCCAGTACCTCACACAGATGCACAGCTTCAGCCAGGAGAAGTAGGATGGAAACTGTCAGACGGAGGTCAGAAGAACCCCTGTGTCTGGATTTAGACTGGAATCTGTTCTTCACCTGGATATGGGACAAAATGCTTGAATGTAAGTGTGGTTTTGATGATCGTTGGCATAAAGACTGCAGTAAAGTGGACCAGCATTAAGTGCATTCAGAACCGAAAGGGCTCATCTCCAGCGTCGTTTCTCTGTGGGTTCAGGCGAGCAGTGGCCTTCTTCCCTTTTGTGTTAACTTCTGATTTTATGTTTTTTATTTTTGGTAGAGTCGCATTTTGTTCATAACTGCCATGGATCTGGCAGTTTGAAAGACAAGCAGCTAATACTAATGTGAATATAATTGGAGATTGCTTTAGCTCCTAATAATCTATTAAATTGAAATTTGCGTTCAAAGACCAAAGACGGTTTTTGAAGTGTGTGCCATTCCTTTTGTTGTGTGCGGTCATCTTGAAGCAGGAAAGTCGAGGAAAAAAACACTTGATTTATTGTCAATAAACACTTTTATTTATTACAATAATATATATAACAATAACTCACACTTAACACTAAACTTTTGCGTGGAATGAGTCCGTTTTCAATAGAAACATCTCTCCATTTCAGTCACTGCGACAATAACAACAAAAATCGTTTTTTTTTCTTCTTGCTGCTCAGTCATTGTACCATCATCTGACCAAAGGAAGAAGAGTTCAAACGTTCTCCTGAGAAAGAGGAAGTTAAAAAAAAAACACCACAAGACTTTTACAAGTAATCCACTCTTTTCAACTTTAAATTAAAGAAAACCACAAATCTGAATCTTAATAAAACTTAAGCCAGAAAGTGAGCATCAACTGTTTTCCTGTTATGTTCAGTAAATAATTGGACTTTTTAGAACAGAAATTTCTATTTTCTTTTGTTTAGACTGCCTTCTTTCACCCCTAAACTGATAAAATCTTCACCTATTTCACAACCAAGTTCCTACAGACCTAAAGAAATCCTTTTAAATTATTATTTAAAGACAATTTAGAAGGAAAAAATGAGTTTTCCCTCTTTTTATCTTATTCATAAGCGAGTTATCTTTCAAAAAGGGATGACACTTTTTCTTAGCGAACACTTAAATGATGTTAAAATGTGAACAAACGGAGCAGCTTTGGTTGTGAGCCGGAACTGAAACCATCTTTGCAGAGAGGATCGCATTACAGAAGCGGCCAAACCTCCTTCACCTGTTCTGAAGTCATTATTTCCTTTTCACATGTGGGTTAAGGAGCACAAAATACACGACGAGCCAACAAGAAGGCTGAATCTTTTCCTCTACAAAAATAAACAGAGTTTTCAGAAAATAAAACATATCTTTATTTAACCTTTAGATGAGGTCTAAAAGAAACCACATCATTTAAATACATTTAACTTAAAACTATCATTATGATAACTATAGTAGCGATACGATGCACAACAGTACAATAGTGTTATAGGGCCACCATTTAAGACAGAAAAATAAATACATTTATGAGAATAAAGTTGTAAAGTTATGGAAAAGAATAGAGTCATAAATGTAGGACTTAAAATGTTGCTATTTTACAAGGAAAAAGTCACACTTTTATCCAAATTTCTATTTATAGAGGTAAAGCAGACTTAGTGAAATTCTTGAGCAGTGTGATGTTCATCGGATTTTTACTGATTTATCTGCAACACAAATTAAACTGGTAATGTTCCAATGTCACTGTGGAAATTTTTTAATGCTAAATGCAACATTTGCATTTTAAAAAGCATGACTTTGTCCCTGTAAAATTACAGGTTTTTAAACCTTAAATTTATGACTTTCTTTTCCTAAATTTACAACTTAAAATTAGTAAGAATTTAGACTTTTCTCATAATTTTACATCTGCATACTTGTAAGATGTTTTCTCAAAAATTTACAACTTTTTTTCCTCATAATTGCACAACTTTCTTTTTGTAAAATTCTGACTTTTTTTTCTCATAAATGTATTATTTTCATATATTATCAAGTTTTTTCTTTTAAGGTGGCCCTAATACTCCATCTAACAGTAGAAATGCAGATAAACTAGGAAAAAGGATGGCTAGTGCCTTGATAAAAGACAGCTTGTGGAATAAAACAGGAAGTTGTAACAAGCCAACGTCACAGTTTCACAGACTAAACTTTACCAAAAGGAAAAAATAAATAAAGTTTTCAGTTCCTATCAAGACACAGCGCTGCCGTTGGGCTCTGCGATCCCAACAAGGAGTGGGCTGGAGGAGGTCGGAGGAGCCGTGTCCTTCTGGGAGAGGAGACTGATTCGGGGCGGCTCCATGGCGTTTCCTCTCACAGTGATGTGATCCCATCCACCCTAAACAGTCACCATGGAGACAGAGGAGAGCTTAGGATAAACTCTAAACCCAAAAAATTCTCACTATAGGGGAACACATCGAATCGCAAAATATGACAAGAACAAGAATTACTCACTTTAATGAATACGCTGCAATGACTGCCAAAAATATGTTTCATGGCTAAAAGTAGGAAAACTCACTTTTTAAAATCTAAAAAATATATTTGTTGACAGAAACAAAAGAGGCTGTCGTTTAAATCCCATCCTGTTGTCCTGAAAACACTATTTTTTTTTCCTTTGGTGCAAACAGGTTCAGCAATTTGTGCCCAAAAAGATATCTAATGAGGAACTTGTTCAGACAGGAAAGAAAACTGCATGAAAAGAAACGTTTCTTCAGAAAAACGATGAGCACAAGATCAGTCCATTTATCTGCAGACGGTTTGCAAGGTTTCTTGTATTTTCAAAAGAAAATGTTGCAGCTTGTACTATTTTTACTAACAATACTAAGAAAAATGTAGGTTTTTGTAAATGCTAATGTTGTTCTCCTTCAAGATTTTAGAAAATTTTATATTTCATGCATTTCTCAATTCATTCCAGTAGTAAGTAATCACAAACTCAGCTGTTGGTATACATGTAGGCTAGAAAAGAGTCGGACAATTTTGTTAAGTGAAGGTTCCTCTGTGTTCTCACCCCGATGCCGTAGTCCCATTGCTGTCCTTTAGGTTCTATGGGCTGGACTCCCAGTCGATGACACACCGTCCCACAGCTCAGACTTTGGCTTCCCTGAACCTTATCGGCTATGATCCAAATCTACAACCAACAAGAAAGACTAGCAGTCATGTAGAAAGTCAAATCATCAAATATAAACCACCATTTCCAGCTTTGTCTGAGTTCACTTACTGCTCCTTAACCCCTACGAGACTAAACATCCAATACTCTGGATTTTAATGCAATTCGGACCCCATGCTCACTACTATTTTTTTATCATTGTTTTTATTTTTAAACACCAAATATGATGTCACCCACTTGCTGAAGGAAAAACCTGACAAATGCAAACGTTTTACAAAGACTATTTATGAATCCAAGGTGTTCCGATACTGAAGACTTAGATGGTTTAAAAAAAAAAAAGTTAATTTACATACATTTATTTTTCACAGGATAAATCGTTCAAACGCAATGCATTGTGGTCTATGTTCGTCAATCTGGTTAAAATCAATGCACACAGGGGCTATATCTGAATTCCCTCCCTACTCCCTAAAATGATAGAGTGCGGGACCAGTGCCCTGGAATTTAACGGCATTTTGGACACCATGTTCTCTACATTTTTTTTTTGAATAGCAAATATGACATCACTGATTTCACAACATGAAAAAACAATTTTACTGCAACTATTTATGAATCCACTGTGTTCTGATGATGAAAACTTTGAAGGTTTTAAAAAAACAACATCTAAATACATTTTATTTCACAAAAATTGCAATGCATTGTGGTCTATATTCGATAATGCAGTAATGCATTGATGTACACTCGTTTTTTGCAGAGACTTCTGGGAGATTTCTAGGGTGCTTGATTTTGGAAGTGTTGATTTGGACAGCACTACAAAATGCACTTATGTGAGAAAGGAAGGAATTCTGACACAACTTTGTTTTTTTTTGCAGGGACTTGTGGGAAATTTCCAGGGCACTGAATTATGGCTGTGTCTGAATCCCCCCCCCCAATCCCTGACTACTAAAAAACTATATATCGCGGGATTATGTAGCTCCCTGGATTTTACAAGCAATTCTGCGTCATGTTTACTTCTTTTATTTTTGTAAACGTCATGACATCATCGATTTCACAAAGTTAAAATTTAATTGATGTGAGCGTTTTGTGACGATAATTTAGGAGTCCACTGTGTTCTAAAGATAAGACATTTGATTTTATTGATTTATTTCAAGCATTGTAGTCAAAGCAATAAAGAATTTACACATATTTATCAAACTCATTACAGAAATGATGAAATGCATAGATTAAAAAGACAGAAAACAAAACAAAAATGTCACTTAAATTCACATTTGCTTAATTAAATACGGTGATCATTAACTGAATTATAAGTAGAGTTTGATTTATTGCTTGAAAAGGAGTGGGAAGAAGCAATCTTATATAATCCCACCCCTACTGAGTTCATTCATTTGATAGTTTTAGAGTGTTTTAAATCCAGTTCTGATCTGATAGATTCTCTTGAAGTAACAGAATCCAGTGCCTAGAAATGATTGATGATCTTCAGAAAACATTCATTCATGATTTCAGTAAACAGTAATGGTACCGATATGTAATAATAATTGATTATCATTAGAAACACATGATAACATTAAACCAGAAATTATTGCTACATTGATGGTTTATTAAAAAAATAATCTTTTTTGGGCTAAAATTGTTCCAACGCAAGTGCATTGTGGTCTACATTCGCCAATCTAGTGAGCATTGACACACTCTGGTTTTTTGCAGAGACTTCTGGGAGATTTCTAGGCCACTCGATTTTGGAATTGTAGATTTGGACAACGGTTAAACACTACTTTAGAGTGCACTACACGCACTCATAGTCTCTATGCTGCACCACTGAACCAAAGTGTGGGGAATGTGAATTATCGCATCCCTAATATCAACGTAATTTCTGTCATATTTGTCTGTACATTGAATCCAAAGTGGATCAGCAGCTTTTTTTTTTTTTTTTTACATTTAAAGACACATTTATTTTTAAGGCAGCTTAAAGTCAAAATGCATCAATCTGAATAGTAACGTAAAGGAAAAGTGGATTTAAAGCAAATAATAAATTTAAAAATGTTTGTAGAAGAAATATATATTTTTAGAAAACATCTTAAGACAAAATCTAGATCTTTAGAAGTACTACCTGATCCAGGGGCCCCATGGAGACTTTGCGAACATTGTTGGAAACGTGGTCCCAAGAAGAACCCTGAGGGTAGCTGGGAGTCACACCCTGCCGGTACCACAGATTACCTGGACAGAAAACAGACAGGTGAGTTCAGAAAACCCCTGTGGACTACTCGTCTGCTTGGACTGGAGATGTTTGTACCGTTTTCATCAACAGTGCAAATTGAAGTCCTTCCAACTGACACCTGCTTTAGCTTTTGTTTGGCTGGAGAAGGGATGTGGTACCAACAGTCTCCTGTAGAGGGAGAAAAAGATCAGCACTCCCCTCACTCAAGCTCTTAAAAAAAATGATATTTACCAACAACATTGGCATTTCAAAAATTATAATAGTATGAAGCAACAGTTGAATACCAAAACATCCAAACCAATTAAAATAGTAAAACATTTCTACTTCAAATAAAAAAAAAGTAGATTTTAATTAAAAAAAAACAGAAACCAGGAAAGAAATTAAAGCCGGTTTTACTGAAGAGGAGATTTGGCAGAAATTATTTGAAAAAAAACTAAAAAATTTTGAAAATCTGGATAAACTCCAGGAAATAACTAACTCAGCAGTGCATCAAAGTTTCAACAAAGCTTTTGATGTTCTGAGATTTTCATGCGTTGGACCTGCTGGGTTCTGAGGGGAAACCGATCCCCTGTGGAAGGCGGAGCCATCCCTGGCGATTGCCCAGACTTGACCGGCTGCTCCGATGGAGATGGACTTGAAGGGTTGATCTGTTCCTACATGGAGCCATGAGGATCCCTGGAAACACAAGTGGGGGGGTCTGAGACATGATGAGACTGATATGCAGGAATGAAAATGTTCATTCTTAAAGCATTCAACCTCTCACTTCTAATATTTAATGATATATGCTGGAAAAAAAACATTTTTCCAGCTTTGACTTATCTATGATTTCTAGCAAACTGCAGTGATTCTGCTTAATTTATGTTTCACACAAAATGAAGCTTTAATATTATAACTGTGTCCTTGAGACTGTTGTTGTTTGGACTGAAAGTTACTCAAAAGGACACTTGGGATGCTTGTGCTCTCAAAATTTGTTTTGTTTTTGGAGTAATTTTTGTCCAATAAATTTAAAACTTCAGCATCAAATTCAGCAACATTCCCATCCATTGAGATACATTAGTCACTCCCAGATAGATAAAAGTGTTAGGAAAGATTCAACTTAGAAATAGTATCGATCAAACAGTTTCAAAAGCTGATGACGTACGGCGGGAGTCTGTGCGGAAACTCCCAGTCGACAGAGGACATCTCCTTTGCTGCTGATCGCCCACAGAGGAATTGTGTCAACGCTGCTCTGCGCTCCACACGGCAGTACCGTCACGTCACTCAAAGGGATGGGCGGGATTTCTTGCCACGGTCCTGTCGTGGTCAATTTACACTTCCTGTAGAAAAATGATGAGATTTTGATCTCTTTTAGAAATGGCCCTTTTAGAAAAGGCTTTGAGGTTTTGCAAGCTTTTGACAGCACCTGGCCCATCTTCTTCGACGTACAAAGTCCTTCATCGTTTTATAGCCGTGGAATGACCTGCAAGGGGAGAAATAATGTAGGAAGAGGAAACCAATGGAGGCTGAAACAAAAAGGAGAAGAAATAAAACCTACGCTGGGAAGTCGGCGGCATACTGCCAGCCTTCCCTGTCTGTGCCGCCGGAGACGCTGTAGTCCACAGCCCAGTCAGAAATCTGAGATGAGAGAAGTGAAACACACCTGGGTTTTCAAGCTGCCCTTTTCTCTAGACATCTATTTTAAAATGTTTTGTTTTAGAGCTGAGGATTAGAATAGAAAGCTCCAGAGGAAGCACAAGGGGAACCGCGAGGCTCCTTTCAGATCACTGTTCTGCTCACCCACGTCCACTGCGGAGACGGAGGCCACGTGCTCGTCTTCGTGCACTCACGCAGTCCGGACGCATTGCTCCACATGTAGCGGTCGGTTGGAAGACCTCTGAAACCGAGAGAGGGCCACACAAAAGTAAATGAAAGCTGCGACCCAACCTCAGCAGCCCCCCCTAATTACCCTCGTTTGACCCGCATTCACTGGCTGAGCTGCAGCTACACGCCCCTCATCCAAAACACTTTTCTGTTGGTTTAATCTCCATAGCAACCATTTTATTTCTTGGTCGCCTGGGATTGACGAACACGTCTACATGATTTTTAGAAGAATCGACAAAAGCAATTTTTGGGATATCCTTGGCAACAGACTCTTTGTCAACCACGCCCACATTCCTAATATTTTCATATCGCATGTCATAAGGTCTTGTTCAGCTTGAGCCAGTGATTTATGCATTACATTTTAACAATATTCAAGTAAAAAGTCACAGTGGAACGCCACTTTAATGAGCTCGCTATAACAATGCTGTACAAAATCTACAAACTTTAAAACAAACATGTTTTTCTCAAAGTAGCTTCCAAATGATGCTCGAGGAGTTGGGAGACGATGGATCGAAATCTCTAGGAGAAGTTTAAATTTGTAGCTGAAAGTAAATGTGATTTTTTTTTTTTTTTTAATTAAAGATGGCAACCTCTCCCCGAGGTCAAAGGTCAACTAAACTTTGGTTGTGGTTGTAGACGTACGCTGCTGGTGAAATTTTGCGACGATCACTTAAACCAAGGTTTTTTTTTGTTTTTTTATCCATATTGTAGGGAAATGTGAAAATCACCAAATTTCCCTCTTTGCCCCAAAATCCACAATATGGCTACCAACCCATCGGTCCTGTGGCCATCCCATAATCATTTTTAAACTTTTCTTGGATATCCCCGAAACTTGTGTTTTGGTTTTGTCAGTAGATCTTTTTTGAGTGGGTTCCACTATACCCAAAACTAATTTTTACCGGATTTTAACAGAATAAACTCTTTTGTTGAGCAAAGATCTCGGTACCTGCTGGTGTAGCCGCTAACAGGGTTCCACCTTTGGTTCTCGTAGATGTAAACACTCTTGACATCGGTCTGTGTGTAGATGTCGTCTGTGCTGCTGGCCAGACCCTGGAAGAAGCCTCCCCCGTAGCCACCAGTGTAGACCCAGGCAGTGTGGTCATACCCAATCCCCCACACTATTCCGGCGCTGTTGCACTCCACCATCCGCAAGTGTCCTCCCACCTGCCGCCAGAACCTGGCAGAGAAAACAGGCCCTCATGACTGAGTGTGAGGCTGTGTCCAAACTGGAGGGCTGCGTTTGACGGCTGCTTACGTCACAACATGTGCTGTTCAAATTCAACGAGTCCTTCAAATTGTGGCCAACAAATACGGACGATTTCAAGGATTGGTCTGGTGTATCCTTCTATGCTGTCCATATCCCAAGATGCATTGCGGCCAAACCCGGAGATTTTCTGACATTTTAATGGCGGACTTTGAAGCGGAACTCGGAGTTGGAGATGATTACACCTTTTTATAATCACATCTCCAATAATAAAAGTGGGATCAAATAAGCCAGAAAAATTTTGAGCTCCACGCCTGGTTCACCACTCCTCTCTGGTTGGGACTCACGGTTGCTAGGCAACCGGACATTCGCCGACGTAACGGCTGGAATTATTTAAAGGCTCCACTCGTCCAAATTCACAGCAATAACATCCGGCCTACCCGCTCGACGAAGGACCCCGCTAACATCGACCATCGAATTTTCTCCCAATCATGTGATTCTTTAAGTGAACTTTATTTATATAGCCCAATATTAGCCCAGTTGTCTCAACAGGCTTCACAATATTCTTACATCTGGTCACAGGGCGTTGGGTAAGGCGCGGCCTCCAGAGCGGGAGAGGGCTCGCTGACAAAGATGTCCCCTTTACAAGTGATGGACCAGATGGCCTGTTTGGATGGAGGACCCTGGATACCCCTGGATTCACAGCAGGAGACACTCAGCAGAGCCAGCTGGACAGAGGAAAATAAAGATTAAGTCAGAGAGGACAGGAGCTTAAAAAAGTCTGAATCAGCAATTAGTATGTACATTTGGAAGCTAAAAATCTCAGGAATCCTACAGAAATCAAGAATTAATTAAACCCCAGGGTTACCGGAGTCTACCTGATTCCCTACCTGTTTCACAATTGACACAAACCAGGAAGATCAGTCCGGTGGTCTTCATGCCCATGGTTTGATTCAATTTCATTATTAGGAGTCAATTTTTAAACTGAACTCCCAATAACAATTGGGTACGACGTGAGTTGACACTGCGTCGTACCCAACAGAGCTTCAATTTGGACTTTTCCTTTGACTCGCCCGATTGCCGTTTTCACACCACACCTCAGGCTTCATCCTCCAATGGATTCTGTGTCTGTGATGCAAAACGCAAGCATGCATACACACCCAGTCGTACATCTCCAGCTCGGTGGCAGCGGCCACCCTGATGGGCCACCTCTGCTTGGTCCGCTCGTCCGTGTAGATGGCAAACGTGTGTTTGGAGTCGCTCAGCACAGGAACCAAAATGGTCACTTCATTGATGAAGGCGTGCAGGTACTGTATCCACGTAGATGGAAAACAGACAAATTATACAAGTGTAAAAAAATGTTCCATAGTTTCCAGTTTGTTGTTTTTTTAATTATGATTATGATGTTTTTAGCCAAAATAAAAAAACCTGTTGCTTTCTAGGATAGTTTCTGCAGAGCGGAAGGAGTTTAAATCCAAAATTCTGGTATTTCTATGCATCTATAATCATCTCTCACCTTTTTCTCCTCATTATAATTGTAATAAATGAATAAAATGCCGTCCTTGTTGCCGTCTGGGCCAGAGAACTGCTCAAAGGCAAACTGGACATCAATCCACTTGTGTGGCTTCCAGTCTCTCCACCACTGCATGGCTCCTTTCTTCACCCACACAGACTGGAAGTTCAGACGAGGTCAATTAGAGGACATTGAAGGGAGCGGTCCTCTGTCGTTCTCTGTTCGCATACCTGTTCTATGGCTTGTTCGTAGTGCTTGAAGTCGTCCATCTCCCTCCTGCTCCTCTCGCTGAGTTGCTCAAAGATCTGTCTCCGCCACGCCGCCGTTTGGGCCGGACTGACTGACAGACTCATGGACTGGACCGACTGAGTCACAGCTGCGGAAACACATTCAGGGAAAATCCCTTAGAAAACGTTTATTCGCTTTAACAGTTAAGGCTGTGTCACACAGCCACTACATACATTTTGCACATTTTCCACGTATAAAACTTCTGTCTTTCGTGATACATGCGGGATGTACGTAATTCATACGTGTTTCTTGAGGTTGTCATTCGTCTGTGTGCGCAGAGGCACGTAGAAAGTTTCGGCCGACGGATCTTTACGTGAATTCAGTTTTGAGCTGCTAAAACTTTTTGGTCGGTTGAGAATTAAACAATTTACACATATTTTACGTAATTTATATTTATATAATTACATAAAAAGTACACAATTGTACGTGATTTTTGAGAGATATACGCAAATTTGTGGGATTCCCCTACCGCTCCACGTAGGTCTAACAGATTTTTCCCGCATGTGCCACCGATGTATAACTTCCATATTGTGCAAACGAGGCACATATTATGTATATAAATTGCATACAAACAGCACAATAATCATGCACAGTTCATGTTCTAAATTAATTTATGTGGTTTTAACTTCTTCTGTGGTTTTAACGTGGTTCACTGTGATACAGCTTTAAAAATTTCACAACTATTCTCACTTTTCCCACATATATTCACGTATGACCAATTTTCATCCCTGCAATATGTGCAAAATGTACCGGTACTTTACTCACAGGTGGTGTTGGCAGAGGAGCTGAACCAATTGAGTTGGGAGGAACTGTCCACCGAACAGCCCTCTCCGCTGACCCACGCCCACATGGGGTGCTCCTCTGCCCCGTCTTCCACAGTCAGGGTGAAGGTCGTCACAGATGACAAGCTGCATGTTTCAGCTGAGTCCAGCACAGCTCCGGCCTGAGCCTCTTCCAGATCCACGTTGCTCCACTGAGGCCCGGGACCGCCATGTGACTCGGTGGAGAGGAGTGCCTCCCCAGCGCAGAGCAGACTCTCCTCTCCATCTGCGGGGATCACCTCCTCTTCCAGAACTGCAGGAGTGACTGACGGTGCATCTTTCGAGGGCTTTCCCTGATCTCTGTCAGAGACGAGTTCAGAGATGAAGCTGTCGCTGGTGACCTTTGGGATGCGGGCTTTTGGGGCGTCTGCAGCAGGGTTAGACGGGGGTTCTGTGGGGGAACCAAGGAAAGGTTCTGGGGTGGTGAAGACGGCTCCGTCTGCCGATCCTTTCTCTACATCTGAGTCGGCATCACTGACTACAGACTGGGCTTGCACCTCCCCAGAGAAAAAGCGTCCAGCGCTGTGAAGCAGAGACAGATGGTCATCACGAGCTCAAACAGCCGCAGCATAAACACCTTCGAGCCCAGATCCACCTCTGCTGGCTGCTGGCGCTGGAGTGGGACCGCTCTCCGTCTCTGGGAGCGCTGATGGCCCTCCAGGTTTTACCGCTTAGCTCACTGGAGGTGACGCCCTGCCTGAAGTACATGGCTCGGTCCTCACAGCCGATGGCCCACACCTGAGCACAACGGCCAGAGCTCAGAACGGGTCGAACGTGTGCAACGCCCCCCACGCCCCCGTGCAGCCCATTCACCTGGTCGTGCAGTCCGACGCTGATCATGATCATTTCTCCAACCATGCTAATCCAGCCAGAGCCACAGGGGTTATGAGAGTTCACGCCACGTCTGAACCACACCTACGAAGCAAAAAGCAGAAACCTTTAAACTATTTCTGTGATGCTCATGATGTCCTGGACCGAAGGACCAGACTGTTTTCGCAAATGGGGCTCATAAATATTTTAAAATCCACTAATGACACAAAACCACACGGGTTGGGGACAGCCAAAGAAAGTTTTGAAATTATTATGGGATGGCCAGCGGACCTACACCTTGGCGACCATTTCGTGACAAAGCGTGAAATTGAGCAATTTTCCCATTTTTGCACAATATGAAAAAAAAACAAAACTTTTGTTTAAACAATCTTCACAGAATCACACAAGCATGCCGCCAACTTGAATCTACAACCACCACCAAAATTCCATTGACCTTTGACCCCGAGAAGAGACAGCGATCTTGAGTTTTCCAAAAGACAAACAACAACAAAATACCAACATTGTGAAGCTATTTGGGGAAAAAAATGGTTGCAATTAGAAGTTTGTAGATTTTGTATGGCGTTAGCGTGGCGAGCTTGCAAAAGTGGCGTTCCCCTGTTGCTCTTACATTTACCTTAATATTGTTTAATACATAATTCCCTGGCTCAAGTTAAACAATACCACATGTAGGATATGAACATATTAGGAGTGTGAGCGTAGGTAACAAAAAAAACCTCAGTTGCCAAGGAAATCCAAAAGTTTAGCTGAGTCTTGTAATAATTACATAGACCTGTTCGTCAACCCCAGAAAACCAAAAAATTAAATGGTTGCTATGGAGATCAAACCAACAGAAAAGTCTCCATTTTGAAAAACGTGTTTTTTTAATGACAGAGTTTCAAAGGCAGAAGTGAGGGACGTGTAGCAGCTCCCCAATAGGGCGGCAAAAGTGTGGGAGGTTAGCACCTGCAGGCCATACAAGGCCGCTAACAGCTTTAATTACGCTTTTTTTTTACTTAAATTTTTTCGCAAACAGCACAAACATGTTTGCTGTCTGTGTTTTACGTAGCACTACAGCCGTCTGCATGCACATATAATTCTTAAAGTGTGGCACAAACACACATCAAGACCACTATTATCCGCCATGTTCTCACCTTATTGTCCTTGGTCACAGCCCAGACCACACTGTTTCCCACAGAAACATGTATAGCCCCCACCTCGGGGCTTGGACACTCCACCACTGCCCACGACAAACCTGGACATGAAGAAACCTTAAAATCAGAATCTAAAGCCCAGACTTCCTCCTTCCATTAGATGGGCATGGGGGTACCTCTGGGGCAGTCTCGGGTGATGCCCTCCCTAACGATCAGCTTCCCCTCCCATAACACGGCCCAGACCAGATCTCCCGGGCCACAGCTTATCTGGACAACCTCTCCAGGCAGAGGCACCTCCTCCCATGAGGAGCCCTCTGGATTGTGGTGGCAAATTCCTTCTCTGAACCACACCTGAAGGACACAAGGCATCAGATGATCTGGGCAGTGAACCTCCTGAGCTCCATGAGCGTGTTTCTGTCACGGAGTCGTACCTTCCCCTGCAGGGACACAGCCCACAGCGACAGCCGGCCGCCGGGCTCCTCGCTGATCTCCCAGCCTCCACAGCTGATGTCGCTGAAGGGATCTGGTAGAGACATCGGCTGAGATGGAATCTGTCGAGTCCCAACGAGATCGGTGACGCAACAAGCACTCACATCTAGGCGAGCTACGAGGATGCAGCTACACACCTTTGCCCAGCTGTCCATGGCTTTATACCTCCTGTAGCGAATCCATCGCCTGCGACGGACACAAGAGTTCCACTTTTTGTCTTTGGTGTAGGTGGAGGGGAAATCGATGGAATATGTCCACCCCTGCAAAAACACAGGATTATATTATGATATAGTGGGGAAAAAGGTGTATGCTAAAGTAGAAAAACTACACAAAAAAAAAACACATCCCTCACCTCTTTCTCTGTGGGCTCCCCCTCAAAGTTTTCATCCACGTACCAGTCCCCCTCCCACTCCCAGCTGCTGGAAGGCAGCTGGAAGCTGTGCAGAGGTTGATGCTGCAGACCTGTGACGTCGCTCCACTGCCAGCGGTCGCTCGGAAGCAGACGCTCAGAAAAGCCATCGACGGGATTCCAGCGCTGGCAGAAAAAAACAAGCAGATGCCTCATCAAAGCAGCGACATCTTTGTTACATTTTTGCTATGGCTTATGCCTTTCTAGAGCTCCGATAAAAGGAATAACAGCAATTTCATAAAAGAAGAAGAAGAAATACAACAAATCAAAATGAAATTTAAAAAATCTGCAATTATTCTACCCTTTAGATTCAGAAAAGTGTAATAATGTCTGAGTTTTTTTTGTACTGTAACAAGTTTAAAGCACAAAAAAGCCCTCTACAATAAGGTAAATGAATTCCTTCATGCCTGATTTTTTTTCCCAACTATATATAAAAAAATCATTTAGTATTTTTGTTCCCTTTCGAGATGATTCTAAATTACGGTAGGTGGACTCCTTGATTTATGGTATGTTGTGAATTAGCAACACACGGCGTGAAGGAGATAAAAAAAAAGAATAAACAAACAGGTCAGTAGGTAAAACTACTCAATAAATACATTATTTAGACACTTTGACTATACAGTGGGGCAAAACAGTATTAAGTCAGCCACCAATTGTGCACTTAAACAGATGATAGAGGCCTGTAATTTTCATCATAGGTTTATCTATTACAGACAAATTGAGAAAAAAAATCAGAAACACACATTACCGATAACTGATTAAAGAATTTATTTGTAAATTATGGTGGAATCTAAGTATTTTGTCAATAACAAAAGTTCCTCTCAACACTTTGTTCGACTCCCTTTGTTGGCAATAGCAGCAGACAGTCTCCTCTAGAGCTGTGATGTTTTGGGCCAGTCAATGGGCAGCAAGGACTTTCATGCAAAGATTTCCTATGGGGTTCAGATCTACAGACTGGCACGGCCACTCCAGGACCTTGAAATGCTTCTTATGAAGCCACTCCTTCGTTACCCGGGCAACAGTGTGTTTGGGATCGTCCTCAAGCTGAAACACCCAGCCACGTTTTAGCGTCAATGCTGATGGAAGGAGGTTTTCACTCCATGTCTGACGATACATGGCCCCATTCCTTCTTTTCTAAACACGGATCAGTCGTCCTGGTCCCTTTGCTGGAAAACCGCCCCAAAGCATGATGCTTCCACCCCCATGCTTTACAGTAGGTATGGTGTTCCTTAGATGCAACTCAGTATTCTCTCTCCTCCAAACACGAGTAGAGTTCTTACTAGGCCCGCACAATATACCGCAAATTTATCGTTATCGCAATATCAAGCAGTGCAATATCCATATTGCAAAAGTCAGCAAAAATCGCAATAAATGGTTACCTTAAATGTGCTAAAACAATCTTATGGCAGCTTGAAGCATTTAACAAATCAAATAAGTCAATAAGTCAAATCAGATAGAAGTATTATGTTAGATGTTTGCCTCCTACGTCACTGAGGGTCATTTGGAGTATAATTTTTAAATTGTTGCAGTGAAATGGTAATGATGTTTTTGGTTGTTTTACTATTTGTGTATATACCGCAAATTATATCGTTATCGCCACATTGATCACTCATATCGCAAGTTTTGCTCATATCGTGCAGCCCTAGTTCTTACCAAAAGTTTTATTTTTGGTTAAAAATTTGGTAAATATTACGATCATGATCAACAAATGATCATATAAAATAAACTAAATAAATAGAGGTAAATGCTTTAGTTAAAATACTTATTTAGTATTCCTGTAATTTAGTGAATAGTTTGTCATAGGAACTTTAGAAACTGCTGTTCCGTTTCATAACGGGAACTTAGAGTGCAGCTTTTTATAAAACGCACCTGATTCTCATACGTCTCCTCTTTGTAGCGGACGGGCAAGTCGGAGGCAAAGACGTTCAGGTAGATGCTGCTGTCACAGCCCAGGCTCCAGCAACACTGCTGAGCCGCCGTCACCCTCTTAAACTCTATCGGAGCATCCCGCCCCAACTCCCACTGCTGTCCCGCTGAGGACAGGCTGTAAACCCGTCCATGAACGTCCACCGCCCACAGCAGGGAGGCGGGCATGGCCGCACACCTGCAAGCAGAACAAGAAAACGTTAAAATAACCTGCGATTACTTTGAAGAAAATGAGAAAAAATGTAGAAAAGTCAATACAACTGCAATTATGCATTGAAAAACTAAAACTAAATGTATACAAAACATGAGAAACGCTGAAATCCTGCAGCCAGAACAGCTTAAAAAAACTCTGAAGGAATTATTGATAAAAGATTATTTTTTAAACTAGAGATGCCACAACTCTTGTTTTAAAACTTAACCGAATTGTGGGAAAAGGGAATTGTTGCATCCCTACTGCAGTAGGTTTAGGTTCAAAGTTTGTGGGAGTTTATAATTTATTGTTTTATTACATTACACCAAGCTTAGTGTGAGCCAACTGAAAGGGTTTTTCTTTATTTATACTTACATGTTAGCGAATTTACATTTGTTTTTTTTTTTTTTAGAATTTTTAGTGTTTTGTAATACACAAATCCCATATCCAACAGAAACAAAACTGAGACCCAAAAATTGAGGTTTCAATTAACCAAATTCAGGGGAAAAGTGAATCATTGCAACCCTAAAACAGACTAAACTTTACTTCATTTCACATTTAAATCGAAAACATGGTTGCAAATTTTGTCTTTCTGGCTCAAATCAGTTTCATTGGATTTATGTTTTTGATTTGAAGATGCAAAAACCATAATAAAGAAATTAATACTAAAGCTTGCACTAAAGTGTCACTTTCTGAGATTATTACAATCTAATTTGTCACATTTGCTCATACTTATACTTCTATGTGTATTTGATCAATATAAAGATATTTAATGTACATAAAATATTTGCGTAAATGAATGAAAAGCAGTTTTAGTGCCTCAATAATCAGTTTTGGTATTTAATACATCTTTAAAGCTACATTTTTGGAAATTTCAAAATAAAGTTACCCTCAGATTACATAAATTAAGAATGTCATAAAGTATACAACATAAATCTACAATTTTTTTTTTTTTAACAAAACTGTCTCCTGTCTCTTTAATATAGAAATCCTGGATACTTCCAAAGGCCTTTTCTCGACTTAGAATTCCAAAACCACAAGAGCGGCGTTTAAAGAGTCTAATTTAACCACGCGCGTGACTCGACACTTACTTTGAAACGAGAAAACTTTATTGACATCCGCGTTTGAATGACTTTATTGTTGAAATAAAGGACACAAAATGAAAGCTGCACTGGTTTCAACGAGCATCCGTGCATTCAGCACCCCGCTCGCCCTCGGCTTGTTTTTGAAGAAGCCTTCAGAGGCAAAGGCAGTAAATCACGCAGAAAAAAGGAGAGTTTTTTTCCCCACCAACCTTCAGCTGCTCAGAAAGCGTCTGTCGGTACCAGTGGGCTGTCACCGCTCCTCATGCAGAGGATTAGAACCGAACCGACACCTGCCGCGACCATGATGTTTACGTCAGCTGTTGACGTTTACGTCACCATTTCACTCCCAGAATGAAACAGGAAGCACCGCGGTGGCTCAATTCCTATTGGCTGTTACCGGGGCAACGAGTGTTGTTGCCTGGACGGCCAGCAGAGGGCGCTAAAGGTATGATTTCAAGATGCTGTAAGGTAGAAACTAGTGATTAAAAATAAATTTCAATAGTTAAAGTTTAAATTTTTGGATCAACGTTTCTAACACAAAAGTTTATGTTTTTTCCCATTTGAAATAATAATAAATTAATCAGAGATATTGCATTTTTCAAAATAAAAATCCATTTAAATTATTTTAAATGATCCCTACTTGCATTTCTTTATTTATAAGGCAGGAGAAATGTAATTCAGTATTGTAACAAAACTGCTTTTCATCATTTTGCTGACAGATCATAATAAAAGGGAGGCCACACGGGCTTTAAATATAGTTATTAAAACCATCTTGAATTGACAGTATTGACCTACAGTTTTGAAACCAAAACTTCTCTCATTGGATTTGGGCTGTAAAAATATTTAAAATCACACATGCATATGTAAAAATGATCCTGTGTAGGCCCAGTTTCACAGGGGTCTCAAAAGATCAGACCAACCCCAGAGGGGCAAATCTAGCCCAGAGAAAGATAGAATGTATTCAGGATCTATTCAAACATTTTTTGTTAGATTTTAACACAACTTTGACTTCATATCTAGACTTAGACTTAGACTTTTTATGCCTGACTGAAACGTGACAGCAGAAGAACGTCTTCATGAATCTGAACATTGCCACTCCACCGGGGTTTGTTTACTTCTCCCAACCACGTGTCACTGGTCCTGGTGGTGGTCTTGCATTAATTTTCCGTGAGTGTTTGAGAGCAGCTCCTATAACAGTTCCTATCTTCCAGTCATTTGAGGCCACTGTATGTCAGCTTTCTGGATCTACCCCGGCCATCATTGCCACTATTTACAGACCAAAACCAAACAAGGATTTTATGTCAGACTTCTCAACTTTTCTAACATATATCTCTGCACTTTCACCAAATGTTTTATTACTAGGAGACCTAAATATTCACCTGGATAATGTTAACAATTCACTTACTAATGATTTCCTATCCTGTTTGGACAGTTTTGGTTTTCAACAATTTGTTGATTTTCCCACTCACTCAAAAGGACACATTCTGGACTTAATCTGTTGCTCAGGTATAATACCCATGGACTGTAAATCAAACTTCATCCCCGTTTTCCGACCATATGCTTGTTTAATGTCAATTTGTTTCTTTCCAAACACAAGCCGTCACGCAATATTACCTTTCCGTAATGCTAAGGATATCAACCTTGAGATTTTTTCTGCACTGATCAGTGAACTTCCAAATACAGACAGTTTCACAGCTCCAGATCAACTTGTTTCACACTACAACACACACCTGCACCACATCCTCAACACACTTGCTCCACTCAAATCCAGATCTGTCTCATTCACCTATACTGCGCTCTGGTACACCCCCACTCTCAGACAGTTAAAAGCAAAAGGTCGCCAACTTGAAAGACTACACCAAAACCGGACTAACTATCCACAAAGACATGTACACACAGCACATTCTCTACTATAAAGACTGCATCTCTAAAACCAAATCTGCCCACTACTCCAATCTAATCAATTCAAAAAAAGAAAATATAAAGATTATTTTCTCCCTCATCTCTTACATCACCAAATCTCCTTTCATCACATCTCTATTCAACTGATTTCTGCAACACCTTGTTTTCGTTTTTCACCACAAAAATCCACCTTATCCGTCAACAGCTTACCCCCTACTTCGCTCCATTTCTATCTTCCATTCCGTCTTTTACGTTAGACACTTCGTTTTCTTCATTTACCCTACCCACAGTTATTCAAATCTCTACATTAATTAAAAAAAATCCAAACCTTCCACATGCCAGCTTGACCCACTGCCCACCATTCTTGTTAAAGCTGCTGCTCCCTCTCTTTGTCCTCTCATCACCAACATAATCCATGCTTCCCTCTCCTCTGGAATAGCTCCTCCTGCACTGAAAACTGCTGCTGTCACTCCCATACTTAAAAAAATGGGTTCAGATCCAACAGAGCTCAATAATTACCGTCCCATTTCCAACCTTCCATTCATTTCAAAAATTCTTGAGAAAACAGTATCTGCTCATCATCTGTCCTCCAATAATCTGTATGAACTTTTCCAATCTGCCTTCCGTCCCCTTCATAGTACTGAAACTGCTCTTCTAAAAATCACTAATGACCTTCTCCTCTCTGCTGACTGTGGTTTATTTATTATCCATCCTCCTTTTGCTTGATCTCAGTTCAGCTTTTGACACCACTTCTCATTCTATCCTCCTGTACAGACTCTCTTCCATTGGCATCTCTGGCACCGTCCTCTCCTGGTTTCATTCCTACCTGTCTGACCGTACTCAGTTTATCCAACTGAAATCTTTCACTTCTCATTCTGTCCCTATCACAACTGGTGTCCCTCAGGGTTCTGTCCTCGGTACACTCCTCTTTATTATCTACCTTCTCCCGCTTGGTCATATTTTCCAAAAACACCACATCCATTTTCATTGCTATGCGGATGACATCCAGCTCTATCTTTCCAGCCAACCCAACTCCACACTGCCTCCAATAGTGCTGGTTGACTGCATCAATGAAGTCAAATCATGGTTCACCTCAAACTTTTTAAAACTCAATAGCAATAAAACTGAACTTCTTCTGATAGGCACCAAATCCACCCTGAGCAAGACCAACCATTTCTGTCTTTGCTTTGACGGCTCCACCATCTCTCCCTCCCCTTAGGTAAAGAGTTTGGGTGTCATCCTCGACAGTAGTCTCTCTTTCACTTCTCACATAAACAGCGTCACCAGATCAGCCTACTTCCATCTACGCAACATACAACGTCTCCGGCCCTCCCTCAGTCCTAAGTCCACTGCTGTACTTGTACATAGTCTTGTTACTTCCCGCCTGGACTATTGCAACTCTCTTCTATTTGGTCTCCCACAAAAAACCCTCCATAAACTTCAACTGGTTCAGAATTCAGCTGCTCGTATCATCACACGCATTCCCTCCATCAATCATATCACACCTATCCTTCAACAGCTTCACTGGCTCCCCATCCCATACCGCATTCAATACAAAATCTTGCTCTATGCACTCAAAGGCTTTCACAACCTTGCACCTCCATATCTCTCTGACCTCCTTCATATCGCCATACCTGCTCGCTCCCTCCGCTCCTCTTCCTCTAGCCAGTTGCTCTGCTCCCTGGCTTTGGAACTCACTCCCCCCTGACCTCCGCAACACTGACACACTCCCACATTTCAAATCAAAGCTAAAAACTCATCTTTTCCAAATGGCCTACTTCACTTTAACAGTGACCTTTTCATGTTTTTATATACATTTTATTTAATAGTGTATGTATTTAAATTGTTGTTGTTGTTTTAACTGTTTATTGTATTTTTATACTGTATACATGCTGTGTGGCGACCTTGAGTGCCCAGAAAGGCGCCTTATAAATAAAATGTATTATTACTATTATTATATATTTTTTCGTGGATATTGCAGCTTTTATATTGCAGTAGATGATAAAACGTGTTTTTTTTTTTTTACATTTTGTTGTGCAAAAACAGGATCTACTAACACTGACAACACGCAAAAAAGAAAAGTTTGCAACAGATGTCATGTCAGACATGTTTTTCTGTCCTTATATCATTAAATGACCACAGCAATTTAAATCCTAAATGAAAAATTTTATCTAAATAAAGAGCAGAGAAATCCATCAAATGTTCACACTGTTAAAGAATTGAAGAATAAGTAAACGTGTTTTCTCCTCTATTTCTTTTTAAAGATATTTTTGTGTTTGTTTTATGATTGATGCTTCAAACACAAACTCATATTGACTTTATATAGACTTTATTATGTTTTGACTGGCAGGTAAACACAGTGGCAAGGCGCTTTAGCAACAAAAGCACGACAGCTTACATGAATTAGGGTGATCAACAAGCAGTTTGATTAATCAGCTTTATCATATAAGAAAACATAGCAAAAAAAAAAAAAGCATTTTCATACTGCTAGCCACATTATTCGCAAGCAGATGTCTACCGATAAACTGCAATTGACGGCTTAATTCGTTTTTTGCACAAAAAACACAATGAAAAAGTGAAAAGTGTCATAACTTCCTTACAATAAAAGGTCATTTTTACCAAATAAGTGAATACTCAATCTAGGTGTTGTGTTTAGCTCAAGGTGGGGTGAAGAGCTTTGTCCATAAAAACTTCCTCGATATAAATAGTTCTTATCTACAACTCTTTCCAACAACACACTCTCCCTTCATTTTAACCACCTCTGCGTATCAAAATGTCTTTTATAATAAACAAAAACAAATTATAATATAAACTGAACGTTTCCTTGTTTTCTTTTTACATTTCCCTTCATGTTTTTTTAACCATAAAATGTTCTTTTATTTGCAAATAAATAAGAATCATGACCCCAAAGTTACTCAAATGTTCTATTTCTGTGCTTGACTTTTAGAAACCTGTTAAGCTCCTGCACATTGCGTTTAGTCACAATGTGCATGACGTGAACATTTGACAACAAAACGATGCACGTGTGCAATGCAAAATATTTTTGTCTTCCTTTTACTGCTGGTTGTGTTGTTGGCTGACAGGAACGCTTTGGCATTGCGTTATCTTTTTCCATCTTTTTATTGTGGTCCAAAAGTCCAAAACGTCATTCTGGAGTGACTTTTATTGCACAAACCTGGCAACTGTCAACAAACTTTGTGTATTTCTCAAAGCTTCTCACTGTTTCTACATAAGATTGAGCAACATTTTGTTTTAAGGGGTGGCAATTCTATGAATGAAAGACTAACAATCAGGTGTTGATTTTTGAGGAGGTTTTCAGAGCATAGCTCAGAGATTCAGTCCTCCGAAGACCCAAAGCAGTGAAAGATCCTCCCCGGTTCTGCTTCAGATGGCTGGAGCTGATCTGTCATTGGTGACAGTCGGCCTCAGCTTGACTGTGGCGAATGGATTCCTTTCTCTGCAGGAAGAAAGTGGGAAAAAATGTTCAAACCTAAGAGCAATCAGCAGAAAACTGGACTTCTTCACAGTCGGGTCACATTCCTTACCCGAGAAAAGTGACCTTTGCGGTTCCGTTCATCATAGAAACCTGTCAAGTACAAGAAAACAAATTCTTTATGATGGAATGACGACAAATCCTTCAACAAAATACTAGTAAAGTGAGGTTGCCAGACTCGTTCTGGAAGATTGCTCATTGACAGTTGGGCCCCTCCCTCCTTGCCTCCCGAGCTCTGCAGCTGAGCTTTAGCATGACATTTTTTACCCTCAACCCCAAACCTGGCATCTGGAGAATCTAGACAAGCCAGAACCAGACCTGTACCGTTCTCTGTCGCTGTTGCTGCGAGGAGACCGTATGGACAACAAAGTGAAGGAAATGTAGACAAAGACCGGATCTTTAGGCATAAAATGCACTTGAGGTTTAAAAAGAAGAGATTCCAATATGGCTAAAATGCATTCTGATGCTTTGAATACACCATAGAAGCAAGTATTTTCACGAAAAAGTAAAACCTTTCACATGATTTCAGGCAAAAATAAAAGAGAGAAAAACAAAACATCTCTATCCACTAGAGGGCAGACAACGCCAGGATCTGAACTGACATGACCTTAAACCAGAATGCGGCTTTTTTCATACCTGAACACACTTGCACTTAAAATATCAACAAATCTCAAGCAAAACAATTCATTTATGCAATAGATTCAACAGTTAGAAACACTTGAAGCACCAATTTTTTTTATAATTAATTCCATTTTATGGTCAGAATACAAAAAAACATGAAAAACATTTCATCAGGAACTTTTTTTTTACTTTAACTCCATATTTTTGTTAAGATTGTCACATACTACTACATATTTGTGTAGTAAATGCTATACTATGTCTCACCTTACAATATCATAAGTACTTCACATATTAGGGAATTATTTGGCCAGTTAAAAGTAAATTTTTAAACCCAAACTTTGGGTTTCTAATTATTTTCCAAATTCTAACTCAACTTTTTTTTTTAACCTACAGCTTTTTAGTCGCATTTTAGGTACAGAAATGGTTCCCTTCTTTCGTCAAAACATTTTTTTTTGTCTGAAAAATTGTGAGATTTGTCTGAGATTGTGAGGATGAGAGATCAAACTTAAAGTTATGTTCCTCTTAGGAGTTTCTGCTTTGGTGAAACCCTGAGGCAGCAGATACACAGAGGTCAGTGCAGACAGCAGGGGAAGCATGGAGGATGATGAAGGAGAGAAGAGGCCGTTTCTGTTGGTCTGCAGGCTCATCAGACCGCACCAAAACAATTCTCTCTGCACCTATTGATCCTCTACAGGATGAAATTCTAAAATATTTTTAATAAATCTGTCCAAAAAATGTTTTAAAAAATATTTTTGTTTAAACAGTAAATTGTTAGAGCAACTTTTGTTGATAGTTTGATTTGAAAACGCTTCAGCCACAACGGTCAAGAAATCTGAAATTTAAAATTTAAGATTAAACTGTCATATCTTCTATTTACAACACATGCAATTGTGGATTGTAATTTATAAATCACAACTTCAAAACAACACCTTAAAAGGGTTTTAAAGTAAGAATATATATAAAAGTGAGAATCATGTTTTAGTACAAAATTAACAAAAAAAAGCCCCCATGAGTTAATGTTATGAGTCTATATGAGGTACAAGCAACCCAAACACCATTGCAAAGGTTTTAAGCAGCATTTAAGAAACAATTAAACACTCGTTTAACTTATATTCATCAAAGAATAACAAACTAATTACTAATTTGTTGATTTAAGAGACAGTTTTGTACACTGGCATTAGCCTGGGAGTTCCACAGGGTTCAGTGCTTGGCCTGATACCATTTTCTATAAGAAGCTCAGACTATTTGGCCATTTTTAAGTACATTTTGTTCTATACGTTCATGAATTTCTCATGGAGAATATTTCCGCTGTAAATAAAGTTTCACGCTTTCTGGAATACAGATGCAGATTTGGAGGCATTTCGTCATCAACGCCTGTCTTCCAAAAACTAAACAATACTCTTTTGATCAAATCTATAGTTAAATAAACTGTTGTGATTTGCTAGCAGGACTAAACTGAACTGACCTCTTTGGTAAAATTGTTCTGTACTGGTTTCAACATTCTTTCTAACTAAAAAAGGGAGTGTCCCCTCACGGTTTTCAGAGTGAAAGCATATCTCTTCCATCTGATAAAACTTAAGTAGCCCGACTGGGAGTTCAGGCTTTGTGAGAACTTCGTATAGGACAGCTGTGCCTTTCGTGACATACTAAAGTCTAAAAGGAAGTGATGACTGAAACGTTCCAGGCAATAGGCAGATTCTTTTTATACAGAAACCAGGAGATTTCCTGGTAATTCTTGAATCACCTTAAGACACAAGAACTACTCCTTACTATTACTTCTGGCTCTGAGACAGCTCCATGAAATCGTCATAGATGACTGTAGATTGGTGCGACACTCAAGACATTTGAATGAGAAGCAAACTCCCAGCTCTGTTTTGTATTCAGAAAATACAGAGCTGCAGAGAAAATTAGAGCCTTGAATAAAAAATAAAAAAAAAAAACTACATAAAAAACAAAGACAAGTACACCTCAAAAACAAGTTCCGGTCACATGGCCCGAATGCTTAATATCACCACGTCGGCTTCTTTAAAACAAACTTTTGCTTGATCAACTGGACAAAAACAAGCGGTAAGAAGGGAATTTTCTTTGGGAACTTTATTTAACCTATAGTGATGATCAGCATATCGCTTTTCTGTGCCGCTGCAGTCGAGGCCATTACCATGACAAAGCATCGCACTTTGTATAAAATAAATAGCTTTTTTTTGTAAAAGCTATTTAAATAAAAAAATAACAAAAATAAAGTAATATAATGTGATGAATTATGTATTTCTTTTGTAAGTGACCACGGCGTAAGCGGGGTAATGCCCGACGAGGTGTCCATCATCAGAAATGAATAGACTTTGCAGAAGCAACTGCCCTTCGCTTTGCTTCGGACGGTCCACGCCTCTGTGCCATCCAATAAATAAGGGCTAATGCCCAACAAGGTGTCTATTATCCGAGATGAATCGACTTCACGCGACATCTCTCTGATAAAAGCCAGCCAATATCCTACCTATAACATGGTCACATTTATTCTTATTACTTGAATCTAGATATTTTTAACGTTTAAACAGATAGATAGAACATTCAGGATATGTGACGGGAACTACCTTGTTAGGTGTCCATTATTGTATTTTAATGGACACCCTGCAGCCAATCAGAATCGAGCATTCACCCACACCATGGTATAAAAAGGGTTAATCCATCTTTTTAGCTGACTAAGTTCGCCGGCAGAAACTCCAGCTCTGCAAAGGAGGTCATGTGTGGGATTAGATGTGTCACGGGTCACAGATAACTTAGATGGATCTGTAATAAATGAAGATTGCTGCAGACACCTTCACCCAACAGATGACAACAGTGTGTGCTTCTCCTTCAGTCTCTCATTATAATATTGAGGACATTCACACACGTGTGTCTCATGGATTTCGTGTCTGTTAGCTAATTAGTTGGTTTTCTTGATTAACAATTAATATAACTAGTTCTCTGTTTATTTACAGCTGGATCCTGTATTTCTTCCCTTAGTTTCCCTTAGAAACTCCAGCCCCAGGCACGAGTCAGGGCCCCCCAAGAGAGACCAACCCTTGGGTCACAGTTTTGATATTTGAATATTACCAAACAACAAGAAATAATTTTAGAATTTTTTTTATTTTATTTTCTTATAAGCACGTAACGACGAAGAACCGTTTAGACCAGGGGTGTCCAATTCCAGGCCTCAAGGGCCGGTGTCCTATATGTTTTTCAATCAAGCTCCTTATTGGCTAAACGCACCTGATCCAGGTAATCAACAGCAGATGAGTTAGTGTTTCTGGAAAACCAGTAGGAGGCCGGCCCTCAAGGCCTGGATTTGGACACCCCTGGTTTAGACTAAGCCTAGTGAAACACAACACATGTGTTTGAAACTTTCCAGGTAAACATGCTGGTGTGCAGCAGGGATGCAACCATTCACTTTCCCACAATGCAGTTCAACAGTGAAGCATGCAGTCTGGTTTTAAACCGAGATTTTGCTGTGTCCCTCCTACAAACCAGTTGGTCTTGGTTTCTAATGAACTTTATATTTCATAGTTTGTTGCTTTTACAGCTTCTTTGTCTGAGTTGTAATGCCATGGTTTCTGTTTTATACTTTCATTTTGTTCTATTTTATTTTTAATTGAAGCTGGTGGGACCTTCTGACTCATCAGAGACACTAGTACACCAGCTGCTTGAAATTGGTTTATCTGATAATCCCAATCTCAAACTTCCCTTTTACTGATAAGAATCATTTTATTTGTAGAGTGTAAGATCCAAATGTCTACTTTATAATTTCAGTTGGATTCTTCAAGAAGAAAAAAGGGTGTGAGGCTCTTTTCAACCAGGATATCAATATAAACCCTCCCAAAAATGTTGGATATGCTGTGAGGGGTTAAGAATCTGCTTTCTGGTGGTCAAATCTACAACTACTGTGGCCTCCCAAGATACTTTTGCCTTTTTTTTATAGAAGAGATTGATTTAAAAAATGAAGTAATGAAAAGACAAATAACCTATTAACTGCAAAAAGGTAAATTAAAAAAGGAAGAGACAGGAGCTCAAATCACCGTAGCAGTCCATTATGCTGGCATGTGCCAACCTTAAAGGACATTTCCACAAAAAAAGGAAAAATATTTCACCTCTATTTCAACTCCAATAAAAATTTACCGCGTGGTTGCTAAAAATTTCTGCCCACAAAAATGCCTGAGCAGGAAGTTTATCTCAGAGCAGCTTCTTTTACACACGTAAACATGAATCCAGAATAATTTACTACAAATAGATTAAACTCAAACTCGTTTTTATGTTGTCTAACCCTATAACCATTCATATCATTTTTGATCCACACATTTCTATGACCCCCATGGTCCTAACTTTCCAAAAACCATTGGATATAACTTGGTCCATGTTTTCTGCCCTGTAGTTCATTATTAATCCACTAGGGGCAGTAGAATGGGCATTTCCTGCTCATTCCAAAATGGCTGCGTCCGTTAAATCTCAGAAACACTTTTGGAGGAAAAAGTTTTGCTGATTTTTAATACTTTATGGTTATGTATTATTTTCAAATGTATTTGTATTGGGGCGAAAACGGAAATTCTTTATTATACAGTTACACCATTTTAAAATGTGTGAATCAAATTTGAGACAGTGGGTAAATAAGGTGTTTCTTTTTTTTAATTTTGCATCTCAAGTTAACATTGCTGTGAACAAAACAAATCACCAACACGTCATAGTACTATCTATATTGCATAAAAACTATAATATATCCTTTTTTTTGTGGATTTCATCAAAGGGCTTATAAAAACATCTCAATTATTTTGATGGCTTTACAGAGTTAAGGGAAATAAAAATGTGGTACAGTTATACTGACTTTGTTGTTCGATGGGGGCTTCATGGGGACCACTGGGCTGGAGGGGACGTCATCGCTGTAGTCTGGCGGAGGCAGCAGCACAGCGTCGTATACATCGTCGTCCTCCTCCTCTGGCAGACTGCATTCGCTCAGACTCCGCACCGGCGTGCTCAGATTGCTGATGAGACAAAAAGCCCCAACTTGAAGAAGAAAAGAAAAAAAAAAGACGCCACAAACCCCCTGATGGATGCAGTCCCTGCAATGGTTCCTTACCTGTTAGATGTTAGCTGCTCCTGGTAGGGTCTGCAGTAAGATGATGGAAACCACCCTCGACTGATAAGAGAAACAGGAGAAATTAAGTCAAAGACAAAAAACAGGGACAGGGAAAATGCAAAAACTGAGAGCTGTTTATTTGATTGAGGGTATAAGAAGAAATCTGCATGCAGACTAGACATGTAGTTACCGAATTAAAAAGTCTTGCCGACATAAATCTTCCTGAATGAGGAAGACAGAAACACTGAGAACACTGTTTCCAAGTCACCTATCAAGAAAAAGGTTGACTATCATCACATAAGTTCAATAGATTTGTTGCTAGGAAACAGAAAGTGCTGCGATTTATTCAAGCATGTTCCATCTCCTGGCTGCATTAACGCCACTGCGACACAAAGAGGGACACCGACGGTGAAAAGAAAAGGCAAGTTCATGTCGGGGTTCTTAAGGAACCCCAATAGGATTTCCATTTGTGCTGATTATACAGTACATCATGTCCTCTAGGACATACTCAGCTTTTAGGGATGATGCATTAACTCAAAAAATAGAATAAGACTCTTTGAAAACTAGAACTGCCACTTGAGTTATGTGAACAACGCCTGTGCACATTCCTCATTCAACCAAGGAGTGTTTCCTACTTGTGGGTGTGTCACAAACCCTTAAGAAAGGGAATGAATTCTGGGTATATCTAAAGTAGATACGGTCTAATCTCTGTAAAAGTCACAACCTTTGGTAAACAAAATTTGATTATACTCCGATATAGTGCCGTTTCACGGTCCGGGCAGGGAAACAGTCAGACTAGTAGAAGAAGGTGGATTCTTTTCCTTTCAGAGACTATTTTTAATGGTTTAAACCAACAATGTCAATATATTCAACCCTTGAAGCTTCCTCCAGTGTCAACATTTGACATTATATAATCTAGACAGGAATCCTTTCAAGCATACTTTGAATTACTTGTGCTTTACTGATAACTGGCTCTTTTTCTCATGAAAATGCCTGCGAACACTTTCTAACTGGAGTTTGACACAATGATTGTAGGGCAACCAAACACCTGCAAACTATGATTGCTGCTCTGCCGTGCTTCACAGTACATTGGGTTTTGTAATCCTGCTTAATAGACTGAATGTTGCAACCAATCCGGTGGTTTGAATACATATTTTTTATTCTTTTCTGAAATGTAGATTTATTTCCAAATGCAGAAGCAAATGTTTACATTTGAAACAGAAACATGATGCAAAATAAAGTAAAGTAAAATAATGCTGCTTTTGATTGTTAATAAAAAGAAATTCACTAACATACTTTACAGGGTCATTGACAGCAAATAAGAACTGGACTGAGTACGTGTGATGTCATCCATAGAAAATGGTTTACTTTTATTTCCAACCAAATAAAGTCAATTCAGTTGCCATTTATTTCCCAACATGGATGCCGCCGTGTTGGAACCAGTGAACAGTGATTGGTCCAAATCGTTTGAGTCAATGTTTCTATGGCAATGACTATGGCCAATCTGAGTGAGGTTGTTCGAAGTCCACACCCCTACCTACCACTTGAAAGCATGCTTGGGAGAATCTGTCAATCAAACGTTTCGAACATTGGATGTGGGGGGTCAGAAGGCTCCACCTACTTTTATTGAGGCATCTGATTGGTAGTTTCTAGCTTTAATAACTTGCCCTACAGAATAAATTTCATTCCAAAAATAAGGATTTGCAAGAAAATGCAAAACAAAAGGCATCAGAGTGAGAAAGTATCAACTGTTTTCTACTCAATAGAAAACTTTAGGATTTTGGCTTCTTGGAGCCAGAAGTCACTTCCTACTCCGAATGCCATGGAGGGATGGATCATTCTGTCTGGTACCCCAATTTCCCCCACTGAGGTGCTCATAAATAAATTCTCATACTTATATTTTTATTCTAATTGGCTAAACACACCTGATCCAGGTAACCAGCAGTAGTTTCACCGCTAGCTCTAAAAATCACAGCAGGGTGTCAGCTTTTGAGGCCCGTAGTCTCACTCCTTTACAGGTACAGAATAGGTGTCGTTCTGTCAGTACTTGAGTATTAAATATTCAAACTTACTGCTGAGTCCTCTCCAGCTCTCCGTACAGCCAGCCGTCCTGCTCGTCGTGCATGAGCAAAGATATTATTTCTCCTTCGTCAAAGCTGAGGAGCGTGTCGCTGTTGCCCGCTGTGTGGGGAAAGATGGTTCTGACTCTGACTTTTTGGCTAACACTGAGTCCAGATGACTGGGATGTGGACCTGGACAAAGAGCCCTCACCAATGCTACCCAGATCTAAAAGCAAAGAAAGTGCGCAGACATAAAATTATAAATCTTGGACAACAACAACAATTATAATATATTTAATTAGAAAAGCACCTTTTTCTAAACTCAAGGACACTTCACAGGTAAAAGACAGTAAAACAAGAAATTAAATTTGAATTATTCAGGTACGGTGGAGGCAAAGCTAGGTCATATAATATTTCCAACGGATGAGGTCTGAGTTGTGATTTGAAAGTGGATGAACACTCTTTGTTCCTTATATCAGGTGGGAGAAGGTTACAAAGTTTGGGGGCATAGGATGCCTTTATTCTAGAGAGAATGGATTTTTTTCCCCAACGAGAAGAACTTCCATTTTATTGGTGTTAAGTTTCAGGGAAACCAAGATCTAAGTTCTGTCAGACATAATGTAAGGGAAGTAGGTGGAAGAGTGGAGTTGGGATGGGTTGACAGATGGAGCAGGGTGTCATCAGCATAGCAGTGGAATTGCATATTAAATTCTCTGAAAATATTGCCAAGAGGAAGAAGGAAGATAACGAAGAGGAGTGGGCCTAGGATGCAACCTTGAGGTACACCAGAAGTGACTGTGGAAGGCTGGGACTGCAAGGAGTTGAGTTAGATGAACTGAGTGCTGCAACATTTGAACCAGTTGACTAATGGATACACTCAAGCATGTAAAGAAGTGTATTTCTGGACGGGCAACGTACCTGAGTTGAGATCTGAGGAGGACATGCGCTGAGGGTAGAACATGTTGGCCAGTGGACTGACGTGAGCCTTCAAAGGCGGTGCTGGGGGAGGTGACATGGGCCTCACATGATTCTGAGGAGACGTGGAGAGCAACAGGAGGTGAAACAACAAAACTAATTGGGCCTACAAATGTTATTGACTTAGTTTTGATGACTTTTTAAGGATCTTATCAGATAAAAATTGAGGTAATCTTGAATCATAAATGACCGCTGCTAAAGCAACTCTGGACTTTAACATAGAACAGCTCATACGGGATTTATCTTTGCATACAATCAGACTGTGATGCAACTAAAATAAACTGCCTCCACAAAAAGGAGTAACAACATTTTAGCATATTTCACTGTCATAAAACACCTTCTATGTAAAGGAAATGTGACTGTTTGGAAGAATAGCAACAATGTGTACTTCCTAAAAGTACAGTATGGGGATAAAAACTCACCCTTGTGGGGTGTTCAGCCTTGGGTGTTTGCTCTGGAATAACAGAAAGCCCGTTTATCATTGTTGCCAGACCTTCTGGTACTTTGTTGATGTCCGTGCATTTCTCCTGCCACCTCGGAATGTTTTCGGATAGAACCTCCTTGGCCTGTAAATCAGAAAAAGGGTTGAAGTCCATGCATGAGGTGAGCCGTAGCTCTGTCAGGAGCCTGCCCTCTGCTTACTTTCTCGTGGAAGTTGCCAATCTGGTAGGAGAACACGCAGTGCTTGTCTGCGAGGAAACAGAAACGTCTCTTCTCTTCCAGTAGGGCCTCTCGACAACCATCTGCAATAAACTTCTGCATTTCCGTTTGGCGGGATGAAATGGTCTCCAAATACTGCAGACAAGTAAAAACAAAAGCAAAGATGCCTCAGAAAAAAGCTAAGAAGGATAAAATTTTAGCATGTTGAAAGTCCCGCCCACAACTCAGAGGTGAATCTTTTAGAATTTGGCAAAAAACATAATAATCATAACTAAAAAAAAGCACTGGGAATGCTTTCAAAGTGGATCAAAAGATGATTGGAGTGTGAGTTAAGAAGCATAATTAGGAAGATAAACATTTAAAGAATAAAAAGATTGATTCACACCATGGTTGGAGACTCATAAAGTTAACAATAAAACACCATTACAAGTTATTTTGCTTAAGGTAGATTTTGGATGCTTTACATTATTGTCAAAAAACAGTCAAATTACAAAACTGTGCTGTTTGATGCCTTCAATTTAGTCCAAAGATTTACACTTTACCTCTTTTTTAAATGTAATCTGTTATTTCTTTCGTAAGATCACCTGATTTAGTCAATATTTGCTTGTTGCTCCAATCTTTTAAGTCCCATAAACAACCTTGCTGACCTCTGATTTTAATGTCTTCTGCTGCTGCAAACATGATTTAATCTGGTTCATAATCTCAATCCTCTATCTGTTTAGGTGTTTGAACCATCCAGACATTAAGACACAGTTGAGCCTTGTAATTAGAGTCCGAGCTTAACTGTCTTGGGGCCTCCAGCTGTAGATCAAATCAGCGAAGAATGGAATTAGAACTGTCTCCGTGTGCAGATGGGTGGATGAACCTGCCATAATGAGCAGCAAACTCCTGAAAGTTACTTCTAAACATCCCTTCCCTCTCTCCTCCCTCAACAACCCAGTCTCCCCTGTTTGCTACAGGTCGTCATGGTGATGGAAAAATCAACCCGTCTCTAAGGGTTTCGTGAAAGACCATCTCCAACTGGCAGCTCTAATTTTCTTAGAAGCTATTTAAGGCCCTTCGCTTCCCACTTTCCCTGCAAACAATTGGCCAGGCTGCCGGCGACAGGTGGAAGAGGAGGCAGACGGGACTGAGATCATTACTGGCAGCTTGCACAAACCCTGACACACGATTATCACAGAGCAGGTAGTTTTCAGTCCACAGGTGTTATTGTAATCACAAAATGCAAACCCCAAGCTTGCAGATGGAGGGCCCCCACAGTTTCCAGCCAAACTTGAGGAAAAAAGCTCAGGTTATTAAGCTCCATCCAGAAAACAAACCACTTTGTCGAGATGCAATTAAATACTTATAAGAGAAATATTTAAAGTTCCACTCAATCATTGTTTGATTTATTTTCAAAGCATTCCCAGTGGTTAATTATGATTAACCACTGGGAACTTAATTATGCACAATTATGATTGTGCTGGTTTTAGCCAAAATCAAAAAAACTTATATCGTTACAGGACATAGTTTCTGCAAAGTGACAGTAATTTATTAAAATTTCCTCTCTGAGTTTGGGCAAGAACGCTGGCAAGAAGCAACCCCACCCCCTCTTCCCCTCCTCATTGCTGAGAGCTCCCTGTTCACACACTCACCTGCTAGCTTACAGCCCCTCACAACCCCAACCTAATATTGATGGTGCAACAAAAGCCGTTGTAGGTTCCACAAGCGTTTTCAAATGTAAATACGATCTCTTTCCAACTGCATTTTTTTCGTCTGCTCCTGATTCACAGTGATTTGAATAAAAAATAATAAGAAATGCAAATTTGAACTAAATTTTCTTTATATATTTCCTCCATCATCAGAAAAATGCCACAAAACATGTTAAAAAGACCAAAAATACAATTATCATCAAATAGGGTCTTTAAGAGAATATTTTAGGAGCTTTCTGCGTAAAAATCAATACATTTTTCTATGGTTTATTTACATAATTAATGAAAATCTTCCAATACAAAAAAAGCTTTACACATCGTACATCATCAGGGTGATGCAAAGAAAACTTTTAGAAATTAAAGAAGCAGTTTTCATCTGTCACCTGCATCTATTTCAACCATTTAAATAAATAAGTGTGTCTTAAAGGACCTGAGAATCTAAAAAATATACTAGAAATGACCAAAGAAACCTTTCAAGGAAGAACAAGTATGGATAGAACTTGAAAGTTGTGTTTGCATGCTTTTTGTGACAAGTGTGCCGTTGTGAGAGCACATTTTTGTCAGTAAATCATTTTGCATGTCACGTGTGTGAAAGCCCAGAGTGATTGCCGCAAAGTCTGCTGCATTGTGGGAATTTTTGTACATGATTTTGCATGTATTTAAACAGTTTCAGGACAAACTAATATACAATGCAAAGTTTCCCTTTCAGTTCTGCAGAAATACCCAACTTTATATGAATATTTGTTATTAATGAGTGAGACTGCAACTTTATTTGTCGAATAAAAGATTAACTAAGATTAGAAAATTAAATAAACAGGGAGGAAAGTAGCATAAAAGTATGAAACATTAGTAATTTAAAGAGAAATAGTCATAAAATCTAGCAAGAAAAAGGATCTTTGCGCTAGAATTTAGACAGAAGCTAATTATGAGAAACAATGTTACAGTTGCTTAGGTATATCTTTACTATAGGTATAATATAGGTATTTATATACTGCAAAGTAGATAAATACTTTATTGTCATCGTCATGTGTACAACGAAATTTAAAAAATACTCTTTGGTCAGTGTATAAATCATTAAAAAAAACGGAATTTATAGCTAGGGTTATTCATTAAAAAAACAACTATTATAACTACCGGTAATATATAAAATGCATCACATATCCAATTTAAAATATATTTTTAGGACTGCAGTATAATCCTGTCATTTTTAAGGCGGAATTTCCCCTTATTTAATTCCCGTTTCTAGAGCATCATTGAGGATTTTACCAGAGAATCTCCATGAACGGAATCCAGAAAAACTGAACTTTAGTGTCAGAAAAGCTGAATCAAAGTGTTGTCATCTCAAACATCCACTTCCTGTTTCCTCAGAGTGCACCAGCTGTGCTTAGATCAGCCTTGCAATCAGATAAGACCATAACCAACAGATAAGACAATAACAAACAAGATCTGTGATTAAAAGAAATGAAAAAAAAAAAACAATATTTGAGGCGTCTTTTGATCATAATCTGAGCAAATAAATATTTTTTTCTTGTAGATTATCTGCTGCACAAATCGCGTTTGGTGTGAATGCAGCTTTAAATTTGTGCTCCATCATCAGAAAAATGACAAAAACACGATTTTCATCAGAGTGGGTCTTTAAGGCACCAGAGCCTTCAGCAGCTCTGTGTTCAGGAGCTCCGCCCCCACCGCCACTCACCTCATTCTCCTTAAGGTCGTACTTGGAGGAGTGCTTGGACTGGGTCTTCCTCCTCAGCTTCTTCAGTTCGCTCTGAGAGCGGTCCAGAGAGTCCTGCTTCAGTTTGTGCTCCGTCTGGTAGCGCTTGAAGGTGGCCTGTCGACGAGCACAAAGAGGTTCCGGACGTTTATTATTTATTGAAGCCGGGAAATGGAGCCGTGAGGCGCGGAGGGCAAACTCACCGTCATGTACTTCGTGTCGGCCTCCGTTTTCTTCTCCAGTTCTGAAAGAACGTCGTTATGGAACCGCTTGAACTGCAGACAGAAAACACAAGTTTTCAGCTTCTAACACAGCATTACTGCAAAGTCAGCTAAAGTAAAGGGGGATCCTAGCTGAGGATAATGTAATTTATTTTTGAAAGGTTGAATTCCACTCATCAATGCCTGCTTATCAGCTCGTTAAGGTTAAACATTTACAACTGTCACCTTGTGCAGATAAATGACACATGGAGATGAAAAGCCGGTTCTGAGCACACTCCTGCGTGTTATCAGCTTAAATTCCACTGCGAGATGTTTTACCTCAAAACAAAAATATTATGGCGTCATTATCAATCTTGAGTAACACTTTTTTAATCACTTCTCGCAATGACGCCAAGCTAAAATGGTAGAAATTACCTCAAAAAAGTAACTTTTTGCTTGTTCTGATAGACATTTGGTGAGTAGAAGTTGTTGTTGAAGTAGATCAATGTTTAATCTGGATTTTTTGTTGGTGTTTTTGTGTCCTAACCACAAAAAAATGAAAATGTTAATGTCTTTTCCACTTCTATAACATATATACTTAAAAAAAATCTAAACTAAGATAGTAGTTTTTACAGACAAATACAAGAAAAGACAATGTAGCTGCTGGAAAAATGTGAATAAATTAACAAAACATGATTAAATTGCATTGATGATACGACAAAATATTCTTTGACAATACCTTAAACCTGCATCTAAAACTTAAAAACGTCCCAATGTTTTGCAGGGTTGCTTTTGAATTGTGATATTTGGAGCACAGAAAGTAAACTAATGATGAAAAACACCATCATGAAACCCCATTTCAATGAAAATCATGTTTTTGGTGTTTATAATCTGTTCTTGAGGCATTTTTCTGATGATGGAAGACATATGTTAAGAAGAATTGAGCTTAAAGTTGCATTTCTTATTATTTTTTTACTCAAATCTCAAATCTAAACTAATAAACTACTGTCGCTCTAAAAAAACTGTGTCCGAGGAAAACGACTCAAGTTTTTGAATTTTAGCAAAGGACGTCCTAATCATACTTAAACGACCACTGAGAACGCTTTTTTAAAAATAGATTAAAAGAAGATCGGAGTGGGACTTAAAGCTTTAACAGCCACAGGAGATCAGCCAGAAATGGCTCTTTGTCTTCAAAAAAGCTCTTTTTTTTTATTAAGTCAGTTTAAAAAACATTTTGTGCTGTAACATTTATATTATTTGTATTTAAGCACTTATTCAAAGTTTTTTTTAGGCAGAATCAAACTTTAAATTACTTACGTTCTCATCAAGTTCGTTGTGGATCATCAGATGTGCGTCAGCAATTTCCATGAGAACAACCCCTAGAAGACATCAATCACTCAATCAATCGATCAATCAATCAATCAATTTCATTTATCAATCAATAATAGACATGCAAAAAATGAAATTACAATCACACTTTAATTCGTTGTGGTCAGTTTTAATGGTTACATTCAAGAACAGGAACTATAAATCTTTGTAAAATAAAAGTGATACAGCTTTTTTATGCCTCAGTAACATTCTCAAAAGTACTCAAAAAAGACTAAAAACAAGATAAAAACAGCCAGAATTTATTTTTCTAAAATGCAGCAACAAACCGTTAACAGCAGCTACAATGTCTAAATTTAAAAAAGTGGTTAAAACTGTTGGTCTCCATAGTTAAATTGACTTTTTTAATCCTCACTTACTACAGACTTTCAAATGTCAACTGTTTCATTCAGATTTTTCCACATCGTGTTAGTCTGTTGGGTGGTTTGGATGATTCATGTACATCTGCAGGAGTTTGTAAGAAAAAAAAACATCTGTCTGGAGCGAAATCCTGAACAGAGAAGCACAAAATCCAGTTGCAGCTTTAGTCTCTATGAGTTTAAACATATATGAGCCAAAATTTTACCATCTGAATTGAATTTTTTGTATTATTTTATTGTTTTGAATTAGTTTTTAAAGATGTAATGAGAGGTCCTGACTTGTAAACACTGCACAATAATGCATAAATGCATGCAGGGATTACAAAATAAAAGCTTTCCTTCCTGCATTAACATTTTTCTTTGTATGCTTTTTTCTAACATCCCTACTTCCAGATGATTATCTGCAAAGACTATTTGAACAGATACGTAATGAAATGGTGCGGTATTGTGTGGCGACATACAGAACAGTCCACATTGACAGACGGGCTGCAGCGCAGACGTGAAACAAAGGGAGCGAGTCGCCACTGTAAACAGCCATGGCCGCTCTCCCGCAGCAGAGCAGCTTCTGACCGCATCTCCACCACAATGGAGTTCCATCCAGAGAGGAGGTTTACTGCAGGACACAACGTTCTGCTGGAGCGTACCACGTTGTTTAATCGAAAAGGGCAGCAGATGCATGCATTTCTCGCGCGTGTCAGCACACCCAACACCTGACATTCCACTGCTGGGCCTTTCGGCACAAACTACATGAAACCTCGATGGGGATGTGGCACCCAGTTATGACAACATTTGCCCTCTGAAGGTCACCAGAACGTCCTGGTAAATGCTGCCTTTGTGTTTGGATGACGGGGCGGGGGGTGGATGATGAGCTGCATCAGCAACAGACTGCACGGATTGCAAGGGGGGCAGCTGAGAAAACTCAGGAGGGGGCTACAAAGAAGCTAGTGTGCGCTTGAAGGTTTCACCTTTTAGGTGAACAAGGTGTGAAAACCCACCTGAGAGGGAGTGGTGGGGTCGAAGGCAAACAGAAGGTCACAAATTTCACAAATACCTGACTTTGTGAAGGTTTGATAAAAAAAAAATGTTTAAAAAAAAGGGGTTTTTGTTTCCTAAAACAGTGGTCCCCGACCCCCAGGCCACTGACAGAAAATAAAAAACACGACCTACATTTTCTCCGATTTTATTTCCAATCTGATTCCGAAGGACGTTTTATTTTGGGAAAAATACTGGATTCTCTCCTCCACAAACGACTTATTCTTGACGCATGTTAAGTCGCTTGGTCACGTGTTGAAAATCCATCTGCCACGTTCTTAAAGCGGCCACGCTGGTCGCGAAGTTGGAGGCCCCACGCTAGTAACGCTAACAAAAAACCAAACGGATTTGGAAAGTTTCTTTTCGCAGAAAAGAGTCAGTGAGGAGGCAGAACTTTGCCTTTAAAATGAAATTCATCTGCATTTAACAAACAGAAAACCAGGACCATGGGTGCAGAGCAACCCCGCTCCCTTTCCCCTCCCCTTGCTCAGAGCAGGCAACTTCTGGCCCGCCCAGCATATTTTCTATGTCACAAATACAGTCTTTTTTTTTAAGCTGCATTTTTTCGTCCGCTCCTGATTCACAACAATTTGAAAAAAGAAACCTTAAATTTCTTCATATTTCATCAGAAAAATTCCACAAGAAAATGTTAATAACACCAGATGTCATCATTTCCATCAGAGTGGGTCTTTAAAAAAGAAAAAAAGAGTTACATATTAAATTAAATTGAATGAGGATGCTGTGGATCAAATCCAAACAATTTCTTCTTTCGTGAAGTTATTTTAAAAAAAAGGACAACAACATAAAAAACCTGGTCAAAAACAAATACTGATATTAAAGAAAAGGTATGAATTCATCAACATTTTGGGATTATTAGTGAAAAGATTGTTAACCGACTAGTATACAAAATAACTAGAAGCTCTGGTATTTCTTTGCAGTACCTCCTGGTAAATATTACTTATTCCTAAACTGTATTTATATTATGTTGAGAAAATAGTAATATTTCAATGAAAGTAAGTTTACAAGCAGTGGTTTTTGTCTGGAGTTAATAAAGGTTAAGTTCTGCTTTGAAAGAGGTTTTTGTGGTGCTGTTATGATCGCTCTTGTCACACTCCACTCCCTTTTATGGTCTCTACCGGGAGACCTTGATCTTCTCCACTACACCTGGAGCCGCCCCAGGAGGAGCTCTTAACAGAAAATAAAAGTCGCTTAAAGCTCAATAAAGCCCGACGCAGTCAAAGCGCTGCTCCCGTTTGCTCAGGGTCGCAGAAATGTAATGTTTCCGTTCCACAGTCGTGACCTTAAGACACCTGAAGACAAAAACTAAAGTCCTCAGCCATTCAAATCCTTTTATGATCCATTTAGAAGCATGTGGGACAACAATAAAATAGATTACAGATATAATTTAAAGATCTCTTCTTTCTTTGTAGTTCCGCTTGGTTTTATTTGTTTCTATTGATGTCAGTTTTGATTGATGTGAATTTGAAGGTATCTTTTTTGAGAATAGAGCTTTAACCCTCAACTACTTTCTTGGGTCTTTACATGTTACCTAAAAATGTATCCGAACATGGATGAAGAGCAGCTCACGCCCAACGCCTTCCTGCTCTGAGATGAATACAACAGACAATCATCTGGACTTCCACAGCAGAGGAGAAGGGGGACACCATAAATGCTGGTAGACATGGCAAACAGGGAGAATAAACAAAGCAGTATCTAAGTAAAGAAACGACGCAGGAGTACACTGACCAGAGAACAAGTTCAAAGGTTTGTTTTGATAGGAGAGGAGGAAATGATGGTGAGAGACGCCTCAACCTGCAAGAAACGGTGCCAACAGGACACCTATCGGGGTCAATTAGGGGGATTTTTGGTCCGAGCTCCATAAAATTAGATAGATTAGCTTTTATTGTCTTTGTCCATTGTACACTGAAATTGAAGCATCACCATTTCAGTGCAAGAATAACAAAATAACTATATAATATTAAATAAATCACTATGTACAACATATACAAATGTGCAAATATAAACTGTAATATAGGATGTCCAAGATTTGTGTGCAAAATAAAGAAAATATTTAAAACTGAATTGATCCATCTCATATGCATCCATCCACATCCAACCATCCATACCATATGCATCCATCCACATCCAACCATCCATACCATATGCATCCATTCACATATAACATTCTTTCCATCCACATAAAACCATCTGCCCATCCCATCCAAATATCTATCCCCTTTCAATCCATCCATCCATCTATCGCATATCTATCCATCTATCCATTCCATATCATCCACTGAATAGCCATATAATCATCTATCCATCCAATAAACACGCAACCATCCAATCCAGATCCATGCATTCCTTAACCATCTATCCGTGTATCCATCTTTCCATCCAATATTCATCCATTCATCCCATATTCATTGGCCCAGCCCATACCTACCTACCTACCTACCCACCCTCCCAGCCAGCCAGCCAGCTTTTTTGATCGCATATCTAATTTCTTATCACAAATGATTTGCTCTTTATCTTATTTTGCTATCTTTAGGTGTCATTTCATTGACTGAACGTTTGCTTTTATACTGAAGGGAATCTGAGCGTTGCATTGCCTTTGCTTGCAGTAAATAACGTTTTATTTTATGCCTGATCTCAGGCACACTGTAACTCCTCGACACATAACTGATGTGGGTTTTCCTGCCAAAAGTCGTTCTGGCTAATGCACTCCTGGAAAAAAGAAGCAGGGCCAAAGTAAAGGCCTCAGGTAGCTTTCTGCACACAGCTGACCTGCAAACTCACATTTAGAATGAAAAAATAACCTGTCACTGGGGAGAATTAGACATTAAAGCACCTGAAATGTCATTGTTAGAGTTAAAAAACATGATTCTGCTCTGAGATTTTAAAAAATCAGTTATTAGAAATTGGAATCAGGAGCCCCAGATGTGAGACTGTCCTCTTGTTGAGCCTGTTTGCTATTTTCCCGCCATGCCGCCTCTCAGAATTTGCACCTTCGTGTCATCTGTTCACGGCAGACGAGCAGTCACAATACAGTCTGGAATTCAAGACCCAACACGTCCTCTGGAGACTGTTGGATATTGCAACAAACAGCTTATATGATCAAATAAATTGACAAATACAATTAAATCAAAACCAGGAGTCTGAGCTTATTTGTTTTAAATTTACAGCAAAAATTTTACATTTAACGCTTTAGTTTGCAGTATCTGACAAAAATAGCAACAGTTTTTCTTTAATATTACATAAAATGTTCAAGGAAACGTTTTATCTGTTTGTAAAAGCAGCTTAAACACCAAATGTTATTTATCTAAGCCATGAAGCCCGGCTTTTGTTCACTGATGGGTGTGGCCAAAGAAAAATGATTGTCCTTTTGGATTAGCTCGGTACAGAAAGTCTTTTATTTCATAATGTTTGGGTGTTAAACAGAATAAAGACTGTATAATACTAAAAGTAAACTGAAGAAAATAAAACAGAAATCTCCAATGACTGCATAAAAAAAAGCATTTATTTCCTTTTAGAGTCATCTTCACAGAAAGGTTTGACTAAAATCCTGTCTTTGATTTTTAATTTCTTCAAATATGTTGAACAAAATTGTGTTTTTTACTAACACAGCTAAAGCTTTGAAAATAAAGAGCACTTCTTTCATCTAAACTGCTGTGAACAAGAAAAAATCAGCCTCCCAGCCACCGAACGACAAAAGACAGGCGTTTAATCATAACGACACGTCATTCCTGTCCTCAAAAAGCACCGAACCTGCTTTAAATTTCAGTGCAGAATAAGTGGAGATGACTCACGGCTTCAAAACAACCTGTTCCTGCTAAACAGCAGCCTCAGAGGACAGGAAGTGGCACATCCACGCCACAATAATGGTCATATTTGTGTTGCCTTCAGGTTTGTGTTTTTTCCAGATGCTTGCTTCGGACATTTGCTTTTGCAAGGCAAATAGCAGCGTGTGGATGTAGGAGAAAAAACTAGCCCGTCATGTCGAACAGCTTCCACACTGCAAATGATTTCACCAGGTGGATTTTACTTCTCTTTGCTTTCCAAGCTTTTCCTTATAATCAGCACAGTCGAGGATATTTTATCAACAGGATCTAGAAATATGTAAATTATTGTTCAAATCGGTCAAAATCCTTGTGTTGTGAACTATTGACAATAGAAAACTTGATTTAAGACTAATTTGTGTATGCATCTCGCAAAAATTACGCACAATTTCCTAAGATTTACGTAATAATTGCGTATAAACTACGTAAAATAAATGTAAACTGTGCAATTCTCAACCGACTAAAAATTTTAAATGGCTCAAAACAGAATAAAGCCCCTCGACGGACATGTGCGCACATCGACAAATGATGAACATAAGAAACATTTATGAATTATGCCCAAACCTTTTACATGTAAAATGGGCAAAATGTACATAGTGAGTGTGTGACACCGCCTTTAAACTGACATTCATTGTCACTATTTTGGAAACAAAAATGTAGCTTTTTACTCTAAAAATAAGCTCTAGATTTAGATTTATGAGGATTTATTAAGATGGACCAATTTGTAGCTCATTTTGCTCAACTTTTGTTCAGAAATGCATAGTTTTTTACACTAGATGTTTTTTAGTCACTGTAATCAAAATGAACTATAATTCTGTTCATAAAAACTCCAAAAAACTATAAATTATTTGCTTAGAACTAGCAAAAACTTCTTATTATTGGCTGTCAAACAGTTAATTTTAAATATTTCTATCCAGCAATTCACTTTTTTAGCTTCTTTTTCCCTTTTGGAACTTTTTATTTTCTAGATTTTAGTATCTCATTAGAAGATTTCTTGTTAAGCACAACTTTATAGTGATTTTCTTCTTCAGATGAGTGGTTTTTTTCCCCTCTAATCTGATCATTTCATGGTGATGCTCGCTCTCTGCCTTTGAAATACTTCAAACCTTGTGCACAGATCAGTGAATTTCTCCATAGTTTGTTGTGCAATCAAAAAGATATGAGGATTAGTCAAAGGAATCTAGATTTAATCTAACAAAACATTTGCCTGATCCTCAAGCAGTCACCTCACTGCTGCACAGACAACAGAATTAGACGGGCATGCAAGGAATGCCACACTACTCCCCGTGGTTCCTTTAGGACACTGACTGAGGTATTAATCTAATACTTCCTACAGATCTTCTGCAAACACTGGAAACTCACCGAGCTCTCTGGAGGCTGGAGAGACGATGGCGACTTCTCCCAGCTTCGAAACGGCGTCAAAATAAGCCCGTCCGGCGAGAGTCATGGCTGCGAGGAGAAAGAAAAAGAGGAGGCAAGTCAAGCCATCAAAGGGTTGCACTCAAAAATAAAACATCTGGGGTTTTTTAGGGGGGTTTTACCTGCAACCGATTTCTCATAGGTCTTTCCCAGGTTGACCAGGTTCCTCAGACCTGGGTTGAACTGCTCCATCACATTCTGGGACGAACAAAAAATTCCATTTTTTGTGGTTAACTTAGTCATAGGGGTGGAGAACACATGAAGGAGTGGGGGGTGAGGGCACACCTGCTATTGCTCTGTAAGTATCAGCACGTGAGAACAATAAAAAAAAAACTCTTAATGTTTAACTTCTCAAATATGCTGCACTGCTTCCGCTTAGGAAAAATGGAATTGCAGCTATTCATTTAAAGGCCTCTATTGCATGGCACACCCTCAATGAGACTATGGTGGGAGGGGGGGGGGGGGGGGGCTGAAAACAAACTGTTTCTTCCACCTTTAGGGACTTTTTGGTTCACAGCTTTCACTAAATGTGAATTTAAATGGATTAAAGATACCAAAAAATAGTCTCCTACTGATAAAATGACAAAGAAAATCCCTTATTTTTGCTTATAAATGACGTGGATCAGCTCAGCCATCACCTGTGACGTATGCATATTGGAGGCAATAAATGACACAACAGCAAGTGAATTGCTTTGGCTGCTTTTCCTAGAAAAAAGCAGCACCTGAGCTGTCTGAAATATTTAAATATAAATAGATTAACAAATAAAACTCAACTTTCAGTAGAAATATAGTTGATTCAAAATCATTATTAATTTAAACAAAAATTGAAACTTATCCACATAGATGACTCACCTTATATGTACTTTCTGTGATCTTGTTCACACCTTCAGGAATCCGAGCCATGATGGCAGCGTGTTTTTGTCGTTATAGACAGATGTTAGAGGAAAAAAATACAAACAAACAAGCGTATAAGTAAAAAATCCTGCGGTTTCCGGAGAATCCGGAGAGACGCGGCTCAGCTTCGTGTCTGCACTTTGGCTCCGTGCATGCGCACAGACACGCTTGGCGGCGGCGGACGCTCTGGCTGAGAGCTGGCGGTGCGTTCAGGGACCACAACAGGAGGAGGGCGGGACGGGATGGGGTGGTGACGTCACGAGGCTCATTAACTAACATTTAAAATAAAAAATAAATACTAATCAGCGGATGTTGTGAAAATGGACAAAGAATAACAATCATATTTACAACTAGCATAAAAAATTTTTGTATGTTACCATTTCTGCTCAAACTTAATACCCAATCTGCCCGACAGAGGGCGCTTTAACACAACTTCCACGCAGAAATGCCATTAAATTAATTGTTTTCATTAATTGACGTAATTTTTCAATCCAATCAGGAAAAATCAACAGCAAATAAACTACAATAAAAGCTTGCATCTTTCCCTTGATTTTAATGAGCATTTTCTGACATCTTCTATGTAAAATGTTTCCAATCACCCTCTGGATGAATTTTGCTGTACAAATATCCTTCATGGATTAAAAGCTCAATAACACATAGGGCCTCCAGGGAGTCTTTCCAATTCCTGTTTGCAATGCACTTATCTTTTTTTTAAACTCATAATTGATCATGTTTTTTGTGCTTTTGTCCCTGTTAGGTAACCTTGAGCTCCAAGAAGGTTGCCTAAAACATGAAATGTTTTATTTTTATTAAAGAAATGCTAACAAAAGATCAGGAATTGGAAAAATTGGTGAGCATCGCAATAAAAGGCAGGTAAACAGGTGCATGAGATCAGGGTAGTTGGACCACGCAGAGAGGAGGAGCTGAGTCTGTCCATCCATCCCTCTTCTTTACCAGGGTCATGGGGTCGCTGGAGCCTAACCCAGCTCCAGCTGGGCGAAGGTGGTCTAAAGTCACAGGGTCACAATCACACACTCATACACACTCACATGCACACCTTATGTGATAGAGACAAACAGCTTAAATGAAAAAGTAAATAACTGTCATTTGCAAATAAGCAAAATACATTTTCTCTCAGAGGATTTGTGAGATAGAATCAACCTCTTTATTCCTAATTATGGTGGTTTCAGGAGCTGTTAAGACTGTTGTAATTTGTTATTAATCACTAACTTTGTTTTAGTCCTTTTTTTCTAAGAATACATAAAGAAAGCTGCTCCAAAACCAAACATTTGTCTTTGAAGAGGTCATTTGCTCCCATGTGCTCTGGCTTTATGCCACCGTAAAGATGCAACGATAATATGGTTTCAGTTCGTTTCATAAAATCATCCAGAATTTAGCATAAAACACTATTTATTACAGCCTGAAGGATCTCTAAAGACTTTGAAGATGTCACATGATTTCAACACAACCCAAGAGATTTAAGCTCTTAATCCAGATCTAAAATTTGCGTTTTTTTTATTTACTCTCTTCATGCATTTTTATTTTCTATTTAAATTTAAAAAATAGTTATACATATCTTATATATGTGTGTGTGTAAAATATATAATTATCTTATATATGTGTGTGTGTAAAATATATAATTCCTTTCAAATGTCTTGAGCAGGTCAGGATTAAATGATACTCTTGTAATTTATGGCATTAAGGGGTTAAAAGTCTAATTTTTTCTTTTACCGTAGCAAACTATCCCTCAACTTAGTGGCCTAGTGGGAGAGTGTCTACCCTAAGACTTTAAGGCTGAGGGTTCAAATCCATGGTCAAGTCACACCAAAGACTCATACCAAGACACTCAGGGTGGTTTCCACTGCTCCCTGCTCTCCCAGGGGTGGGTCAAAATGCAGAAAACACATTTCTACACACCCAGGCTTCAGACGAATGATAGGACTTTCTGACATTTGTGCAGCTTTAAGACTAAAAAAAAGTGGAGGAAGAGGAAGAAAGTCACAAAAAGTCTTTCATCACACTAAACAGGAAAAAAAACAGCAGAGTGATAAATGACTCAGCATTACTAAGTGATTTATAAGCCTCTAAAAAATTCACAATACATATTTTGACTAAAAGAAGCGGCAAAGAAGGGAAGTTTTTATAAAGACATGTTTAAAAGAAGTATTTTGGTTTTGATTAAATGTTTGGATTTATATCTGACGGAATAAAAAAATATGCAAGGTAACTTGAGGTTTTGAAAATAAACTGAGTAGAATTTACATAAAATGAAACCATATTCGATAATAAAAGACCAGCTGACCCTTTTTTGTGTGTTGTTTTGATTCTCTCCACCTAACCTTTTTCAGTTTATCTGCAGATAAACTGAAGGAAACGATGAAACCGTCCACGTCTGATGTGGTGTCATACTCCGCAGAGGAATGTGACCCCGGCTCAAAAAGCTGGCTGTTGTTTGTGAGCCTCATGACTGAAACGCATTACCACGATTTCAAGCTCTTATAACTCCTGTTGGAGTCTCACAGCGGGATCCAGACCTTTCCTCCTTCAGATAATCAGCCCACTCTGACTTGGTGAGGTCCTCTGCAGACATGGAGAGGTAAATCAAACATGTGGAATAGTCTTAAGGAGTGCATTTCTTAAAACCTCTGGATGTGTGATTACAGAAAACTTCAGGGTTGGATGCTGGTTTTCCTTCCAGCTGTGGTGTGGGCTGTATCCCCAATGGCAGATCTGGGTATGTTCTCCATAAAATCTTTACCTTTTTTTAACCTCAACGTAAACAAAACATGTTGTTTCTTTAATCTAGAAAATATTGCAGGAAAGTTGGTTTTCTATCAAATGGAAGGTAATGCCACCTATGTGAGAGACTCAGGAGAACTGGCATCAGATGTTCCCACAGAGACGATGTTCGAACTCTACGATCCCCAAAGGAATTTCAGCAAAGCAAACTTTTCCTACACCTGGGATCTGGGGAATGGGTATGAAGCCGTCATGTTTGAGATTTTTTCAGGCCTGCAATGCTCACAGTGTTTTTATTTTTGTGTGTGTTTAATACAGAAAAGTGATCAAAGGGACCAAGCCGGTTGTCCGCTACCATTACTCGGAATCGGGGAACTACACACTGCGGCTGAAACTTGGAGCCAATATGACAGATGCTGCTGAAATCAGTGTGGTCTACTCTAGAGATGTCCAAGTGCTTGGTTTGTACTTTTATTTACATACAAATGTTCACTAAAAATAGTTTCTGGTACTTAGTGAAATGTTTGGTCTTGTATTTTCCTTAATGTGGGGAAGAAAAATAAAGTTTTTTCAGTTTAGATTTTATCAATCTAAAGTGATTTGATTATTTAGAAGAAGCCCTGTGGCCCCGAAAGGGATAAAACGGTAGAAAATGAATGAATGAAGAAGAAGGTAGAGGTTTTGTATCTTTCCCTCTCATGTGATTCGATACACATCCATGAATTTGAAGTTTTATGCCAGTACACCCCAATTCTTTGAATCTGGGCTCTGCAACATTTTAACCCTACATTGTGGCTCTCTAGTAAAAGAAAAACTAAGGGTTTCATTTTAGAAAGTAACTGTAAAGCAGGGGTGTCAAACTCATTTTCACTGAGGGCCACATCAGCACAGTGGCTGTTCTCAAAGGCCAGATATAACTTATACATGTGACTAAATGTAATGAAAAATAATTGTAACTACTCCTCAATGTTAAATCACTCATTATTTTTTACTTTAACTGTTTAAAGTGACAATTCCAGTTGCATAGAAAACATGCGTTTGCTTGTTACTCTAGCATAAATCCTTTTACATTTTATTCTGTCAGGTTAGGTCATATTGACGGTGTTTAGGTCCTAATGTATAGTAGCCCAATCTGAGATTTCAAATCCAATTCCCCCTATATAAGAATGAACACACACCAATTTTTATTTTTTATTTGAAGAAATTAAAAACCTTTAGCTCTCGCGGGCCACATAAAATGACATGGCGGGCCACATTTGGCCCGTGGGCCTTGAGCTTTACACATCTGCTGTAAAGATTAAGTAAGTAGTACAGTAAAAGAAAGAAATAGTAAACTAACTGAAGTTTTAATTAACTCCTTCACAAACAGTTGAAGAAAAGTACACAAGTCAAACTAAAATCCTCTTAATTCATCAGTCACCCATCCGTAGCATAATTTTACCAAGTACATCCATTTGATTACCACAACAGAGTATTAGGGTCACCATAAAAGAAAAATAAATATATAAAAAAATAAACTTGGTAAAAGAAAAGAAAAATTAGAAAAAGTAGAATTTTTATGAGAAAAAAATCCCCAAAATATTTTTTAAAATATCTCTATTTCATAAGAAAAAAGTAGCAAAATGAGAAAAAGCTGTGAAATCATGAGAAAGTCAGAATTTCAGAATAAAATATCGATAAAAATGTGAGACAGGTCTACATTTGATGATAAAAAAGTCCTAAAATATGAGGTAAAACTAAGAAAAAGGGAATACAATGAGAAAAAGGTTGTAAATAATGAGAAAGTCAAAATTTTATAGGTTTAAATAAATGTGAGATTTACTAGAAAAAAAGTCCTAAAAATGACAGAAAGAAATCTAGATTTTATGAGAAAAATGTAGTAAAATTAAAAGGAAAAGGTTATGAAATAATGAGAAAGTTGGAATTTTTTGGGGGGAAAAATGGCAAAAATATGACAAAGGTGAACATTTGATAAGAATTAATCATTTATTCTAATAGAAATAAATAAAAAAAAGATCAAAAATTTTACGGAAAAAAAATCCTAACAACATGAGAAAAAAAAGTTTAAATTTCATGAGAATTAAGGCAGACAATTATGAGAAACTAGTCATACAATTATTTTCAGAAAGTCATAATTTACCAAGAAAACCTCCTGCTTTTTCCAAAAGAAACTTTTACATTTAGCTTTTAAAATGTTTTACCAAAGACAATCGAACGATTGCTGTTTAACTCATGTTGCAGGACGTTAAACCGCTCAAGAATCTCACTGTATTGTATGTACAACTTTATTTTAATCAAATTACCTTTGTTTTCTAAAAGCATAACTAATATTCACTGATTTACTGAATAAAAAGAAAAACTAAAGTTGTATCCTCAGTTATGAACCAAATTAATTTCTGCAGATGCTGTAAAGAACGTCAAGATGAAGGGACCGTCAGACTATGCAGTCTCTCAGGACGCCAGTTTGGCCTTCCATGTTGATGGAAGGTAAACCACCACATTAACATCATAGTTAAAAGCTTTTTGAAAAAAAAAGATATATATATATATATTTGAAAACTTCAAAGAATGTGGGATTCTGCAGAGAATACGTTTTTTTTCCCTTTGTCTGGCTTCAGTCCTCCAATGTGGGTGTGCTGGCGTTTCCTGAAAAACTGTGCGCCTGACAGCTCTGAGGGCTGCACGCTGACCATGCTGTACAACAGCACCCTGCAGCTCAACCACACCTTCACCACAGCTGGAGTCCAATGCCTGGACATGAGCGTTCGCAACGACATCAGCAAGCTGCAGACTTCCTTCAGCCTCTACGTCCGCAAAAACTGTGAGCTGACAAACCAAGCGGATAACAGCAGACTCTTTTATGTGGGGTCATGTGACTTTATCCTTTTTATCCTGTGGTTTTGCTGGGTAGCTTCTTGCTCTGAACTAAATGGTGTCTTAAGTGCGTCCAAAAAAATGAAGAAATAGTTTAAGAAAAGTTATAGTTTGGGATGTTTTGGATGCAAATGCCAGTTATATTAGAACACGTTTAAGACCGTGTCACACAGCCACTACCAACATTTTGCGCACGTATGCACAGATGAAAATCTGTCATATGTGAATGTATGTGGAAAAGGTGAGAAAAGTTGTGGTTCTTTACATGAAATTTCACAGATGTATCACGAATGAACCACGCAAAGACCACGTAAATCTATTTACCGTGCGTGATTTTTGCACTCTTCAAATGCAATTAATTAGCGATTTGTGCATTAATTGCGTAATTCTAATGAGATATGTACAACGTCTACGTGGTATAAAAGTTATACATCAGTGGTACATGCGTGAAAAGTCTGTTAGACATATGTGGAATGGTCGTGGGAAGCCAAAAATTTGCCCATGTATCTCGCAAAATCATGCACAGTTGCGTACGATTTACGCAATAAGTAAGGGTTAAAGGCCGACGAAGTGTGCATTAACAGAAATTAACGGATGGCTGCTTCCGCAAAGTGCATTAATTTCTGATAAAACACACTTTGAAGGCCATTAACCCGCTTACACCATGGTCACTTACAAAAGAAATAAATATTCAATCAGTTTTCAGTACTTTATTCTTGTCAGTTTTTTGGTTTGAATCACTTTTTTCACAAAAAGCGGACTAATTGTTACGTGGTGAGGCGCGTTGTCATGGTAACGTAACAGCGCGCCGCTTGGCCGGCTCAGTCGGCACGGACCTCGTCTGCAGCAGCAAAGGAAAGGGCATATCTTAAATAAAGCATCAGTTCAGAGAAAGTTCACCTCTTACCGCTTGTTTTTGTCCAGAGCTGCCAATCAGAATCGACTATTCACTCGGACCATGCAAATTGTGTATAAACCAGGTAAAGTAAGAAAACCTGGGTGAACAAGAAAAGGAGCTCAAACATTTTTACAGTTAATTCCATTTGGATTTTTTGGGGTTTTTTTTAGTTTAAATTATTGGGGAAAAACTCACAAATATTGAGATTAACCGGGACATGCATATAATCCACTAATTCTGTTACAGATATCTTGATTTTTATATGTTTTTAATGTACAGTTTCTGTATTTATAGTCAATATTTTAATATATCACAACTAAAAAAAATAGGAAAGGTTAGATGTTTATATTTAAGTTGCATCTTTATGAAAAGGGGATTTTTATTAAGTAAAAAATTGATTATTTACGCTGTCATGTGGTTTCTCACTATTTGTGATTATGCTGCATTGGTTCCATAACTGAGCGCAGTGATCACACTTGTCCTCACATGTCTGCTGTACTCAATTGATTTTCTATCTCTGTGACCCCTTCAGAGTTGAGATGTTTGTGAGCTGAATCATCATCATCATCATCGTTCTTCCTTTTTGTTCAGATACCTTGTAATGTAGCGTCAGGTTTGAAACATCCTCCCTGATCACTTGTTAGGAAGGAATTATATTGACTGTGAAACTCAATAAATGAGCTCCACATCATAAACATCTGATTAGATACAGCCTCACATCGTGACCTAGAAAATACTTTGTGTATTTCCTGCAGATAACGCAAACCTGCTCTTCATCTTGTCATGTGCCGCGGTTCTCGTGGCGACGTTCTCCTTTATTGTGGTCATCGCCTGTCGTCCCAATCACCAAAAAGGATCACAGGTAGAGTCCTTTTTTAAAAAGTCAGTACATTTAAGAACATAAGAATGGACTGCAGGATTTTTAAATATCTTCTTTTAACTTTTTATCTTTTAAAGTCCCACTTCAGTCATTTTTAGGGCTATTTTCAAAGTGCTCCCGCTGGTCTTTTCATTATAATTATGCAGTTTTTTGCCTAAATAAAAAAAAAATCTGTGTCGTTTTCTTGGACACTGTTTCTGCAGAGCGGCAGGAGTTCATTAGAAATTCCCCTATGAGTTGGGGCTGCCCCTACTTCCCGACATCCAGCTGTTGATGTAACATAATAGGTGCAACAAAAATGGCGAGCAATATTGGTGCAATCCAGCCGAAAAGTTTTGAGCCAGACGCCAGTTTAGACGAGGACAGTGTTAGAGGAGCGGGGATCGTTGGGCTTCTTTGTCACACCTGCAAGCTGTCCAACTGCATTTTTTTGCGTTTTTAATAAGGAAATACTCAAAAACACAATTTTAAGCTTAATTTTCTTTAAATGTGTCCTCCATCGTTAGAGAAATGCCACAAGAGCATGTTAAAAACACCAAAAATGCCTTTTTTCATTGGAGTGGGTCTTTACGGAGAGTTCTTGCAAATGTTAACAAATAACACAACTTAGCAAGAAGCCATAGAAATTCTTTAAAAGAATAAAAAATTCACCCCTTTGACAAATGCAGATGTGTCATTGTCTTGCAGGTTGCTTCTTCCAGCAATGCCGTTTTTTTGAAGGACCAAGTCGTAGAGGGGCAAAGCAAAATACTCCTAAGTGTTTCCGCTGTAGAAAAGGGGGAGAAAGAGCCACTGATTTCCCAGCAGGGGCCCCAGTATTCCACTTAAAAATCCCACTTAACATCCAGGAGCCTTCAGACTGTCTCTGTGGGAATTCTTCAAGAACATCTGCAATAAAAAAAATTCTGTTCTGCATATTTCTTGATGCTAGAGAGTGCATGACTCACACAAATTTGTCATAGCTAGACTCCACAAGAATGTTTGCTCATCTGATCATCTTTTTACTAAACAACTAATTTGATGTTAGGCTGTCATGAATACTGTTGAGCAGGATTTAAGTTGCAATTTAAATTTTTGTATGTTTGTCTAGATCTTCTTTTCTTTAATTTCACTTTTCAAAAATGAATAAAGAACATGAAAACTTTGGGTTTTCTTACATTTTAAGATAAAAATATGTAAGAATGACAGAGTTGTTAGTTAGCTTGTCACAATTGAAGTGTATCTTTAGTGGCACACATTCTTGCTAAAGTTGCCATGACAACGTGTTTTCCAGTTCCGGTCATGTCTTTTCCAAAAAAAATTACACAATCTTATTAAGAGACTAGGATTTTCCTTTTATTTCTCCTTTTCTTAGTTTTAATAAAAATTAAAAAAAAATGTTTTTTTGTTTTTTTGTTTTTTTTTTAAACATTTTTCCACATATTAATCTTTCCTTGTTCAGGTCTGTTAATTTTGTTTTTTTGTAATTCCTGTCTGGAATTAAAATCTCTGAAAAAGGTGTTTTCAAAATATAAATTTGATAATAAATACTCCACCTGTTTGTTTAATGTTATGGATTTTATCCTTTAGCCTGAAATAATCAAGGGCGACGTAAAATTTGACCACAAAACTACTAACATTACATTATTAAATATGTTAACTATTTGCTGACAACATCCTTGACTCTTTTCTTGTTCCTTGAAAGGATTTATTTTGCTTGAAATAGTTATTTTTCATAACTTATTTAAATTATTTGCTGTCTGATAGAATGTTTATTTTACCGAGAATCCTCCCTGAGTCCATTATAATAGCTTTACATTCCAGTTTCTTTTTTGGTATTGCTTACCTGTTGTTCAACAGATTTAACATCAGTTTTTGTGTTGAGCCTGTAGAATCACAAGACAAGAACAAAGGACATTTTTAAATAAACTTGGTTATATAATTTAAGCACAAAAAAAAGCTTTTTTCAGTTTTCAAATTGAGAATTAAATTTAAAAAAAAGCTGGGTTATAATAGAAAAAATTGCAAATGGACTGGTGTTTGCTCTTTGGGAGGAAGTGCTTCATATGTAAGAATATCAGCCTTCTTCAGCTGCTGAGTCTATGCTTCTCTGACCTCCACTTTTTGACATAACTTCTGTTTGACACAGCCAAAACACCTTCTTAAAGTTTATTTGAACCTTTTGTTATTCCGTACCTCCAAACTTCCTTTCCAGACCCTCCTGCTCTGCCAAGAATTTTGCCATATTTATGTAAAGCTCTCTTTTTTTTGTTTTGAAATTGAGTCATTAATTGAAGATGATCCTTAAAAAAAACATCATAAGGGTTGATTAACATAAAATATTGATCTTTTAGATGCGCAGTCTGACAGATATTTGATTAAAACTGAGCGTGTCTCATTAAAAATGACCGAAATCTGTACGGAATAGAAGCTAAATGCAATGTTTTATCTGCTGTCGTTAAGAAAACTAGAGCAGTAGGGAAACATTCTTGGAAATTTGACACAAAGAATATTATGAAATTGAGAACTTCTTGTTTACTTGCACTTCTGTATAAAAAAACTGCTTTCCCTTTGCTCAGCTGACTGTGTGCACTCATACAGTTCTACTGAGGTTACAGCACCACAAAACAAGTTGGATAGCTATAATCCTTGCAATAATCAAATTTAGTTCAGTTTGCTCAATGCAAATTCCTACAACTATGAAAAAAAAATCCTATTAATTACAGGTAAATTGGAAAGTTAAAAAAAAACTTTTTCATGTCTCCAAAGCGTGTTCATTTTCTAGTTCCGATTAAAAGTGAATCTGTTTATTTATGTATACTTTTTATTTGTTGTAATACTCATCTAGTCTCACATGACGGGATTATGGCAGGGTACACCCTGGATGGGTCGCCCATCTGTTGCAGGGCCACACACTCACATGCACACCGATAGGAGCAATTTAGAGACACCTTTGAATCCATATGAAGCAGGTTTTTGGACTGTGGAGGAAGCCAGAACGCTTAGAAAACACATACAAACTCTACACAGAAAGGTTCAAGGTCACAAAAAGGATCCGTGCATCCAAGTTAATTTTGTTTCCATCATCTCACTCTTTTTAACTCTGGGTGTTTGACAGACAGAAAAGTCTATTCAAGGTTGTGCAAAATGGACAAAAGAGTGTCTAAAATTAACACTCGTTAGGCGCCAAATACAACCAAATTTCCTGTGTGAGGAGTGCCACTTGACTAATGAATGATTCCACTTGAATGGACTAGTCTTGTTGACTAACCTATTGGTGAATTGTCCAGTAGCAGCGTGATTAGAGCAATTTGGCATGCATCTACCAAGCAGGGACGTGTTCAGTGACTAGACAGTAAGCCTTCCTACTGAGTCACAGAGAGTCTCTGTCGGGCTCTTTCAGACACAGGTCTCGCACCGGGAGTGAAGCTACCTGTACCGGGAGAATCTCTGAATGATGACATGAGATATGATTACCGGTGCTTTTGTAGAGCTCCTTTAAATAAATCCGACCTCTTTCATGCATACACAGACACTGCTCTGTGATCAGGTAGCTCCTCCCACACAAGTCTGGGGGTCAACCTCTGGACACATTTTTGGACAGGCAAGCAGAATTTGACGTGCGGTGTGAACGCACGACGTGTTTGTGAGCAGCGAGCTGTCGGCCCTTGGCGGTTGATGGGCAGATGATTAGACGGCCGCTGTCTTCACACATCGTCCAGTCTGAGCTGCTGCCGGTCGGCGATCCGGCTGCCGCCGCCTAGCTGTCGCCCGTTTTGTAATGGCGTCATCCCCGCCTTTAGAACTAACGACTGCTTGACTGTCACCGTCTACATTCATGACCACGCCAACGAATTTAAAAAAAATGCGCGGCAGCAGCCGTTTTCTAAGATTCTGCCAATGCCTTCCCGTGGCGCGCTGGCAGTTGCGAAGTATGACCAAGGGGTGTGAGACACCAGGCCTTGAGGGCCAACATGCCCAAAACCCATCCCCATTTTTTTTTCTTTTTGATTACCTGGATCAGGTGTGTTTTGCCAATAAGAAGCTTCAATAGCAGGTTAGTTGGAAAACGTGAAGAAGTTTGACACGCGTCTTAAGTTCATCAAACATTTTTAGAATATGTAGAACTATTAGAAAACACTTTTGGTTTGGTGTCTTGGTTGAGGCGTTGAAGCTGCGCGTCGTCTTCCTGGTTCTAAATAAATGAAAAAAGTACATCAACACAGATGTAATTTGGAATGAATCATGATGTCAGTGAGAGGGATGGAGTAGCAGACAAATTGTTTTTCTGTCCATGGAGACACCGACGGTTTATGTAATAAACAAGCTTGCGTAACCTGATCTTTAATCACTCGGAAAAAAAGACAGAAGAAGAATCACTTATTTTTTTAAATCAGGTTTGATTGGCTTGTTCTGTTAGATACACGATCTCAGCAGGTTTCAGTGGAGCAGAAGCCGTCCCCAATTTACCAAAGCCAAAGTTGTTTTTTGTAAATCACTGCGTCTAAACATGGGTAGATTAGATCTAGTTTAATGAATATCTGTAAGACTCCAGCTGTGATGTTACTCTCAAAACTGCTTTTCCGTTCTAAGGTTTGTTGCTCTAACTTTTATCTTAAATTGCAATTCCTCTATTCTTCTTGACATCAAATGTCTCCTTTGGATTTTTGGTAAACAGTTTTGTAAATTTTTTTAAACAAGCGCTACTTTAGATCTTACATTGCCACCAGCATCACCTGTATCACCATGTCATCCAAATTTGCACCAAATTTGCACAATTATTACTTATTATTATTTCTATTATTATTGCTTTTTAACTTGTTTGATCCGATAACTGATGAGCTGTAACTGTAATATCACTTGTTTGTTTTTCTTTGGGCTGCCAAGATGAGTCAATTGTGAGAAAAACGAAGTAAGGAAATAAAGAAAGGATAAAAAAAAAACAATGATACAAGGAGCAGAAATACAGTTTGTTGGATGTGAAGGAACAATTCTGAGGTAGAACAGACAGGAGGCATTGTAGTACGGCACCATCTTTAACCTTTTGTCCTCACTAATCCTGCAGGAATCACACACCTGCTGTGTCAGTCGGAATAACCCGCTCAGCTTTAGCTATTTAACAACTGATCCCCTCTTTAACACATGGAAACCATAAACAGGATTATTCAAACTGATGTGCAGTTGCCATGCTCAAACAAGGTGAAAGCCCGTGTCAAACGCATCATCGACAGAATACCAACACAACAGCAGGCTGAAGACCTATTAGAAGAAGAAGAGTGAAGCTCTTTTGCAACAGTTATTTTGTTTATTTCATCCAAAACCAAATCCATGTCAAAAACCTGAAAAAAAGACATTTAATAGCACTTACAGAAAGGCCACTGGACAGGAACTGCACTAAAAACACAAAAAACGTTTGACTGAAATGACCTATTTTAACATTAATCTGTTTCTGAATGTTTGACAACACACAGCACCGTCACAAAGAGCAATTTGCACATAATAAAAGCAATAAATGTATTTTATTTGTTCTGGATTGGAACTAATTGGGGAAAAAAAGGCCAGAAGACAGAACTTCCTTGTCACTCATATTAGCTATGCAAGCTGTTGCTCTAAATCAGCTGTAATTTTTTTTAGATATACTGCAAGCAATCATCTCAAAAAAAGGGCACCGATTTGTATTTTTTTTGGTTTTTACTTTTTTTAAATCACAAAATTAGACATTTTTATGTTTTAGAGCAGAAAAACACTTGTAACTCTATATAATCATTCTTTGATACCCACACTTCTGAGACCCTCATTTATTAGCATTATCAAAAATTTCCTTTAAAAAAACTTGTATGTAACTTGTTTTAGTTCACCATTACTCCACTAGGGGCAGTAGAAGGGCTTTTCCTGCTTGTTCCAAAATGGCTGCTTGCATGAAATCTAAAAAATACTTTTGGCAGGAAAGGTTTTGCTCGATTTTTGGGAACTTTATGGTGAGAATAATTGTCACTGTCATTATTTCCATTGTCATTCATTTTTTAAAATGACAACTTTTGTATTGAAAAAAAAAGCTAAATTAGTTGATAATCACAATTTTTAATACAGTAACAACATGTGTCGATCAAACGTGAGACAGTGGGTAAATAAGGTAATTTTTTCCATAACACTCATATCAACTTGTGAACGAAAACGTATGAAATCCCTTAACGTACCATAATTGATAATATCTCATTCAAACCATATTGCAGAATTACTTTTGTGGATTTAATCAAAGTTTATAAAGCATCTTAATACCAAAAAACTTGATTTTTTGGTCAATTCTTTGATGTAGTGGGCTTAACAGGGTTGATTTAGGACAGGATTGCCCCTTCAACCTCAAAAGCAACCATTCAGCGATTATGCTGATTCAAAATTTGCACTTAGGTGTGTTCCAACCATTCACCGTTTATGAGACCTGGACCACTGAAAATATTTTACTTCCAGCTCCAATGAATTGAGATCAATTACCTCACCATTTTTTCTAATTCTGAAGGCCGCCATGTTGGAGCCATGAAACGCCATACAGAAAGCAGTGATTGGTCCGAATCGGTCTGGGTCATCGTTTCAATGGCAACCACTCTCACCAATCATAAGTGAACTTGTTCGAAGGCCACACCCTACCACTTATATGCAGGCTCGGGAGAATGACTGAGTAATAATAGCTGTTTATCTCTCTATAGAAGTCCAGGGGATTTTGGTTTCTTTGTGCCCGCAGTCACTTCCTGTTTGGAACGCTAGAGGGGAGGGGTCACTCAGTCCAGTTCTCATACAAAGTCAATAGTTCCAACCATTTTGCTTGTGTGCAAGTGTTGGTGCCTCATGTTTCCACTAAAATTTTCCACTTGGTCTCAAATAAAATCAGGATTTTACCAGAAGCAAAACAAAGCAACGATATTGCCACACTGTGAAATTAAATTCATAAAACAACGTGAGAGCCATCGATTCTGTAAAATCCTGAAATGATTTTGGAAAAACCAGCAAACAACCTTCGAGGCAGACAGATGACAGAGCTCTAGGCATTGGGGACACGCTCCCGACAGATCTCCAAGGGCCGTTTGGCCGCTCCTCGTCCAAAAATTTCAACGTTGCTCGCCAGCCAGGAGATCACATTCCCCGGGATGTAAGAGCTGCAGTTTGCCATGGACTGGATCTCAGTGGGCTTCAGGATCCGATCCCAAATGTTCACCTGACTCAGTTCCCCCACAAAAGCCTGTCCAGCATCGAAGCGCCCACCCACCACATCCTGTCAGGGCGAGAAACAGATTCATCAACAGCACCCTAAACAGTTTTAGTAAAACAGACGTGGTGTCTTTATGCATCAAAACTTTCTTGTCATGACTTATTGTTTTGTTTTAATGTAAATTACATTCACTAACATGCGTCCTGAAGTTTGCCAGCAATAATTTAGCATTCTAAAGCTGGAAAAACAATTTAGGATAGCTCTCAAACGTTTCCTGTTGGCTTTATTTACATAATACTGTTTTATTTTCCCTTTCTGCCTAGATTTCTGCATTCAGCAGCTGGTTTATGTTGAAACTTCATTTTCTCTGCTCACCAGGAGACACCAACTGCAAAGCTCCTGGGAAAGAAACATTTAAACATGTAAAATTGACAAAAAAGTTTTCTGTTCTTTTCATTTGCTTACAGATGACATGTTTTCATCCTTTATTCTTTTTTTGATTTTGTCAAAACAAGTAACTTTTTTTTTCTTCTTCAAGCTGTTTTGGATTCCATTACAATCATCCCAAATCTCATTTGTCCCAGTAGATAAACAGATTTTTAGAAACCATAAAAAGGGGTTTACATATTTAGATGATAATCTTAATTTATTGAAGTTTATAAAAAATGTCCCTACTTCGAAACGTCTTTTGGACTAATAGTGCTAATGTAAAAATTGCTGGTCAATATGTAAAAAAAGTATTTGATAAGAACACCATAGCCTTCACTCACAAACACATTGTAATGCCACTGTGCATGGCGGTGGAAGGATGATAATTTAGTGTTGTTTTGTAGATGAAAAACTTGTTTGCATTCATTTCTTCTTTTCTTCTAGTGTTTGGTATGTGACCGTATTTACCCAACATACCCAGTAAAACTCCAGCCTAATTAAAATGAACTGAAAAACTCAACAAATTGAAGCAGCATTGGAGGAGGGGAAGACAAAACCTCCCTAAAACACGCTGTACGTCACACAGATAACCTTAATTTAAGACGTGGGGTATAAACCTGCAGTTTATTAGGGGGAACCAGCATATAGGCTCAGATTCTATTGAAGAAAACAGACTTTCTGTTTGTGTTCATGTCTTTATGTGGTCATCCCGATGATACCAATAAAAAATCTTTTTAATTCTCTATCACTACATTTGTAGTTTGATTTTGGTGTTACTAACTTCTATTTATAAAGGCACCATACTGAAATGGAAGATTGGAATGTTATATGTGAGACATGATCAGATTAACTCATGCACTTAGTGCAGATTCTCAGTTCTCATCATGTCTAAACTTGAAATTCAGTTGATTTTATCTGAAGACAAGCTTCTACCTGTGCCAACTCCTCGGTGAGAGTTCAGCGGTCCTTTAAGGTAAAGCAAATGTTAATCTGCTAACCTGCTTAACAGACATGCTGATGTCAGTGTGAAGCAGCACTTGTTAGCTTTCGTGCCTTTGCTTTTTGTGTATTTGATTGGATTAACGTGTGATTTTTTTTTCCGATTTGGTCAGAAATCTGAATGTTAGACAAAAAAAAATCAAATCACTATAGTTTCATTTTAAACATTTAGAGCGATTTAGACAAATTGGTTTTTGAAAAAAAAGCATCAGTTGTTGAACCAGTCAACCATGTAAACCACATGTGTCAAACTCAAGGCCCGGGGGCCAAATGTGGCCCACCATGTCATTTTATGTGGCCCTCAAGAGCATATATGTTTTTAATTTCTTAAAATAAAAAATAAAAATGGGTGTGTATTTATTCATATCTAGGGGGAATTGGACTTAAAATATGGGATTTGGCAACTATACATTAGGACTTAAACACTGTCCATATAACCTATCCTGACAGAATCAAATGTAAAAGGATTTATGCTAGAGTAACAAGCAAACATATGTTTTCTATGCAACTGTAATTGTCACTTTAAAAAGTAATAATAAATAAATAAATAATGAGTTATTTAACATTAAGGAGTAGTTACGTTTATTTTTCATTACATTAAGTTACATGTATAAGTTATCTGGCCCTTTGAGGACAACCACTATGCTGATGTGGCCCTCTGTTAAAATGAGTTTGACACCCCTGATGTAAACAAATACCAGATAATAAGAGTATTGTATTATGTGTTACTGCTGTAAAAAATACTTCATATTCCCACTCTGATCATTTTTTTATCTATTTGCAAAGCGTTCCCGGTGGCCTTATATTCATAACTATGCAGTTGTAGCCAAAAAAAGCTGTTGTTTTCTATGACATAGTATCTGCAGAGCTGCAGGAGTTCATTAGAAATCCACCTATAACTGTTCCCCTCACATTTGCTGTCGTCCAGTCATACAATTTTGAACCAGATTCCAGCTAAGACGAGGAAAATGAAGACGTGTCTAGTCGTCAGAATGGAGCCAAGCAGGGAGCCTGTAGCCCGCCCAGTGTATTTTTTACATCACACGCTCTTTTTCTTGACGCCTTTTTATCAGTCTGATCCTGATTTATAACAATTTGAATAAAGCAAAACTCTGAATGGGCATTTTAAGCTTGTTCTTCTCAAATGATGTCCTTCATCATCAAAAAAATACCACAATAATGTAAAAAGTAAAATTTTCATCAGGAGTTCGTCTGTAAAAAAATTAACATTTTAAAGTAAATCCAATCAATAAAATAAAAAAATACAAAAATTTAATTGGAGTGGCCCCTCTTGTCTGAAATGTCTTCACAGCAGAGCCAAGCCATATGACTCTTTTCAAAATTAAAGTCCTTTTTCATTCCTCTATGCATTATGTGTGATTATGGGGTGTATGTGTCACTGGAGGGGAGCAGGGCAAAGGGGTGGGTTGTTTTTTTGTATTTTGTTGCCTGTCTGTTTTTAAATTGTAAAGCACTTTGAGCTGTAATGCATGAAAAGTGCTTGTTTTAAAAAAAATAATAAAGGTCGCTTGATTGGGAACTGATGAAGCCTGCTTAACATGTGTCAAAAGGTCTTTGTCCTTTAAAACAAACAACTGGGTTTTATTTTGCTCTTGATAGCAACAAAGGAAATCAGGCAACAGTGACATTAGTAAAAGAAATGAGCTTTTTTTCCATTTGTCTTTGTCTTTCTAAGTTGATGCTTAGTGTCCCGCCAAACTAAGAGTAAAAACATGGAGATCTTCAGACACCATTTTTATGATGGTCGAAAAGGTATTTTCTTTTTGTTTTTATCAACTTCATGATGTCCCCTCCCGGCGGTTTTAGTAGTGTGTCACAATTTAAACATCATGTAAAGTCTGAATGCTGGCCACAGAGGTGTGTCACCCTCCATAAGGGTCACTGAGAGCAAAGCTCGTGAACTTGGCTGAAGCTTTAGCATAAATGATTGGCCCATAAGGTGCCTGCTTTTTTCCTTATGTTCACATTTTACCTGCTCCTGTCCCAGTATGATGACCCCTCCAGGTTTGATAGGGTGCCAGGCTGCAAGGTTGTCCCCTGCTCCCAGCCTCTCCCCATCTTGATAAGCTTCCCACTGGCCGTCCCTAGTGGTCCAGCAGATGCAGATATGGTGCCACTTTCCATCGCGCACCTCCAACGGCAGCTGAGCGACCTACAGCGATCACTGTAATCATGTTCCACTCTTTATATTAAGCAGGACACCACCCCCTCCCCTCCCGAGACTTGCCTTGTCATTAATAAGCAGCTCGATTGGGTTGTTTCCCCATTCTATCAGAACAATCTCATTTGCTTGACCCGGCACTCCGTATGAGAATGGCGTCCCGATGCCGGGGCTGGAGCCGGACCTGATCCACATGCAGATGGTAAAGGCGTACATCTCTGGGAGGCTTTTGGTGATCCGGCCATACAGGTAGTTGGTCCTCTGAGGGAGGCACAGCTTAAACTGCTCTGGGGACTTGAAGTCCCCTCCTCCTGGCAAAAGACAGTTTTTAAATATTCATGCACACGTTGTCTCCTTTTTGTCTGTAGCTTCTGTGATGAATGGAAGCACAAATTGTTTTTGTTTTATCATAACTGTACCTTTCTCCAGCTCACTGATCCTCTCCACCAGGGCATTCAGAGCACTCTCTGTTTTCAGCCTGTAGGCCGCCGTAGCGTTGGACAGCATGCTCTTCTCCTCCTCCAGGCTGCTGACTTTCTTCAGGAGCTGCTTCTCCAGCTCCCCCAGCCGACGCTGCAGCAGATCCCGGAGCTCACTTGGAAATGAGGCGCCGGATATGTTGGCCCTCATTTGCTGTTGCTACGGAATCACGAGCGGAAGATCATGAGCAGGAAGTACACACACATAATCAAGGACACTGATTTATCCCAAGACGTGACGTCTTGCATCTCTGTTTGACAAGTTGCCCCTCTAAGGTGTGCTCTGATAAACTCATGGAAACTTCTACTTTGGTCTTAAGCTCCATCAGAAACCTGCGTCTCTTCTGGGACACTTTCCTTTGCTTGTTTGAAAGCACAAGATGAAAGAACTTTGGAAAAGAGAAACATTTTTGTGCATTCTTTATTGGACTTTCCATAGCTTTTGTCCAATTGGGCTCCTCACTCAGTCCAAAAACCATATTTCTGAGGTTGTTTTGTGACTCTTATGTTCCTCTAGTAGTGAGTATGAAAAAGAGTGGTTGATTCTTTCAAAATGTGGTTCTGTAAATGGCAACTTCTCCAGGATCTTCCCTGCATCTGCTCTAAAGTTACCAGAGGAAAGTTCCAGAAACCCCCGTGACCCCACTCAGGCTAAAGCAGGCTTATACAATGAATGGATGGAGGGGTAGCCTACTTGTTGCAGAAGCAAAATAAACACAAACCGCCTGATCAGGTTTAGTAGTTTTAGGTTAGCCACTTAGCAGGCTAAAATTATCCGTGCATTCCAAAAAAACTCTTTTAGGTGACTGGAGCATGTAAGACACTAATAATGAAGCCTGATTGTCAGAGTGGCTACTGTTTTTCAAACTAAATGTTCTGTGATTATATTCACATTAATTCAATCAGAGTGTTGATATTTGCTAACAGCTGGACAACGATACTGCAAATTTCATGTTAAGATAACCATCTAACACATTTTATTCCCATTATGGATCCCATTTACACAAAAAACAAACATTTTAGTAAAATTCTATTTGAGTCTGGGAATCTGGGCCAACATGACGTAACTTTGAGATGTCAAGTAACGTCTTTTGACATGATAAATGTGTGTTTAGGCATTTTAAATACAGTTTTCAGCCATTTTAACCTAAATATACTCCTGCAAAGTGTTTCAAGCCCTAAAAGAATCATCTACAGATTTGAACACCTAAAATTTGGTCACAAATTAAAAATTTGGCATCAGAGTTTTTTGTTTATCACTTTACTAGATTTAGTTAAAACCAGATATACAATTGCAAAAAAACAACAACTAAGACATCTAAGTGCATTATCTTAATTTAATATTAAAAACATTGTTTCTGTCTAAATGGTCTGATAATCTCGCCAGCGACAGATGAATTTAAAAAAGTCACTGTTTTAAAAAAAATTGGTTTATAATTATTTATAAACAAATAATTTAATGACAAATGCAATTAACATTGGAAAAATCTGTCTAAAACTGAAGAAATGTACTTAAACTCGATGTAAATTTGGGCGATTTGGCTGTTAAAACATGTGCTAATAAGTTTGTTGCTTTTAACATGAAACATTTTTAATCCTTTTTGAAATGTCTCCACAACCAACCGAGGATTTTACGCACGGCGCATTGCGCAGCGGAGGTGGGGAAATTACCTCCAAGTTCTCCAGCCGGTCCTTGAGCCCCTGCATGGTTTTTCCTAAATTCTCGATGGAGTCATTCGGATCTCTCGGAACATCTCCCATAGTGTTTTGCTTGTCTTTCCCCCACGACCCCCCTCTGCCGTACTTCCTTTCGTTTGTGGCTGATGCGCAAAGGGACAGCTTTGTGGTCAGCTCGTTGATGGTGCCCAGCTGCTTGGAGATGGTTTCTTTCTGCTGTGATATGGTCTCTCGGAGCTGCATGACGGTGTTTCTGAGCTCCTCTTCCTGACCACCGACGCTCAAATCGGGTAGCAGCGTCACCGGACAGCTGGTGTCCCCGCTGATGGCGACCGCGCGACAGATGTAGCGCTTTCCGTCGTCTTCCTGGCCTCTGGTCAGTTTGACGCGCTCCATGGCACAAAAGAACAACAGTCCGAACAGGAGGTAAAACATTTCGCTCCTGCTGATCGTTGCGCACAAACAAAATCTAAACTCTCGGCTCTGGTGTGGACTGCTCCCTGTTGCGCGTAAAAGCCCAACCTGTCAGTCAAAAAATAAAATAATAATCCTAACTCTTTCCAGAAAGTCCCACCATGGAGCAAAACGCAGAAAATCCAATCAAGCGTGAGTCTGTCACTCTAAGCCCGTTAATGTGTCTTGCACTAATAAGACTATTTCAGGCGCAGAGAGCGAGCACAGTGGTGCTGAACGGACAGCTCATCTTGTGAAAGCGGATTACCAAAAAAGGTGTCTGAAGGAGCGCGTTGGTTGGTTGTAAATGTTGACGTCACGCCCCCGGGTGTAAAATTATTGTTTATTTGTTTGTTAAAGTCATTTTCTCAATGACGCGTTTTCCTAAGTTTTAATTGCAAACCATGCTCTTATTTTGAAAAACCCTTTCCCACTTTTTCACTTACAGCCTCAAGAATGAAGCAAAATAACCACATCAAACATTTCTATCAATATTTTAAAGACACCAGATTTAGGATCTGAACAAACAACAAACAATGCTGCGGCTTCATCGGCAGAAATACATAATGAGGTCAAAATGAAATAAATACTACTGAAAGGGGGACAATCATTTGCAGGAGGGGGTATTTTAATAAAGCAAGCAATGAACACAGGATGTGGTGGTAAACAATTAGCAACGGTCCCCAGCCTGGCTGTGAAAGGTCACTGATGCCTGGTGTGGGCACTGGAAGACCCGCTGCGCGCCTGGGTCATGCAGCATCCTGTGCTATAATTCCCACAGTGTGTCGTGGATTTCATAAAGTGAAAAGACATTAAAGGCTAAAAAGCTGTTCTGAACAAAGAGAAGTCAGAGGATTGGTGCAAATTCTAAGCTTGAAAATGTTTCTATTTCTTTTTTAGAGACCCACTCTGATCATTTTTTAAGCTATTTTATGCTGTTTTAACCAACATTTTAAAAACAGGTGTCATTTTCTAGGACGTAAATGCTGCAGAGCGGCAGGAGTTTATTAGAAATTCACCTCTGAGTTTTAGGAGGTACAATTGGAGCAGAACAACCCCTGCCCCCTTTTCTGTCACCCAGAGCTGAGAGCCCTTTGTTTACACAGACAATATGGCGACCAAAATTTGGAGCTACCCAGACGTAATGTTTTGTGTCATATGCCACTTTGGAGGAGGAAAACAAAGATGTACATGGATTGGAGCATTTGTCACGTATTTCCAATGCCACAAAAATGCTTTTTTCAAACTTTTTTCATCTGCACCTGATTCAGCTTTGTTGGCCAACAGTGCATGTACTAGGAATTTGGCTTCGGTGTCTTGTGCTCTCATGCAAACCAGCAAGGTATAAAAAGGTGTAAAGAGGTAAGACCAAACAGGACAAATAATAATAAAAAGGGATATAAGGTAGATATAGGGATAAATATACATAACTAAATAAAAATAAAAAGGTAGATCCGGTGTGTCCGGCGAGTGGTTTTGGTTTGCATTGTCCTAAAGCGCCGCCCTGTCGGGAGAAGGCTAAAAAAGGTATATCCGGGATGAGAGGGGTCTTTTGCGATTCTGCCAGCCCGCTTCCTGACCCTGGAGCGGAACAGGTCCTGAATGGAGGGAAGGCTGGAACCAATAATCATCTCAGCAGATCTGATGATTCTCTGCAGTCTGTTCCTGTCATGTCTGGTTACTGATCCAAACCACACCGTGAGGAATGTGGTCAGGACAGACTAGATTATTGCAGAGTCGAAGATGGTCAGCAGCTCCCGAGGCAGGTTGAACTTCTTGAGTTTTTGCAGGAAATAAAACCTCTGCTGAGCCTGTTTCTGAAGTAAGTAAGAGATCCACTTAAGTTCCCATGAGATGGTGGACCCAAGGAACCTGTATGAGTCTGTTGAGGGGACAGTGCTGTTGAGAAATAAATGTTGTCATTCAATTAACAGCTTTGCTACTGCGGCTGTTTTTGTTCCAAAATGTTGTATTTTCCGATTATTTCAGTTCAGCTGTCGTTTAAAATTGAGAGGGGATTAATATAATATGCAATTCTGTAAAATGTTTTTAGTGATTAAAATGTTGGCTCTATATCCAAAAGCATGAATATTCTCAAATACTAGTATTCCCAAATTATAAAGTGTTAATTTTGAATATGTTTCAAATTAAAAGAAACTATAATTTTTGGGGGGCTTTCGTTTGCATTTTTCCACATCTAAAAAATGTTTCTCAAATTCTCCTTTTTTACCGATCATTTGGTTGTATCTAGTTTAGGAATTCACAGTTTTTTTTTCGTGCTCATTTTGGATTTGAGACTTCAATAATGAAAAGAATGACGTAGGAGTAGATCTTCTGGGAGCAGGAATGGACCATCAACACCTTCAGGTGGCTACTACACTTGGTTGAGATGCCTGTGGTAGTCTCTGCCTCCTTCTGTGTAATTCTCACAGTGACATCACACCTATTTTCGGGTCACTGAATAACACAGACCAAAGTAACCTGCTGGCAACAGCTCATAGAAATGGGAAAACTAGAATCTGATTACATGAAGAGGAACGCTGCCCCTCATACAATTATGATTCTCTGTATCCGCCACATTCACAGAGACAGGAGTGTCGGTCATAGCCTTTTCCAGCAAATAAGGTCAGCCTGAATGTAGATGGTGCTTTTAGATGCATGAATGGATAGTGGAACATTTTTTTTTTATGATGATTCAGTCTCTGTCTCAAGGAAAGCACAGTTTTTCTATAGAGGAAATAGTGCAATGGTGATCCAGCTTCACATCAGCAAACGCACCGGTGTACCTTAAAAAACACACAAACCTAATGGACAGATGAGAGGTTTTTGTAAGCTGCAATGTGTCATCCTCTCTTTTTTTTCAGGACAAAGGCTTCATTAGCAGATGGAGGGAAAAGGATGACGTAAAAAAATAAAGTAAAAAAGGACGGCTAAAAAAGCAAAACATCTTCAAAATTACTTATGGGACCACTTGTGCTAAAGAAAAAGATGTGTCACATTTCTCTTATGACTTTCATGCACTGAGATCAGACTAGAGGGCTGTAAAGGAGTAGAGGCCCATTAGCACAGCCTTTAAGTACTACACAATGGATCAGCAAAAAAAAATTAAAGAACATCTTTATTTCAAGCTTAATAATTTTAAAATGTATTAAAGCAACAAAAAAAAAAAAACTCTTAAAAATTCAAACTAATTTGACAAAACAATGAACTGTTTGTTGACCCTCCAAAACAAATCAAATGTAAAGCAATTTGTTATTTTTTGGTTTTGATACAGAAACTCATGAGTTTCTTTACACAAACAAATGTGGGAAAATGGGGAAATAGACACAGTAACGTTTAAGTAAAACGATTCAAAAGCTAGTCCAACTACATAAAGAAGAAACGTTTAGTGCATTTGTTGCTAAGCTGCCTTCAGGTTTTTTTCATCACTATTTTTGGTTTATGTTTGAGTTTAAGGTCCTATAAAATGCTACTCTGAAGCCTTTAAAGGTAAACTATATCTATTGTATTTGGCACACTAAAGATCACATTTTTTATGAAGTATAAGTTATTATCACATCTCTGAGGCACCGCCTTTCGCTTCTTGTGGGTGCCGCCCATTTCATGACATCAACCTGGAGCCGCCCTCGACAGCGTCTCTTGTGCATGCAAATGGACGGCGTTTTCGCCGATCACTCCTTGCTCCACAAAGAAAGTGTGTGTGTGTTTTAGCCTGAAGGCGGTGCTTGCAGAGCAGACTCTTCCTGGAAGGGGCCATTCCTCACTTTGTGACATCACAATGTGAGGACCTAGTTGTTTTCGGGGATTGGGGGGGCTGGTGTTCAGGGCACAGAGGCTTTTGGAAGAATATTCAGATTTGCATGAATGGAGCAAAACCCTTTTTTTTTTTTTACAAGTTAAAAGTTGAATTTGCACGATCCCTTTAAGTAACTCTGGGTCTTGTTCGTGACTGAGAGAAGAACGGAGATTGATAGGTGCAGCAGCTGCAGTAATGCAGGCATCGATCTGTTGTGAAGAAAGAGCTGAACCGAAAATAAAAGCTCCTGATTTACAGGTACATTTATGTTCATACTCTCATCAATGATCATGACCTAGGATGAGGATAAGAGCCACTAATATAAGTTGTTCTTTTTCAAGGCGCCCCTTAGAGAGAGGGTGAGAAGCTTGGTCATTTGAGTTGAGCTCCTCCACTTCCAAAGAAGCTTGTTGAGGGGGCTCAGGCATCTCCTTTGGATGTCTCCTTGGGGAGGTGTTCCAGGCATGTCCCACACTAAGAGGAGGCATTTATGTTAATTAAATTCTAATATGTAAGATGTAATTTTTGTAGACCTATGAAACCAATTTTAATTAAAACCTTTGATTGTTTGAAAATAAGAAATAAAATATATTTATATGAATTCAAAAAAGATGCATTCGTTTCTTTAATCTTTGATGCATAGCATCCCTCCAAAAGTAGAACCGTCAAAGAAAGCAAAAGACCATTGTAAACGATGGTCTTAACACTACTCGCTTGTACAATGGATCCCTCCGATGGTACTAGTACACAACAATGTGTATATTTACTCTTGACCAAGCAACCCCTGTTGACATTGTATGCGTTTATTATTTGTTTTAAAATAAAACAACAAGATCTAGCTTGCTTACAGCTAGTTTTTGTTTTTTAATAACCAGAAATCATTTTAAAAATTACGAACGCGGAGTAATATCACCAAACGCGTGCACTCAGACCGCTCGAGCGAGTGCGGCGAACACGGAGTTCTGTCCTCTTCCTGTCGGCGGCGCAGGGTGAGTTCTACCGGTGTTCTTTACAACTTTAAAATACTTTTCGTATAGTTTTGCAAACGCGCGTGACGTGCAAACGAGTTGGGACCGTATTCGTTTTTATTTTGTGATTCCCTTTGGCTTCTACCTCCTTTTAGTGTTGGCTTTTGTGTTTGGAGATGCGCGGGGGGGATTTCTTAAACCGTTTGCTAATCGGGGAGTCTACCCTACAAAAATTAAAGGGGTTGTTTTTACTTACTAAAGAAGCACCCGTCTGCTAATTCTTAAGCAATGATTGCCAACACGGGTTTCGAAAAACATTATTTTTATGGTTAAATGGTGGGAACTTGAAATTTGGTGCTACCCGGCGCACCTTGTGACGTAATCACTACGCGCCCAACACATTGCTTCTTAAAATCATGTTAATGAATGTTTTAATCGACGCGTGTGTGCTTATAGGAAATAAAATAGGATATAGTTGTTTTTTGTGTGAATTTCTCATCTGTGCGTTTTCTTTATTCTGTAGCTGATGAATTTGCGCTGACTGCACGGATCTGCGCAGACTCCCGCCCGGTCTGCCCCCCGCCCAGCGGCCACCATCATGGCCTTCGTACCTGCGCCCAGCCCCACGGTGGTGGACCAGACCACCCTGATGAAGAAGTACCTGCAGTTTGTGGCAGCACTCACAGACACCAATACACGTGAGTCTAAACAAGACCAATGTGTTCATTAAACGGTGCATTTGTTTGAGGAAATTTCTGTAAAATTTAGAGTTTTAGTTCATCTAAAAACATTACAGGATAGTTTCACTTGATTCAAACTGATGACATAAACTATTTGAAGTTGACTGAGTTAGTTAAAAAAAAGAATACATAAAAACTTTAAAGACCCACACCAATGAAAGATGTGTTTTTAAAATGTTCTTGTAGCGTTTTTCTCTTATGTAAAATTAAAATTGCATTTCTAAGTATGTCTTTATTCAAATTTTACTAAATCTGTAAAAATTCAGTTTGTAAAAGCCTGTAGATGCATCCAAACCACTATATATATCCCTGCCCCGCCACATTCTCATGCATCCACTTGCAGACAAATGGATCCATGAACGTCTTCGTTTTTCACGTCTGAGCTGGATTCTGGATCTAAACTGTGAATTCTGGATCTAAACTGTTACTGCTCGACCATTTTTGTTTCACCGGCAAAGTTAGGTTTAGGTTGTGAGGGGCTGTAAGCTAGCAGGAGAGAATGTAAACAAAGGGATGATGGGAAATGAGTGCTCTCCTCTAACAGCCCCGCTCACAACTCAGTGGTGAATTTCTGATGAAATTCTACGTCCTAGAAAATTAAGAATTTTCCGATTTTAGCTAAAAACAGCATCATTACTGGGAATGCTTTGAAAATAGATCACAAGATGATTAGAGTGGGTCTTTAATACCATTTAATCTGCTATAAAAATAGAAAATAAGCATGAATATCTACCGATTGGAGGTGTTATAGATGAATAAAACACGAGGCTTTTGTAAATATGAGACTACTGAGTGGAATAAAAATGACATCTGTGTGCTTAGTACGGGTGGCGTGATGAGAGCGATACGCTTTAGTCCAGTAAAAGGTACGCGTGCGTGTGTGAGTGTCTGCTGGTGTGTGTGTGGTTGTGTGTTTCTCGATGTACCTTTTGTTCATTCTGGACGGTGAAAGTAAAAACTGATAAGATCTGAAAGCCCCAGCTAAGCACATTTAGGAGTTCAGCGAAACGAGCGGCGGCGTCCTCGTCTTGTTGGATTAACGGCCACTCTCTGTCCTTCAACCCCCCAGCCGACGAAACCAAGCTGAAGATGATGCAGGAGGTCAGCGAGAACTTTGAGGTGCGATGCGTTCATTTTTTCTTTTCACTGCGGGTCCATCGGACGTGCAAAACGGGTTATTTCCACTTTCCTGACGTTGTGGGAAACGACTCCATGAAGCCATGAGCGACTTGGACTTGTGTGTGTTTCAGAATGTGACTTCTTCGCCTCAGTACTCAACCTTCTTGGAACACATCATCCCTCGCTTTCTGACCTTTCTCCAGGATGGCGAGGTGCAGTTTCTTCAAGAGAAACCCACACAGGTACGTAGCTAAGCCAAGGTCCAAAAGCCTGAAAGTAAAGTAAAAGCTGTCATCTGGTCTTGGTTTTTAAAGTTGAAATAGCAGGTAAAAGAGCTGGCTAAGCCAGCTCTTTTACCTGCTATTTCAACTTTAAAAACCAAGTCCAGATAAAAACTTTTAAACCTACTACAGCGATGGAATCAACCTGGATGAATGAGTTTTCACAGACATAAACTAAAAAAAATAGACCTGCAGAACAGGAAACAGTACACCGATGAGGAACCTTCCTTTTTTTTATGTTTTATTGAATTTTACATTATACAAAACCCAATCCTGATGCATTACAGAGTTCCAAAAGTCTGAAAGACAATTGGCTAAAACAAGTGTTTATAAAATATTAAAAAATACCACATGCTAATACCCCCCGTGACCCTGAAACGGTTAAAACGGGTTTACACGAAAGAAAGAAATAGACCTACAGAGTAGTTGGTATTGAATAAATCAGCTTTAAAGTATTTATTGGAGCAAAAAAACATGGCTAAGATGTTTCTATGAGGCTATTTTTGACTGTTTTTAAATCGTTCGTTTAGGGACACAATGGACTAAAGTGCTTCGATTAACAAGAATTTACCCGAATTCTGACTTTTTATTTTATTTTTTTTAAATCTCTCCTTCTGTTCAGCAACTGAGAAAGTTGGTCCTGGAAATCATCCATCGCATTCCGACCAACGAGCACCTTCGCCCGCACGCCAAAAACATCTTATCTGTGATGTTTCGCTTCCTGGAGGTTTGGTTCAGTGTTGTTGTTTGTTTGTTTTTTTAACTATTTGTTTTCCCTTTCTTTATAAATGTACTATTCTTTTGATTATTTGGCGTTCTAGATTGAAAATGAAGAAAATGTGTTGATCTGCCTCCGCATCATCATCGAACTGCACAAACAGTTCCGTCCTCCGATCTCTCAAGAGGCAAGTATCTCTGTGCTCCTATTTTCTATGGTTTCTTATCTTTCAAGTCCCACTCTGATCATCTTCTGATTTATTTTCAAAGCGTTCCCAGTGGTCTTTTATGTACAATTATGTCTTTTTTTTTTGCCAAAATAAAGAAGCCTGTATTGTTTTCTAGGACATAGTTTCTGCAGTTCGCAGGAGTTCATTGGAAATTTGCCTCCAACTCGCCAACTTGCATCTGATTTTTCATTTCACAGTTGCAATAATTAATAATAATAATAATAATAATAATAAAAGTCGTGATTTAAAGAATTAAATGAAAGCAGACATAGCATCAGTAGCTGTCAATCAGGGCTGGGTTTAAAAAAAATGAATGAATTAGATTGAATTGGCAAATGCTTTATTAATTGAGCTCATTAATTTTAAAGCTGTTTTATTATTTATTTTTTAGGTTAAAAAAACTGCTTCTTATTTGGTTTATTATAAAAAATTCAAATGATAATAATCAAATGTTTACTTTCCATCGTTGTTGTTCACTAGTTACATGAAAATAGTTTTTCTAAATAGATATTTAACACATAAATTGATATAGTACGGATCTGGAATCAAATCCAAGTCCAAAGTCTGGTATGTTTGGCGATGATGCCCTGTTTTTATATAAATGTATGGTTGTTGTTTTTTTTTTGGCACCCTAGATTCACCACTTTTTGGACTTTGTGAAGCAGATCTACAAAGACCTTCCTAAAGTTGTTGTGAGTGTGATCACCATCATTTCCCCTGAATCGTACCTCCTCATTTCCTTTACTTCTGTCAGCATGTTTCCATTTTTATTGCTTTCCCAAAAGAATGATTCTTGATTTCTGTTCAGGCCAGGTACTTTGAGAATCCCCAGGTGATCGCAGAAAACACGGTCCCATCTCCAGAGATGGTGGGAATGATCACATCAGTGTTGGTGAAGACCGCGCCTGAGAGGGAAGACAGTGAAACGCGAACTGTGAGATGGTCTTACTCTCATTACTTTGCTGCCTTTTTTCTTTTTTTTTAAAAACAATATCGCGATTTACCACTGGGTGGCAGTGTGGTTTCGATAGCAAGAAGAGGACTGTTCCGTTAGCAAAAAAAACACCTTTCCCTTTTTTTTTTTCTTTACATCTGAGAATGGAGATTTGATTCATTTTTTTAGGTTTATAAATGTCTTTATAATGATCAAAGATATACAATTAATGAAGTAACACACATTTCAAAGAAATAAGTGTTTAAAGAAGATTCCTTGTGATGTGATTCCTTTGTTGCTTCCTAAAGTTATACTCCTTCTGTCTGATCTTTGTTTTTTTTCTCCTTCTTAAGCACACCATCATCCCTCGGGGCTCGTTGTCCTTGAAGGTGTTGGCGGAACTCCCCATCATTGTGGTTCTGATGTATCAAGTGAGTCCAGTTTTCTGATGTCCTCTTATTATTTCTCTTGGATCAGATTAAAAATTCTGAGACAGTAGCTGCTTTTACATGGACAAAAGTAATCGGAATAGAGAAACCACTAACCAACCAGGCATCGAATAAATTACTATTTTAGTTTATGTAGTTAAAATATTTCAGGAATTTGTTTGAATCCCGATCATTGTATGTATGTTTATAGGAATAAAAGTACGAAAGCGATCAACAGATTATGGAAAGGAGTTTTAGATCTCATCCCTGGAATTGGGCACAGTGGACTGGAGTTTGCTGCCTTAGATGAACTAACGCGTTTGCTTTTTTTTACATTTATTTATTTTTTTTTCAGCTCTACAAGCTGAGCATCCATAATGTGGTGTCAGAGTTTGTGCCGCTGATCATGAACACCATCATGCTGCAGGTGTCTCCTCAAGCCAGGTGAGATCCAAGTCAGATCATTTTGGAATCTTTACTTCTACTAAATCTTTGGTTAGGAAGTTTTGTCAAACAGGAAGTTGAATCAACTCACCATAAGCAACATGGAGGAAAATCAGATCGTTTTTCTCCTCAACTTTTATGATACATTTTCATATTTGCATAAAGACAATAATAGAAAGTTCATCTAATTTTATTGTTGTTTTTTTTTCCTTACCTGGACTAAGACAGTCAAAAAAGTAGGGATATAATTTTTGAATGTAACTTTTTTTCGTTTGCAGGCAACACAAACTTTATAATAAGGAGCTTTACGCAGATTTCATCGCAGCCCAAATCAAAACTCTCTCCTTTCTGGCTTACATCATCCGGATCTACCAGGTTAACACTTCACATCAACTCATTTTTGAGTATTTTAATGCACTCATTTGTGTAACTGATAGCTTAATCTAACGTAATCAGTTTTTTTAGGAAGCAACACACTTGATTAAATTCATGGAGAAAGAGGGGGCCCCCCTCTTTCTCCATGAATTTAATAGAGCTCTTCCATAGCCACATACAAAAATGTTTTTCTATTATAATCCGTTTTTGGAGTGTTTTCGTTCACCTAGAGTGACTGAAACCTCGTTTTTTCCTGCCCCCCCCAGGACCTGGTGGCGAAATACTCCCAGCAGATGGTGAAGGGGATGCTGCAACTGCTATCCAACTGCCCCCCGGAGACCGCTCACCTGCGCAAGGAGCTGCTGATTGCAGCCAAGCACATCTTGACCACCGACCTCCGCAGCCGTACGTCGCTTCAGATCTTTAGGAACAATTTCTATTTGATTTTTTTTTGTCCCTAAATTTCTTGACTTCTCTAGAAATCGTTCTCGTTTTTTGCTGCCATAACAAAAAAATTGCGTTTTTTTAGCTGTAGTGATGTGTGAGAAGCACAGGAAGTCACTTTAAACTGGGGTGCATGCACGCCATTGTGCGGAAGTAGCTTGTTAGCCCTGGTTAATCAAATGCAGCCAATCGGCTTTCAGTATCCCTGTGGCGTCATGTCAAAGGAAAATAACCAAAAGTTAAACACAGTTACTTGCATTCGTACAGACTGCGGTTCACATTTTGACTTTAGAGTTCCTTCTTTTCTTTTTTAACTTTTTTATTTGTTCAAAAAAAATGAGGGGGTCCCAATGGCGTGATCAGAAATCAGGCCCAATCACGTCGTTTCAGACGTTTCATATCGGAATCATATGTTTCATTCCAATCAGGGGATCTGACACAAAGTGTCTCTATTGGTTTGTCTTAACGTAACATTTCAAAAGAATTATGATCATTAATTAATTTTATATATGAGAGCAAACTAAATAGCAGAGAAACAGCTGCCAAGGGAGCGTCTACAATGTGCAAACTTTAAGGGGGAAAAAAAAAAGTCTAAAAGGCAAAAAAAAAGATTATTTTTTGTATTCATATGATCTTGTCATAAAAACTCATGTTAATGGCACAATAAACATTTTAGAAGAAAATTATTTTTAAGAATTTTAAATGTATGTATGAATCACATCTGATCAAAAACATAAATCGTTTTGAAGATCCTAAACTTTCTCACATGGTTAATTATCATATATTGTGACTAGTTGGGTAACTTTTTCCTAGTTCCAGAGGAATCACTGTACAAGTTTAAATAACAGGAAAGAGAAGTGTGTACGACTGAAAAAAATAATACATCACAAAAAGATTTTAAAAAAGATGTGTGCATGTACACGGGAGAGCTGGAAGGAGTACAGATTAGGAGACAGAAAATTGCACGTTAGCGATTACAAAAGACAGATTGCGCAGTTGATAGTTGCACTAGTTTTACTTGATTGTTAAAGCTACCTCGGAATGGTGCTTGTTTAAGTGATAAGTGATTAAATGAAAGGTTAAATAAAGCTAGGGAAATGTTCGATGTGTTGCAAAAGCATCAGATCAGAACTCAAAATCAAATGACTCGAAATCAGGTTGGGGTCAGAAAACCTGATCAGGACATCCCTGTTAATAATTTATTATAACAATTAAATAAAAAGGTGTCGCAGGATTACTTTTCCTCTTGTTTTCCTCTTTCTGCATCTTCTATTTTGTAGTAAATCCTTTCTTTTGCCGTGTTGCAGAGTTCATTCCTTGCATGGACAAACTTTTCGATGAAGCCATCCTGATCGGATCTGGTTACACTGCCAGGGAAACTCTCCGGTGAGTTCTCGTACAGAACAGCCAGAACTTATTGCTGATTCCCAGGCTTTGTTGCTAGAATAAATTATCTTTCCTTTACGGTAAAGGAAAGGAGGACCGATGAAATCACTTTGACCCTAATCCTCATTGTCTCTTTTTTTTTTTACTGCATTCCGTCTAACTTTACTTTTCCTTTCTTTCCCATCAGGCCCTTGGCCTACAGCACCCTGGCAGACCTGGTGCACCACGTTCGTCAGAACCTGCCCCTGACGGATTTGTCTCTAGCCGTGCAGCTCTTTGCCAAAAACATCGACGACGAGTCGCTTCCCAGTAACATCCAAACCATGTCCTGCAAGCTGCTCCTCAACCTGGTGGACTGCATCCGTTCCAAGTCAGAGCAGGAGAACGGGAATGGGCGGGACATTTTGATGAGGATGCTGGAGGTGAGCAGCTGCACCAAACTATTTTTTTTTCTCACAGACCAGGAGGCCGGGATCTGTTTTTTTTCTCTCTCTAACCTTATTCTTTTCTTTTGAAAACAGGTGTTTGTGTTGAAGTTTCACACTATTGCACGCTACCAGCTCGTCTCCATCTTCAAGAAATGCAAACCTCAGTCAGAAATGGGCGTGGTCGACCCGGGAGCCCTGCCCGGGGTCCCAGCCACGCCCACACCCCCAGCCAACCCCGCCATACCACCGCCCGCCCCTCCGACGCCTGTCCCTGCCGCGCCCACCCAACCGGGGACGGCGTTCGACCGACCCGGAGAGAAGGAGGACAAGCAGACGTTCCAGGTGTCGGACTGCCGCAGTTTAGTCAAGACTTTGGTGTGCGGCGTGAAGACGATTACGTGGGGCATCACTTCCTGTAAAGCCCCTGGAGGTGAGAGCGAAGCAGCGGAAACATTTACAGATATTTCAAATAAGTGTATTTCAATCCAGTATTTACCTACATCTGTTTTCTGTAGAAGCTCAGTTCATTCCTAACAAGCAGCTGCAGCCAAAGGAGACTCAGATCTACATCAAACTGGTGAAATACGCCATGCAGGCCTTGGACATCTACCAGGTTTGAACCTCATAGGAGCCAAGTTGAACTTCTAAAATCTTATTTTTCAAGTTCCTGATACTGAGATCAGAAGGAAGTGAACTCGGTGAGGCGTTGTGCTGTCTGTCCTGAACAGGTCCAGGTTGCCAACAACCAGCAAACCTACATTAGGGTGGCGAACTGCCAGACAGTTCGTATGAAGGAAGAGAAGGAGGTTCTGGAGCACTTTGCTGGCGTCTTCACCATGATGAATCCCCTCACTTTCAAGGAAATCTTCCAGACCACCGTGCCGTACATGGTGGAGAGGATCTCTAAAAACTACGCGTTGCAGGTAATCTTAAAAAAAAAAAAAGTTTACTTTGTCATTGTTTTATGTTTTATGGATTTTCAGATTTTTGTTGTTGTTGTACATTTTAGATCGTGGCTAACTCCTTCCTGGCCAATCTGTCGACTTCTGCCCTGTTTGCCACCATCCTGGTGGAGTATCTTCTGGAAAGGCTGCCGGAGATGGGCTCCAACGTGGAGCTGTCCAACCTTTACCTGAAGCTTTTTAAGCTGGTCTTCGGCTCGGTGTCGCTGTTTGCAGCTGAGAATGAACAGATGCTGAAGGTACATCTTTATCTTCACATCTTCTTACACGGGCGGCCGTGGTGCAGCGGTAGGGCGGTCGACCCATGATCGTAAGATTGCAGGTACGATTCCCGCCTTGCACGCCCATGCGTCGAAGTGTCCTTGGACAAGACACTGTACCCCAACTTGCCTCTGGTGGGAGGTTGGCGCCAGTGTTCGGCAGCGGAGCCGCCATCAGTGTGTGAATGTGTGTGTGCATGGGTGAATGGGACTGTGACTGTAAAGCGCTTTAGGCCTTCGTAAGAAGGTAGAAAGCGCTATATAAGTATACGCCATTTACCATTTTACGATTTCTGTCAAACATTAGACTCACAGCTGCTATTTGCACACAGTTACAAGATTTTTTGGGGGTTTTTCAAACTACAGATGGAGCATTTTTTTTCATTTTAAGGTAAAAGATGGCTAATATTTGAAGCTGATATTTTTCTGCACAAATAAAGGAAAATCTTGGCATAGAACAGTACAGTACACGAAAAAGCAAATATATAGCTGGAAGTGCAGGAAGGAAATTAACTTTTTTTGAAAAGTTAAACAGTTCCCTGAAATGTATCATCATAAATAAAGTGAAAATCTTCTTTCTGGGATCATTTGAAACAAAAACAAAAAGTGGCAGAGTAGCATATCTTATGAGGTCAAATAAAAAGCTAAATAAATAAAAATCTAAGTAAGTAAAGAAAATATTTTGGGAAAAATGTGTCTGTTAAGTCGTCAGTCCTGGTTGGGCAGCACAATAGCAAAGTTGTTGTTGCTGAAGATGTGCTGACTTGACACTAATGAGGATGGTGCACCTCTTTTGTGGCGCAGGAGGGAGGGGCCATAGTCATACCTGCGCTCAGAGCAGCCGAGGCGCTCGTGCTGGAGGACAAACATCCATTTTTAATGCACGATTAACGGCGCAGTACTAAAAGTGCTAGTTGTGTGACATGCAGAGGACTGAGTGCGGGGCTTCCCTAACCAATCAGAGAAAAGCCCGGCTGAATCGGAGCCAAAAGAACCAGCTCAATATCGTCTTGTCGGATAAGAGAAAAGCCAGATGTTGATACAAGTCAAAATAACAGATATCGGTGCAGAGAATCAGGCTGGCTGATAAACGGTCAACCGCTACTTCAAAGTATAATAACGCTGACGAGCGCCTGCCGAGAAGATTCAATCTTTACTAACGCGATTGTCTTCCTCTTAGCCTCACCTCCACAAGATAGTAAACAGCTCCATGGAGCTGGCCCAATCAGCGAAGGAGCCCTACAACTACTTCCTGCTTCTGCGTGCCCTCTTCCGCTCTATTGGTGGAGGCAGTCACGACCTTCTCTACCAGGAGTTCCTGCCGCTGCTTCCCAACCTCCTGCAAGGTCCGGACTCCCAGACCGTCCGCCCGAGCTGCAGGCTTGGCGACGTTTCTAACGCAGTGGTTCTGTGTCAGGTCTGAACATGCTGCAGAGCGGCCTTCACAAGCAGCACATGAAGGATCTGTTTGTGGAGTTGTGCCTGACGGTTCCGGTGCGTCTGAGCTCGCTCCTGCCCTACCTGCCCATGCTGATGGACCCGCTGGTGTCCGCCCTCAACGGCTCCCAGACGCTGGTCAGCCAGGGCCTTCGTACGCTGGAGCTGTGCGTGGACAACCTGCAGCCCGACTTCCTGTACGACCACATCCAGCCTGTCCGGGCTGAACTCATGCAGGTCAGACTAAAAGGGACCTTTTCCCCCTCCTTCATCATGAATGCAGTTAAACTGGATTAGTTGTTGGATGGAACATGGAGTTTATCTGCCATCTAGTGGAGCAAAGAGGACACAGCACTTTTCTGCACCAGAGAGCCATTAACACCACACATTTGAAGTAGTTAAAATTGTTTTAATGTTGGAGTTTTAGGGCTTTGAATTCTGGTTTAAATCCAGTTTTATAACCACCCGACTGGAAAGTCTGTCAGATACATTTCTTGTCTTTTGTTTTTTCTCTGCTTTTAACGGCGTCTCTTCTCATGTGTTCAATTAAGAAAGTTTGAAGGGAAAAGCTCTTGGGTAAATTTTGAAAAGAGCTTCGGAAATCTTGAATTTGACTAAATAAATCTGTAAACTCAGCAGGATTTTCTTACTTTTAGGCTCAGTTGGAGTTCCCCTCGTATAGTTCATGGTGTTTACCAGCTTCCTTTTTTACCAACGTGTGTTTATTGGCGGCGTCCTGCCGACGGCTTTGTGATCACAACTCCAGGCGTTGTGGCGGACGCTCCGTAATCCCGCTGAAAGCATCTCCCACGTGGCTTACCGGGTGCTGGGAAAGTTCGGAGGCAGCAACAGGAAGATGCTGAAGGAATCCCAGCGGCTGCATTACGTGGTGACTGAGGTCCAGGGCCCCAGCATCAAGGCTGAGTTCACAGACTGCAAAGCATCCATACAGCTTCCAATGGAGAAGGTAAGGAGGTGATGTGTGGATGGGGGCTCTTTCCTAAATCCAGATTTACAGACCAAACTGCAATGCTTACTATTTAATATATGGTATGTTTGAATAGTTGCTGTATTTATGTATTTAATCACCATCATTTATAACATTATGCAGACTACAAGATCAACAGATTTAGAAAGAAGTAAATGAAGTTTATCTCTTTAAGCAATGTGAAGCTCAAATGTTTTTTTTTCTGTCAACTTCCGGGTTAACTTCAGCAGGAAGCAAAAAATAAACATCATTGGTGTTTTGGATCATTTAACTACAAAGTCTGAAAATGTTCCCCACAGTTTTTCCGTCCTCCAAGTTTTCTGACTACAGTTCCAGTAGACAGATGACAAGAAGATAGAAAAAGACGACGCCGCAACACGTCAATAAAAATGGATCAACTAGACAATATAGATTAATAACCAGACATATAAATAGATGAATTCATGCATGCATAATTATATAAAGAACAATTGAACTGAATAGAAACTTTATTAATCCTGAAGTGAATTCAAAAGCGGCTAGCTGCTTGCAGAACAACAAAAAAAAAAAAAAACTATAAAAGCAACCAAAGATTAAAATATAAATATAATAAATCCATGAAATATTCATAAATTAAAATTCAATGAGGCTTACTATTGATGCTCTGTCAGGGAGTTGCACTGTCTTAAAGCATCAGGGACAAAATAAACAAACTTAAAAACCGTAACTATGAGGGAATAAAAAGATAAATTCAAAGGAGTAAAAAGACGAGTAACTTAAAATTATTTACCGTAAATATCTTATTTCAATGATTTATTTAAATATCAAATAAGGAAGTATTAAACACAAAGAAGCAGCGTTTTATTATCGCATCATAATAAATAAGTCTTCATTACAATCATTATGGGGTTCGAACAGGACCATATGACTATTATCCACTGAGTTATGTAAAGACTGAAAATCATTGTGTTGAATAAACTTTTGTAATCCTTAATGTTTCTCCCCACTGAGAACCGTACATGTCAGTGAGTGAGGAGGTGTGTGTGCCCTTCAGGTAATTAAATGCACCTCCTGTTTGTGCTCCTCATCCCCAGTCAGTAATCATCAATCTAGTGTGGGCCGCCATGACGGCATTATTTGCTCTCACTAATGGCTGCTGCCTCTTCCTGGAGAGCCTGTGTGGGTCCTATCATTGTGGGCGTTGGCATCTCGCACACACACCGACTCACACACCCACACACACTGACTCACACACACACGCAGACTGTTTCATAAAGCAGCCGTTTGGTTAGAAATGGCCTAAAATGCTTTAAACTGGTGGATAAAAGTTTGGTTTTCCAGCTTCCTCATTGTTTTTTTTTTATCTTATTTTTTTTACTTTTATCTATTTTTTTCATTTTTAAGTTTGTGCTTTATGGTTAACCATTTTAACCATACTCATTTATCACAGGAGTTATGTTCTAAGATTAAACCACGATAAATAAAATCTGCAAAGAAGTAACGTTTATTTCTTTTCAACTTATAGAAACATGAGAATCAGCTTAGAAATACAAAATATTGATTGTAAATGTAAAAATGAACTTTATTTAACTTTTATTTAACAAAATTTAACTTTGTAAATTTAAACATGTTGAAAATTTGAGTTATAATTTTTGAGAGAAAAAAAGTTACTAGAAAGAAATATTGAAAATTTGAACAGTCAAAATTGTAAATCAGAAAAAAAAATTAAACTTGAAAGAAATGTAAAAAATTATAAAAGAAAAATTAAGTGCCACCGGCGGCTGGTAGCCCGTTGGAAAATAAAAATTGGGCCGTTCTAAAATCGACTGATCGTCAGACGATTTTGGGGGCTTTAAGACGCTCCCATCCATCAATTATCATGCAGCTGCCATCTTGCCGCCCGCATGTCACTAGACCGTCACAGCGCAAGCTAGAAATGTGTCTGTACAGCCACCGACCATGGTAAAAATAACTCATCCGTGGCTGTAGAATGTAACTTTTTCTTAAAATCTCTCCGGCCACAGTGCAGCAAGTAGAAAAACGCGACTGTCGACTCCCGAGTTTTCTAAAAAACTTGCATTTTGATCGTGGTGTAATGGTTTTGTGAGATATGTGACCGTAGTCTTATGCTGAACCACATTTGTACCCATTAAAGTCCAGTATTTTAGAAGGGAAAAAAAATCCTTTGCGCAAGAGACATGGCATGGAGAAGAATGAGTGACAAGGTCAACACCCAATCAGGATGCAGAACACTATCCATCAGGAAAAATAAAAAAAAATAATGAAAAAATTTTTTTGTGAAAAGTGAGGCTTGTTATTGCAGGGCCAGACCACTGTTCAACACAATATTTAGCTATTTTTTTCAAAGTGTTTATCATATTGCTGACATCAATGTTTCCAATACACTGAAGGGTCTACAATTTAATTATGCAGCATCTTAATCTCCTCCCATTTCTACTTCAATGCTGGATTTTTTCCCCCTTATCCTCCCTCTGAGTGGCATTAATTGGTTCATTTTCTCCCTCTTGAAGTGCTCGGCCGCTGTGGCTTGACAGCCCATAATGTAGAAGTGATGATGACCTTTGATCTGCCAGATGGCGCACTCCGCTGCTTCTGCTTGCATTGCCTCCGCAACCCCAGAATGTATTTAAGAGATCTCCTCTCTCTCACGGCGGTTTAGCATTTTGTGTCACTCAAACGGAAGTTATGAAGATGGAGTAAACCGTTCCTGTTTCCTGTCATCCCCCCCTTCTTAAAGGCAATAGAGACGGCTCTCGACTGCTTGAAGAGTGCCAACACGGAGCCGTACTACAGACGACAAGCCTGGGAGGTCATCAAGTGCTTCTTGGTTGCCATGACGAGCCTGGATGACAACAAACACGCTCTCTACCAGCTCCTGTCTCATCCCAAGTGAGCCAAAAAGTTTGGGGTTGTTCCTCTTTGTTTTCTGTCTCTTTAATACACTCCCTTTTGAGAGATCTAATTATGCATTGGGAGGCCACCCGCCCTCTGTCAGGCTTCGCTGCAAGGCACCATCGCGTACACGAGCAGACAAACGGGACAGGGGGGCGGGCGGTCTGCTGGGTTAGTCGCATTACCATCATTGATCTCCGGGCAGAGGCTAATTGACTTTCTTCTCTCTGTTGATGCTACACTGTGCCCCTTACGCTCTCATGCCATTACGCAATAACACACATTTCAACACATAAAGAAAAGTCTCGGTGCGCACAGGAATAATGAGGTGTGTCACTTCAAATCAGGGGGGTGTCTCTCTTTCAGCCCTTAAGACGTCTCATTCTGTCACGCATTAGTCCTGGACGGCACGGATCACATTGTTTTTGGGAATTCTTCTTTCTTTCTGCTGCGCCTTTCGGGAAACAATTTCGCCCCAGCCACAGACTTAAACTCACCAAAATGCGCACGCACTGAGTGAAACTGGTGAAACCAAAATATGGGTAGGGGAAGTTCAATGGAAGTTTGAAAATTATTATGGGAATGCCTTAGCACTGATAGCATGATGGCCATTTTGTGCCAAAGCAAAATTTTGTGATTTTCCCACAATGTGGCAAAAGAAAACCTTTGTTTGATTTTTGTTGACCTTTGACCTGGGGAAAAGGCCACCAATTACCTTTAGGCCCAGCTACAAATTCAGCTCCTCCTAGGGGTTTTGAAGTGTTTGAATGGCGTTAGCGTGACGAGTTCGCAAAAGGAGCATGTTGTTTGCCCATTTTTTGCTTGCAATATCGTGAAATTCTGATAACACAAATCCTCGGCTCAAGCTGAACGGACCAATATGACAAGTGATATGAACATATTAGGAATGAGGGCGTGGTTGATCAAAAACCTCAGTTGCCAAGGAAATAAAAAATTGTACTTTAATTTATTCGTCAAAAAATGACATAAATCTGTTTGTCAACCCCAGACGATCAAAAATTTAAATGGTTGCTATGGAGATAAAACCACCAGGAAAGCTGCCATTTTGAAAAATGTGTTTTCCTCAGCTCTGACCAGGGTTGGGCCATACAATTTTGCCTCCTCTTCATCTTCTAAGATGTTGTTTTTACTTTACCGCTTCTTTTTCATGGCCCTAATTTACTTTGCTTCTGATGAGTGAAAAGGAAGAAACGGCGATTCATTTGCTAAAGGGCAGCAGTGGGCATCTCTCCGAATGAGCAAGGGGAAATTGATCCGATATCCTGCCGACGGTGCCACCCACCGCTGTCTCAGCCCGCCACGCCCCCTTCGCAGCCCACCCCCACCTCCCTTTTTGGAGGAGTGCTTTTAAAACGGCACGATAAAATAAAATGAAGCGGTCCATCACGCCTGGCTGTGGCCTGTGGCGTTATAAAACACAAGCTCAAGCATGGGGAAGACAGCTGCTCCATCACTCCACGGCCCAGTTGCCTTCAGCTGCTGTAAATAACAAATATCCCGGCAAGAGGGAGGGGGGGGGGTCGCAGGAACAGTTGGGCAAAGGGAGCTAAGTGGAAATGTTGGAGCAAATTGAATCAAAAGTCGTCTGTCTGTCAGCTGTGCACGTATTGTCAGAATCTGTCCGTGCTAACGTAGCCTGCTAGCTCCTTCGCCGACTGGTTTTCCTGTCCTGTAGCTTTACAGAGAAGTGGATTCCCAGCGTGATCATCTCTCACCGCTATAAAGCCCAAGACACACCGGCCCGCCGAACCTTTGAACAAGCCCTGACCGGGGCCTTCATGTCCGCCGTGATCAAAGACCTGAGGCCCAGCGCCCTGCCCTTCGTCGCCAGCCTGATCCGGCACTACACCATGGTCGCCGTGGCTCAGCAGTGCGGTGAGCAGCTGTCGAGATGTATGCAAACAGATCCAAACTTGGGAGATCGCCCATCAGATTTTTTTTGGAGTCATTTCCTTTTTGATACTTGCAATGCAAACTGTGAAAAGAACAAATTTAATAAACAGATCCAGGTTTTCCCCTTTTTATTTATGTAGTACCCTTCTTTTATTATTTGAAATTGAAACAGAGCATTTCTGTGCAGTAGTTTGACCAATCACTCACTCTATCAAATATAGAACAACTATCAACTAGAAAAAATAGTAATGTAAGACGGTTTGGTGACTTTAGCTTTAATATCTTCAGAAATATTGAATATTCTGATCATATGTGATTCATATCTTCATGAACAAGTATTAAAAATTACTTTCTTAATTGTGATTTTTCTTTTCTTTTCACAGTTTGCACTTAGATTTGCACTGTAGATGTGCTTTCTTGTGGGGTCCAGATGACCCCACTCCCAACGTAACGTTGGGAGTGGGGTCATCTGGACCCCACAAGATAGCACAAGGGCCTCCTGCTCAACCTAGTGCCGTATTCTGCGGCGGCGATCCATGATTTTGGATCGGGACATCCCTGCTGAAAACGTGCCAACCCTCCCCATGATCCCGCGTTTTCCTCCTCCTCCGTAGGCCCCTTCCTGCTCCCGTGTTACCAGCTCGGCAGCCAGCCCAGCACAGCCATGTTCCACAGTGAGGAGAACGGCTCAAAGGGCATGGACCCGCTGGTCCTCATCGATGCCATCGCTATCTGCATGGCCTACGAGGAGAAGGAGCTGTGCAAGATCGGAGAAGTGGCTTTGGCTGTCATTTTCGACGTGGCCAGCATCATCCTCGGCTCCAAAGAGAGGGTAAACCATCAGTTTAGTAGAGAATGATGTCGTTTACCTTCATTTGTTCCTTCGTAATCGATGTGGTTCCTCCAGGCTTGCCAGCTGCCCTTGTTCTCTTACATCGTTGAGCGTCTGTGCGCCTGCTGCTACGAGCAGGCCTGGTACGCCAAGCTCGGCGGCGTGGTGTCCATCAAGTTCCTGATGGAGAGACTGCCTCTCATCTGGGTTCTTCAGAACCAGCTGACGTTCCTGAAAGCCCTGCTCTTTGTCATGATGGACCTCACAGGAGAAGTGAGACTTCTTTCTCTTTTTGTTTTTCCTTTTTGGGTTTTGTGGTTATAGGTTGAATGCTACAAAGTATTCAACCCGTTGTTTTCCCGTTTCTCTTTCTTTATTCTAGTATCTTCCGCCAATTTGTGCCGCTTAACTCCTTCTACAGTTTTTCAGCTATTTTAACCATTCAACTATTCAAATGTTCAGCTCTTTCAGCTTTTTCCAGCTATGACTTTTGGTCCTTCAAATCCTTACATTTTTTTAAGATATTCCTGGATTCCAGAATTTTCTTCCTCCACTGTAATACATGGGGAATCCTTGGTGCAGAAGCTCGCTGGTTCGAAACCCGGTGCTGGCATTTTTCACAAACATCTTTTTGATATTGTGTTGTTTTCACGTTATTTAAGGTCAACTTTGATATTTTCTTTTTCTTTTTTATGCCAATTATTATCCTTTAAGTTCTTTCCTTTGCCTTCTGGTTTATTCTAGTATCTTCTGCTATTTTTTGGCGCTTAACTCCTTCTACAGTTTTTCAGCTATTTTAAGCATTCAACTTTTCAAATGTTCAGCTCTTTTAGCGTTTTTCAGTTATGACTTTTGGTCAGTCAAGTCCTTGAACTTTTCAAGATATTCCAGGACTATATGGATTAATTGTCCTGTTAAGTCTACCTAGTTGATCAAGTGATGGCATGACACATGAGCTGTGGCGCACGAGGTCGTCAGTACGATACCCAGCACTAACATTTTTCACAAAACTATATCTTTTGTTAAGCTGCTTTTTTCACTTTATGGTCAACTTTCATAATTTCTTTCTTTTAATTTTGAATTTGGCAATTATTACCCTTTAAGTTCCATTTTCATTCAGCATTCAACTCTGCATTTTCTTCTGGAAATGCAGCTCCTTCTAGTTGTTTTATTGATTTTTCACGCAGGTATCAAACGGGGCAGTGGCCATGGCCAAAACCACCCTGGAGCAGTTGCTGGTGCGCTGTGCCACTCCTCTGAAGGATGAGGAGAAGACCGAGGAGCTGCTGGCTGCTCAGGAGAAGTCCTTCCACATGGTGACCCACGACCTGGTCCGGGAAGTCACTTCCCCCAACTCCACTGTCAGGAAGCAGGCCATGCACTCCCTGCAGGTGCTGGCCCAAGTTACCGGAAAGAGCGTGACAGTGATTATGGAACCACACAAAGAGGTAATGCATGTTCCTTTAAGCTTCTCAAGATTTCAAGTGTCATTTTTGAAGGCCTTCTATTAACGAGATTTATTCTCTCCAGGTTTTGCAAGATATGGTTCCTCCCAAGAAACATCTGCTGCGACACCAGCCTGCTAATGCCCAGATCGGCCTAATGGAGGGCAACACGTTCTGCACCACCCTGCAGCCCCGCCTCTTCACCATGGACCTAAATGTCATGGAGCACAAGGTCTTTTACACAGAGGTGCGGAACTTCCACTCTTCATCTTTGAACGCCACGGTTTCAGACAGGAGGAGGCTCCACTTGTCCTCAACTGGTCAGTTGCTCCTTTCAGTTTGATGAACTTGTCCTCCGTTTTCTCCGTTTAGCTGCTGAACCTTTGTGAGGCAGAGGATGCAGCTCTGATGAAGCTGCCATGCTACAAGAGTCTTCCTTCTTTGGTTCCTCTCCGCATTGCTGCCCTCAGTACGTAGATCCCCTCTCTGCATTTTGATTCTCCAGTTTTTGACGGCAACTTTTTCTTGAAATCATTTTCATTCTCAGTTATAGAAGATTAGAAATGCTGTCTGTTTTTTGTTTTGTTTTGTAATTGCGTGTTCTGCTAAAAATCCTCATTAGATGCCCTGGCAGCCTGCAACTATTTGCCCCAGTCCAGGGAGAAGATCATTGCTGCTCTGTTCAAAGCCCTAAACTCCACCAACAATGAGCTGCAGGAAGCAGGAGAGGCGTGCATGAGGAAGGTCTGCTTCTTTTTTTTTTATGTAGATATTTTCCTAAAAGACCCACCCCGACGGAAATTGTGTTTTTAACATTGTGGCATTTTTCTAATTCTAATTACAGTCCTAATCACTTTTCTTTGTATTTCTTTCTTCTAACCGTTGTAAATCGGGAGGAGTCGTTTGAAAAAGATCGTATTTGTGATGTAGAAAATGAGCTCAGTGGGCCACAAACTCCCTGATGCGTCCACTTACAGACAAATAGATCCATGTAGGTCTGAGTTTTCCTCGTTCAGCTCCGATATTGCTCGTCTTTTTTGTTGAACCCGTAATGTTAGGTTGCGAGTAGGCCAGCACGATGAATTGCAAACTTATTGTCATCGCGATGAAAGCCTGTGTGATACGAGTATCGCAATTTTCGCAATAAATAATTACCTTAAATGTTTACTACCTTAGCTTGAAGTATTCGAGGAATGAAATCGAGGCATTTATGCATTTGACCCTGGAGTTTAATTGAAGTTATGTTGACTTTTATTCTAACAAAACTGTCCTAGAAAACCCCACAGTTTTTTTTTTAATTTGGACTCAAAAGGGCATCATCATAACTAAAAGACCACTGAGAACGCTTTCAAGGATTCCAGTAATTCATGCTGCTACTTTTCATCCTTTTTTTTGTTTTTGTTTTTGTTCTGCCCTCATTTTTGTTGGATTGTATTTAAAGCGTTTGCTGTCCTTTGTTCTCTTTGCTGATCTCTCCTCTCACTTTACCTAATCTGAGCCTTTCAGCTTCATCACACTTCTGCTGAACCAGCTCTTCATCAAAATATCCACGCTATATTAGCCTCCATCCACCTTCTCTGAGCTCTTTGTGCGTTTTTTTTTTCTGTCACCGTCCTCGCGTTATTTTTTTTTCCTCCTTATTTTTCTTCATATTTTCTCTTTTCGCCCAATCTTTCATCTCTGCCCTACCTGCGCTAATGAGCGTTGCCATGGTTAGATCGATACAGGATGGAGTGTTTGTTCTCAGCGCTGAGAGGAAAATGAATGTGGCTGCCATGCACCATTCCCCTCCGTCTGTGTGAGCGCGTGCGTCATCAGTGTGGCATGCATGCTTGTTCACAGCTCGCAATGTCCTCGTTTGAGTGGACCCGGCTCCTAAATAAAGACCCTGCGCGTTGGAATGACTTCATCGGCTGGTTATCATATCAGCGTGTGCTAAAGAAGAGCTTAAAATTCTGAATGTATGCCAACTAATGCACTCTCATTGTCCTGCTTAGTTCCTAGAGGGCGCCACCATCGAGGTGGACCAGATCCACACTCACATGCGGCCGTTGCTGATGATGCTCGGAGACTATCGGAGTCTGACGCTCAACGTTGTGAACCGCCTGACCTCTGTCACCCGGCTCTTCCCCAACTCCTTCAACGACAAGTTCTGTGATCAGATGATGGTGAGAAACTGTTGCATACACAACAATATCAATTTAGTTTAAAAAAAAAGAAAAGAAAAGAAGGTACAAAAGTGATGAATATAAAAAAAATTAATAAAATCAGTCCCAATATAGATATAATAGAAATAATTTCAAAAAACGCTAAAGTTCAAACATTTGAAAACACACAAGAAAAAATCGTTCTGCCACACTTGATGGTCTATTAAAAAGTAAAAATGTTCTCCATACCTTATACAATGTATGTTCTGATCATCTCACAGTAAAAGCACCTCTCGGATCCAATGTGATCATCTATTGATCTATTTTTAAAGCCTTCCCAGTGATCTTTTAAGTATGATTATGCCGTTTTTAGTTTGTGTTGTTTTCTGGACATAGTTTCTGCAGAGCGGCAGTAGTTCATGTGAAATTCACCTATGACTTGTAGGCCGGACCTTTGACATGGAGTAGCCCCGTCCCCCCTTCCCCTCCCCGTCAGTGAGAGCTAAGAGCTGGCAGCTTGTGGCCCACCCAGCACATTTTCAGAATTCTGAATCATAATGATTTGAATGAATGAATACTTCGAAATATAATGTAATTCTTTGGAGAAAATGTTACAAAAACATGTTAAAAACAGCATTTTAATCAGAGTGGATCTTAAATAAATAGTTTATTTCAACAAAAACAGTTTAAAAGTGAAGTTCTGCTGCTTCTGTCTCAACATTTTAACATTCAGTTCAGTGTTGTTGAACGATAATTTTGTTGTTTGTTTTACTCATTTACATTTTATCACATAAATGAGCATTTTTTATTATTATTATTACTAACCTTTCAGTCTTTTTCTGATTAAAAACAAAAGTCTCAAAATGAAATTATTCAGTACAAGGGGAAATAAAGAAAATATTTTTCATGTGTTATCTGTTGTCATTTGCCAGAGGTTTTTATACAAAGTAGCTTCGGCATCCTGCCTTTCAAAAGAATCTTTTTTATTTTTTTAGTTCTTTTAGTTTTCTTTTTCAAAATAAAAACTGGTTATCCCTAAAGGAAAATATCCAACACAAATTCAGGGACTGTCATGCTAATATTAACCATATCCTTATAAATATACCTCTTATTAAAGTAGCCTCAGTTTCTATAAAAATGACATTTTTGATTTAAGATTTTTTTCAACATTCATAGATTCCCTAAAAGCCTTTTTCTTATTATTGCTTCATTCTCTGTTATTCATCTGCTTTCGACCTATTAGTTTGCCTTTTTTTTTTACCAATTCATAATTGTTTTTTGTTTTCAATTACAGAACCCAGAGTTTTTTTTACGTTATTTTTATGCTTTTCTTTCTACATTGACACATTTTCTAAGCAAACCTTTACTTATCTGTGCTTTTCAGCTGTACATTCAACCTGTTATTTCTGTTAAACAAAATTCAAATTCACTGCTTTGGTTAACGTTTACATTATTCATTGCACCATCATCAACACAACGTCACTTCCCCTGCCTAAGCCCTTTCACATTAAGAGCACAGTAACTGTATTATAGCGTAACAGTTTCACCTTTGTTTACCTGTTTTTAATTCCTTTTTAACATTTCCAAACTTCCTTCCACCTGTTCAATCTTTGTTGGAGAAGACATTGAACACTAAACCAGTTCAACTCTACGTGACAGAATTTTGATGGCGTTGAGTATTTTTCAACTTTTCTGACTCGTTGAAGTCCCAGAACTTAAAATGAAACCTTGTTTCTATTTTTAGCGTTTATTTTTGACTGATTTCTCGCTTTTGGTTTATGTTTTCTTCTGTAAACCACTTTGGATAACATGTGTTGGAAAAGTGTTACACAAATTAAGTTTGATTTTATATGTTTTTTGTTTTTTAAAGAATCTCTCAGTGAGTACTTTTTTCTGTTCTTTTCGTTCTGTGTAGAAATATTCTCAACTGTCGTTGGCATTTTCACTGTTGCCGTTCTGTCTTTTTGTTTCACAGCAACACCTGCGGAAATGGATGGAGGTAGTTGTGATAACGCATAAAGGAGGCCAGCGCAGCGATGGCAGTGTAAGTAAACCCATTTTATTCAGTTGCAACCTTTCACTGCTGTGGGGGGAAAAAAAAAAGATTGCAAATCTTTAACTTTGATCATTCACCTCTGTCCAGCAGAAGAAGCATCTTCTGTAGTCCAACCATAACTGTCAGATGCTGGATTTATTTTCTTTTCTTCCTGCAGCTGATTTGTTGCTCAAACACTAACTTACATTCACCGCAGAGTGACGGAAAGTTCTCCTCATGAGGAGCCGTAGTTGTAGTCCAGGCCTACGCTGTGTGGCCTCCTCCCAGATGAGTTGTGAGTGCCCATATTTCAATCAATGATTAATTAGGCGCCAGGCAGGCGGCGGTGGGCCCAGCACTGCGCCTCCTCATTATCTCCTCGACAGATAACCTTGTAGCAGCAGAGAAAAGGTGACAGAGGCGGAAATTCCGCTGCTTCTCGCGTCTCTTTATGCCAGTTGGCCCCGACTCCTCTTAAGAGGGAGTGTTTAATTAGATGCAAATTGGCCTTTTGTCTTTCCTGCCCTCCAAGTTGTGTTCTTTGTGTCTGTTGACAGCATGGCTGGCAGTGACACCACAGCCAGGGTCAGCCTAGCTTGATAACCACTAAAACCTGGGGGCCAAATTGGCGATAATTAAGCCATAATAGAGACTTTTTTTGAGCAAACTTTATTGAGGCTGTTTGATTTTTTTTTTTTAATGACTCAGTATAACCATCGACGGTATGTTAAATAGTTAATGGCTTATTTCCCGCTCTGATGACATGAATATTTTTATGGACGCCGCCATGGTGGAGACAGATACCGTCAGTATTGGTTTGAGTTGTCATTGACTGTATCTGAGAATTGGACCGAGTGACTCCTCCCCCTGCGCATTCCAAACAGGAAGCCAAAATCCCATAGACCTCCATGGAGAAATAAGCAGCTGTCACTCATCCAATTTGTCAGAAGAACCATTCTTGCTCTGATAGCATTTTTTCTTGATAATCCTAAATTTGTTTTAAAGTGCAACTTATTCAAGTTATCAACTGACCAGTCAGTTCGCAAAACATTTCATTGACATATATTGTATTTTCAAGTCGAAGGGGTGTGGCCTTCCAAACAGGCTCGCTTCTGTTGCCATAGAAGCGTGGACTATCGGACCAATCGCTGCTTACTGATATCGGCAATCAGGAGATTATTGGATGTCCACACCCCTACCGTTTGAAAGCGGGCTACAAAAAACCTGTCAATCAAATGTTTTGAATGTTGGACAAGAGGGCCAGCAGGCTCCACCCACTTTTATTGAGCCATCTGATTGGTCAGTTTATGACTTGAATAACTTGAACTGCAGAAAAAGTATCATGAAAAAAACGAGTACCGTACTATAAAGAAGATATTGATAAAAAGGCAGCGCTGCTGACAAATATAACAGCTGTTTATTTCTCCATAGAAGTCTATGGGACTTCCAAGCCCCCGCAGGTACTTCCTGTTTGGAACGCCATCAGTCCAGCTCTCACATTCAGTGATGCTTCCATTCTGGAAATAAGTCCAGTTACTCATAGCCCGTTCGGGTGTCCTGTTGCCCTCTGTGTGGGTCAGAGTTGGACAGTGCACACACAAACACACACATGCTGTTGTGCTGACTCTGATCACTGTCTCCCGTTCTGGTGCAGCCTGCGATGGAGGGTGTCGAGGTGAGATGTGACCCACTGTTGCGTCCTCTGTTAGTGGTTTGGACCAGTGTGGTGGTAGAAGTGGACTGTATTTCTGTGTCCATGTGTCTGTAGTCCTGTTCAGGAATGTCATCCCAGGTTTAAACTAACTTCACATTCTGACTTTTTTAGAAATTCTGCTCTTTTCTTTTCAGATTTTAAATCTGGAGTCATAAACAACAATCATATTCTCCTACATTTGTTTAACTCATTTGACGGACTCATTGTCATCTTTCTACAGTGGCTGTCCTGTCGAGAAAATTAGATTTGTCTCCAACGTATCCGTCCAGAGAACTTCGTCCTCCCCTCCTTTTGTTTTAATGGTGACACTTATCTTGTAGGAGATGAAGATCTGCTCTGCCATCATCAACCTGTTCCACCTGATCCCAGCTGCTCCTCAGACTTTAGTCAAACCTCTCCTGGAGGTGGTCATGAAGACGGAGCGCGCCATGCTGATCGAGGTGAGGCAACAGCTGAAGGGATGAAGGTTCACGTTTAGAAAAGGTTAAGAACTTTCCAGACTGAAGACCAAATCCTTCCAAATATTTTCTTTCTGTTGGTTCTTTAGGTGTGTGAAAAATGCAAGAAACAGGAAAGCTTTGATCTGAAATTAATCCAAGTGCAAAACTTTTCTGCTCTTCTACCGTTCAAATGGGAATTTTTTGTCTACAGTTTTGGATTCTGTGGGGAAAAAAACCTTCCGACTTTGGGTATTATATGTCCATTTCAAATCTAAACAGGCTTTTTTTAATGCAATTTGTACAAAAACATGTAATTTTATAGTAAAAGAAATACCAACAACAATTATATTATACTTTACATGGAAGAGGAAAAAAATGCACATTTTGACTTTATTAGAGCTGTTATTTCCATTTTCAACCCCCTTCTTCACTTGTTTTTGCTATCTACAGGCTGGCAGTCCCTTCAGGGAGCCGCTGATCAAGTTTCTGACTCGTCACCCGTCCCAGACGGTGGAGCTGTTCATGATGGAGGCGACGCTCAATGATCCCCAATGGAGCCGGATGTTCATGGTCAGAAAATTGCACCTTTGAGGAAAAACTGAAGCCCTTTTTTGATCTACTTGTCAATGAAAAGTTTTTGTTTCTGTTTGGTGACTTTCAATAAAATTTCGGTAGATTTCTCTTTTCAATGATCAAATGTTTGTTCTGGAGCCCACACTGCTTTTATTCTGCGTTTAAGTGCAGTAAATGGGAAATCTTCTGCTCTGTGGGTTTGAGCAGTTCCAGTCATGTCGGTTTTCTTTGCAGAGTTTCCTGAAACACAAAGATGCCAAGCCGCTCCGAGACGTGCTGGCTGCCAATCCCAACCGCTTCGTCCCCCTGCTGGTCCCCGCTGGCACAGCGGCGACCGTCCGACCGGGATCTCCCTCCACCACCACGGCCAGACTGGATCTGCAGTTCCAAGCCATCAAGGTGAGCGTGATCCCACAAGAAACTTCTGCTATCACGCGGATCGTGGACCCCCCCCTCCCCCCAGACCGAAACCCCCCCCTTTTCTCTGTCCGTCTGTGCAGATCATCAGCATCATTGTGAAGAACGACGAGGGTTGGCTGGCAGGGCAGCACTCTCTGGTCAGCCAGCTCAGACGCGTGTGGGTCAGCGAGGCCTTCCAGGAAAGACATCGCAAAGACAACATGTCCGCCACCAACTGGAAGGAGCCCAAGCTGCTAGCGTATTGTCTGCTAAGCTACTGCAAGTACGTGGACTCCTTCAATATTAATAAGCCTTAAGTTGAAAGAATTGTGAAAGTGGGCAATTAAAGAAACTTTAAAAAATTTTGGGTCATTTCTTTACCTTTAGTGACCATTAAATTATAAATATCCATTATAGCAACATTTTGTAACCATCATTGTAAAAGTGCTTTCCTGTGTTTTTTTTTAATTATGATTAAAAGATTAAAATTTCTGCATTGGGGCAGTAGTTACTTAGAAAATTGCCTGTGAGTTGAGGGCGGAATAAGCCCACCCCCATTTGCTATTGCCCATCTGTTCACACGCTCTCAGCTAGCTTACAGCCGCTTACAACCCTAACATAACATTACCATTTTGAGTGATCGGAGTTGGTCTGTCAAAGAAACTTAAACCTATTCCAAACCCTAACACCCCCACCCCCACATCCCGGTTAAACGTTTGGACTCTCTTGTCGACAGGCGCAACTACTCGGAGATCGAGCTGCTCTTCCAGCTGCTGCGCGCTTTCACGGGCCGCTTCCTTTGCAACATGACCTTCCTGAAGGAGTATATGGAAGAGGAAATACCCAGAAATTACTCCATCGCCCAGAAACGCGCCCTGTTCTTCCGCTTCGTAGAATTCAACGATCCCCACTTCAACGACGAGCTGAAGGCAAAGGTACGTACGGAGCAGATCTGTGCGGGGAAGCGGTTTTCAACTCACCAAAACTTTATTCTTCCCTCAGTAAAATGCAGACTTGGAAGTTTTCATCAAAGTTTTGGTGGAGTTTGTTGTTTCAGATATAAGCTTTTATTGTTTTAGTTCATGGTGGGTGCATCATTTATTCTGTCCTGCAAGCTGATGACGTATCCTTATGAATCGTCCATGTAAGACCCCCACATTTTGCTTACTTTTCTTCCCCGTTGTGGGAAATACTGCGTTCGAGGATCTGATCTGTGTGACTTTTACGGTCGGCGCGTTTTGCGCCAGAAGTGCTTTGGCGTAACCGAGAAGGTCGTCGTGTCTGCTTTGACCCTCAGAGGCTCACAGATGAATGCCTCCATCCTCTCTACCTAACCTGCTGCTGCCAGCATTCCAGCCAAAGGGTTTGCTTCTTAATTAACCCCCCCCCCTTCCCTCACGCAGGCACAGTAGCAGACGCAGACACAGGGGTGTACGCACACGCTCTGCACAGCTGGAATCCACACGTAACTGGACTCTTGAGGAGCGACAGCGCTAGCTGTTTAATACAAAGTGGATCCGTGGGAAATCTTGGCTCACTAAAGCACACATCTGCAACAGGCTGCTAAGGGCACAAAATACTAGGGTTGTGTATTGGCGAGAGTCTGGTGATACAGTATGTATCGCGGTACACATGATGTCATGATACGATATATCGCAAGACTGTAACAGAGACAGTATATATAAAAAAAAATATGACATAGAAAAATCCACATCTGAGTAAGGCTGCAGCTATCGATTATTTTTGTAATCGATTAATCTAGCACTTAATTGATCGATTATTCGAGTAATCGGATAAAACGATTTGCCTCGCGGTCCGCCGAAAGGCGAGCTACCGCCTGTCCCGGCCCTTGCCTCTCGGCGCCCGTCGATGCTCTTAGCTGAGTGTCCCACTGAGTGTTCAAAGCAGGCCCGGTTGCCTGAATACCGCAGCTAGGGGCTCTCGCCGCCCGCCGAGGCGGCCCGCGCTGGTCGCCGCGGAGGGGACGCGGAGCGGCTGACGCTGCCCCTCGCTCGCTGCCGGCGGCACGCGCGGGTCCCGCGCCTAGGGCGTCGGGGTTCCAGCGGTCGCGCAGATGTCTTCTGTTCAGATGCTGGATCATGGAAGATGTGCTGTTGTGGTATGCCAGCTCTATTTTGCAGTAGAGACACTGCACCTTGTTCTCTTCTTTAAGTGTGTAATGATCTCACACTTTAGAAAATTTCTGCCATTTATTTATAGATCTATTCTCCGCCATCGCGCCAACTAAATTCAAAAGGTCCGTGTGAATAAACGGTCCGTGTGACACAATCAAAATCCCTGCGCCGCGCGTATAGTGCGTGTCATAGGAATTTAACGAGGCTTCGACAGAGTTTTTGCCTCGAGGAATTTTTGTAATCGAGTAACTCGAGGAATCGTTTCAGCCGTACATCTGAGTACTAATACGCGTTTCACATGAACAGAATTGTATAAAATAAATCTTATTCAATTATAAGAACATTAACCGGCTACAGCAAAATAACACTCTTCTTATACTACCATAATTCTTCAACCAATTACGCAGTTCACGTAAATCCAACGAATTCTGACGCAGGAAAGAAAGCGGCTTTGCCAGTTTTCAATAATTATGTAAACATGCTACTACTGTAGTAGATGTATGTGTTGCATATCAGCGCAAAGCTGCTATTCTCAGCTTCAATTACAATAATTACGCAAATGCTGCTTGTTTAATTTCTTGATATTATGGTCAAAAGCTAAAGTCAGAGCTAAAAGTCTGACGTTAAAGGGCAATATTTCTCACCACCAATTTTCTTTTACCCAAGTAAAGACCAAAGGGTTTTCTAATGCTGATTCGAACCGTGACTTTCAAACCGTGACGTGATCTGAACTGTGAGTTTCATGTAGTAATTGGAGAGTAGGGAGAGAATTCAGACACAACCAATATATCAAAAGCGTGCTGCTCCCCCTCCTTCTTTCCACATTCCATCATCCAATTTAGAAGAACATGAACACTCAACTGAGCACAGGTGTTAGCTCACCTTTGCACTAACAATTTGTGTGAATGAATGAAATATCTCACACTAGTTGGCTTGTAGACATAAGTATGCGTTATCTGTATTGTGTTCATGTTGAAGTGTGTTCTTTTTTTGCAGCTAGCAGGTGTGTTTATAACTTTTGAGTGTGTGTGTGTGTGGACAGGCCCCGCCCCTTTGAGATTTGCATTCTACCTGTACTCTACCGAAATGATAAACATCCACTAGCTTGTTGCTTTATGCAGCTTCATGGTTTTACCCCCCTCCCCCCTCCTATGACCACCCTCCTATCCCCCTCTTTCTAACATCCCTCTCTCTTCTTCCCTCCTTTCCTTTTCTGTCCGGTCCAACACCAAAGAATTTCAAAAATAATTCAAAAGAATAAAGTTTGGCCTGGATTACAAAAGGGGTTTATTCAGACATACCTCTGGTTTGTCTGAAGATTCATAACCCCTGTTGTAAAAGAAGTTGAACACAAAAGGGAGACATTGAACTAAATGTTTGATAAATAGCGATTAATAAAAATTTGTATCAGTTTTAGTATTGCTAAATAATATATTGCGATATTTTACATAATAATCTTTTATTTTTTCCTGCACCCCTGCTTAATACCGTGCTGGCTCTTTTTTTGTCTTTTAGTTAAGTTTGTTGCTGTACGGACTGCTAAATAGAGAGTTCAACTCATAGCTTTCTTGGCAGAAATGCTGCAATTGATTCTTTTTAAAACCAAAACTGAGAGCTCCAGCACTCCCACTGCAAACCTCTATTGTGCCTCCACTGTTTTCCTTTCCTCTTAATTGTTGGCTGCTGCTGTGCAGTAGCTGCTCGCTGTGACTGGACCTACAGAGAAAAGATGTATTTCTGTGACAATAACTTTGTTGATTGGTGTGTGAGTCACAAGCATGAGAACATATGTGGGTGGCATCTTCATTGACATTTAAATAATTGCCTTCAGCCTTTTCCCCACAGCGAGAATATCACAGAAAGGCCTGTGCGTGTTTGCACATTCTTTGTTTGGCGTGCACCTGTAGAAAATGAGGTTTTTATACAAATATTTCAAAAAGAAACAGCAAGAACCTGCGTTAAGCTGCTGCTGAGTTTCCTTTTATCAGCTATTGATGGAAAAACAGTTTTTTTCTCTTTAGGAAGTTGAAGCATGCCGACACCTGTGCTTAGATCTGCTGGCTCCTGTAAACCACACGAATACATTTGCAGTTTGTTGTCAAACATTTTATGTAGTTTTTTTTTTTTTTTTTTTAAACTGCAATATTCACTGAAAGGCAAGCAATTTGCTCTCGTATGATCTAGGACTGTCATGGCTGTAGGAAAGCTCTGATATTTGCAATTTGGTCCTAGAAAAATACATTTTAGGCAATGTAATTATTGCTCAAATAATGTTGGATTTAAGTATATGAACTAAATGCATGCACTTACTGTCTCAGGAAGTAAATAATCTTCAACGTAAAGTGTCGGTGAAAGTTCTAATTTTCAAAGTAAAAGTATCAAGAGTTTTTTGTACTTTTGTACTTTCTTGTAAAAAAGTCAGTGAAGATTCTCACTCATCTAGGTGTTGTAATCAGGAGGTGGAGTCAGAGCAACTGGACCTAAAAATGTCTTATTTCTAAACGTTTCACTGCTGCACCACTCAGACCGATGAATCCACTTTGGATGAGCAGCGAAATGTTTAGAAGGAAAGCATTTTTAAGTCCAGCCGCTATGACTCCACCTCAAGACGGAAATAAGTTGTGAACATTTTATTTGATTAAATATATTGAATAAATTAAGAGTATCCTTTGTTTATTGCGGGAGTTGCCTCGATAGGTCAAATCCACAAAGTAGAACTGTAGATGTTTTAAGGCAGTAAAACGTTCTACACTTTTCTCAGACATGAACATTTTCACACTTTTCTCCCTTAAATTTCAAGCCTTCACAGAAAAATGAGTCCAGTTTTATAGAATGACAACAAAGATAAAAAAATGTCTGAAGATTTGGCAAACTGAGGAGATTGATTGACAAGGTCAACGGCCAATCAGGACCCAGAATGCACTGTTGGAAAATAAATGGGGGGGGAAAAGTGGTAGTCATCTAAACTTTGAGGATGGAAAAACTGTGGAAAGTATTTTCAGGATTTACTCTTAAATGATCTAAACCAACAATAATGTTTATGGGTGAATTGACGTGAATTTGGTTTTGAGCTATTAGGAGTTTTTGGTTGGTTGAGAATTATGCGGTTTGCGTGTATTTGATCTAGTTTATACACAATTGATACATAAATCTTACGCAAGTCGGTGTGTTTTTTGCTAGATGCGTACACAAATGTGTGGCTTTCCACAACCTTTTTACCTAGGTCCTTGTTTGTCTAATGGAGTTTTCACGTTTTCATGTACCACCGATAAATAACCTGTATCGCGTAGACAGCACACATATTACGTTCACGTACGTAATATACGCACAAATTGCTAAGGAATTCCATATAAACAGCGCAGTTCATGCTTTACGTTGATTTACGTGTTCTTTGCGTGGTATATTTGTACTTTTGTTGTTTTAAAGTGGTTCATTCGTGATACATCTGTGAAATTTTTATGTAAAGAACCACAACTTTTCTCACTTTTTCCACATATGTTCATGTGTGACCAATTTTCATCCGTGCAAAATGCGCAAAATGTCCGTAGTAGCTGTGACACGGCCTTTAGATGGGAAGTCATTGATCCCGATTTGGGAATCCACAGCTCTAGTATTTTCTCTGGTGGCTTGCTCTTCATTGCAGCCACTTTTCCTGCTGATCCACATGGAAATAAAAAGCTTATTCCTCCCTTTTCTGTCTGTTTAAACTCACAGTAGATGCTTGAAGCAGCTCGCTGATGATGGGCTCTTAGAAGGCATCATTAAAAGGATTTGCTGTTACAGTGATGGATGCGTGCGACGCCGAGTACGTGCACGGACGGACCAGAGCGGAGAGCAAAGCGCTGCTCGCCGCTTCTCTGTGGATGCGTTTCCGTCCGTCAGCCACGTCTGCTCACACTCCAGAATGTGTGTGGACGTCCCCCTAATGAAGAAGTTGGAGCATCTTCTTCCTCGCCGAGCACTGCCCTGCACCCCCCCATAAAATGATGGATTGAATGGGGGGGGTTCATTAATAGATAGCAGCTTCTTTAATAAATGCAGTCATTAGCAGTGTTGTGGTGGAGTCTTTCTGCATTTTAGAAGCTAATCAAGCCGCTTCTCACATCCCTGCAGGTTTCAGCATGTTAGGAAATTGAATTGTTTTATCTGTCTTTGGAGATAGCATGGATTTCTGTTTTTTTTCCCTTTAAATGCTTACAGATAAATTAAAAAGATATATTATGTTTCCTCCTTTAAAATTTACCTTATTAATCCTATAAACAAAATGATTTAGTTTTCCTTTTATAAATGTCCCAAAAAGGCAAAGTGCTCATTAGTTTGTGGTTTCGTGAAGCTGAGCTATCACTATAAGCTTTAATTGCAAAACTGGGGAAGGAAGGAAACAAGTAAACATGGCAATATTTAAGAGTTTCTCCTGTTTTTCTGGTCTGTAGGTGCTGCAGCACATCCTGAATCCCGCTTTCCTCTACAGCTTTGAGAAGGGAGAAGGCGAGCAGTTACTGGGACCTCCCAACCCTGAAGGGGACAATCCTGAGAGCATTACCAGTGTCTTCATCACCAAGGTACAGACGAGTGTCCGTCTTTGCCGATGACCTCTTCCTTTAAGCCTTGGTCACAGCTGGGCGTCTGTGGGTGCAAAATAGTCAAACCTGGATAGGGGAAACAGGTATGAAATGTAGACCGTTCGGAGAGCCCTTAGAGAGAAGTCTGTGAAGAACACATTTCCCCATTGTGGGATAAATAGTCAACTTATTTATTTTTCCAATCACTTAAGTTATTATGGCTAAGGCTATGCTATCAGCTTTTTTCTCTATTTTAGTTGTGCTTGGATTTAAAACTCATGTTTTGTTTTTCTTTGACTCACTTTACATCCTCTTATTGAGATATGTCCTCATTAATGAGCATATTTAAAGAGGTATCGACGTCCCTTTTCTTAGTTTGTCTCCTTCTCCCTCCTTTATTTGATCCCATTTCATTCATCGGGCCAGACAATAATTCCTGGTGTAAATGTCACCGTGTGACTGTACCAAAAGGTCAGCATGTTTGTTTGTGCCGTGGGGGCCTTCATCACTAACAGCAGCTCTAATGGCTGCTAATGGCTCCTCATTTCCCCCCTTTTCCACTCTCTATGTGAACGAAGCCTTCCTTTCTGTGCTCTTTAGCTTTCAATGGATATAGAACGCGTACGTTGTTTCTCAATTCAGATTGCCAGTGGTTTAAGCAACGTATGCAAACGTGAAGGCAAAAAAACAAAAAGAGCACAGTTATCAAAGAAAAATATGCTGACATGTGGAATCTTAAGGAAAGTTTTGGCCGATCAGCAGATTTCATGTCAGGTAGAGAGTTATTGATCTTCATGATGTTGGTGTTCATCAAACGGTAGAAATCTCTTTCCTGCTCATTATTAACAGAACTTCAGCTGCATTATTAGGATCAGCCTCACAAAGCGTTTTCTACACACTTTCATGAATAAAAGTCTAAATGTATAAAAGAATTGACAAAAAAAGGCTTGTATAGACATGTTTAATGGAACAGATGAAAAAGCATATTCCTCTTGGAATTCATAAATATTTCTGCCACTTTGCGCTAAACAAAGACTTTCTCAATGTTCAGTTTTATCTGGATCCATTCACTAATATGAGTGAATATTATCTGCAAAACTATGATTGTTTGGGCTAATTTAAAAAAAATAAACTTGATCAATTGATGGGTCAGGAAGACCGAGTACCTTGCGCCAGATATATTGACAAAAGCCCAAATCATTTATATTGATCATGGACTCTTCACTGATGTTTAATGCCTTGATGGGATTCATTAAGATCACATCCAACACTGCAGATGCTATTTTTTCCTAAAGATGAAAAAGATTTTAGATTCATAAGGTAATGTTACGTTTTTATTTGTATTTAGTTAAAAAACGATAGATTTATTCAGCAAATTTCTATTCTCAATGGTTTTTTTGGGTATGAAAACATTTTTTTTTCTTTTTTTACAGAATAGGTGACCTTAACTGAACAGAGGAGATATTATTTCATTAAAAAGAAAAGCTGTTTTCTATGACAGAGTATAAAGGCCCACCATAAAGGGGAAAAAAGAAATTATTATTTGAGAATAAACAAATAAAAATATGAGAGAAAAGTCAAATATTTACGAGAATAAAGTAATAAAAGTAGTATTTCCTTTAGTATTCTTGTGAAATCTCTGCTGCAGTGACTGCTTAAGAGACACTTTACAGCTTTCATACTGCATTTTTTGTTTTTTCTTTTTGTTTTTTCTTGCCTCTGAAATGTATAACTTTATTTTTGTAAATTCTTAATTTATAACTATTTTGTAATTTTACTCTCGAACAATATTGACTGTTTTTTATTTGCCTAAAATGTTGACTTGTACCTCATAATTTTTGGACTTTGTGACTTTTTTTAAGCATTTTTTACAACTTCATTCTCACAAAATATTGACTTATTTGTCATAATTCTATTGTTTTATTTTCCTAAATTGTTTTTTTATTGTAGCCCTAATACTTCGTTGTAGTTTTTATCTATAAAAAGTCAGAAAAAAATCTCTGGATTTAACGAATGTCTATATAGCATTCTTTTTAAATAAACATTATTTTTGATTGATCTGTCAATTAAAAAACACTTTCTTCCACCTTTTTCTCCAGGTGCTGGACCCCGAAAAACAGGGTGAGCTGTTGGACTCGCTGCGGATTTGCCTGCTGCAGTTCTCCACCCTGTTGGTGGAGCACGCGCCCCACCACATTCATGACAACAACAAGTCCCGCAACAGCAAGCTGCGGCGCCTCATGACCTTCGCCTGGCCGTGCCTGCTGCCTAAAGCCTGCGTGGACCCTGCCTGCAAATACAGCGGACACTTGCTTCTAGCGCACATCATTGCAAAATTTGCCATCCACAAGAAGATAGTCTTACAGGTGAGCTGTGGGAGGAACAAAAACGGAAATGAGAAGAGAAAGGGCAAGGAAGTAAGTTTGTTTTTATGTTCTATGTAGGTATTCCACAGCCTTTTGAAGGCCCACACCATGGAAGCCAGGGCTATTGTCCGTCAGGCCATGGCCATCCTGACCCCAGCGGTGCCGGCCCGAATGGAGGACGGCCACCAAATGCTGACCCACTGGACTCGAAAAATCATCGTGGAGGAAGGACACACGGTCCCACAGTTGGTTCACATCCTGCATCTTATAGTGCAGCACTTCAGGGTGAGCCAATTTACACATATTCTATGTATTTTATACATAGAATTACCGGTACGAAGCCCATTGAGACAACTGTTGTTGTGAATTTGGGCTATATAAATAAAATTTATTGAATATACGTATTAATGACATAAATCTTGTGCAGTTGTGCGTGATTTTTGTTAGAGGCATACGCGAATTTGTGTCTTTCCACGTATGTCGAACAGACTTTTCATGCATGAACCACCCATGTATAACCTTAATATTGCAAATACGGCGCACAATTACATATTTGATACACGAATCACTAATGAATTGCATACAAGCCAGCGGTTCACGTTCTACATTGATTTGCGTGTCCTTTGCGTAGTTTATTCGCACTTCTGTTGTTTTAACGTGGTTCGTTTGTGATACATCAGTAGAACTAAAACTTCTCTCACTTTTTCCACGTATTTTCTGGTGTATATTCGGGTGTATATTCTGTACGACTAATTTTTTCCTGCGCAATATGTGCAAAATAGCAGCGGCTGTTTGACACGGCCTGTAGATGCGACCGGTCCTCTCTACGGCCCTCCATGGGCCCAGACAAGCCAAAAAGCTGCGGCGGCCGTCCGGCCGTCCGTGAATAAGCCTTAAAGGAAAGTATTGAAAGGGCAGTTGCTGCTTTTGTGTTCACAGACAGGATTTGTGTCTGCTGGCAGCTCGCTGCTGACTATAGCAGGGAGAGAACAACAGTGAACCTAATTTCGCTGATTACCTGAGTGCCTCTTAACAAGGCCTCGTTGGAAAAGTTTCTCTGTGAGCTGTAGTCACCATTGTTCCCGCGCCGCGTTGTCTCTTAATTACCGTCTGTTGCTTGCATTTGCATTAAAGACGATCCTTTCTAATTGGCGCAGCCGTCATATTTGTGAAGCCGCTAACAGGCGGGCATCATTTTCCTTTACTTCTGACCATCCTGCTTTAACTTCAAAGAGCCTTTTTAGCCCGTCACAGTCTTTTAGTGCGAGACTGACATTTCCCCTCAGCTTCCCCCTCTGTCTCTTTGACAGGCCACTCTCCCTGGGCCAGATGACTAATCTAATGTAATCACATCTGCATAATTACACTGGGGAGGAGATAATGACAGACAGATGAGACGGACGAGAGTGTGTTTTTGATGAAGTCATACACAGACGGGTCTGCCTGCGCACGTGATGGACAGGGCTTAGCCGCTCCGTCATTAAAGTCCTGCTCCGTTGACTATAATTACCCCCAGTGTGAGGAGCTTAAATATTCTTCCGCGCTGAAGGAAGATTGCAGATAGACATCTAATCTTTGGTGCTTCGCATGCGTTTGAGGGTCCGAGTTGAGTTTTCAGAAGCTAAGTGACTCTTTGAGTCTGACGCTCGCGGATGCAAGTGTTCAGGACCAAGTCTGAACCACGTCCTTGAAACTAATTGAGTATATGATGTCCTAGTTTGAATGTTCAGACTCAGTGTTGGTGCAGAGTCCCAGAGGAATGGTGGAGCCCATTTCCTCTCATGTGTTTCACCCCAAATCTTGCAGAAGATGCTTAGTTTGTAAGGAAATTACAGCTTTTTGATTAATTACCTTATTTCTTAATCATCTAGAATTGTATTTTTCAGTTTATATCTTTACAAAATGTATGCATAGTTTGAGAAGACTAAAAAACATTACTGCAAAAGCGGAATTTATGTATGTAAATATGGCTTAGTAGTTGCTAAGGTGATAGAAAGCAGTTCTATTCTGAGAAGACTTCATAAAACAAGAGAAGGACTGTTTATCTTGTTTAAAGTTTTGATGTTGTTAAATCAATAAATGATCAGATTAAAAAAGGGGTTTGATGAAGTCAGTCTTTTTAGGTTCCTAGAAAATCTGAATACAACTCTTTTAATTTAAAAAATGAGAGTGGAGTCAGCCTCCAACTGACCTGTTGTGTAACCCTTTAATGCAGTGTTTTTCAACCAGTGTGCCGCGGCATCTCCAGGAAATCAGCTCTTTGTTCATTCAAACAAACCCTGATAAAACACTGAGTAGTTAGGAATATGAAAGATCATAAACTCCTTTTTTCTTTGTGTTTATTTGATTCTATTAAAGAGATTTTGATAAGAATGGCGGTACCGCGATTTAGCCTTAGCGTCAGCTGTTTTTGGAAAAGTCCCGCCCCTTTAACTGTCTCCACCAATCCTTCTTGGAGGCTTAATCACACGTCATCGTTAAAGTGACAGCGGCTCAGACATCATGTTAAACGTCTTGTAACAACAACGAACACACATCAAACAGTTTTAAAATCTTTTAACTTAACTTTTATTACATCTTTTAGAAAAAACAGCTTCCAGCTTTTTCTGCCACAATTATCACAAAAATATATGTGAGATCATGGAGGGACTGTAGATCAAAACAGACTATGAGTTTCTCCTTTTTTTTTAATTTTTATTTCCAGATGCTGGTGTGCCGCAGGATTTTTGTCAAGGTTAAAGTGTTCCGTGGCTCAAAAAAGATTGAAAAACACTGCTTTAATATCTAAAACAAAAATTAGAGACTGAATAATATTATCTCATGTTTTTACAACAGTTCTGTCGCTGCATAATGTGTTTCCAATGCACAATATTTGTTTGAAAATCTCTTATTGATATAGGCAAAAGCATTAAATGAAGGCTTGCTGTCCCTACTTGAACCCAAACCTTTGTCTTGAAGGTGTACTACCCCGTCCGCCATCACCTGGTGCAGCACATGATCAGCGCCATGCAGCGCCTGGGCTTCACTCCCAGCGTGACCATCGAGCAGAGGAAGCTGGCCGTGGACCTGGCTGAGGTGGTGATAAAGTGGGAGTTGCAGAGGATCAAAGACCAGCAGGTGAAAGCAGCTCCTCCTCCTCCAGCATCTACAACATCACCATTTATTTGGGAATCTTAAAATGTGGATGTGGAGACATTTCTTGGACACAAACCGTTTCAAAGTGTCAAAAAAAAACAGATTCGCTGATTTATTTGAAACAAAAATTGAAATGATAGTTTACGGTAATTTAAGTAAAGAAATTATTAATGTTTTGATTTATTTTCAAATCATTCCCAGTAGTCTTTTTATCTAGGACATAGTTTCTGCAGTGGTAGGAGTTCTTCAGAAATTCTGCTGGGAAGGTGCAACCCCACCCCCCTTCCCATTACCCATAACAGAAAGTTATGAGATAGTTTTTCTTTATCATTTAAATGTTGGTTCAGGAATCTATTTGAGCTTTTAGCTTCATCCTTAATAATTCTCAGATATTTTGTTCAGAGATGCATAAAAAGTCTGAATTCTGTTCATCCATATAAATGTCTGCCATTGATCTCTCATTCATCTTCCTTTGGCGTTGCAGCCGGAGTCTGAGGGCGAGGCAGTGGCGGGTGAAGGGACCAGCGGGGGAGCCGTGAAGAGGGGGCTGTCCCTCGATGCCACCGCCGCCGCCGCCGGTCAGGACGTTAAGAGATTCCGCACTGCGGCCGGCGCAGCCTCCACGGTGAGCTCAACCTGCAATTAATCAGAGTGTTGCTGTAATTAACAGCCTCAATGTCTCTTAACTCTTAGCGTGCCGCCCATGTCTTTACTCTGCTGTGCCGTAAACGGCCCAATGAAAGGAAAAAAAGCCTTTATGGAAACCTTCACTAGAATTCTTTTGAGAAGTTTTCCTAAAAACCTGCTACAGTTTCAGTTGATTATCAGATTACACGTTACAGATTCACTTGATTGCTCCCAAAATCAATTTTCATCTTTATAGTTCAAGTCCAAGCTTATGTTGTCACTTTGCTCTAATCGCAACTGTATTGCAGACAAAATGTCTGGGGCCAGAACGTCGATATGTTCATAATTACTGTACAATTAATACCAGCAGATGCCCCTCCGACCTCTCACTGCCCCCCTGCTGCCCCCCCCCCCCCCCCTTAATCATATATCCAGATGGCCATGTTAGAAAAAGAAGAACTATCGACATCTATAGCCCGTGTCATTCTGCTGCTACGTACAATTTGCGCCTATTGCATGAATAAAAACGTGAAAATACATGCAAAAAGTGAGAAAAGTTGTCGTCTATTATATCAAATTTTCACATATTTATCAGGAATGAACCACTTTGAAACAACGTGAAGGAATAAACCACTCAAAGAACATGTAAACCTGTGCTTCATTGAATTTCTTCACTTTGACATTCAGAGAGCAGAAATCAAATCGCGTCAGCACCATGGTCAGCTCCCACCGTGGCCCCTCATGATGCTTTGTTTTAATTCACCTGATCTGCACCAGTTCTAAGTCACAGGAAGCCTGGGACAAGGGCCCGGCACACGTCCGGACTCGCATCGGCACCCGCCGTCCTTTCCCACCTCCCGCCAGAGACCTGACGACCCCCCCCCCGCCTGGACAAGCCAGATGCTGCGAGTTCTCATATATTTCTGGTTTCAGGCGTTTGGTCGCAGTCAGTCCATGCCAGGAGCGGAGAACCTGCTCAACAAGCCCGTTGAGAAGCAACACACGGACACTGTTGTCAACTTCCTCATCAGGATTGCTTGCCAGGTAAGATCTCCACGGGGTTTTCTCACACATTATTTAGGCATTTCTGTTCAAATGAAAAAATCTAGATTCATATTGGTCAAAACTTTGTTTAAAATTAAAAAGAGATAGGTTAAACATGTATGAGAATTTTTGGAGATATACAAATATTTTAAGATCATACAGGTTTCTAAAATGAAATCCTCTCAAAAGTCAACAAACATAAAGATTTCAAAGTGTTTCCTCACACAGCTGTCTCTTTGTCATAGTGGCAGCTTGGACTTTGGTCAGACGCCTGAAGGCACACTTCTGAGAACCCCCCACAGGGGGCTTTATTCTCACTCGCTCTTCCAGCCATCTCTGTATTTATCTCTGTTTATTATAATGTATTCTATCGTGACCTCTCCAAAGATCCTAAGCGCTCCTTTCTGATACCAAGCTGGTCTCTTCTGAAGAATAAGAAAAAGATAAAAGGAAGTCCAAAACCAAACCTGGCATCCGTTTTCATTGATAATGCCAAGAATGATGATCTGAACGATGCTGCAGAAGCTGCTGACGGATAGTTCTCCTTCTGTTTTAAGACAAAAGCCTGTTGCCATAGATACCAGCTCTCCTTCTGCTTTGACCAGGTGAACGACAGCACCAACGTCGCTGGCTCTCCCGGGGAGCTGCTGTCCCGCCGGTGCGTTAACCTGATGAAGACCGCCCTCCGGCCCGACATGTGGCCCCGCGCCGAGCTCAAGCTCCAGTGGTTTGACAAGCTGCTAATGACCGTGGTGAGACGACATCTGGCATCAGCATGATTGAAAAAACACAGATATGGCAAAATGTCTCCTGATTATGTCGTCGCACCTCTTAAGGGCGACGCCAAAATCCATGCAATGGTATTAGAGCTCCTCTGAACAGATTTACGGGATCTGCAAAGTCATCAGCATCATCCGAGGTTTTCTTTTAGACAGTGTTGAAATATCAGGAAATGCTGTAAAATGATGAAGCACTTTAAGGTTTATGGTTTTAAAAAAAAAAAAAGTATTTTATTCTCTATACATAAGTTAAAATATTAAAAAAAAGGTCATTAAATAAATCTGACAGTGTTTCTGATGTTTATACTAAGGACGTCCCGATTCAATCACACGATCAGAAACAATTAGGATATTTGTTTAATTCTCATCATTTATGATCAGCACTATATATTTCAAGCTCATTATTCCAAGTAAATACTCTATTAAAAGTCTGCATGTCATGAGCAGATCACCACATTTTATAAAACGGTTGGAGTTTCATAAGGAGGCGCACAATCACAGTTTGGTAAAGTTAGAGAGATATTTACAGATTCAGACTCTAACTCTTTTAATAAACGTTCAAAACTGACTGCAAGTGTCTCGACTGGTTTGTTTTAACACAAACCGCAACCTTCAAAGGCATTTTAAAAGAAAGAAAGATTTAGTTTTGCATTTTTTTAATGAGAAATGAACTGAGAGACAGGAGCGACACGCTGCCAAGGGACAGTCTACAAAGTGCAAGCTCCGTGAAAAGTGATCCAGAAAAAAAATCCATAATGTACCAATGAGAGTGGTTTTCTTTTTATTTTCAACTGTGGTATGTACAGCAAAATGAAAAAAAGAAAAAGATAGAAGGTTCCTAAAAACATGCTCAGAAATTAGGAGTTTGAGAACCAAAAAATTCCTGAAAAATAATAAACAGATCTGACAGATTTATTAAAGTTTGGATGAAACTCCTGATGTTTTTTTCTAAGCCATAACCAGCTGACTGAAGTTCCCTGGAAAGTTTTAGGCTTAAGCTCCGCCTGAGTGCCTGTTTTATCTCCTCTGAGTCCTTTGTCCATTATCTATAATACACAAAGTGAGGCACCAACAGCAATAATGGCAAAATAATGACAGTGGAGAGATAACCGGGGTCGGTCTGTGTTGGTTTGTGCCTTCTCATTTAAACTCCATCCCTCGCTCATCCACTGCCACCGTGCCTCTCTGCGTATCTCTTTGCCTTTGTGGTGTCTAACCACTTCCCTTCTTCATCTTTCCGTTTTTGAATCCATCTTTTGCTCTCGCGCTGGTCTCTGTGGTGTTTCTGTGGCGTCTTTGTACGGGGAAGGTTATCGCCACAAGCCGGTTGTTTTCCTGCACGTTTCTTGCTCTCTTTCGGGGATCGCTTCATCGGCCGGGCCTTTCTCTCCCTGTTTTCACGTCCCGCTGGGGATGGCCTGACTTAAAAAAAAAAAAAAAAAAAGAGAGAAAAAAAAAAGCCTTTCTGAGGGTCTTATGCAGATGCGTGCTCTTCCAGCCCCTCGGGGATTCGCTCTACCTGCTCAGCCGTCTTACTCAGACTAATGAACAATGCTCCAAATCGGATTACCTTTTATTATCTCATTGTATTGGCATGGCAGTGATTAAGAGTCGGGGAGAGTGGCTGACGGGGGTCGGATGAGGAGCGTAAGAGGAGACGCGCATAAACATGCAGAAAATCCCAAACTCAATCACGTCGTGTTTGTGCTCCATCCAGAACAGGCTCCGGTTCTGCTCATACGAATCAATACAACCCTAATGTCTACCAGGAACCTTATCACGGGAGCTACCATGTTCATTAGAAAAGGTTAGAGCCATGGATCTGTTCGCGATGATCCTTCTGGCCCTATCATTGTAAACCTGGATTGCAGTTTAGACAAATTAGGCTATTGATTTCTGATTAAGCTTCTATCACGACGGCTTGTTTTACATGTAAAAAAAGCACTCCGTGTTAACTCTTTGGAAACTAGAGCCTAAAACTTTGTCTTCTTCTAAATTTATCTCTGTATTTTCAATTTAAAAGACTACTTGCTTGCTTATCTGGTGTTGTTTTAATCAGCACAAGCTCGCCTGTTTTGTCATTTTTCTACGTTTTATTCACTCACCAGATATTAAATCATACAAAAACTGAATAACCCGTCTGGAAAGAATTGTTTGATTTTGCTGTGGAAGCCCCGAGTATGTTCAGCTAACCATTTTTACAACGTTGAATGCAAGTGTTAGGAGTCGTTTTATAAAACTAAAAGAACAAATGTTTCAAACAGACTAATTTACATTTTTTTGAATGAAAATGCAAAAAAAAAGAAAAAAAACTCCTCGAAATTCACAGATTTCTTTGTCCGAGATAAATAAAGAGATTCTGTTCAGCTGAACACAGGGGGAGATGTCAGGCTTCACACCTCCTTGATGTGACCTTTCTTGTGTTGTTAGACAGGCAGTGTCTGTATTTCAGTCTGACTGTGCGGCTTTAGCTTCCCAAAACATTTGAATTAATGTCAATTTTCCTTAATATCTTAGTGGAATAGAATTTTAACTCTACTCTTTTGGAGTAGAGATTGATCAGCTGGATTTGACTTTCGTGGTGAATTGTGCAGTTTGCGCAATTTTTAGACGCCGCTGGTGCTGTTCTTGAAAGATCTGGCCGCTCCTCATCCCAACATAAAATAATGATCGGTTTTCTTGTTATATTGGATTTCTAATAGCTCCGCCCGGCCCCTGTGGCTGGTCCTCTGTTTTCATGCGAAAACGCATCAGTCAGTGGCAGAGAGTTAACCACCACGTCTCTTTTTAACATCTTAGGAACAGCCAGCACAAGCCAACATCTCCAACATCTGCACCGGACTGGAGATCCTGTCCTTCCTGCTAACGGTGCTGCAGTCCCCCGCCATACTGGCCCACTTCAAGCCGCTGCAGCGAGGCATTGCTGCATGCATGACCTGCGGGAATACCAAAGTTCTGCGGGCCGTCCACTCCCTCCTCTCTCGCCTCATGAGCATCTTCCCCACTGAACCCAGTAAGTAAGCAACCCGGAAGATCTGCTCCCTGCTTTGTTGGTGGAAGCCATCCAGTCTCATCTGTCAAAACCAAAGCAACAAAATCATTTTCTAATACTAAAGATTGGAATTCTTCTGATTTATTTGTCTGCACACATTCTCAGACTTGAGCTCTTGAGTCTTTATGAAAATGTAATCAGTTCTGTTCACACCTGAGGCCTAGAATTCAGCTCCTGGTTCAACCCAGTAACACCGAATCTTTAGATCCAGTCCATTGACTACCATAACTCTTCAACCATTTACGCAATTAACACAGTTCCAGCTAAATGTACTTAGTGGCTGTGTGGTATAACCTTAAAGGCCAAACTTTTATTTAAATCTTTTTGATTAATGGACCGATTTTTCCTGTGGCGGAACTCCTTCATCACACAGAAACGTCGTCTTAGATGGTTCAAGCTGAAATACAGTGGTCTCTCGTTTATTGCATGGGTTATGCTCTAAAGAAAACCCGCTGAGTAGGATTACAGATATTTCATGGCTGTGAAACCTGCCATCTATGTGCATTTTGGTTTGCTGGAAACACAATAATTGCATAAAAGGTTTTTCATAAAAGAACACTTTGGTGCAGCGGATCTGGTGATGTCTTTTTTTTGGCTGTCATGTGTTTGTTTGTGAGCTGTTAATCGGTTTAAGACTACCACTTCATTATGTTTGGGCTTTATTTTTGCCAGACTTGATGATTACTTACGGCTGCAGTGAACTGTGGTCATAACTGATATCGTTGACAAATGACGGAAGAATAGACACGGCAGGAGTTTCAGTTCAGGTTCCAAGTCTAAATCATGTAACATATGGTTTATGGTTCATTTGCAAAACTTTAATTTTTTAAACATAAATAATCTGAAATATTTTCTGCTGCAAAATGGAGACTTACTGGTTGCTTTGCAGAGAAGTGTATAATTCTAAAAGTTTAAAATGTTCTCAAGTTTTAATTTCATTTTACAAATAAATCAATATCCCCACCTTTTCTTTTGGAGATTTTAAACAAACAAATAAATGCTGAAATGGCTATTAAATCTTTCACTTTTTACAGTTTTATGCTAAAGAGCAGGTTTTCAGACGTTTTTTTTCTTCAGTGATGCGAATATTGTTTTTTTTTTTTTTTTCAGGCACGTCCGGCGTGGCGTCCAAGTATGAGGAGCTGGAGTGTCTGTATGCAGCTGTGGGTAAAGTCATCTACGAGGGGCTCACCAACTATGAAAAAGCCACGAGCAACACCAACCCCACACAGCTTTTCGGTAAGACCCAATGTCCAGCTGTCTTATCATTTCATTAACGTTGGATACACCCTGTTCATGGAGAAAAGTCACTTCCTCTTATATCTTTAAAATCAAGAGACCTCCTAAAAGTCGTCAAACGTGTGAGCAAGGAGTTAAAAGACAAGCTGAGAGACACTAACATCTGGTTTGTTTAAACTAAACGCCAGCAGAGTAGAAAAAAAGGTCCATTCTGCATGGTCAAATATTACCATTATCCCAAAGAGCTGCAGTTAAAGCTTACATTTTGTAAGTAGAAGGAGCTTGTTTTATGGCACTTCTTAAAGAAGTTTGAATAAATCCTCTCATTCGCTGATGTGATGTTTCCTTCACGCCAGAGGTTTCCATTTTAACATCTGTTTCCCACCTTAAACGCCAAGAACTAAGTACAACATCACTCATTCTATCTCCTGCCCTCGCTGCAGTAAAACATTGACTCCCAATACTTTGTCGAGTGTTAAGAATGAGCCGCAGCTGCATGTCTGCTAGCGTCCCCTGAAGAAAGAGCGTGCGTTCTGCCACGCCATCGCGCTGACACCTTTTTGTGGCGCTCACGCTCCTTTTTCCATTTATCTTCAAAGGAACGCTGATGATCCTGAAGTCAGCCTGCAGTTATAACGCCAGCTACATCGATCGCCTCATCTCCGTGTTCATGCGCTCGCTACAGAAGATGGTTCGGGAACACCTGAGCCCCCAGCAGGCCAATCCGGGGGTGACTGAGACCAGCACAGGTGCGTCTGTGGATAGATTTTAGAGGAAAAACATGGATCACAGTCATAACATCTGTTTTTTTTTGTTTGTTGAGATTTTAAATATGTAAATGTTCAAATGAACTTTGAATTGAGTTTTTCTCACAGAAGAACACTTTCTCATGAATATTCTTTGCACCATTGCCATCCTGTCTGAAATGCAGAGCTTTAAAACCTGAGCGACTGAACGTCATCCTGCTAGCAGATTTATGATTATGATTGTTGCGTATCATGACTGCAAGAGACTTCAGATGCTATCGGTCCTTCAAATGGGTCCTTAATGGCCGTATCGGGAAACGCTGACATTAGCCTCCTCTGTGGACAGTTAGAGTCACTAAGACCAGCGAGGCTTTTACCTCTAAAGATTCTTCAGCTTTCAGTGATTCAATAACTCCGTCAGTTCCACCCGCACGGCTGTTTTGAAGCTTTTAAGGTCCACTCCGATGATGAAAGCATGTTTTAACATGTTCTTGTGATGATGGACGACATATAGAAAGAAAATTCAGATTATTTTGGGATTTTTAAAGCATGTCTTTATTCAAATCGTTGTGAATCGAAAGCAGACGAAGTGAGCAGTTGACTGGGACAAAAGCCCCATGTTCTGTTCCATTCTGCAGACGACTTTGCTGTAAGGAACACTTAGAAGCTTTCATTTTTGTCTAAAAAAGAACAACAGCGCGCCTTTTAACTCCGGGCGCCTTATATCTGGATTAATCAACGCAATTTCAGACATACATGTCGTGAAAGTGTCAGGATTTTAATGTGTTTTAAACAAGTTTAGGTTCTGTTGTGACTACAGTAATGCGGACTGTATTTCGTTTAAGTATTGCCAACAAGGTTGGGAGTTGGCGTAGTCACAGTAACGTTGGTTTTAGCCGTATCGGTTACAGGGGGTGGCGGGTATTGTGAATATGCTAGTGCTAGGCTAGAGCTTCTAAGGGCCGGTTTATACTTCAAAGCGATTTGAATTTCCTGCTAAAATACCGACCTTCACTCACAGACGGAGATGCAGAGAGAGACAGACAGCTAGATAGAAAATAGAGCAAGGGACTAAAACCATCTATCTTAAATCTTATATCTTGCAATTTGCCCCCCCTTTCTTAAGTATATATTTTTTTCCGCCTGCTTCTGTTTAGTGGGCGAACGCATCTCTTCCTCCTCTGCTTTTTGTGTGCCAGCATGTTCGCATCAAGTGAATGGGCAAGATGTTGTCAAAAATAAACGCCAGAGACAACTTGAAAAGTATAAACGCCACTCTGGAGTTCGTCAGAGTTCTCCTGGACTGTTGCAAGCAAATCCAACTTCAGTAGAACTAGGCCGCGCCATTCTGGAGGCAACTGATGTGATGGCTGACTGTGAAATATAAACGTGTAGCGTAGGGCTGCACGATGTGAGGAAAATTCACGATATGCGATATTGGAGATTAATATTGCGATAACGATATAATTTGCGCTAAATAAACAAATAGCAAAATAACCAAAAACATCATTCCCATTTCCTTGCAACAGTTTGAAAATTATACTCCAAATGACCCTCGTCGACATAGGTGACAAACATCTAACATAATAGGCCTCCATCCGATTGGTCAACAACTTGAAGTGTCCATCTGATTGGTTAAATGCATAAAGGGATTTATTTGATTTGTTAAATGCTTCAAGCTGCCATGAGGTTGTTTTAACACATTTAAGGTTTACGATTTATTGCGATTTCCGCCGTCTTTTGCGATATGCATATTGCAGAGCTGGATATTGCGATAACGATAAATTTGTGGTATATTGTGTAGGCCTAGTGTAGCATGTCCCAGATAAGTTCTAGAGTGACTGTGAACTTGAAATTTAAGACACTTAATGCGCCTTAAATATGACATCAGTTCAATAATGACTCCCTATAGTGTGAAAAATATGGACAGATCTGATACTGCTCGCCTTTTTGGCGGACGGGGTTTGAGGGCCTGTAAGCTAGTGGGAGGGTGTAAACAGAGAGCTTTCCGTAATGGATGGCAGCAGTCCTGCCCACAAGTTAGAGGTGAATTTCTAGAGAATTACTGCCGCTCTACAGATCCTAGAAAATGAAACTTGTTTTTGAATTTTCTCTACTAACAGCACAATCATAATTAAAAGACCGTAGAATATGCTTTGAAAATAGATCAAAAGATGATCAAAACGCGAATTATAATCCAGGAAGACTTGAGAAAAGCAATCGTTATTGTTTGCTTTGGATGAAATGATGAAGATCAAAAAGAGATTCCTTCATCGTGGGTTGTTTAAGTCGGCGTCTTGTTTCCACAGTGACCAGCGAGTTGATAATGCTGAGTCTGGACCTGGTGAAGACTCGGCTGTCCGTCATGAGCATGGAGATGAGGAAGAACTTCATCCAGGTCATTCTCACCTCCCTCATCGAGAAGTCGCCCGACCCCAAAATCCTTCGCGCCGTTGTGAAGATCGTGGAGGAGTGGGTGAAAAACAATTCTCCCATGGCCGCCAACCAGGTGAGAAAGTTCCCGAAGCGGAGTCGACTCTTAAGGTCGCTGACAAACAACCAATGGGAACGCTCGACTCGGAGCAGGCGTGAACTGATGACTGACTCAACATTGTTTTTCTTTTTCTTTTTAAAGTTAAACATTTAGGGGAAAAACAACAACTAAAGCCCCATTTTTTTATCTGGGAAGGTTGATGATAGCATAAAGCACACAGAGATGTTCCTTCTTCCGATAAGCTGCGGGAAAACAAATGTTGCATTTTGTCAGTGTTGAGAAAAAAATCTGATTTCGATTCGTTTCCTCTTCTCACTTCCTGTTTCTTTTCCCCCTCAGATGCCAAACTTGCGAGAGAAATCCATCTTGCTGGTGAAAATGATGACCTACATTGAGAAGCGTTTCCCTGATGAACTTGAGTTAAATGGCCAGTTCCTTGACCTGGTTAATTACGTCTACAGGTAATTACTGCCATTCATCACATGGTCAAATGGCCACGCCATTAGCCAGCGGGCTGCCATTGAATCCGCTTTAGCAAGAGGGATGAAGGTCAGAAGGTCACGTTGCGGTTTGGCATGGGAGAGGTGCAAGAATAAAAACAATTCAAAGAGAGGAGGATGGGAGGTGTCAACAATGGGCGTGGCCGACGGAGTGCTGATGAACCAGAACTCTTTCCACTCACTTTAAACAACCTGCAACCTTTGCCTCTTAATCTCATCACATCAGCAAATATTCACTGTAAGACCATGATTGACAGCTGGGGATGGTAATAGAAAGATGAATCAGTTTTTCTCCCAATTCTTGTTGGAAAAACGGCTCAGCTTCAGAATAAGCAGGTCCTTTCATCCTCCTCCTTTTCTGTAATCCCCAGAAAGCTTCTGTAGAACAAAAGGAGGGTAACAACGACGATTGCTTGTTGAGTTTATTGATTACCAGCAGTAAAGCTGGGCAGTTTGGTAATACATTTCATCTACAAGATGGAAAATTTCCATTGTTTTATATGAAGCACTCTCATTTACGACGATGTGTGGTCCAGCTTTGCTTCAAAACATTCTTTATGCAGCAATCCAAAGCACCATAGGGGTTTGTAGACTGTATTTCAGACTAGAATAGTTTTGAAAACACCACATCCTGCTTTTCTTAAGCCTTTCAGAGCAAACTATAGCCGTGCATTTGATGATATATGGCACACTAAAGAACAATTTTTTAAATTAATTATTAGTTATTTTCTCAGCTCATTCTTCTACCCGGAAGTAAGACGACTCGATCTGAGGCTCCGCCTTTGACTCCTTGTGGGTGCCGCCCATTTCATGATGTCATCCTAGAGTCGGCCTCGGCAGCGTGTCTGCGTTTCTCGCACAAAAACAAATAACATCCAAACTTGTGCAAAGATGGATGTGCATATTGTGCATTCAAAATGACTGTGTTCAGCCGATCACCGCTAGTTCAGTGGAGAAAGTGGGTGTGTGTCTGTTAGCCAAGGGGCGGAGCTGGCAGCACAGACTCTTCTGAAAGGGGCGATTCTTCCCTTTCATACGTACTTGTTTTCGTGGGTTGGGAGGGGCAGACAGCAGGTTTTTTTAGAGGAATACTCAGAAATGATTATCAAAATACCACTTTGGGGTTGTTTTTTGTGTGGAATTAGCATTATAAAACAATGGAAGCCCCAAAAGAGTTGACTTTGCATAATAATGTACCCGTCAATCAACATGACTTGTACCCCAAAAATGTATGTTGTATCGACCTGTTTTCAAAATTAGACCGCGGCTCCCAAGAAAGTTGTCAAGCAAAAGTCGCCCAAAAAAGCGACGACATAAGCACCCCCCCCTCCATGTAAAAAAAAAGTGGACTTTTACAATGTCTTACTTTGAAAATTCTTTTAAATCTCATGAAGGGAAGACATTTTTAGTCTGTTTTGTGTATCATTTGAAAATTTCTTTTCCACGTGGCAACTTTATATGAGCTGTTCTTTTAATCAAACAGGATTGATATATATCATTATCTATATCAAAATGCAACATTTTGATCATAAAGTTTACATTTTAATCAAATTTAGGGTTTTACTACATTAACATTCAGGTGTTTGAACGAGAGACCATTTGATAGACAAGCAAACAGACAATTGTCTGAAGTGTAATACCTCTTTGTATGAATGTATAACTGCTGATTGTATTGTTGTGCATTATTCTTCCTTTGATTACTTGAAATAAACCATTTCAAACCAAAATCAATACTTTTAGCAGACCTGGAAAAAATACTGATAATCATTCATGTTGCAGCTTATTATTTCTGTCTAAAAAGTAATGCTAAGTAGCTTATCTTTTTTTTTTTTTTTTCAATAGAAGTAAGGGTTAATGGCCGACGAAGTGTGCATTATTACTTTTTAACGAACGGTTGCTTCCGCGAAGTGCGTTATAAAGTAATAACGCACACTTAGAAGGCCATTAACCCGCTTATACCATGGTCACTTACAAAAGCAATAAATATTAACCAGTTTTTAGTCCTTAATTCTTGTTTTTTTCCCCCCGATTTGGATCGCTTTTCTCACAAAAAGCGGACTATGATGCGCCGCATCACGTAGCAAATAGTCACGCAGCACCACCACTGCAGTCAAGATTCGGTAATATATATATGCTGATCTTTCCGATGGGTTGAATAAAACATCAGTTCAGAGAGAAAGTTCGCTTCTTACCGCTTGTTTTTGTCCAAATGATGAAGCTAAAGGTAGTTTTAAAGAATTCGGCGCAGTGATACAAAACATTTAACTAGCTGACCGGAACTTCTTTTTTCACCGTGGGGTTATCAGGTTTTAACGCACACCCAGCAGCCAATCAGAATCAAGTATTCACCCGGACCATGGTATAATAGAAGTTAATATTTCATATTTTATAGAGTTGTTCTAAAAGCTGTTAGATCACAAAGTTTAACTTTTGGGAAATTAATCAACTTTTCCTTTTCCTTGTTTTCATTTAAATATTTAATTGTAAAAACAAAGGTCATCCTGTTTTATGACAAAAGTAAAATGAAAGTGTTTCCTTGACTGATCCTGATGGATGAATGTTCCAGTAAATATTTCCAAATTAAACTTTACCTTTTATAAGGAAGTGGAAATACAAGTTCAAGTTAAAACATCTTCTAACATTTGTTATCTTAACATGAACTCTTCAGGGATGAAAGCCTCTCAGGAAGTGACATCACATCCAAGCTGGAGCCTGCCTTCCTGTCTGGCCTTCGGTGCACTCAGCCTCTAATCAGGGCCAAGTTCTTTGAGGTGTTTGACGCCTCCATGAAGCGCCGCGTCTACGAGCGGCTGCTTTACATTTGCTGTTCTCAGAACTGGGAGGCCATGGGCAACCACTTCTGGATCAAACAGTGCATAGAGGTAAAAGAACTTTTAAGTTACATAAATTCGTTTTTTTTTTTTTTTTTTTTAGGCTTATATGATGGGTTCTTTGTTTTGCAGTTATTACTCGGTGTGTGTGAGCGAAACACCATCATCGGCACCAGCTGTCAGGGCTCCATGCTGCCCTCCATCACCAACGTCATCAACCTCGCTGACAGCCATGACCGCGCTGCCTTTGCCATGGCGACACACGTGAAGCAGGAGCTCCGTGAGCGGGAAAACAGCGAGACGAAGGAGGAGGTGGGTCACATTATTTTTTTAAAATGATCCCGTTAGAAGAGTGTTTTATACTTCAATCTGTGGATGGATTAGAAGATTTATCTGTGGAATCCGGATGTGTTACCATTAATCTTCAATTACCAAGAGGCAGCACTCTCTTAATGTCATGTAAAGTTCCTTTTTAAGCAGCAATTAGTCCATCCAGTGAACTAAATGCCAATGCTCTTCAAATGGACTATAGGTTTCTCCCCGATTTCCTGTTGCAGGATGTGGAGATTGATATAGAATTAGCACCAGGGGACCAGACTGCCATTCCCAAGACTAAAGAGCAAGCAGAGAGAGACACGGGCAACCAGCTGCACATGCTCACCAACCGTCACGACAAGTTCCTGGACTCGCTACGGGATGTCAAGGTAGAGTTCTACAATTGTTAAGGTGGTAGTACTCTATAAAAAGCCTGTAAAATAATCTAAAGACTTATCTGACTGTATTCAAGTTCCACTCTGATCATCTTTTGATCTGTTTTCAAAGCGTCCCCCTTTGGCCTTTTTGGTCAGGATTATGCCGCTTTTAGCTAAATTCCGAAAAACCTGTGTTGTATTCTAGAACATCAGAAATTCACCTCTAAATTGTGGGCGGGGACATTAAGATGAAGCGACCCCGCCCCCGTCCCCCTCCGTGTTACTGAGAGCTCAGAGCAAAGTTTGTAGCCTGCACAGTGTATTTTCTACATTTCAAATAAGCTTTTTCTTCTAACAGCATTTTTCCATCTGCTCCACCACAATTTGAACAAAGAAATACTCAGAAATGCAAATTTAAGCTTCATTTCCTAGTATATCAGAAAAATGCCACAAGAACATATTAGAAACACCCAAAACACCATTTTCTTTGGAGTGGGTCTTTAACTAAAAACAATTTTCAGCTCTAAAATCACTTTAAAAAAGGAGAATTAACTGTTACTTTCCCATAGACTGGTGCTCTCCTGAATGCGTTGGTTCAGCTCTGCCACATCTCCACACCTTTGGCTGAGAGGACGTGGGTGCAGCTGTTTCCCCGGCTGTGGAAGATCCTCTCTGACAGACAGCAGCATGTGAGAACAAAAAGCTCCCTCTGTCCTGGTCAATCTTCTTTTATGCATGCCTTTTTTTTTCTCTTTCTTTTTGCAAAAATCCAAAATTTTTCCTAGTGTTTGTCTTTTTTTAGGTAGATTTATTCCGACTAGACTGCAAAAAGGAAGCCCAAAAATCCGAAAAGACTACTGACCTTCAAAAGAAGATCACTATAAAGTAGTAAAACGACCTGCACATGCAGCAAGTTATTTTACTTGACAAGACATCTCATGTAAAAATATCAAAATCTAGAAGCAAAGATATCCAGACAAGCATTTAAAAAGGAAACATAACCTAAAAAGGCAAAGTGTTGGATAAGAATTACTTTGAACCAAATGTTATACAACCCAATAATAAGCCTCTTTTGCTAATTTATATTTGTATTATGAGTTTTTATGTACCTAATTGTAATTTGTTTTGATTATGGTAATAAAAAAAAATTGTATACGTGAAAAGGACTTATTTTACAACAAAATATGAACAAAACAAAATGATATGCTCTTAGTACCAGTTGGCCCATCTTACATTAGCACTTATTCTTAGAGCATGAATTTATATTTTTGTTTGCAAAATAATGACAATGAATGCAAGTCTAAAAATGTCGGCCCGATTTGAGTTGTTTTGAGTCTGAAATCAAGTTTTTCTTTCGTCAAGAGTACGGAGCAAAACGTTTTTAAGAAAAGCTTGAAAAGGGGGGAACACAAAGACAAGTTAAAACAATTTAAAACCTGGTCAAATATCTTGGATGTTCAAAAATACGGTTTAAAATCTTGCAAGTATCAAATAGTTTGCAGTGTGGGAGAAGCAAAGTGGCCTTCCTCCTTTTCTCTCCAAAAACGTTGATTAATTAGATTAATTTATGCAAAAAACGTGTTAAAGGATGGAAAAAAAGAAGCCGTGAGAGGAGTTTAATCTAGCAGGTGCTGCTCAGGATGTTGCAGCTCTAGTGGTCTTGAATTAAAATGATTGAACTCTTAAACATCTGATGCAGCCACCTGTAAAATCCAAAACTCACTTTGGATCTAAAGTAAAAGAACCCGGGAAAATCCTTTTTTTCGCTTTTTTATCCTGCAAAAGAATTAAAGTGACCATCATGGCTCAAATGACTCACTGTCGCTCAGTGTAAAATCTGTTCATTATGAGAACATCCGTGTGTGTCAGTCGTGATTTTTAGAGCTGAACTCTGATCTTCCTTTTAATCCATTCTGTCCGCATGCGGCTGCTTCCAGAGGCTTTAACCCGCTAAAAGAAGCAGTCCACCTCAACCTTTTCTTCTTTATTCACCACAGAATTATTAAAAATTTGTTTAATAATTGAAATGTTTTGCCCTCCTTTCCAGAATACGTTTAACCTCAAACATCACTTAAGAAATTATTATTTTTTTATGTTGTAGATGCTTCAATCTCAAAGATTAAGCCAAAAAAAAAGAAAAAAACTAAACGTCAGATGTGGAGTTTTTCTTCCTCCTCATCTTCAGAAAGGTGCGTGCGTTCATTGTCAGACTCCTAACTGTGGATCTACCTGCTAAGGTTCCTTGTTTTTTCTCGGCTGTCCCAGGCGACGTTATTTTTCCGCTGACGAGGCAAATAGTAACACACGGATCCGATTTAAAAAGCTGTTGAAGACTTTTCATCATGTTATCCATGTCTGCAAAACAATTGTCAGATTTTCTTAAAAATCTTCTCACTGTCTATTTAGTTTTTTTTTGTGTGAATGATTTTATTTTTTCGTTAAAACGTCTTGAAGTGTGAAAATGAAATGGACGTTTTTGGATTTTAAAGTCATTTTTGTCCATCTCAACATTCTTCACACATCCAAGAGGGGCTTCCTTTGTAGGAATTTCCACTTTGCATAGACTCCTAATTGGAAGTGGTCGCTCGAGGGCGGAGTCACCGTAGCTTTACATTTGTTTATTCCTTCAACTACAGTATTTATGTTTTTAGGACGTCGGTGTAAAACCACTGGATCTTGTGTCGCACACAGGAAGACTGCAGACAGTTTTTTGTTTGTCTGTTCCTTGACTTCTTCCTTGGCGTTCTGTGCCTCTCTTTTCCTGTTTCACTGCTCCCTTTACTGGAAGACGGCCTCATGTTTCTTGGAACAAAATGCCTTCATCAATACCACATGTCCTTGATCTGCTGCTAAAGTAAAATGTGGATCTCCGTTCCAGGCTCTGTCCGGTGAGATGAGTCCGTTTCTGTGCAGCGGCAGTCACCAGGCCCAGAGGGACTGCCAGCCCAGCGCCCTGAACTGCTTCGTGGAAGCTATGTCCCAGTGCGTGCCCCCCATCCCCATTCGGCCCTGCGTGCTGAAGTACCTGGGCAAGACGCACAACCTGTGGCTGCGCTCCACCCTCATGCTGGAGCAGCAGGCCTTCGAGAAGGGCCTGAGCCTGCACAGCAAGCCCAAGCCCAGCACAGAGTTCTACGAGCAGGAGAGCATCACGCCGCCGCAGCAGGCACGACGACTCCTGCCACACAAAGTCGCTTTGCAGCACATTTTCCAGATTTGTGTGCTAACGTTGTTCTGTCTCCTTTCCACAGGAGATTTTAGACTCCCTGGCAGAGCTGTATTCCCTTCTCCAGGAGGAGGACATGTGGGCAGGCTTATGGCAGAAGAGGTGCAAATTCCCCGAGACCGCCACAGCCATCGCCTACGAGCAGCATGGCTTCTTTGAACAGGTACATTTGGTAATTTTATGCAACTAATAGTTTTTCCCTCTTTGAGATGATCTAGTTTAGGAATTTTGATTGAAATCAGCATTTTCTTCTACCTCCGTGAGCACATTTGATGATTTGGTGTCCCTTTTAGGCCCAAGAAAGTTATGAGAAAGCAATGGAAAAGGCAAGAAAGGAGCACGAGAAAAGCAACATCTCCCCCGCCATTTTTACCGAGTACCAGCTGTGGGAGGACCACTGGATACGGTACGGCGCTAGAAATGCGCACAAATGTGTCGCAACAGCTGTTAAATTCCTGAAAAAAACAAACAAACCTTCATTTATTATTTCTTCCCAGCTGTTCCAAGGAACTGAATCAGTGGGAGCCGCTGACTGAATACGGCCAGTCGAAAGGACACTCGAACCCTTATCTGGTACTTGAGTGCGCCTGGAGGGTTTCCAATTGGGGTGCCATGAAGGAGGCTCTGGTCCAGGTGAGGAGAAAAGCATCGCATTCGTAAACGGAGTCATTGGTTTTTTTTTTTCCAAACACAAATTTTCTGCCGGGATTTTCTGTATTCTGTCCCGCATTTGCCCCGGACTGCAAGAACCTAATAGTTTTTACATTTCTTCTTTCTTTACTGCGTCATCAAGTGAAACTTTTGTCGCCGCCACATACTGTAAAAGTCACCAAAATTTGCACCTACAGACAAAACAGTCAAAGAAACGGATGGAGCCAAAACAGTTGTGTCTGGGATATCCAAAGGAAGCTTTGAAATTATTATGGGATGGCCACAGGACCTACAGCTTGAGGCCAAGCGTAAAATTTCTTGCACGATATAGGAAAAGAAAACTTTTTTGTTCGAACGATAATTCCCAAAATTTTACACACGTGCTGCCAGGGTAAATTTTACAACCAAAAATCAAGGTTTCATTGACCTTTGACCTCGCGAGGAGGCCGGCATATTGAATTATCCACCGGAAAAAAAAAATGCCTTTAGCCAGTTACTACCTCCTTCAAGGGATGTCGATCTATCGCCTCCTAACTATTAGCTTTGGAAAGCTAACTGAGAGAAAAATGTAAAAGTTCTAGAATTTGAATGACGTCAACGTGTAGCTCCCACATTTTTCCCTGGCCGATATTGCCGATTCTTCTGAAAATCACATAAACCTGTTGGTCACCCCCGGGTGACCCAAACATAAAATGGTTGCTATGGAGATTAAGAACAGAAAAGCCACCATTTTGATAGAAGTGTTGTTATTTTCCCATAAATACCTGTTGTGCAGCCGTGACAAAAGGGGAGGGACTTGTGAGGGCAGGTCGAATGGGGGCGGCGAGGGTGGGGGGTGGGCAGCACTGTTTTTCTTCCACCTCTGCATCGGCCGATTCAAGTTAATCGCATAAATGGTTAACACGTTAAACACTCGCTCAACAGTTATAGTTTTTTGGTGTTTTTTTTTTTAATCCAACTCTTCTGTTACTTGATACCATTTCATTTCCGTCCAGCCCCCCAATAACCCGCCCACCTCCAGAGAGGATGCAGCTCAGCTGTTTTCCCTTTGAATTTAGGAGGCTGGTGTTTTCTGAAGTGTGGCGAGGTGCTGAGCGGGTGATAGCACCCGACGTATAACAAATACTCCTGCTTTGCTCTTTCAAGGAGACTTGGAACCAATCTATCCAGCTGCTCTGTCCTGAGGTGACATCTAATTAAATTGTCTGGACGGCAACACCAAATTCGCTATACCCCGTCTTCGTCTTGGTTTCAGTCCCTCCTAGTTTGTATTCAGTCGTGTGCCACCCAAGCTTCTCCTTTTTTCTTTCTTTCTGTTCTTTCCGCTCTTATTGCCCTCTCTTCGTTCACCCCTCGCTCCACCATTCAGGCTGTAACCGTTAATATTTATGACAGCTGCTCGGGAGAATAATTACCTCCGCATCTGCTGGGGGGGGTGATTTGTTTTATGGCGAGGAAGAGGAGCAGGGCTTTTACTTCCCCCGCCTGCCCCCCCTCACCGGCGCAGAGGCCAAGTCCAAATGTCCCTGCTTTCAATTAAAGCTGGCTCTTGATAAGGGCGGCCCTGTCTCCAGGATATTCATCAGGCGTCACCTCGGATAACTGCGCGTTGACCGATCGCCGCAATTTTCCCGTCCCCGAAGGAGGGAATCCAGTGAGACGCCACGGCCTCGTCTCTTACCCGCTCTTTTCCCTTTGTCTTCCTTTTGGCCTTTTCCGGCTCCCCGCTCCTCTAAACTCTCCACGGCAGACCGCAGGTGCGACGTAGGAGGCTCCCCGCGGCTATTATTTGTTTAGCGTTAATGCACTCAGCATTTTAATCAATAGCAGGACCTTTTCCACCCCTCTGCCTCTGTGCCAGACTCTTCAGGTTTATTAGTCATTTGTACAAAAGTCAAACTGAAGCCTTTCAGACAAACACATTGTTGTGTGTTTGTCTGAGTATTAAATTATGCACGGAGAGTGACACAGGCCTCTTCCCCTCAGATGTGTTCATTTAATTAAAGCTGCCACATCACAGCACTGTGAGGAAAGAGGGCACTTCAGAGGAAAAAAAAAAAAACCACCCAGACTGTCGGTGGACAATATGCAACCAAATGTATTTTTGCCTGCGAGAAACATCTGTCACGCGGCTCATTTAAACCTTTTCGAACAAGTTCTTTTGTGACTAGGCGCTTAATGAATATGTCAATTAAAAGTTAACTTCCTTGAAGGTACGACAGGTGCAAAAACCAAGAAAAGTTGCTTTGCATGTAAGGATGTATGGTGGATCTACATTTTTTTCTGCAAAGCAGTGAAAAAATCTGCATAATTTAGCCGTAACAATAATTTATTTGCAACATTTATATCCTCCGTTTGCCCTTGAGGTGCTTCCTTTATGAGTTTTACATGACGACATTCATAAAACAATTTAGTAGTGTGAACTATGATGCTACGGTCACATATACATCTGCCCCTGCGCGGTGGGGAGGCATTGGCAGAATCCTCAAGATTTATGTCGCTGCCCAATATTTTGTATTCTTTTTTTAATATAAAATCCTCGGCGTGGTCACGAATGTAGTCAGCCGATTATGAAATTGAAATACGACAGGTGGGTGGCCACAGGGCGGCAGTAGCCAGATTGACCGGCCGGTGTAGGCACCAAAACTGTTCGACCTGCAATAAGTGTTCAGGGGCCTTCGACTAATGATGACGTCATACTACATTAACCCTACTTGGACAGACTATGCAGCGTGGAGATCTGCTTGGGCTCTACATATTTTCATTTCATGTTTCCTCTTATAACCTAAAGTTCCTTTCCCTCATAAGGTGTGCCGGCCATAATTGGTTGTTTACAGAAAAATGTTGCCACAACCCACTTTGTAAAAAGATCTGTGGCTGTTAGAATGAACCTGCTGCTCCACGCGAGCGAACCGTGTCTCTGATCAGAGCGGCCGGACTCGTAGCCTCGAGTTTGCGGGCAGGGAAGGGTGTTTTGTCTCGGTGGGCGCGCCCAGGTGAGGCTTCGGACCGCAGTCTGTCCGGCTCTGCGTGAGGGAGAAAGATGTGTCCGCTGGCAGAAGGCGGCTTTTGACAAACATATGTGAATATGTGTTACCAGTCGTGTCCAGAAAAAGTAAAGGCTGATTACAGGTCACGTTTCTCACAAAGAACCGTATTGGCGTGTTAACAATCGTACCGCAATTTTTTAATTCATTTTTTTGTACCGTAATTGGTCCAGGCCAATCACTAGCTTACACGTCATCGGAACAACGTACAGCCAATGAAATGGTGTGATATCTTCATTAGTCAAAGGCCCCCAGTTTTGGTACCTACACCGGCAGCATCTCTGATAGGATGATGTCTAAATGTCTCCGATCGACGGCCATTCATATCCAGTGCCGCCCGGTGGCCAGGGGGAGGACTTATAAAGAGCGGGCGATTTGCAACTACGATTTTAAAGCGCTTATAATACACTTTTTCGACGTCACGATGTTCTGTCTTTTTCGCATTCTTTTCAGCACGAACCGCAGTTTGTAAAGACTTTCAGAGTCGCTATGGTGCTATCGGCCCCATGATGAGTTTTGTGCAGCGTCAATGTCATCTCCCCATTTGGACCTTCGGTAGCCAGAATCGCCAGATTGACGTCCGGTCATCGCCGGGCCCTTGGCCCAGGTCAACAGCCCTCGTCAAGTTCTCTGTCGTGCTGTTAACGTAACAATCCTTGGCGGTAGGACGGCAGCACGGGGACAGGCGGGCCGATCATCAGAAAATGTTTGGGATCCTATCAGTCAGTTAGCGCACTGCTGCCTTCCTGCCACCCATCTGGTGCTGGACTGCCACAGTGCGACCCCCAAACGTGCCCGGGCGGCCACTGACCAATGACAAAAAATTGTCAGTCATCGTAAAATTGTAAATCTTTTTTTTTTTTTTTTTTTAAACCCTGGCGGCCGCCCGGTGTGTAAAAATGCAACTGCCACTCTGTGGCCAATTTTGCTGAAGAATGTGCATCTAGGTCGCCGCGCTGTGGCATTCTGGGATATTTGACCGTACTCTATTTAAATTTTTGCTGAACAATAAAAAGTGCATTTGTGATCTTTAGGGAAGAAACTCACATTTTAAACGCTTTTATGAAATTTCCATGAGTGAGCTGAATCAACAAATGATAAAAAATCTGTTTATTATATTTCACTGCTTTATAATCCTATATGTTATGTTTGAGTTTTTTTTTAAATGGTGAGCCTAAATGGCTTTATGTGCCAACTGACCTCCAGGTGGAGCTCAGCTGCCCCAAGGAGATGGCGTGGAAGGTGAACATGCACCGCGGCTACCTGGCCATCTGCAACCCAGAGGAGCAGCAGCTGAACTTCATTGAGCGGCTGGTGGAGATGGCCTCCAGCCTGGCCATCCGCGAGTGGAGGAGGCTGCCGCACATCGTGTCCCACGTGCACACGCCGCTGCTGCAGGTCGGCCATGGGGTTTCCCCTTCCACTTTATTGTTGCGGCCAAAAAGATAGCGAAAAGGGAAAATCGGTTTATTATGATAAGCCCTGGAGGAGCTGAATGTCAAGAAGATCGGGAGGCCGTTGTGCAGCACCCTCCATCTCTGGCTCTCACTGCGTTCTCTAGAACTGAGAGGCAGCAGGACACGTGGGAAGAAGAAGAAAGAGAGGCAGTGTAGAATTTCGGTAATTACTTCCCTGCCATCAGATAGTGTTTGATTAAATACCTGCTGCTGAATCACATTTACATGATGAATGGGACGGTCTGAATGAAGGTTAGAAATGGACCATCAGCTGATATTAACAGATAATTGTGAAAAATATTGTCCTGTTTAATTGATTTTGTTTTGGTCGGGTCTTCAGCACGACTATGATTCACGGCCTGTAACTTATCATAACGGCCACTTGAAGCCTTTGCTCTTCGTTATTGTGCGAACGAGTGTGAAGACGGGGCCCCTCCTTCCATCTTCCTCCCAGTCCGGGGACCTGTAGTAAATCTGCATTCATGGCTCCATATCTCAGCTGCAGGGCCGCATGAGTCAGGAAGGGAGGCCGCGCAAATCCCGAAGGCTTCAAACGCCATTCGAATCAAGTTATCACCGAATCCCGACTCTCAGCAGCAACGGACGATCAATGGATTATCACCCCCGCTATTGATTATGAGAGCTGGCATTAATATTGACTGATGAGTAGTTCTAATAGAATGATTGATTATGTGTTCGCAAAGCTGCTGCGGGGCAATCAATGAGGCTTCTTTTCAAGGAATGAAATAGAATCTCTGGCTTATCATTTTCCCATCTCTATCGTACTTCTTTATTTTTTCTCTCTCCGCGTCGCATCACAGAAGATTAGCTATTGAAGTCAAATAGGAGGACGCAATGATTTGCCCGACTAGAATATTACGGCAGGATAAAAACGTTGCAGCATTGTGTTTTCAGTACAAAAGCTGACTCTTTTTCTTGGTTTGCAGTTTTTTTTTTCTCATAAAAGTTTGTAACAATGAGTCAGATCAGATTTTAAGCAGAAATGCACAATATCACAGTAATGTTTGACGTTTTTTACAGTGGTTTTGACCATTTTTGTCCTTTTTTATAGACATTTTACGTTATTATCATGTTATACTCCTAAAAACCTTTTTCTTTTAAATCCCTTTTTAAATGTAGGGAAGAACAGAGCACCTATGTGCCACCTAATGTGATTTAGTTCTAAAAAAGGGGACAAAGAAGACGCATTGTTGTCTCAGATTGCGAAAAAAAGAAGGTGCTTCAACAAAACTTCAGAAAAAAGTCTGAGAGACAAGGATGAGAACAGAAAGCTCCAATTTTATCCCATGACTTACAGATTTGATGATAGAATAAAGTAGCGAGGGGCGGGCTTAGAATGCGTGTTGATGACGAGTCGTCTTCTTTTCCTTTTGCGGCGTAGCTCTCTGACTCTGTCTGAGCCATCACACCTTATTAAGGGTTGGGATTGATTCAAAAGGTTTAAGGTTTTGCTCCTCCTGGATGTGGTAAACGGTCTACAAGGACAATAAAAGAATCTGCAGACAGCATTGCTCATTATGATGGAGGGTTTTGGTCATTGCTGCTTAAATGGAGTAAAGCAGAACAGGGTAAAATGCTACGTGTTTGCAAGGATTTCATCAAGCATCACAATTTCAATGGAAAAACAGAGGTTGCTTATATCAGTAAACGTGTTAACAGGAAGTGGATGAAGTACCTAAAACGGCTTTCATTGCTGGGAACATAAAGTGGATGCAGATGTCAGAATACACGATTCAATTTACCAAAGATTTGATCGACCTGAGAGATGAGTTTTTCCAGAGTAATGTCTGCCAGTATTATGAGCTCCAGGAGGAAAACGGATAAATCTACAAACAAACAAGCAAACAAGCCATCAGGTGTCTTTGTGTTCGAGCTGTCACTGACATGAAACCCACTGAGAATCATTTACATGCAGCCGGTAAATAATTTACACCCACTTTCTGAGAATTATGCACCCGGCTTATTAGAAAAGCATTTCCTGTTTTGGTTGATGCGGTTTGAATTGACTCCGAAGAGGTGAGGAATGTTTTATAAACGTGTCACTGTTGGCAAACTGCATTTCTATGAAACACTAACGGAAAAGTTCTGAACAGGCTGCTGCTCTGACTCTCACTAGTCGGCTTCCTGCTGCTGTTTGGGTTAAGGATGTGTTTTAAGATGATACAGACACAAGCCGGTGAAAACACGGATTTTGGTACCAGTTAATTGTCTTTACCTTTCCAGCAGTTGTTAGTGTGAGTCCATAAGGCGGGCAGAGCTTGAGTCACTGAAGTGAAGTGAGCGAAGGTTTGGCTGTACTTCACAGCCAGTTATTGAAAATGCATCACGGATGGATCAAAGTGACGCGAACGATGGTCAGAAGAAAGACAGTCGTCATGGCGACGAGCGGTGAAACACTCGTTTGTGAAAATGGAGATGTGAGCGCTGCAGAAAAACAGTGGAGGGCTCGTCCTTCACCCTGTCACGCTGCTTCAACACAGTTTTTGGAAGAAATCGGCATGTTTTTCCATTTCTGAGGCACCATTTAACCCTTGTTGCTATCTTGTGGGGTCAAAATGACCCCACCCTTACATCCCTACCATGACAAAGGTGGATAAAGGTGAAGAGGATTCCGTGTAATCCGTGGACACCAGTAAAGATCACATATAGTTGAAGGAAATAGGTTTACTGCACTGTCTTGATTGCACTTTAACATTGGGAGTGGGGTCCAGATGAGCCCACTCCCAATGTTAAAGTGCTTTGGATAGCAGAGGGGTTAAAGTTCGTTTTGGGCACCAGATATAATTCCAAAATCCCTTTTTTTTTTTTTTTTTTTTGTTTTGCAGATGTTTGCAGTTAAAAGAACGGCATAACATCTTAAGAAAGATCAGGATTTATTCTTCAGTTATAGGCCTGCACAAAAAATCGTAAATTTATCGTTGTGGCGATATCAAGCTGTGCAATATGCATATCGCAAAAGATGGCGAAAATCGCAATAAATGGTTACTTTAAGTGTGTCTTATGGCAGCTTGAAGTATTTAGCAAATCAAATAAATCCATTTATGCATTTGATCTTTTATGTTGCTGCTCGCCTCCCATGCAGACTAGTATATGGAGTATAATTTAAGGTATGTTGACTTTTATTTAAGTCAAACTGCAGTGAAATGGAAATTATGGTTTTGGTTTTTTACTTTTAGTTCAAATATTGCAAGTTATATAATTATTGCAATATTGAATACTAATATCACATAGTGCAAGTTCTCCTGATATTGTGCAGCCCTATTCAGTTACAAATGTCTCATCAGTCAAGTTAAATAAAGTTAAATAAGTCAAGTTAAATACATATACTATCAGTCACAGGCATTTTAGTTTAACCAAAATACAGTTTTTTTTGCTACTTTTTTCTCTTCATTCCCTAAATAAATCAGCGCAGCTCTTAAAGGTTTGCAGACGTGTAAACATAGTAACCATAATTAGGATTTTTCTTTTTTTTTTTAATCATGGTGACCCGTGAGTGTCATCGTTACAGTTTGACTATGTTCCCCACCCTGACAGCTCTCCCCAAAATAAACGTCCACAATCACACGCCAAGCTGAAAAAAACCGGGACTGACGGTTTTATTCTCAGAAACTCCTTCCTCGGTATTTCCGTCTCAGACAGTTGCTGTTTTGGGCGCCGTCTTGTCACGTAGCTTGTTAAGCGCTGCAACTCAAATTTGTGATGGCCAAAATACTTTTTATTAAAAAAAATATTTATAAGACGTGTGTTTATATGTATTTATAGATTCCATTCCATTTATGAATACCATATTTTCAACTACAAAAAAAAGCACCATTTCTCTTTTACACCCTTAATATTTAAGAGTTTGTAGGGATTTTTTTTTCTTTTCAATTTTTCATCAAAAATAAAAGAAAAACTTACCGGTCAGTAAAGTTGATCAATTTTTTTTTAAGAAAAAATGAATCAAATTGAAAATAAATCAAAAGATGTTCAGAGTGTGTCTTCAACATTGTTTGTGATTTCAGACAGAAATTAACAATTTTGTTCTCTAAACCAGCATTTTTCAACCAGCGTGCCACGAAATTTCATTTTCACTAGTCTGAAAAACATTTCCCATCGCCGGGAAAACAGCTCAGTGTTCATCCAAACAGGCTTCACACCAAGGCGTTGGGAATACGAAAAATTATAAAATACTATTTTTCCTTTGTATTTATTTGATTCCTATTTAAGACACGTTTTTCAGATAAATTAGTATTTTCAGGATTGATGTGTTTCCATGAGGTGAATTTACTATAGTAAGAAGGAAAGCCAACAGACACATTTAACTAGAAAGAAACACTTTCATCACCCAAATAGAAATGAAACATTTTTGTTAAAGTCACATTTTTGATTTAGATGGAATAAAAACCAATAAACTTCAGTGCGTTTACTATTTCTCTATTTACAGCTGAACTTGTAAAATGTTTAAGCGTGCTGTTATGATGTATTTGTTCAAAATTTAATCACGCGTTTGCACAAACAAACAAAAAAACAAGAAAACAAATCAGTTTAGAAAGAATATATTGTGTTTAGTTTGTGAGTTTAGTTTTTTTGTGCGGTTACATCAAATTTTATTTGAATAAACAGTCTATTAACTTTTAACTAAGTTGTAAATTACTATTCAAGATTACTGCAAGTTTAATTATAGCTTTGAGGAAAATCAGCTGTAACTTTCAGCTTTTTATGCCTCAATTATTATAAAAATGCGGGCGGGATTGTGGAGAGACTGATATAATACAGATTATAAAGTTTTTGTACTTTTTTGTTGATTTTTGTCAAGGAAAAAGTGTACCTTGGTTCAAAAAACACTACTGTATGGTTTTCTCTCCAGAAATGTGAGATTAGACTGGCTAATTCTATGTCTGACAAGTGTTTTGCACATGTATGATTCTTGAAATTGTCTGCACTGCACGTGTAAAAAGCTTAGCGGAAATATTTCCAGTCAGATTCCTTTTAAAGGTGATCTTTACTGGTTATGAAGGACTCTAGAAGTGTGAACTGAATCCTAAACAGTCTCTCCTCACCAGGCGGCGCAGCAGATCATCGAGCTGCAGGAGGCAGCGCAGATTAATGCGGGACTTCAACCCGCAAACCTGGGCCGCAACACCAGCCTCCATGACATGAAGACCGTGGTAAAGACCTGGAGGAATCGACTGCCCATCGTTTCTGACGACCTCTCGCACTGGAGCAGCATTTTCATGTGGCGCCAACACCACTACCAGGGTATGGCTTTCTGGCGGCGCCGCTTCCGGTCAAACGCTCAGTTCAGGTTTTGCGCGGTGTCAAACTCCTGCGGAAAAACGCGCTCAGGTTGCTGCTTTCCGCGGGTTTCAGGAAGGTGTCTTCTTCAAAAGGCCATGTTGTGCAGAACCCCCTCAGGGTGTCTGCATTTGCAAATGTCAGCCGGCAAACACGCACCTCCGTCTCCACGGGAAACGACGCGCACACAGGCGCACTCTCCTTCTCCAGTGGTGACTTTGAAACCACTCAGAGAGGCCGCCGCTGCAAAATGGGACGTCTCACGCAACTTGAGCTCCAACCGGCTCTGTGAAATACTGTTCAGCAGCAGCGCAGCAATAAAAAACCTCTTCATTTAAACTCGACAGCCTTCAAATTTAAAGTGAAATGGAATTTTTCTCGATAAAATTCATCGGCACGGCTCATTTAGTGTTCAGTGTGTTTAATGTCCCCTGTGGCCTCCTCCGCGCTACGCCAGCACGGCGCCGACTGCTGAAAGATCCTCACTCATCCCACTGTCACCTTCACCTCCCATGTCAGGGGTGTCCAAACCTTTTTGCGAAGAGATTTGGTGAGGTAGAAATGCGTGACGGCTTGACATTCCTTTAACTATTTAAATAACCATTTTTATTTCAACATTTCTTAGCAATGGCATACTTTTCATTTCTTCCCATAAAACAAATGCATCTAAATATGTTTTTTGTGCACCGTTCATTCCCGGTTAGCATGTATCGTCTGGCAGTGTATGTGAAAATGTAATTTAGCAAATCCAGAAATCGTACCCACCGTTTTTAGAAAGAGCGGCGATTTTTCTGCTGCACGTTGGCGCTGTTGTCGTGGGTTTTCTCCCACGGCTTCCTCCCACTGTCCAAAAACATACTATACAGGTAAATTGGTAACTCTTAATTGCCCTAGGTGTGAAAGTGGGCGTGTCATTTGTGGCCCTGCCACAGACTGTCGACCTGTCCAGGATGTCCCATGCCTGTGCCGGTATAGGCTCTAGCAGCCCCGTGACCCCGAAAGGGGCAAGATAGGTTTAGAAGATGAATGAAAAAAAAAAAATAGAAACATCTGAATGCAGGTCGTATTTGGCCCACGGGCCGGACTTTGGACACGTTCGTCCTATGTGAAGAAAAATGTGGTGTTTTCTCTGCCCGCAGCCATAGTGACGGCGTACGAGACGAACACCCAACACGATCCCAACAACAACAACGCCATGCTGGGAGTCCACGCCTCCGCCTCCGCTATCATTCAGTACGGAAAGATAGGTCGCAAACAGGTACCCAAAGAGTGAAAACATGTAACAAAATAAAAAGAAAAGGCATGTGTGCAGTTGTGTTAAAGGGAAAACGTGGTGCTGTTTCTCCAGGGGTTGGTGAACGTGGCTCTGGACATTCTGAGCCGCATCCACACCATCCCGACTGTCCCCATTGTGGACTGCTTCCAGAAGATTAGGCAGCAGGTCAAGTGCTACCTGCAGCTGGCTGGGGTCATGGGCAAGAACGAGTGCATGCAGGTGGGTCCTGCCCTTCAGCAGCAGCTGGAGGCTGTTGCTGCCGTTACTCTGTCTCAAATAGACGCCGTGGTGTTACCGTGGTGAAGGGATCAAACCCACGGACAGCTCCGATTAATAGAAGCTGCTCAGCGCACCACAAGTCATTAAAAGTGCGCGGAGACACCTTCTCTCTTTTCTGTCTCATCTCGGCCTCTCTCCGTCTTCTTCTCCCACTGCACGCCGTTTGTCACGCCGGTCCACGGGAGACACCTCATCAGAGGCTCGCTGAAATGGAAGTTTAGAATTCCTTTTTTCTCCTTAATGACCAGCGAGCAGTTTGTTATAACCAGAAAGCCCCGCCGCGTCTTCATGCTTCGCCTCTGATGCTTCCTTTCTTATTTTTTCAGGGTTTGGAGGTGATTGAGTCGACCAACCTGAAGTACTTCACCAAAGAGATGACGGCCGAGTTCTATGCTCTGAAGGGCATGTTCTTGGCTCAGATTAACAAGTACGTCCTTTCTGTTATTCCTTTGACAACTTGTGTGGGAAACTGTCAGTTTAAACCTTTCTTTATTTGTGCCGGCTAACCTTTTTTTTTCTCTGTCATTTTTTGTGTTGAATTTTCTTGTTCCTTGTTTCAGCTCTCAAATGTTTGCAAAAATATTCCTAAAGTCCCGTTTTTTCAACTTAGAAAGTCAAATCATTTGATTGGATTCTCTCTCCTGCATCATCGCCAACTCTCTTTTTACGACCTTTTAAAAGTTTTGTGAAATATTACTAGCAACAAAAAAGCTTAAGGGTCTTTCATATTTGCTTTCACAGCAAATGAATCGTTGTTTTACATCGGTCTTTGAATAATTTGCAAATTCTTGTTGTAGCTGTAGCTGACTTAATGTGCAAGCCTGAAAATGAAGGAAGTGGCTTTCAAGAATGTCACATTGTGTTATAAATATTGAAATTTAAAATGCAATTATGGGGTTTTTAATTGATGTTTTTTGTTGTTGTTTTTTTTGCTGTCTATCGGAGCGCATCGGAAAAACATTTTACCTATTAATTATGTTTTAAATGTTGTGTTTTACACTCAAGCACTTTGCACGTTTGTTGCGTTGCTCCGTTTGTTGTCGTGGCGCCATCCTTGCCCATCTGGGGCGTGAAATGTGTTTGAATGCAGCCGGCTGCCTGCGTCCACCGCAAAGCTGACGTTTAATGAGGGTCGAGTGAGCGGAAAAATCTGAACACGGAAGCGGAAGCCGAGCAGAATGCGCTGATGCTAACGAGCTGTTGGCTCGACTGCGCCGAACATTCAGCCGGCGCGGGACCGTGAATTGGTTGTTTGTGGTTCTCTTTCCTGTGGGACAGCTTTAAGACCTGGCAACCCAAGTGTGGTAAACGACACTTCATCTGTATCATCTGGTTATGAAAGTGTCAGCAATTAGCTTTTAGCAGCGTGGGTTGACTTTGAAGCTTGCAGCTGCCCTCTTCATGCTCTGCTGGGTTGCTTAAAGTCGCCCCCCCAACACCACCTTCAAGCCCATCACGGTTGACGTTACCCGCTGTCCTGAGGGGTGAAAGACAAATTGTGAAAGGCTTATTAAATGTATATGCAGCTCAATAATTAACTCGGGGCAATTTGCAGAAATCTCCGGGATCAGCAGAAGTTGCCTCCACCTCAGCAGGGTTTATTACAATCATTAAGTTTCCCGTACACCAGGGGAGAATTAACGGCAGAGTGGAGGTTAGGGGTTCGGCGTTCCCCCGCGCGTGCATGGACGCGGGCGCAACCGCATGTGCTGCGCTTTTTGGGATCATTCAATTAAACGGGTGTCAGAGACTTGACAGCCTGTTGGGCTGCCTGTGCTCCTGTTGAGCCAGGTAGCAGAAACTCTTAATGTACTTTAACACCGCAAAGTGACGAAGGGAAACCCCATTAAAAGATTTCTGGAGGCTCTTTGGCTCCGACTCCCATAGCAATCAAGCTCCAATTTTTTTTAATCACATGCCAAAATGCCTTCCATAATAACACATTTTAATTGATTGGTTTGGGAGACATTTCAGTGTTAGTAAGTAGTTTGGAAGCACTCCCAAAGTGGAAGGCCATTTACCCTCCTAGACTCAGGAAGACTTTCTTTCTGTCTCGTGGAAAGCGGAGGGCCTCATAGCTTTATCTGGGTTTTCATTAACAAGAAGCAAAAAACGAGTCTGACTGCATGTCAATATTGGCTAAGAAGCAATTTTAGATTGAAAAACAGCTGAAAATTCAGTGTTTATAAAAATCAAAATTGGGTCAGTTGTGTAAATTCAGCTGCTCACACTAATTTTTGAAAATAATTGAGACTGTATTAAAGCAGATGATGGAAAAATGTGTTGTTTTAAGCTTTAAACTTCACTAAACATACATGCTTTGCAGTGAAATCTTTTAGGTTACTACATGGAAAATGTGGTACCTGTTGATAGGGATATCCGAATACGACCATGTGATCGTAAATCAGAGCCCTGTCACATAGTTTCAGACTCGATCGAAACCAGATGTTGCACCCCAATTAGGTATTGGATATTAATTTTATTCGCACTGTTATGATCGGCACTTTATATAATTTAAGCTTATTAATCCAGATAACATACCAGAAGTCATAATTCCATAAACGATTACAACATTTTACTGTCCTAAACCGCAGCAGAATACAGCACTGATTTGAGCACGAGGCGCACAAAAACGGTTCAGAAAAGTTAGTGAGATATTCACCGATTTGGACTTTCAGACTCAATAACTCTTTTAATAAACTTTAAAACTGCAGTTTAGAACTATTGGTTTGTCTTAATGCAAAAAATAACCTAACAAATGCATTAAATATATATATTAAAAAAATAGGAATTAAATGGAGAGACAGCAGTGAGACGGTGCCAAGGGGCCGTCTACAAAGTGCAGGCTACAGGAAAAAGTGATTCCCCAAAAAAATCAATAATGTCTCAAAAACAACCTGAACTAATATTTGTTTACATTATATGAACTAGTCATGAATGATCATAATCATATTTATGATGCTAGGAATTTTGAAAATCCTCAAGCTTCATTCACCAAACTTTCTCTCGTGACTAATTATCACCTATGTATACTAGGTTATATTTTATCAGTTGATAGTTGCTCTATTTTTACTTGATTGTTCAAAGAGATGCTCTGTTTCGGTGGAGATCCGGTGTTTTGGTGGAGATCAACTCTCTTCAAGGGCATTTATAGCTTCTTGACGAGACCAGATCTCTTCTTGCTGTTTTTGTGGCTCCTCCATGGTTCACTTCTCTTTTCTTTCCTTTGCAGGTCAGAAGAGGCCAACAAGGCCTTCTCCGCCGCAGTGCAGATGCACGATGTGCTGGTGAAAGCCTGGGCCATGTGGGGAGATTATCTGGAGAACATCTTCGTCAAAGATCGGCAGTCCCACCTGGGCGTCTCGGCCATCACGTGCTACCTCCACGCCTGCCGCCACCAAAACGAGAGCAAGTCCCGCAAATACCTCGCCAAAGTACGAGAGAAGTCTTTGCTTTTTGTCTCATTCACCGGTTTCCGTGACACCTGACTTCTTCACCAATTTTTATTTTTTTTATTTCTCAGTTTTCCTGGCCCCCTGTAGGTCTCATGCATTATTGATACTGATGTTTGTCCAAAGTTAGAAGCGTAATAATAATTGGCTCAATTACAGGCTTCGGATGCACAGAGAGGATGGAGTTTTTCATAGATCGGTTGTTATGTGAAGTGCATCTTGTGTCACCAGGAGCTCAGACACTAATGACCTCCCCTGACGTTCCCGACGCATCAATTCTGACACCGGCTTTTCTCACCGTTTCTAATAATTCTACTCTTCTATCTGGTTCAGTTAGTGTTTGTGGGAGGTAAAGATATAACCTTGTGCTAACGAGAATTCAGTTCTGACTGACACTGGTAAACATTGAGCACGGCTAAAGAACAATTATATTTCAAGGCCTTTCAATCGCCCTGTTTTCACATTCATGTCAGATGGGTGTTTTTTTTTTTTTCTTCTGATGAGTTCACTCCCAGTGCTGCCAAACTGGGTTGGGAGTGCTAAAACCTGATGGATGAAGCAGGGTGACCAGTGAGTATCTGCAATCAAACCCGTTCTGCAGCCTCGGGTCGGCTTGTTTTAAAGAGTGTGGTGGGAGTCGACCTGCGGTTGATGTCTTCATCGGCATGCAGATGCGAACACTTCAGGGGAGGAGAAAGACCTTCCACACTGGCTCCCATTTGATAATAATAGGAACTGCCAAGATGCAGTCGTATTCCTGCTCTGCAGCTCCTCTCCTGCTGGAAACGGAGCCAGAGGAGCTGCAGCACTCTGAATAAGGGTTGAGGGCTCACCTCCTCTCACCTACTACCTCTAGTCAGTTTCAATTTTTTGCCTTTGCACCCATCTTATTTTTCATTTTCTTATCCTTTTTCTCTTGCACATTTAGGTGCTGTGGCTGCTCAGCTTCGATGACAAGAACACCCTGGCAGATGCTGTGGACAAATACTGCATTGGAGTTCCACCCATCCAGTGGTTGGCATGGATACCTCAGCTCCTGACCTGCTTAGTTGGGTCAGAAGGCAAACCTTTGCTAAACCTAATCAGTCAGGTGAGGCCCACTGGTTTAACGGTGACGTATCTGTTCTGGTTGACGCATCGTCTGCAAGCAGATGCATCAGAATGAAGCGGAGGAACGCATTTTTTTACGTCACAAATTTACATGTCCTCCACCATCAGAAAATTTGCCACAAGAACATGTTCAAAACACCCAAAACATGATTTTAGATCTGAGTGGGTCTTTAGAACTCGTGCATCCCGCGTTCCAGTTGCATCCATTAATCATTCTTTAGCTTCTTTCATCCGTTTGGAGCGGCACATCTGGCTGGTGTGTCAGCATTAGTCCTGCTGCACGTTCTCCTAATCAAGATAAATTAACTGCATTTACGCCAAAGTGGTCTCTCCTGCGTTCTATTTACCAAATTACGCATTCACATTTTTCCACCTCATCCGTTTTTTTTTTATATACAGCAATTGATGGGATTTCAATAGTGCCTGCCAAATTGGTTTTCAAATTATTTGTTCAAGAAATTATTATAAAGTTAATATTGTACGCATCCGCACTGCAGGAGCTGAGCTAGTAATTAAACCGAGGGCTAATTTGCTTTGCTTAATGGGCTATTATTTCTGCACAATTTGAAGAGGGTGATGTTCAAAGAGTAGTGCACTATAGCAAACAGCCTTCCTGCGTGGAGAGCAGGAATAATCCAGAAAGATATTAAAGGAAGTGTGAAGGGGGGGGGGATCAATAGAAAAGAATGAAATGACAAGGAGAGGGTCTGATAGATATGCCGAGTGCTGTCAGAGAGCAGCTCGGCACGAGAACGCCGGTAATTAAAACCCCTCGTAGAACACGCTGCTCCTCTATCCGAGTCTGATTTTTATTCAAGTTTTCTTACGTTTTTAGTCATTTAATTTAAAAAGTATTCGCATAAAGAAGCTGTAGCCGTTTAATATATACGTTTGTTTTTCAGGATTTTAGCAAAAACGGGACTGAAATTGCCAGAGAGCATTCGTCATGACGGGTAAAAATGTTTACAGTGGGTCCTCGTTCTGAAAAAAAAAACCTGTTGGAGGCAAAACCGCAAAAATACTTCCATACCCCACCCCCACTTTTTTTTTCTTTTTTTCTTATTTGTTAAGAATCAGACATTTTACTTTTTTAATTTTAACAAGGAAAGTGTTGCTTGGGAACTTGTATAGATAAATAATTATAATTTATAAATACACAGAAATAATAATAATATATATTTTTAAATAAATAGCCTAAATAGAGCCTTCTATAAATGTTTATGCAGTGCAGAAGTATTTGATTCTCTTTATACAGTGGTCTGGGTGAATACTAGATGCTGATTGGCTGCGGGATACGCATTGAAAAGTGATAATGGACCAGACGCGTCCGGCTTCTGTTAATTTGTGATAATGGACACGTCGTTGGGCATCACTCCTTTCTTGTTCTGTTTGGAAAAACTCTCGTCTTCAACTCAAAGTCAAATAGGTGCCGCTAAAACGTCACGTGACGTTTTTTTTTTTTTTTTCGTTTGTCCCTCTTCAAAGATTTTTTTACAGTTAAATTTTTTTTAAGGCTGTCAAACCCCTCACTGTACACTTGATAGACTTTTCCCAGACGAACACGAACATTTTTCACCCTGTTTTCCTCTTGTTTAGCCATTTCACATTGGAGCTTTAGGGCCATACCATGCGAAAAGCGTCCGTCATTCCTGCAGCAGATGCTGAAGCTCGCCGTATTGGGAGAGTCTCTAAACGATCTCATGAACCCAGACATGGCAAGCTCTTCAAAATGAATCCTCCTGCATGTCATCATCATCCGTGTCCTCCATGCATTGTAAAGGAGAGGGCGTCAATGATGTCATGTAGCGCTGAGGCTAAAAACCTTTGGCCATAGCTCCTCCCACACACGTCTGGAGTGTTGCGTTCAGGAACACATTTTCGGACGAATTCTAAGCCTGAATTACATTCGGTTACCCGGAATTGGTTACCCAAACATTGACACGTTACACAAACCTCTTGTTTTGAAGAGACAACAAACATCTGTAGTCTCATGTCAACATAAAAACTCCTTATTCTTCGGTTTAGATTGAACTCCTCTTCTGGTTTTCTCCCCGTTTTAGATGATCAAAGGTGTCACCCTTTTTCTTTTCTATCTAAAGAATGAAACATTCAAATGCATGACATCCCCTCTCCCCCTTGCCTGCATTATTTAGAGTTTCTCTGCTGCGGCGGGATGTTTAAAAAAGCGTACGCTGAAATATTGATGAAGGTGAGAAGAGGAGCGCCTGGGGGCAGATGCGGGGAGATGAATCAGAAGTTTGACGAGAATCCCCGGCACCTCTTCACACGAGCTCCCCCGCCCTCTCCTCCTCCTCCTTCTCCTCACCTTGTGCGCCGTGTGGCCTCCTCCCCGCAGCCCACCCCAGCTTTGCCAAAATGAGACGTTCCTTATCTTACCGTTAATGCAGCAATCTGTGGTGCTCCTCCTCCTCCTTCTTCATCATTATTAATGCAGCTGTTAGCTGTCTGCTGGAACTCCCCTTTGCTTCTGCTTTGCTCTTTGATTTGATCGCTCAAACGGCGAATCATCCATTAGCTACAAAAGCATCAAATTATACGACAACATTTTATTCCAAAGCAGTTCTTTAAATGTTCTTTTAGTCTTGATCTTTTTAATCGATTATTTCTTTAAATGGACTCGTATGAAGGATTTGGGGGCGTCTCAAAGCTAACGATCTTCTTGATGAGCAAATCCTGAAGAATGGCCAAAGGAACCTTTTTTTTTTTTAGGGTGTGTTCAGACTGGACACATTTGGTTCACTTAAAGGGAACCAGAGTTCGTTTCCCCTGATATTCCGGAACCCATTTCCAGTCTGAATACACACTGGTCCGGGACCAGGAACGGCTCTCGGGCTCGTCTTTCGAGGTAGTCTCGGTACGTTTCCAATCGGACCGAGCTTCGGTTCGCTCATGTTGTTTAATGTTCTTTTGCAATTACCGGAATGAAGCCCATTGAGAGAACTATTATTATAATATCGGGCTTTATAAATAAAATCGTATTTAATTCCTTTTGTTTCCTCAATCACAAAGTGGGGATTTTGAAACCATCTAGGCTTTTCTCTATAATTTACTGTAAGAGAGTCATCACATTTTGGGTTTTTAATTAACCAAAATAAGATTAATTGTATTAAAATCTCCTGTTTAAAGCTCAAATGTCACCAGCAGCTAGATTCAAATCTGAGACTCAAAAGCTGCAACAAATCCTTTCCACTTTCTCTGACGTGCATATTTCGGGCATAACTTCAGACCTTCGGCATCGGTGACTTTTTTTTTAAATTATTTTTTTTGTAGCATCGAAAACAATTTCATCATCAGTCACAGGGAGTTTGGTGGGAATCCAGGGCATGTTTCTGACTCCAAGCTTCAAACGGTCCCTTCAGCTTTATCAGTGGGATCTCTCACCTGACACATAGAGGTGTACAGTAGCCTTTATCTAAATGGCTTAGCTCTCCTCTCTTCTTCCTTTGAAATTCTGTGGAGGGAGATCCTTTGAAATGTAATCTGTGACCCTCTTTTATCTGTAGGTGGGACGAGTGTACCCCCAGGCTGTCTACTTCCCCATCCGCACCCTCTACTTGACTCTCAAAATCGAGCAGAGGGAGCGCTACAAAAGTGGTGAGTAAACAGCTTCAACAGCACCTCCTGATTAAACGTCAAAAATAAAAATGAATAAGGCAATAAACTCTAATGAAGGAAATAAAAAAAACCCCATCTAAATCCACTATTAAACCAAAAAATAGGTGAAAGTTTTAAATGCTGGTTTTCCAGAAACCTCTGGTGTTAATTACCTGGATCAGGTGTTTAGCTAATAAGGAGGCTTCCCACCCTCACCCCTACATAGTGCACTATATATGCCGTCCGAATCTACAATTCTAAAATCAAGTGCCCTGATAATTTCCCAGAAGTCTCTGTAAAAAACCAATGTGCATCAATGCTCACTAGATTGGTGAATATAGACCACAATGCATTGCGTCTGAACAATTTTTGCCAAAATTTGTATTTTTTTTTTAATTCAGTGAAGTTGATGATGTCATATCCGCCGTTTAAAAAAAAAAAAAAAAAAAGGAGTGGGCGTGGTGTCTGAACTCCTTTTAAAATGTACGGCGCTACATAATGTCACACTATATTGTTTTTATTTTGGTTAGGGGTTAGGATGGGAATTCGACACAACCTAAGTCTACGGCCAGCGCAACCAAAGTCTCGTTGACCTTTGACCCCGGGAAGAGGCCGCCACCTTGAATTAAAAAAATAACATCGCCTTTAGTACCAGCTAGAAATGTATCCTCCACCCAGGGATTGTGATCTATTGCCTCCTAACTCCTCAAACATCTTTGGGAAAAATGTTGGATTTTAGGAGTTGTAGATTTTGACCAGCGTTAGCAAGCTGGCAAATGTGACGTTTCCCTTGTTGCTCGTACGTTTTTTACCAGAATAATGTAAAAATTTAATACACAAATGTGTAGCTCAAGCTGGACGAAACAATATAACATGAGATATGAACATATTAGAGTTGTGGGCATGGTTAACAAAAAAAAAAAACTCTGTTGCCAAGGAAATCCAAAAACGTACTTTTTCCAGCAAGTCAACAAATTTTAATGGTTGCTATAGAGATAAAACCAAAGGAAAGCCCCCATCTTCAACCGTTCAACCAGTAAGGGAGGATCAAAGAGTGGGGGCGGATAGCGCCTGTCATATGTAATTCATGGCTTTAATTTAATTTAAAAAGCCTTATTTTTCAACAAGTAAAACACGCTCAGATCCTTTTCTCTAAAATAAAATGTGCTTAAGGGTTTTATTTATTTATGTTTTTTTTACTGTTAGCTGTTCTACTTTCCTCTTGATTTTCCTTTTTTCTCCTTTGACACTTCCACAGATGCATCTGGGCAGCAGCAGCCCAGCTCGGTGGGGGCGCAGCCTCACTCCGGAGCCTCTGACCCCGGCCCCATTCGGGCCACGGCTCCTATGTGGCGCTGCAGCAGGATCATGCACATGCAGCGGGAGCTGCACCCCACCCTGCTCTCCTCCCTGGAGGGCATTGTGGACCAGATGGTGTGGTTCAGAGAGAACTGGCACGAGGAGGTGAGAGGAAGTGGCTCGAACGGGTCTAATTCTGTGGCTTTGTGCGAGCTTGTGGCGGATCAGATGGTGAGAAAACAGGCACAGCTGGTGGTGGGAATTTCCCATATAAAAGCAAGTCTGAGCGGACAGCTTGTGGATTTGTGCGTCTTACATCAAACAAAGGAGTTTATTGTTTGTTTTGGAGCATCAGCGTGAAGACGGACTGCGAGTCTGGGGGGAAATAAACGTCGGAAGAAAGAAATGTACGCGTGCAGCATATTTCCTTGTGATTTTCATGGCATCCTGAGTGATTCTTAAGCCCCTCTTTTATCAGTCTCCCAGCATCACATTTTTGTTAAGCTGATTGTGCGCTCATCGGTCCAGGAATTGAGCCGCAGACAATTGTCCAAACTGAAATTTACAAAACGGTTTAGCCGTGCTGGGCAGCTTCCCTGCACAGCATCTAATCTGTGCTTTAAAAGGAGTCTGCGACAGGAGACTGGGATAAGTGATGGATGGGTGCAGGGAGTGTGTGGGATGGGACGGGGGATTTAGGGCCTGTGGTTCGTTGAGGTGTGTATCTGTGCGATTACCTGTGATGATCTGGGGGCACTCAGCAGCAGCTGCAGGGTCTGTGCTTCATTCCAGTGGGCTTGAAGCAGAAAGCGTATGCTACTTCCTCTAGGGCGGACACATTCCTGTAGCTGATTTTTTTTTTTGTCCTAGATGTTCAGTAAAAGTCCAATTAAACAGTTATTCTAGGCATATTAAAAAATAATCGCTGATCCCTAAAACCAAAAAATGCTGTCCTTTTTCCGGCAGGTCTTGCGGCAGCTCCAGCAGGGTCTGGCTAAGTGCTACTCTGTGGCCTTTGAGAAGAGCGGCGCCGTGTCGGACGCCAAAATCACGCCACACACACTCAACTTCGTGAAGAAGCTGGTCAGCACCTTTGGTGTGGGCTTGGAGAACGTTTCCAATGTTTCCACCATGTTCTCCAGCGCCGCCTCTGAGTCGCTGGCCCGCAGGGCCCAGGCCACAGCCCAGGACCCCGTCTTCCAGAAAATGAAGGGACAGTTCACCACAGGTCAGATGGCTTGTTCAGATTTGTTTCATTATCTTAAACGTTTGCGTGCTGATCTTTTTTTGATTTATTTTCAAAACTTTCACCGGTGCTCTTTTAATTATGATTATGCCGTTTTAAGCCAAAATCATAAAATCTGTGTCGGGGCTTGTGGCCCACCCAGCATATTTTCTACGTCACAAATGAGCTCTTTTTCAAACGCCGTTGCTTTGTATGCTCCTAATTCACAATTTGGATAAAGAAGTTCTCAGACATGCAAGTTTCTTTCTTAATGTCCTTAATAGATGTCCCCCAATGCCACAAGACCATGTTTAAAACAACGAAAATACACATTTTATGGTTAGGGGCCTTTGAGTTGATGTCAAGTCTCAATTTGAGGTCCTGGAGAGCATTTTGCTTTGTGCATTACGGCATGGAGCAATGGTGCAATGTTTCCAATGCTTAAATATCGGAAATTTGGCAAATGGTTCACATCGTTAGGAACATCTTATTCACTTTGGACTTATGACATGTTGATGATGTGGAGGAGAATCAGATGGTCCTCCTTCTAAACTTTTTTTTTTTATTGAGACAATAATAAAAAGGTCCTCTATTATTATTATTATTATTATTATTATTATTATTATTATTATTATTATTATTATTATTATTATTATTATTATTATTATTATTATTATTATTATTATTATTTTAATTTTTTCCCTCCTCGGACAGCAAGTCATCAGACGGGGTCACAGAGAGGCAGAAGTATGGCTGAAAGCTGAAAGCCATACTTCTGGTGAAGCTCACTGTACCAGCAGTGTCTCTGAATGATTTCTGGAACCCAGACGTGTTTAGCAATGCTTTTGTAGACATCCTAACGTTTATGAACACATTCTTGGACATGCATAAATCAGTGAGTTTGACGGCTGGAGGCGAATTTGACACACAAATCCTGTTAGACACTCTTTTTTTTTTTTTTTTAATCTAAAAATGCCAAGTTTCCATGTCCAACACACTGGTTAAATTCTCCTGAGTTCTGTGCCTTATTGCCATCCAACTGTTCACAATCACAGGTTTTTTGCCGTTTGACCTGCACAGTTCACAAACTGAAGTGACAGGAAGTGTGAGTTCACAGGCGGGTGTGTAAACGGCCCACGTAACAGAAGCTGTGTCACCGCCTGAACACTTCTCACGGAAGCCGCGCAGCAAACACCAGCCGCCATTGCGTCCGTGCTTGTTTGCGTCCTTTTGGTCATCTCATTTTTAGACTCAACAGCCACAGGCCTGAACCCTACAAGTGCGATGTGTCCGCACCAGCTTAGCCAAAAGGCTAAAAGTGTGGGAGTATTTCCTGTCCAAAATCCATCTGACATTGAAGTTTCCCTTTCCTTACGTTTGCACGGGATTTTAACATCACCTAAGAACAGCAGATGTACATTTATATTTATATATTTGCATGATTAGATTCCCTTGCATTCTGAATTGAAACAAAAGTTAATATTCAGAGACCTTTTGTGCAGTTTCTCGCTGTTTTGACATCAAATTTGTCACCTAAAAGCACAAAAAGGGTCTTGGAAATCTGCTAAACGTAAATCTACCATCACCTTCCTTTTAACAGTTCAGCCTTTGCTTTAAACACTTCCATTGGCCTGCATGTCGAGAGTAAAATGCAAGCTGCACAGACCAACAGGACAGGTGCTGTTTTAGTCGAGCCAAGGCCCCCACCGAGATGCTTCTCTCAAAATAATCACCCCTCTGTTGGAAGAGACCATGTGTCTGTTATTGTACGTTGCATAAGGGAGTTGAAGCACAGTTCATTGGACAAAGAGTAAACAAGATCCGTCTGCAGCACCAAGGCGTTGAGCTGGCTCTTTTTTTCCCATGATGCTCGTCTCCTGGACTGCATTCATTTTCATTGCAATGTTGTGTTTTTGTTCTTTTAAAACGCGCTTTGAAAACAAATGTGAGACTAAAGGTTTCCAACCCTGAGAGAATCAAAAACCCAAGAGAGACCAGAGGGAGGTTTACTGGAGAGCCAGAACTAATAATCATAGAAAATGCCTAAAGAGGAGAAGGTTAAAAAACAAGAATGAGATCCTGGGAAACCCCTAAAGTCAAGTGGAAAGGCATTAGCATCTCATGGTTGATTTGGACTCTAAAAGCGAGCGTGCCGCCGATGACTCTTTCCAGATGCTTCGGTGCCAGCTGCGCTCACGCAGCCGGGCGTCGACCGGGGCTTCTGCCTCGCAGGGTGCCTGCCGAGCATGGCGGCGCAGCTGTCCCCACAGCGAGGCGGGATAAGGGCAGACCGAGACGGAAACCACACAAGCTTCCCAGAGCGGAACAAACAGGGTATACAGACCTGCAGAGCAGCCAAGCTATCATTCCCGGCACCGCGTTAGTGGCTCATTCGCTTTCACGGGGCTTGTGGGCTGGAAAATATGGGGTTGTATGTTCACATATATAACATTTGGCAGCTGAGAAGCATTCAAATCCAATTACGGAGAATGTTGTTGGTATGAGTTTCTGTTTTAAATCAGTTTCAAAGCCTTCTTTATGAAAGAATACACTTTCTGGCTCCGTACTTTTTTAACCAAGCAGTCATTGGACATCTAAGGTGATTTTAATCAGCCCACCTTCAGTTTGTGTCTTTCAGAAGCTTTGAAGGGAAGCTTTTACAGCCTGAAATCCCACTATCCCCATCCAGGCTGCTGTGAGTCTCATGACTTCAGCTCACCAATCAGCCATAATAAAGTTAAATTGACTCCACCACACCACTCGAATTCAGACAATCCCACAGTGAGGCAAGACCGGGGCAGCACACGAGGGAATTACGGTTCTATATAGAGAGGTGGCCCACCTTCTGAGTGTGGAGCCAGTAATTTGGTGCAGCAGTGCGGATCCTCTGCTGTCTGTCACGCAGGTCAGGTCGGGTGAGACCGCAGCCTCGGTGTCAGAGAGCAGCCCGGCTACTTTCCACAGGGCAGTCCGCCTCTCCGCATTCTGGTCCCCCCTGAGCCGGGTCAGAGAGGAGTTCAAGGAAACTAAAATTACTCTCGTCGGCTCCATTTCACTCGTCCTGAAGCAAAACTCCCTTTACTTTCAAAGTTACATTTATCCTACAGTTATGAAGCAGAAATAAAGATGGTGGGCTATGATCTCATTCAAAGATTCCTAATTGATCTCCATAAGATCTTAACCGTCTCCTACTCTTAAAAATTAACTTTGAAAGTGGTCATTTATTTTTCCGACACTGGCCATTGCATGCAAAACAAAAAACATGAACTAAATTTAGAAATACTTCAACTGTTCGTGTTTCACCACTCACTGCTATCATTAAGGCAAAGAGGCCTGTCCCTAACTGAGTACACAAATGTGATACTTCTCGTCACCACGGTAACACTTTGACATCACAGTTTTAGCTCCAGTGTTCACATACTTTCGACCAGCGTAACTCTTTGACTGTTTGCACAATAACGTCATTCCGGGTGACACTGAAGCGGGGGGAAAGCAGCTCTGCGCAGTGATGCAACATTACAATGTGAAAAGTCTCTTTTGTCCTCTTCAGAATTCACTGATTCATGTAAACAGTCGACGAGCGTTAAAGGGCTACGTCTTGCAGTTCCCTTAAGGCTCGTACGGCCACCTTAAGGGACGTCATTAAAATGTAACGTTCCATTTTCCTGCGTGTGATAAATGTATCGTGACGTATTCATAAGGCTAATAGAAGTTACACCTACTTGTGACTTATGGATGATGCTGTCGTGCGGTGCCTTTACGCCACACTAGCCATTAGTAAAGTGCGAGTACCTGGTCCTTACTGACTGTGTGCCAATGTTGTGCACATGAGACATTCCTCATTACTAACAGGCAGCGCTTACGGGTTGTATAAGTGTTCTTGATGACCTGTCGCCCAGAGCACAATCGTAGAAAAAATGTGCATGAACATTTTCACTCTACAGGCTCACCTAGGAGACTACGACCATGATATTGTGTACCCCGTACAAGTTTGACCATTCTGACGGCCCGTATCCGCCAGGGACATTTGTGACTCAGGCTTTAAACACTACTTTGAAAACTTTGGGTACAGTATTGTGAGTGCTGCGAGTCTGAATCACAGGCAAATGTTTTCACTTCCAAACGAATCGGCATCGACTTGAGTCTCTTCTTTACAGTGCGGAGGACTTTCAGACACACTGAAGCTGAGAGTCTTGTATATTTTTACCATTACCCCGCTTTCATAGGACTTTTTCAATTTGGAGGCAGGTGGATTGCAAGCAGTCGGACAGCAAAATAGAGGCACTCAGAAAAGAACATTGGCTGTTTTAAAGGGCTTATTTCAAGTATTAAGAAGTCTGACTGTAGCAGAGATTGCAGGCGCTTTGAAATGGCAAGGCCATGCCGTTTCATGGATTCATTATAACAGGCAACACCAACATGTTGGCTGAAATAGGGGCATAGAATGGAAAAGCTACTCGGCTGACTTCCCCTTGCTTTCAGAGTTATTGCTCCCGTTCATCACAGTTTGTTTGGTGCAAAATGGAAAAGGGAATTGAATACGCTGATTGTTAACGTTTTAATTTAATCAGCACCAGACCCCACCAAGGAGTTCTTAATTTGATAAAGCAAACGGTCTTGCTTGAGTTCATTCATTTGTCTTTCAAGCTGCTTTTGAGCAAGGCAGAGGTCAGTGCAGGTGGACTGTTCCAACCATTAGTTGTATATGAAAACTTACAGTTTACTTCCGGCTCCAACCAAATGAAGTCACTTTTTTTGCGATGCTAACGTTGCTATGTTGGAGCCAGATGACATCAGTAAGTATTGATTGGTCCGAAACGGTCCGAGTCATTGTTTCTACGGCAACCACTCTGGCCAGGGGCGGGGCTATTAGGGGGGGCGGGTCGGTGTCTCCCAGCAAAAGGTCTGTATTTTCGATCTTTTTGTTTGGAATGGGCGAGTAATAACTGCTAATTTCTATTTCTGTTTACGTCTATTGGATTTTGGCGTCCTGGAGCCAGCGGGTATTTCCTGTCTGGAACGGCAAGGGGGAGGGGTCACTCAGTCCAGTTCTCATATACAGTCAATGGTTCTAACAGACCTTTCTTAAATGTAGCCTACAAGCTTTTGTTGTTAAAAAAAATAGTATTGCTAAGAACGAGGCATTCCCAGGTCTCTCCAAATTGAATTTGCCCTGGAGAAGGGGCATTAAAAGTGTTTTTCATTTGAGTATATTTCCCAGTGTACATGCTGCCTGTGTTTGCTTTAATCCCACAAGTTATTTTCCTCTTAGTAAAGGCAAATTTGCATAAATAAGCTTGAAGGGCAGCTGCGGGATTTGAGGCTGGATTTCAAGTCATTAGGAAGTAGAGTTTGTTTACTGTAAATATCAAAATTATCCATCATGGTCGTAAGATTATTAAAATGCTAAACAGCAAAGGTATTTATAAAATATTTCATGCACCATTTCTTTTCACTCTTTGGGAAGAAAAACAAAATGGACAGCCAGAAAATAAGGAGAAAACAAGCAAAGGAAAGCCAGTGCTTAAAGGAGGTTCTTCATCTTCATCGTCCCTTTTTTTTTCCCCTTCTAACAGACTTTGACTTCAGTGTGCCAGGCTCCATGAAGCTCCACAATCTGATCTCCAAGCTGAAGAAGTGGATCAAGATCTTGGAGGCGAAGACGAAGCAACTGCCCAAGTTTTTCCTGATCGAGGAGAAATGTCGCTTTCTCAGCAATTTCTCTGCGCAAACTGCTGAAGTGGAGATCCCAGGGGAGTTCCTGATGCCCAAACCTACGCACTACTACATCAAGATTGCCAGGTTAGAGGCCTTTGGCTATAGGAGGACGCTTCTTTGATAGGATGCCAAACAAGGAATTGTGGTTGTTATTCTATGAACCGTTTGAAATTTCCCTTGAATTTTGCATTAACCTCCCGCTTTATGATGGCCTGCTTACCCCAAAGGATTTAGAAACGAACCAATTATTAAAAAAGAATTATAAACAACTTTTTGTGCTGGAGGGCACAAGCAAACCCCTCCCTGGTGGAAACATGCTGCATCACCACTGTGCTCAGATGGCCATGCAGTTGTTTGAGTTAGACCATCGAAGCTCAAACATCAAAGCAACACATTTAATAAATCACTAACTTCTGATGCATGGGCTGTCTGAGTTTAGTACGATTTATATGGGGCTAGTATTCCTAAGAACCGTCAGAATAAGATGTCTGCATATGGACAAAGTTGTAAAAAATATGTCGTTTTACATTTAGCATGTCTGTTGTGAATACGACTTTGTGTGAATACAAAATATTTACTTTTACTGTCAAAAGTACGCCACAGGGTCACAAGCACAGAGATTCTAGAAATATAGATTTAACAAAGTGCACTTCCTTACTGAGGCTCATTTGGTAAAATAAAATAGAAAAATAATATTTTATTTTTTGATCCCACTACGGGGAAATTAACTTGTTACCATAGTTCTGTTAAACAATATAAGTAAAGGTTAACGGCCTGACAAAGTGTGCATGATCACTTTTTAACGCACGCCGTGTAAGCCTGAACTGTCCAACACAAAGTGGGTTAAAACGTGATAACGCACACTTTGAAGGCCATTAACCCGCTTATACTATGGTCACTTACAAAAGAAATAAATATTAACCAGTTTTAGTCCTTAATTCTTGTTTTTTATTTCCGATTTGGATCGCTTTTTTCACAAATAGCGGACCATTTGTTACATGGTGTGGTGCCTCGTCATGGTAACGTGACAAGGCGCCGCACCACAGCTGCTGTCAAGATTCGTCGATATAAAGCGATATATATATATGCTGATTGTCCCGATGGGTTGAATAAAGCACCAGTTCAGAGAGAAAGTTCACCACTTACCAGTTGTTTTTGTCCAGATGATGAAGCTAAAGGTTGTTTTATAGAAGCCAGCGCAGTGATACAGAGGATTTAAGATAGAATTCACACCCAGCAGCCAATCAGAATCGAGTATTCAATCGGACCACGGTATAACAGAAATGAACGCACGCCGTGGATGCCTGATCCATCCGACCTCTTCCTCCTCAGGATTAAGTTTGGTCCTCACTTGTGTCCAGGTTCATGCCCAGGGTGGAAATCGTTCAGAAACACAACACGGCTGCTCGCCGCCTCTACATCCGTGGCCACAACGGGAAGATCTACCCTTACCTGGTGATGAACGACGCCTGCCTGACTGAGTCTCGCCGGGAGGAGAGGGTCCTGCAGCTTCTTCGTCTCCTCAACCCCTGTCTGGAGAAGAGGAAGGAGACGACCAAGAGGCATCTATTCTTCACTGGTATGACTGGACTCAAAATAGAAAATTGTTTTTGATCTTTTCCAATCAGCTCGACTAGCAGATATTGATTTGGTCCAAAAGTTCGGCCTTTTATTGTCTTTGACTTCACTCGCTGTGGATCTCCGGCTCGCCTTCAGCCCAGCTTTTCCCAAAGGAGTATTTTTGTTTTTTGTTTGGGTCTGTGGTTTAGGTCTTTGGCAAACAGAATTTGTTTGCTAGCAACCTTAGCTGCATGTTTCTTATTTTTCCTCATCAGCATGGATGTTCTCACGCCACTCTGTCATTTCTCCTCTTGGGGCTGGCTTTGATGTTATTTCTGTCAAACGTTTTCCTCTTGCCTTCGTCTCTGCAGTGCCCCGAGTGGTGGCAGTGTCCCCTCAGATGCGGCTGGTAGAGGACAACCCCTCGTCTCTGTCTCTGGTGGAAATCTACAAGCAGCGCTGCGCCAAGAAGGGCATCGAGCATGACAACCCCATCTCGCGATACTATGATCGTCTGGCTACCGTGCAAGCTCGAGGCACGCAGGCCAGCCACCAGGTACGGGGGCAATCAGTTTGGCTTCTTTAAGCTGATCTGAGGCCACTTTATCCTTTTACAACTCGATTGTTTATTCAAAACTTTTCCTCAGTTGTGGCTATGTTTTTTTTTTCTTCACCAAAAAGAAATGATGAGTGGAAAAAGGAGAAGAAAAAAAAACAGTTTTATGTTTATTTTTTGGAATTTAGTTGAGAATTATGTTCAAGTTGATACTTGTTTACTCATTAACACAGTAAAAGTAGCAGTTTTAAATATGTGCTGACTAATTTTCTGTACCAGAAGCTCAAATTCTTTTAGCCAAAGCATAATGTTGGGATTTATGAAAGACAAACTGCAAAATTACTAAAGTTTATTGACCTTTGACCTCATGATGAGGGTGCCATCTTGAGTTTTTCCCAAAAATTCACCTAGATTTCCAGCTTCAAATAGGAATTTCGATCAGTCTCCTCATAACTCCTCGAGCATCATTAGGAAGCTGTTTGGGAAAAGTATTTGGATTTAGAAGTTGTAGATTTTGAATGGGATTAACATGGCGAGCTCGTAAAAGGTGCGTTTTCCTGTTGCAAGCACTTTTTACGCTAGAATATTGAGAAAATTTAATTCATGAACCATTGAGTCAAGCTGAACGACATAACATACGATATGAACATATTAGAAATATGGGCGTTGTTCACCAAAAGCATCTGTTGCCAAGGAAATCCCAAAATGTACTTTTACAGAATCTTCTACAAGTTGCATAGACCTATTTGTTACCCCTGGGGGACCAAAAATCAAAGCGGTTGCTATGGCAATAAAACAATATGTATATGTAAAAATGTATTTATGCCACATCGTAAGGTTAGGGGTGGGAATTAATGAGATTTTTATTCCACCCACTCCTCTTTCAGGCACTCTGTCACTTTCTGTGCAACATCTTTATCTTGATATTTAACCATTTTATAAAGTAAAATAAATATATTATGACATAATTAGTGATTCTAGTGCAAAACAGTGTTCTGAAACATTTGAATCTTTATGAAAAGTGTTGTTTTATTAAAAAATAGCACTTCTTTCTTCTTGCTTGGCAGGTTCTCAGGGATATCTTGAAGGAGGTTCAGGGCAACATGGTTCCTCGCAGCATGCTGAAGGAGTGGGCTCTCCACACTTTCCCCAACGCCACAGATTACTGGACCTTCCGTAAGATGTTCACCATCCAGCTGGCCCTCATCGGCCTGGCAGAGTTCATGCTCCATCTCAACAGGCTGAACCCTGAGATGCTGCAGATAGCTCAGGTAGGAGGCACAAATATGTCCTCTGCTTGTTGAACCTGCTGTCAAGGACAAGAAGGATCCATTTGACGGGCTAATTTAATAGATATATACACACTCAGAGATGCATTAAGAGATCACTATTACCCTCTTCTTATCATATTCTCCCCTGTGACATTCACGCTGAGCCCATGAGTCAGTCATCCGCCGTCACTGCAAAGGCTGTTTTGACAGAACTTATATTCAGTGCCTCGGCTCGGTTATCAAAGACGTTCCAATTTGAAGGGCTCGTGTTTGTGTGTGCACGCGTGTCCCTTTCAGCGGACACACATTGCTCTGCTGTTCAGGGATGGCCTCCTCAAAGTCATTATTAAACATGATTGTGCAAGTTGGCCACCTCTCCCCTCCGATCCTAATCGGCCTTTGCTGACGGGCCTTCCTTTGGGCAGCTAAGCGCTGGTATTAAGCCCCCTCTCTGCCTGTTCCACTCCACAGATCCCATTAGACACAGGGTTACGGTGTGTAGAGGGAGCACACATACAAACACGCACACGCAAATGGAGACAGGCCAAGGACAGGACATCACAGCCAAAAAATTGAAGCAAACGCGACTAAAACAGAAACGTGCTGATCTACAGAAAAAAAAAAGTTAGCTACAATTGACTTAAAAGCAAAAGAAAAAATATAAATAGAGACCGGATGACGTTGTAAGGGAGAGAAAATGAGGTTGAAAATTGATTAGTTTTTAGAACAAGACTGGATGAGGTTGTTTTGGGGTCCAGATAGGTTTGTAAGAGACACCAGTTGATGTAGCAGAGACCTGATGATGTAGCAGAGACCAGGAGCCTCTTTTATAAAACTTTGCGTAGGATTTGCGTCAGAAGTGGCGTACGGATGAAACATAGGACGTGCGTATGCACAGAAATATTCTGATTTATAAAACCGTGTGCACGCACATCCTACGCATCCTTCCCTTAATAACTCACAATCAATTCTAAATGTAGCGCAGCTTTTGCAGCTTCATGACACGCCCATAGTTGCCCATAAATAGTCTGTGAAACGCCCACAAATGAATATTCATTGATTGTGAAACCATGGCAAACACAGAGAGGAAATCAAAAAAACGTAACTTCACTCAATGTGAAGTAGAAGTTATCGTTGGCGAGGTGGAAAAGAGGAGAAAAGTGTTGTTTGGAGGGCACAGTGTGGGCATTACTAATGCCGAAAAGGCACGTGAGTGGCAAACGGTGGCAGACGCCATAAATGCTGTAGCCTCACAACCTCGGACCATGGACGAAATAAAAAAAGAAATGGTCGGACATCAAAGTCGAGGCAGAAAAACGTCTAGCGCTCCATCGCCAGAGTGTGTCTGCCACGGGTGGGGGACAGGGGACACCGGAGCTGACCCCTCTTGATGAGAGAGTGGCGGCAATTATTGGGGAATCCCTATTAAGTGGAGTGGTGACTGAGGCGGAGGGGGGCACCGACGCGCCAGATGCCCAAAAGTGAGGAAGTGGGAGCCGGCTCATAAGCCACTCGTCCTTGTTTGCCAGCAAGTCTTCTTGCTGTCTAAAGATGCGTTCACTCCAAATTCTTCCATTTGCCACATCTTCTAAGAGCGCAAGATCAGCCATTGTGCGTCGTTACGCATTGTGATGGGGCATTTTATTTCCATCCATTTAATTGCATCTGACAAGCTACAGATGTCGGTAATAATCCACGTGGAAATGGGAAATTGTTCAGCGCAAATGTAATTTCTTGTTGCTTTCTGAATGGTTGAGACATACGCCATACATTGTTTTATCAAACATAAAACAAACTAAAGGCATATGCATGAATACCATAATTCTGTAGCTTATGAAGAAAAGTTTTACTATGAAAACAACTTTCCCCAGTGGACAATTAATACCTCTGTCTGTCTAATTGCACCTATATCTGCTCCGCCAGACGGACACATTGACGAGAATATCAGTTTTGTACATTATTTCGTTCTGTTAACTATATTATTTATGAGGATGAATTGCACAACATGCCAATATTGCAGAACATGTTTCACTTTTCTTTTTGCAAATATGTGTTCATTTGAATTTCTGTTGTAATTTTCATTTGATTTGTTTTGTTTGTTTCACTGCTGATCGATCAAACGGGTGTTCGTGTAGCTGTTCATTGTCAGACTTGCTTTGTGAAGTCTTCATGTTATTTATGAGAGGCAGTATTGTCACTTTCACGTGTTTCTTCCATCTGCCGACGGTGTCGCCGTTTCTCATTTCACCCGTTTTTGTGCGTACGCCTGGGTCAGAGCTTGCGTGAAGGACCGCACATTTTCCCGTCAAGTTTGCTTTTTATAAATATCAATTATTGCGTAAAGAGTGGCGTACGCCTTCTCTTGTGCGTACGCATTGTTTATAAATGAGGCCCCTGTTGAGGTTGTAGCAAAGATTTGATTAGGGCAGAGCCAGGGACTTGATGAGTTGAGTAAAAGACTTGATAAGGTTGTAACAGACTTGACGTGAGCGTAACACATATTGGATCGGGTTGCTCGAGAGGCTGGATGAGGTTTTAACAGAGACTTGATAATTTTGTAACAGGGACTTGATGGGGTCGAAAGCCTTCTTTTACCTTATCATGATGGCTATCTTCATTTGAAATGTCAGCAGCTGCTTAGACTGCTAGGCAGGTTAGTGACCCTCATGTGGATTTTGACTTTTTTATCTACCACACATGAGGCTAAACGGCCGTTGCGTCTCACCATCCAGAGGTCAAAAGGCCATTTCAACAATGGCTGATAGAACATGAATAAATAAAAAGGAACTTGTGACATCTTCCTGCAACACTTAACTCTTAGACTGCGCTGCACGTTTTAAACTCAGTTTGGTTACTACCCTTTTACAAATAAATCTGCGCATTTCAATCTTCTTTAAAAAAAAAAAAAGCCTGCTTGAGTTTTGTGAAAAATACTTAAAAATCGGAATCATCGAAAGATGGAAACCACTCGTAACTTTTTTCACGCTTTTAGTACAAATCAATTCTTATTTTTTTCAACTGAAAAGCTTATTTTTATTTAGTGAAACATCCACTTTGATAATTAGGTAACACATCAGGGATTATAGAATGATGCTGAAAACCTTGAAAAGTTTTCAATTAAATCTAGTAAATAATAAAAAAAAACTCTTCACATTTTTACTGTAGAGTTTTGACCCTAAATGTTTCTTTTTTTCTTTTAATGGCATCAACTTTCCAGCCTTAGGTGTATTTTTTAAGGTTTGTTAAACAAATCTGATTTAGTTGAATAATTCTGTTAGCTTTGCTGCTGGAATGCACACCCTCAATTAAATACAATAAATGCAAATTGAAAAATGTCAGCTATTATTGGTTTGCACGGAGAAAAGGGCCCTCAGAATATTCACTCTCCACCTCCGACATTTGTCTAAAGTTCCCAGTCGCAGTTCTCCCCCAGGCTGCATAGCCTCTACTCGCCGCGCTCCAACTCCAAGGCGGCGTCACTCATTCACAGCAGACTACAAATGAAGCTAATCAGCGGCCTCTCATTCCGAGTGCTGCACAGAACCCTCTGCACGGCTTATCTGAGCCTCCTGGGAGCTGCTGCTGTCTCTGCCCGCCGCCTTTAGGCCCTCCACAGGAGCAAATGGCAGTAGGTGAGGAAGGGGGGAGTCGAGGATGAAAAGAATGGGGGGGGGGGGTGCGAGCAGGAGCTGGAATGAAACGCTCAGCCATAAAGCTGTCAGAGCGCCTCACTCCTTCATATGAGAGAGCTTATCTTTTTGGAATGGCAGCTTGTGCAGCGGCCCTCTCGCACATAAATGCAGGCTTAAGAGATGAAAACCAGCCGGTATATATTGAAGTCACGAGGGAGCGACCAAAGACGGGGACTGAATGGAGAAGTATTGATGCCGTGCTGCAGATGGTTTGACATGTTATGTGTCTGGGTCACAGAGATCAATAACGACAGCCGGTTTGAAGACATGATCCTCATTCTCTTCTGGAACGTAACGGAGAGAAATCTTCAGGATGTTCAAAGACTCACCTCTGTCTCCTCCTGAATGTTTTCAGGACACAGGCAAGCTGAACGTCTCGTACTTCCGCTTCGACATCAACGACGCCACAGGCGACCTGGACGCCAACCGGCCCGTCCCGTTTCGCCTGACCCCAAACATCTCTGAGTTCCTGACCACCATCGGCGTCTCGGGTCCGCTCACCGCCTCCATGATTGCTGTGGCGCGATGCTTCGCACAGCCCAACTTCAAGGTAGATGTTACAGGATGTTGCCGGTACTGGGGCATTTTTAACCCTTTAACACCGGAACTGCTCAACCTAATCAATGTGAATGAGTGAATTTTGACGCTTAGAAAAGAGCTGCTAAGCTGCTTTTGTCCACAACCGAATCAGCGGTCAACTTTCTTTTTTTCTATTGTCTTAATTTGTAGCCAAAAATAAAAAATCAGGCGTGTTTGCAAATAAGATATTATAGAAGATTTAACCTTGAACAATATTACTTTACTTAACACAAATTACTGCCATGATATATTTTTAACCAATGCAGGTGATTTCTAATGCATTTTGTCTTTTGTTTAAATGCTTTACGTTTTATTTTTAATAGTAGGTTTTAATTTTTATTTTGATAACCTTGAAGTTGTAAAAAACAGTAATCAAAAGAGAAAAAGCATTAAAAGAAAAGAAAATGAACAATGCCTGCTGTTAAAAAAAAGTGTTTTTTTTATTACTGTAAGTTGGAAAAAAAACAAAGTTAATAAAATATTTATGCGTTTTTGTCTCCTGGAAAAAAAGCCCACAACAGCATCTGTTTCATAGGCACTTGATGGTTTATTTTTGTAAAAACTTTATTGCTCAATGATTTTAGACAGAGGCTAAGCATGACGCTACCAGACTGATGAAACCATTTCCTTCCTTTTTTTTTTTTATGACACAGAGCCCAGAGGTTAGGTTTGTCCTGAAGAGAATAATTTGTACTCAAGTAAACATATTTACACTTAAGGCCCAAAAAACTTCAAATACAGGTGAAATACTGGATATCCAATCTGTTTGAGATGTTAATTTATACATCAATTAAAAAAGGTAGCCATCTTTTTTCATTATAATGATAAATGGACATATTGAAGAAATTGATGAAAAAGAACAAAAGAAGTAGTTATTCTGAATGTGTTGGAGCAGCTTTTCTAATTAAAGTCTGGTTGAACCAGATCTTTATTTTGGTGAATAGATTTTCTATTTTTTATGTTATATTATTTACTATTTATTTTATGTTCTCATTCAAACTCAGTTTATTTAAAGGCTGGTTGAACTTTAAATAAGTTTAAAGTTAGTTTTTCTATTTTCACTGTTGTTTTCAATGAAAATAATTGTTCTCATTAAAACTCAGTTTATTTAAAGTCAAAGTATCCTAACCGCTTCAAATAAAAGCATAAACTGGATTATTTTGAATTTTTTTTGCTGCAGTTTCACAAACTGAAGGAGGGCTGGAGGAGAACGGCTCCCTGTGGGTTTGGTTTGGTGCCGTCTGCACTAAATATTTTTAATGCCAGAAAAACTGGGTATAAAGCAAGGACAGGACTTTATTTTTTTATCTGGAGTAAATTTATCCTGCAATGATCCTGTCTGGAGCTCCGCCCGGAGCAGCTCCCCGGTTTAAGAGCTCGGGATGCTGTTGAGCAAGGCATCTTGTGTCAGATGAGATGAGTCTGCAGCGTGTGAGCGACGCCGTGGTCTGCTGGAACTTCCAGCCCGGCTCCCAGACGGTCTTTGAGACTTGAAACAACGCTGAGAGGGAAACAAAGCGGCGGGACGTTTGCATCAAATGTGTGCAGCCGGGTCGCCGTTTCGTCTGTGTTTGGGTCCGGGTCAGGCTCGGGCTGACTGATGTGGAGGAAGCAACAGTGCGTGAGATGGAAACAAACAAAAGAGCAGCGACAGGCGCCGCTCCAGTCAGTGCCACAAGTCTGAGCTTCTTGTGGTCGCAAGAAAAGGATGTTTCCCTGGAAAGCAGCGGGAAACAAACACTTAACATCCAGCCACTTAAATATAGTGGAGCCCTAAACGTGTAAACAAGGTTGAGCTTCTGGAAGTCATCAAAACGCGGCGTGTGTCTAGGCGGGCAGTGATTGGCGGCCTGAGCTGCGGCTTGGAAGTATTTATATTTCGTGTCACCATAACGGTCGGCCAACGCCACGGGGGTTTCCATGACGATGCCGGGTGCTCCGGAAAAGCTCCGCTTCATCTGCGTGTTTAAAAACGATCGTCCAAACGGAGGTTTCAGACGTTTTGCTGCCGTCATTCCGACCGAGTCATCAGAACGCCAACGCTCAGGGATCGAGCCGGCGTTTTAGGAACCGCTGATGCTGACATCAAGTAAACAGTTTTGGCAGGAAAGAAAGGTTTGCATAAAATGCACAGTAGTCCACACTTTTGCTTAAAACCCCTGAAAAGAAAAGCAGGAAGGTTTATTCTTAGAATAGAAAGCGTTTAAAAGTAAACCAACTATTTGACTAAATATAGGTCACATGTCAAGAATAAAGCTTCAGCTGTCTTCTGTGCATAAAACAAAAATATTTTTATTCTAGTTTAGCAGTTAAAACAGTTAAATGATAATAGGAGTTTAAACAAAACATTTAACTAGGATTAAAATAAGGTTTTGCATGCACAGAAGAAAGCTCAAGCTTTATTTGTCTGAAATAAAAATTTGAGAAGTAGTCGTGTTTAGTGTGATAAAAGAAGCTACTTTTAGGTTTTCAGTTTCAAAAGTTGGAAAATGTATTTATTCATAATTTAAACTGTAGAAAACCTGAGAGCAAATTTCTTCTTGGCTTTTAAAGTTGATTTTTTAACTTTTTTTTGTTGCTTTTCTTTCATTAGCCTTGGTAACAAAAGTTAAAAAACCCCAAAAAAAGAATAGAAAACAATTTAAACACTAAAAAAATAAAAAGAACAGCAACCAAAACATTAAACAAAGAATTAAAATGAGAAAGTACAAAAAAGTGGTCAAAAAAATATAAAATAGAAAATTTAAAACATTTTAAAAAATAGATAAAATATGGGGGGAAATTGAAACAAAATTAAAAAAAAAAAATAGAAACTTTTTTTTCAAAAGATGTAAACAATATAAAAATCGTTTGCATATGTTGTTCCCATTCTGTCAGGTGGATGGAATCCTGAAGGCCGTTCTTCGGGATGAGATCATCGCGTGGCACAAAAAGACCCAGGAGGACACCTCCATACCCCTGTCTCCAGCCGGCCAGCCAGAGAACATGGACTCCCAGCAGCTGGTCTTGCTGGTCCAAAAGGCCGTCACCGCCATCATGACCCGCCTCCACAACCTGGCCCAGTTTGAGGGCGGAGAGAGTAAAGTGAACACGCTGGTGGCTGCGGCCAACAGCCTGGACAATCTGTGCCGCATGGATCCCGCCTGGCACCCCTGGCTCTGAGAGCAGCAGCAGCAGCAGCAGCAGCAGCAGCAGCAGCGACCACGACCCCATGAAATGTTGTGTAGGTTTTGTGTTACACTGAGTTAGTCAAAGGGGCTCAATTCAGGTTTTCACAGTCTTTGAGAACTCTAGTTATCTTGTATTTATTTTTATAAAGCAAAAATCCACTGTTTGATGTCGTCTTTGAACATGATGGGAGGATTTGAGCCAATTTATTGCATCAAAATGTTGATTAATTTCCTCTTTTTACTTCTTCAAACAGTCTTTTTATTTTTATTTTCTGTTTTTACTTGAATGTAGTTTCTGTTCCCTGTCAAATGAGGAATATTTTTTGTAAATAACCCTAATTTTTTTTTTTTTTTTTTTTTTACCACCAAAGCCCCCCCCCAAGCTGGCTTAGTTCTGCCTTTAGCCCCCTCTGAGTTCAAGACATTCATGTCTTATCTAACAAATGTACTGTCTCCCACCTTGTAAATAAGCATTTTGTTCTAATAAAATGCTTTTTTATGATACAGAGGTTGTGGTGAGTCGCTCTCTTCTCACTGCCTGCAGCAGACTCTTCTTTCACTTTAAAAAAAATTTAAACATTTTATTTATATTTATATATATATATTTTTTTTTCTTTCCTTTAAAAGTTGTAAAACGGCGGTAAGCGTCTCCATCTGCGGCTCACATCTACTGCATCACTGTCACTGCGATAATTACCCTAAAGGACGCGCTCTGGGACATTATTGAGGTAATAACTCACGCTGCGAAATGAACTGATCTGATGGTAAAAAGTCGCGGTTTGCAGCCGTTTACGGAGAGGCGCTTCGGTGCGGCGGGTTTGGGGATAGAATAACCTTCTGGTCTTTCCCCTCCTCTTGGTTGAGAGTCCTGCAAATGCAGCGTGGCGTGTCCAACCTGGCGGTGTCTGATTTATGCGTGCCGTGTGGCCTCGCTTGACTTGCGCGCGGTGGCGGGCAGCCCGCCTTCACCCGTAAACAAAGGTTGCATCTCTGTTTGCTCCTGTCCCGTCAGGACCCAACAAGCTTACACTTCTGAGGAAAACTGTTTTTGACAAGTTCTTATTGCATTTTTCTGATGATGGAGGAGAAATGTAAGGAAAATTAAGCTCAAAATTGTGTTTCTGAGTATTTCTTTATTAAAAACGTTGTGAATCAGGAGCAGAAGAAAAAATGCCGTTGGAAAACACGCCTTCTCTCTGCCCTGAGCTCTCAGCAAAAGGGGAATGGGGGCGGGGGTTGCTTTGGGTCTCGCCTATGTCCTAGAAAAGAATAAATTTTTTGGATTCTGGCTAAAATGGCATCATCATAAAGAAAATAGCACTTTGAAAAGCGATGATTGGAGTGAGATTCAACTTCCTGAATAGAGCAGCTTGGATTTTTTTTTTACTTTTTGTTTACGCCTCAGTGCTGAAACGGTTTATGGAGCCTTGTTTTATTTCTGTCGTCTCTCATTTCTCAAAACCGTGTTTGAGTCATTGTCCTGTTCCGCTGACTCATGGTTTACATTAAACTGTTTGGTGCTCGTGTCTGTTTGCGATAAATGCAAACAGTGGCTTTTTTTAAATATATATATAGTTGTTTTTTATTGGTTTTTGCCTAAATTATTTGTTGTCCAGGACCTTTTTTTTTTTTTTTACTGCTATTTTACAAGTTGCTTCATTAATTTGACAATTTTTGTGGAAATGTTTGAAATGAGATATTTTTCATTATAAACCGGAAAAATGTCAAAAAGTACTAAATGTTGGCATTTTTTACTGCAAAAGTTTTTTTTGTTTTTATGTTTCAAAACAAAAGATTCAATGTGGAGACAATATATAAAAAAAGTATAAAGACAAGGTCAAAACACTGTAAAAAACTGTCTAAAAAATGTTTTATTTACTGCCTTAAATTCCTGTTGCGTCTCTTTTCTACGCCCACGATGATCTTGTTCTGCTCAATTATCAAACCATGTTGCAATAAATGTGAAAAGTGAGCATCTTGGTACCAACTGAGTGCTAATTCATAATTTTTAACCGTTTGGGTTTGTTGGTTTTGCCCAACAAAGATGCCTAAAATCTGTCTAACTCCACCCTCCTCACTGTTCTCCAGCCGTCCTGCTTTCACAGCCATCAACCAATCAAACGTCCTACTTTGGTGCAGCGTTTGCGGCACTGCAGGGGAGTCGACTCTCAGTGTCTACATGTAAACAAACAGTATTAATCAAAAAAAAAAAAAAAAAAACAATTGTGTGTCAATGTGGAGCCAGGGAAGCGGCGCAGCTCATATCCAACAGCTTAGAATTTGTTTTGTTACTCAGGAAATGAGTCCCATTAGATCCCTTAATGGCATTTTCACTCGGAGGAGTTGAGCTCATTAGCTTTGTGTCTAAAAGCTGCCATAATGGTTTTAATTGCCCAAGCCGTTCACATGGCAGTCAGAGTCACTGTCTCTGCGGCGGTGACTCCGACTCCGGATCCTCAGCTGTTTTCCTGATGGTTTAGAACTGAGAGAATAAGGAGAGAAATCACCAGATACATTAGCATTGAGGAAGCGCTGGCATTTAGGATGGCGTCTTCCGTGGGATGAACTCGGACCATAGGTGATGAAACTCCAGAGTCTTAGAGGCTGGACGATGCCAGAGCATCGCCCGATGCAGTTCTTCAGGCGGAGCATCTGGAATGCATAAAGAGAGGACCATTGATGAATTTAAAACTAGGATTGGCTGAGAAGTCAGTGGCCTTGTGGAAGAGTGTCCATCCTGAGACTGGAACGTTGTGATTTCAAAGCCCTGGCTGAGTCATACCGAAGACCAAAAATCGGACCCCAATGCCTCCCTGTGTGAGACTCTGCATTATTGAAGTCCTACTTGATGTGTGGAGTGACGGAATAATCCAGACTGATGGACTAAGAGGTAAAATAAAAATATTATAACTCGGGCTTACATTCAGGTGCTGTCCTGCAACATGTGACGCTGGTTCACATGGTGGATGTATTTCTACAGAGACTACTGTGAGCGTTGAGATCAGGGCATGGAGAACTCCTACCTTACTGAAGGCTTTGCATTCACATTCAACCAGGTAGAGACCCAACCTGGAGGGATTTCAACCTTCAACCAGGCAGAAGAAGCAGCAAAGGAAAAGGCAAGGCAAGGCAAGTTTGTTTGTATAGCACAATTTGTACACAAAGTAATTCAAGGTGCTTCACAAAACAGAAAAATGCATTAAAATCACAATACATCATAGCAATAATCAAGGTAAAATTAACTTTAAAAGAAAAGAAAATTTTGAAAATTGATTTAAAAAGAAAGGAAGAAAAGGACAGAAAAGTGCAGATAGGACCTTTCATTCATATACACGGCTAAACAGAAATGTTTTAAGTCTAGATTTGAACATGAACACAGAAGAGGCCTGTCTTACGACTTCAGGGAAGCCGTTCCAGATTTGAGCTGCAGAATATTGAAACGCTGATTCCCCTTGTTTAGTTCTGACTCTGGGAATCAACAGGGGGCTGGACCCTGAGGTCCTCAGAATACGAGATGGTTCATATGGCACTAACATGTCAGAGATGTACTTTGGTGCGCGGCCATGGAGAGACTTGTACACAAGGTCAAAGTCTGTGCACACAACTGAGAGCATTTCAGTGAAATCATCAATGAAACTTTGGCTGTGCTGAGGAGGTTTGTACATAACTATGCAGAGTAAGGGAGGAGTTTGTTTTAACTCAATCTTAAAGGACACATACTCAAATGATGAAAACACACCAAATGATAGTCTGTGGGTTGCAATATTATCTCTAAACAGTGCAGAAATGCCTCCACCCTTTTTATTATTTCGTATTTCCGATTCATGTTTGTAGTTGGGGGGGGGGTAATTCGACTAAAACTATGTTTCCTGTGTTTTTGTCAAGCCATGTTTCAGTTAATAACATAAATTCAAGATTAAAAGAAGAGATAAGATTATTGATTAAAAAGGATTTGTTGCATGAAGATCTGACATTGAGTGCAGCAAGTTTGAGCTTAGTTTCCTTGGGACTGGTCAAAACCTTCTTGCAAGGGATATGAACTAGATTTCTTTGATTGGACAGTCTAACTGCCCTTTTTTGCATTCTACGTGGTGCAACTACAGGTATAGCACCAGAAGGAAGCTGTTCATCGCAGGGCCCCAGTTTGACATAACCTTTTCTAGGACACTGGGGGCCCGTTTCATCCTAGCTCTGGGGAATAGCACCTCTAGAGGCGAGCAGGGGAGGTCGAGTTGAGGGTAGTTTGGGTGATGGACCGGGAGGAGCTGGAGATGGGATTTGGGTAAACGACGGAGGGGGCGTTTTGGAGGGACTTTGGGTGAAGGATAAGGAGGGGGCGCTGGAGGGGTAGGAGAGCTCCTGTGTGGTGTGAGGCTCACAGGTGTTAGGGGAGCCATCTTAATTCCTGACTTAATGAGGAGGAGGTATGAGCAACCTCAGATGACCCTAAAAAAATGGATAAATGGCACTCCAGCGGTCTCAGTATTACAAATGTACTTAGATGAAAACTGAGGGTTTTTTTGGGGTGTTCTTAAAATGTTCTTGTGGCATTTTTCTGATGATGGAGGAAGAAAATTAACCTCTAAATTGCATTTCTGAGTATTTACTGGAATCATTGTAAAATCTGGAAAAAAACAGTCTGAAAAAGATTGTATTTATGACGCTGGGCCAGCTACAAGCAATGGGTAAAGAGGGTGGAGTTGCTCTGCGCCAAGAGGCAAATTTTTAATGAACTACTGCCACTCTGCAGAAACTATGTCCTAAAAAAGCTCTCATCTGTTTGCCCAGCTGTTGGACAGGACAAGTAAAAAAAAACAAAAAAAAAAAAACAAAAAAAAAAACTATGTCCTAAAAAAAACATCACAGGTTTTTGTTTTGTTTTTTTGGCTAAAACCTGCATAATCGTGCATATTTTGCGTTTGTGCGCCTCTCCTCAGCATCTCTGTCTTGATTTTCTCCGTTTTTTCCATTCACAAACTGTTCTCCACAGATCTCAACAAACATTTGAGCTGGAGTCCTCAGAGGAGATGTTTTCTGACTCTGACAAAAGGTGAATTGGGTTAAAAGGACCTCTCCACCTTCAACGGGCACTCCTTTAATTTCCATGATTAGACGGCTCTTCTGCCGCTTCAATCAAGCGCTGCCCTAATCACATGAGTGGCTGGCTGAGTGGTGTTCACACCATTCCTGATGTCAAGCACTGTTTAGCCCATCATGCGGACTTGGAAATCAATTTGTGTGTTGTGGGGCACGCGTCTCTGCCCGCATTGATTCAGAACCACGAGGCTCAAATGTTAGCAGAAAGTTGTACGAGAAAAGTGTAGCCGGGAGGCTTTTAGTTTTAACCCTTGAAGGTTTTTCTCGCAACGCTCACCATGCCATGAGGAACATGTTTCATACAAACATCTAACTGGAAGCATTTTGGTACTAAATATAAATATTATTCATTCCGAGATAAAATTCCAAAAAGATAACTGGTGGTTGGCTGTATCCCTCTGATCCATAATTATAGGTTTAGACCGAGTCTGCATTTTTCATTTTTTAAATGAAGCTTTAAAATAGTTACAATAATGAAGTCATAAAAGTGTTAGAATTTTTTTTAATGTCTCGATTTAATTCAAAATAAAATACACCATGTGTCAAACAATCTCCTCCTGTTGACTTAAAAAGGCAGATAGCAGATTACACATTTATCATCACTTTGATCAGTTATCTGACATGTTAAATATCTAAAAAAAAAAAAATCCTTTTCTTTTACTTTTTTGTTTTTCTTTAAAGCCAAAAAGGCCACAATGGAGGGATAAAATTGCTGAATGTGGGCTCAAGCTGTAGACTCTTGGTTTGGACATATATGTGGATATTTGTTTTTTTTTTTTGGTTGTAAAGACCTGCCATAAAGTTTTTGCCGCGCCATTAAATTCCCTCGTCAAGCTGTTGTTTTCCCAAGGTCACATTTAAAAGCCACAGCTCAAAGTGGTTCATTCCACCATGTTTCTTGTCTAAAACCTGATCTAATTGGGCATGGAGGGTAAAGAAACATTGTAAAAAGGCAAGATTGTTTTAAAGAAAAACTGCCGTGTTCAGTTTTTGTTAATGTAACTCAGTTAGACGATATTTAAATATGAGGCTGAAGTGGGTGTTCTTGTCCCGTGGGTTGGGGACATTGACTCTATCTGAGAACTTCACTCATAGAAAAGGCTTTACCTCTGATGTTCTGTGAATTCTTTCTACCTACACTCATTGGACATACCCAGACCAAAACTAAGTGATCATTTTCAGTTTTGGCAGACCACAAACCGGTGCTACCACATCAATTTTGTGGTTTCCATACTGCTTTTTTGTTGTTTTGTGACTTTAAGCTACATTTAATTGTATGCCTAATGCAACTAATGCAGTGTTAAACTTGTCAACTTAGTTCTGGACTTTTAGGGTAGCATGCTACTTCACTTCTAGGACCCGTTATATAATTTCACATACCACCATAACGCTGTGGCAGGTCCAGTTCAGAAGTCCATGGAATTTTGGCTTCTTGGAGCCAGCGGGTACTTCCTGTTTGGAATGGGAAAGGGTAGAGGGTCACTCAGTCCAGGTCTCATATGCAGTCAATGGTTGGGGACCCTTAACGAAAACCTAACTAGTCAGGATTGAAGTTTTGGTCCTCTTTAGATTTGATGACCCATAACTGTTGATGGTTAAACCAGGAATGTCCTGACAAAGTAACAGATACAAGCACACACACACACACACACACCTACACACACACACACACACACACACACTCCTCTTTCCTGTCCTGGGCTCACTCATCCTTGCATCCTCAGCAGTCTTCTCCCCTCTGCACCAAACTGCGTGATTTAATTTGTTTTGTAATATCAGGATTGGCATGTTCAGCCCACCTTCATTCTAAAGTGAAATTGGACAAGGGCATTGGAGCCTCACCATGTAAAACCGCCTCACCTTGACAGCTGCTTGAGTGGGCAGCGGATAGCAAGAGAGCAGGGAGGAGAGACCATGGCGGGGGGGGGGGGGGGGGGTGCCTGGGACACCAATTCACTTCTCTCTGTTCTGCAGGGGCAGTTCTGTGTCTGGAAGTGAGTCAGCTACGAGGATGGAAGCTGTTTAAAGTGGAGGCGAGGCGTCAGGTGCTGCTGGGGACTAAACGGCTTCACAGAAACGCTCTGTGGCTCATCCAATCAGTCCAATCAGCTTCCAAGAACACTCCGGTGAGACGCCTCCTGTAAGGTGAGATCGATCCCTCTGTGGGACGTCACAGGCACTCAGTCAGTTTAGATCTTTAAAGTCTGTTTTTGATTGTGGAGATCACAGGTGTGTTCAGGTTTTTCTAATCCTCTTTTGGTTCACTCAGACAAAACAGATCTTTGCAGCTTTTTTTGTTTTTGTTCTGCTCTTTCATAGATTTATTCCCTGTCATCTGAATCACAAGCAAACCCTTGATAAGATTCGGCATGACTCCGTGGTGCAGAGGGGAAGTGTTCGATCTTGGATCGGAGGATTGCAGGTTCGCCCATGTGTTGAAGTGGGCAAAGTATGTTTGCCCAAGGACACTGTCCTTCATCAATGGGTGAATGTGATTGCAAAGCACTCTTCTAAGAAGGTGAAAAAAATGACTTGTTTGTATTTCGATCCAAACCTAATTATAGCCATTTTACAAGTTGAACCTGGAAAGCTGTTAGTTGTGAAACAGTGAAACAGTAATAGATGTTGTTGACACAACAAATAAGTAGTAACCCAGAGTATTGGGTTATGTCCAAATTCCCTCATTACTACCTCACGTTTCAGAGATGGGCAACTCCAGGACCAGTGTGTCTGCATGTTTTCCAGATGTCCAAGCCCTACTTATGACTGATGACTTGGTTCAGGTGTGTCCAGCCAATGCCAGAGCAGGGTATGAAGGAAGACATGCAGGACTGTGGCCCGCGAAGCCTGGAGTTGCCCATACCTGAACACCTAAAAGACTGTGGAACTATCCAGTACCTGGATTCAATGCATTTCTGACACACGATCACTTCTTTCACTCTTTTTTTTTTAAACACCAAATACGGCGTCACACATTTGCCCACTTAAAAACCTAATAAGTACCAACATTTTACAAAGACTATGAATTCACTGTGTTCTGATGTAAAAAACTTGGATGATTTATAAAATATAAACTTTTTTTTTAATGACTTTTTTGTACATTATTTCAATCACTCAAACGCAATGCATTGTAGCCTTTATTCACCAATCTAGTGAGCATCAGTGTAAACTATTTTTTGGCAGAAAGAGGGACTGGATTTTGAAATGGTAGATTCTGACAACTCCACAACACGGCAAATGCCCTGTAGCTCGCTAACTGGGGAGGAGTGACCCCCCCTCCACGGCATTCCAGGAAGTACCAGAAATCCTAAATCCTACAGACTTTTATAGAGAAACAAACAGATATTACTAAGTTATTTTATTTTTCAGAAAAACCATTCTCACTCTGATACATTTTTTTAACATGTTCTTGCCAATTCCAATTTTTTTCATTTATTTATTTATTTTTTGTAGTGCAACAACGTTAAAAACTGGCCAGTTAGATGTCTCAATAAAAGTAAGTGGTCTTAAATCCAACGTTCAAAACGTTCATTTGACAGACCTCATGGGTCAAATATGGGTTGAGCCTTGTAGATACCAATACATTGTCGTCCTCTTAGGTTTATTATAGGTAAGGGAGTTCAGATTGTGCCTCCAAACTTGTAACTTGATGTGCCGTTTTCAGCTACCGATCAGCCTGAACTTTAACCGCTGCTCAGTGATCCTGAAGTGAACTTGTTGGAAGTGTGAACTTGTGCAACAATACCGGCAGCGTTTCATAGCCACGAGCAGCATTCAGTGACTAAAACCGGAAGGTGCGACTTCTAGCACCTTCATGTTTTCTTCCCTCCATGAGTCACAGCAGAGTCCTCTGGTGTGAAATGCTCTCTTCTTTGTTATTCCGATTAGACAAATAAGCAATGACATGTTTGTGTAAGTTGAAACAAACTCTGGACTTGCTGCTTTTGACATTTCCTGAAACGACGGCGTCAGCTGATAAATATGGATGATCTGTGGGTCGTATCAAATCGTCAGATTCTCAGCGGAATCTGATAAAACCCACGTTGAAGTAAGTATATTGTTTTTCCTCTTCTGAATTTAAATATGGCTGAGATTTAATTACGCCTGCAAACGGAGGAAAGGTACGTTTATGGAAATGCATATTTGACTGGCAGCATTTAATTTGTGTCTATTTTCTGGGTAATTCTCATTTTGGCTATTCTTTCAAAGGCAGGCTTTGCTCACTGCTCTGACATCTGCATTATTGTGAGGCGCTCCCTGTGAGCTGAATTAACATAATTATCTTCACAGGAGGCTATAATGAAAGAGTGTGCGTGAGGAGTGACAGCTTTGTCTGTGCTCCGGCAGAAGGTCCAGAAACTCCAAAAGTAAGAGAACTCCTGAACCAGAAACATGCTGAGGAGGCGAGGAGAAATGGTAATAAGATTACTATTCTCACAAGTTTCATGCAAGACAGATTGCGGCTATCATTTGTGACTCTGTCACTCTGTCAAGGTCTCTGTTGATCCTGATAAGTAAAGGCAGCTTGATGGACAGTGATGAAGAGCGGCAAATGTGAATATTCAGCTGACTCTGCCGCTTTGGTACATCAGATCAGCCCAAGAAAAGAAGCCATTTAATAGGAATCAGGAAAATCGCATTGCAGTTGATCATTTGGAAGTTTCCGGCACAGATGCACACTTGGCAGTGGCCACGTCAAACAAAGTGAGATGGCCTAGATAGGTAGACAGGGAGACGAGCCGGGTGTTGGGGGAGCAGGGAGGCCTGGGGAGCTGAGGCCAGATTCATTTCCACCTCCAGTGGAGGGAGACCACCTATTTAGCCCGTCCATAAGAGGCCAGGCTTCAGGAACGATAACAGATCACAGCCCACCGACATCCATCTGAGCTCCCAACTAATGAACGGCCGCGAGAAGAGAAGTCACGACTGCGTTTCAGGAACTTCAATTTCCATATCATTAAGCTTGTCTGTATACAACCCTTTTGGGGAAAGTTCCCATAAATCCAGAGCAAAACACGAGGCGTTGTTGATCTGTTTACATCCAAACTTCACGTGCTGCCACAGAAGATTTTTTTTTTGATTGTTCAGGGTGTGAAAGAGGTGGAGGAGGGGCGCCAATCTCCTGTCTTGCCACCTCATTACCCACACCTGGATTGGACTGTGGGGGATCCTAATTTGAGTCACTCGTTAGCAACATCCTAATGCATTCTGACAGCAACAAGACAGGGAGATGGAGGGAGGGGGTGAGGAAAGAACAGAACTGTCATGACAGGAGACAACCGAGGAACCAGCAGGAGGGGAGGCATCTGTGCGTTGCAAGAACTATTCTTATTTTTTGCTTTGATTTCCATAAAACAAGCATTACCCTAAATCACAGGAGCCCTCAGCTGTTGGCCTTGCACTCATAAACCATTAGATTCCTCGGATAATGTACATAAACTAATGAACACAATATTGTATTGCACAACTGTGTGCTTCGACACAACGGGAAATCAAATAAAAGCATCCGTGGCAAATAATTTCGACTGTGTCGGTGAAGTCTGCCTCTGCTTTCTGCCACAGCAGCTACAAACATCCGCATGCCGGGTAATGGATCAGAAGAAATTATCCAGGGAGCAGGGGGGGAAATTTGACTTCTAGGAGTGAAGCTCAGGGAATTTATGCCTCCAAATGGGTTTCGAACAAGGTCGGAAAGATTTTCCACGAAAGCAAATCCCTGCGTCAGTCGGCAATGTGGAAGGATATATCCTCCATTACCTTACATTTGCTAGAACCAGTGTTCGCATCAAGCACAAATCACATTTCTCTGTCCCACCACAGTGAGACGTTTTACACGGTTTTTCCATACGAGGGCAGTTAAAGTCATTATTTAGTGACTGGAAGTCAATGCTGTCTTTTCCACAAGGCTAATGATAAAAGACAATCGGGTTTCATTAGATGGAAAGCGAACAAGATCAGGACGGGCAGAGAGGTCTGACCTTTTTTATTTCACCACTTTTACTTTGCAATTTAGGATAATGAATCCTAATTAGTCCATTCCTCCAAAAAGATTCTTAGAACAAATATTACTATCATCGTCATTCTACAGCTTCATGGAACATTCCTTTGGTTTAAAGGGCCTATATCATGTAAAATCATCTTTTTCTACTTTTAAGTGTATTATAATTTCAGTTCTTCACAAAAACCAACCCAAAGTGATATTTTGAACAGTTCACGCACTTCTGAGTATTCCTCTTAAAATCTGCTCTCTGAGCACCAACCCCTCCCAATCGACAGTGGATCCTCACATTTTGACGTCACAAAGTGAGAACAGCCCCTTCCAGGAAGAGTCAGCGCTGCCAGCTCCGCCCCCAGGCTAATACACACACACACATTTTCTCTGTGCATGTCCATCTTTGCAGAAGTCCAGATGCTGTGTGTTTTCGCTGGCGAAACACAGACGCGCTGCTGAAGTCAGGAAATAGGCGTTGCCTCCGTGATATAATAATAGAACCACATCAAAGAAAATAGAAAAATAATCTGTGAAAATAGCTTTTATTTCCTACAAAATTCATTCTGTAGTGTGCCAAAGCTAATATATTATCATACATATGGATATAGTTTACTCTGAAAGGCTTACGAATAGCATGATAAAGGCCCTTAAGCCCTTGTGCTATCCTATGGGGTCCAGATGACCCGATCCTTACATTGACGTCTTATCTCTACCTTAACAAAGGTGGATTAAGGTGGAGAGGATTTCATGTAATCCATGGACACCAGTGAAGATCACAAATCACTGAAGAAAAAAGGTTCAAAGCACTGTCTAGTGGGTCTAGATGACCCAACTTCCAACGGTAAACTGCCTAGGATAGCACAAGGGTTAACAAACACAAGCATACATGGTTAACCCTTGTGCTATCCTATGACCCCCCTCCCTCTTACATTGACGTGTTCTCCCTACCATGACAAAGGTGGATAAAGGTGGAGAGGATTTCATGTAATCCACGGACACCAGTGAAGATCACAAATCATTGAAGAAAAAAGGTTCAGCGCACTGTAGAGTGGGGTCTAGATGACCCAACTCCCAATGACAAAGTGCCAAGGATAGCACAATGGTTACAGAAGACTTGATCCAGGGTTGGGAATGCAGGCTTGTGGGGGCGGAGCTACAGGGGTCTAATGGGGGGCAGCTGCATAATGCAATTTTTTATTTTACCAGCTAGCCTTTGGATAAGTATTTAAAACACAAAAATACATTTTTATTTGACAGCTTGTGGTCCATATGCCTCCATCCAAAGAAGTGCTTGAAAGGAATTTTTTTTTACTTAACCTTTACTGGTCAGTGGTTGGTTTGAGGTATTTTTATAAAACGTTTTCAGGTGGGAAGGTCAAGATGAACTGAACCTGTTACAGAAAAAAGAAAAACCGAGGAGAAATGATCGTATCCTGAGACCTGAGTTAAATACAGGAGAAATGCGCTGATGGGAGAATCACACTGACATTAAATAAGAGACGAGTGAAATACAACGACTAAGAAAAATACAAAACAAGGCATTTAAATATTTAGAGTCCATATTTAAATACTTAAACTACTGCAGTTTTAGGCATTTATTCTTTTTTATGTTTCACTCAAAGTGTCCTGAAGCAAAGAGGAACTCAGACTAGCAAACTGTTTGCTTTCTGCTAGTCAGAAAGAAAACTTGAAGAAAATAAATTGGAATGAGAAATAAATTATGAAACAAATAAATATTTCCACTTTTGTTTTTATTTTCCACTGAACGTTTTATGATTCCACACTTGTTTGGATCCGTTATGAAAGCAATAAAATCACTCAGAAAAATAACAGTAAAAAAATATTGTTCCTTTTTTTAATTGATGGATGCACCCAGAAAAATTGTGTTTTTGGTGTGATATTGTGGCATTTTTCTGATGATGAAGGTCATATATATAGAAAATGATGCTTAAAATTGAATTTCTGTGTATTTCCTTATTCAAATCATTGTGAATCAGGAGCAGACAAAAACATTTTTTTTGGTGTTCAGCTTTAAGCCTGCAAGGATGAAGATATCTCTGTCAAAATCTACTATGCCCTTTGGAATGCCATAAGTCCTTTTGCAATCAATTTGAATCAGCTGATCAGCAGACAAAAGCAGCTTTGCGCCGGTAAGCAACCCTGTAAAGCGGCTAGTCACCGATATGCAACTCATTACTGATATGGAATGTAAACAGTGTATCTGAACACTTTTGTTCATATCCTTTTTGGAAGGAACACAATGGTTACCCTTCTCTGCCCCATTTTTAGCTCGTCTTGCACACTGAACCATTTATTCACATTAAAATTTTTTTTTATAAAAGGTGCTACAATTCTGAAATCTTGCAGAAGTTCCACTTCCGGCTGATGATGTCGCTATCTTGTCTGCAACCAGGTCCCCCTCCTTCAGTCCGATGCATCCACTTGCAGCTGGACAGTTCCACGAACGTCTTTGTTTTCCTTGTCTGGGCTGGAATCTAGCTCGAAAGGGAGGGATGGACAGAGCTCCAATATTGTTCGCCATTTTTGTTGCACCGGTAATGTCAGGTTGGGATTCTGAGGAGCTGTAAGCTAACGGGAGAGCAGGTAAACAGAGAGCTCTCACCAACTGTCAAGGAAAGGGGGGCATGCTTACTCTGCACTAACTGTCCCACCCACAACTCAGAGCTGAATTTCCAATTCACTCCTGCCGCTCAGCAGAAACAATAATTTAGAAAACAAGAATGGCTAAAAAAGGCATAATCATAAATAAAAGACCACTGGGAACGCTTCGAAAATAAATCAAAAGATGATTGAAGCAGGACTTTCAAGGATACAAACCAGTAAACAAAAAAGTTTGACATTGCAGACATTTTTCCAGGGTTTTCAACATTTCAGGCACACATCACTTGAGCTTTAATAGTTTTTAAATTGATTGAAAAACTTCGGAAAACTTTACTAATTTTCAATTTTGCCAAAAACTTTTTTTTTCACAGAGAAAAAAAAGTCAGGATTTACTCACTACCTGATACAAAAACAGGAATTAGGGCTTTTGCACAAACTGTATACATTTCTGCCAGTGAGATAAATATGAATATGCAGTATAAATAACGGCTCAATTAACAGTTAATCTCATTCCCACTCTGTCCTCCCGTGCTGGCAATCCAGCCTCAGCGATCACAAATATTACAAATCGCTGCTCACACATAGCTAAATAATTCTGCGTCTGATTGGAAATATTATTGGGAAGCCTGGAGCATGGAGATATGAGCTTTAATTTGCTTTCGCTGATGCATTTTGAGGAATAAACAAGCAGATAATGGCATGATCTTAGACAGGCAGGCAGAGCAGAGATGGATTTACTGATTGAGGTTTTTTTCAGGGTTGGCGTTGTTTGTGTGTCATGCAGGAGCATGTTCGTAATGAGATTCTTAAGCCATTCGAAGTCTGCATGTTTAGTTGTACAGGGAAAGTAGTTGTGAAGAAATGGAAAATCTAATCGCTACCAACCTTTTTGTAATTTCACCTAAATATATTAAGTATTTTTACTATTTTTGTTTTGTAATGTAAATTGTTTTCTTGTTTTGATTAATTTTTGTTTGACTCACCATGCTTTTGTTGGAATCAGATCCAAACGATTCACTGACCACTTTTTGAACACCAGTGGGAACTTTTGAAAACTTATCACAGCATCTTCCCCTATCTGGGCTCCACAGTGACATATAAAGGGGGCCTAAAGCCAAAGGCAGTCTCTCTGGACACCACACTGGTGGCATCAAACCATCGTAGGCAAGATGGATGTCCGTGTTTACAACTGGACCATACTCACCATCCTGCTTTAGGGCTCAGAGACATCTCAACAAGACCTTGGCATCAAGAATAGATGGCTTTAAAAGCAAAGCGCTAAGAACCATGGAGAACATCAAATGGCCCTGGCAACTCCAACAAAGTGCTAAGAACCCGTACGTGTCCTGCCTGGCTGGAGAGCGCCACACCCACTGGCTTGGCCATGCCCCTCGCCTACCACTTCACCACCCGATGAGAGCCATCGTCCAGTTTGATCCAAAGGCCATTGGCTGGTGACGACCACAAGGCAAGCCTTGGACGCCATGGTATATCATGGCGGCAGCTCTCAAACTGCATCAAGACCAACGGCAATAGCAAAAACCTACAACTCAGGGACGTTACACTGTCCCCCTACAGGAGATGATGATGATGACCCTCCACCTTTGCATCTGTCTGTCTTACTGTTTTTGATTCTGCCATCATTAACTTTCTATTGTATTTCTTAAGGACCTTTGCTGGTCTTTTGTGCCAAGTTTAGCTTGTGCCAAGTTTAGCTTGTAGCTTCGTGGCTAAATTTGTCAAACCTTAGTTTGTGTTTCCATGGTTGGCATCACTGATTTAATGACTTAGTCTCATGCACTCGTACAGGGGGTTGACCTCCACGGTTGCTGCAGGTTTTTGGGTTTTCTGTACCCATGGAGGGTCGTGGAGAGGAGTGGCTGCATCTTAATTAATTGGTGTGTCTTGCAGTTCTCTTGAGGCTCGCATTCAGCCGTGAGGACAGTTGTGATTATGGCCTTAAATCAGGGGTGTCAGAATCCAGGCCTCGAGCCACCAACATGTTTTCCAACCAACCTGCCATTGAAGCTCCTTATTGGCCAGACCAGGGGTGGGCAACTCCATTCCAAAGTTTTCCAACATACCTTGCTCTGGCATGTTCTCATTGGCTGGATACACCTAAACCATGTAATCAGTCACAAGTAGGGGGTTGGACATCTGGAAATCATGCTGATACATCGGCCCTTGAGCCCTGGAGTTGCCCATCCCTTGAAAAAGCACCCAATCCAGGCAATCAGCAGCAGATAAGGCAGGATTTTACCAGCCCTCAAGGCCTGGAGTTTCCCCACCCCTGCCTGAAATGAAATGAACAAACCAAAAAGTCTGTCAAAAGTATTTTACAAACTCTTATAAAGAGTCAGATCAAAATTTTCCAAATTCATAATGAAGTCAAAAATCAACAGCTCTGTGCTTGTTGTCTCTGCTGGGAAATCCACAGTGAGGATTTAAATATCAGAAACCAGAGAAACTAGCGTGACCTGCTTTGCCTTCGTTTAGCACAGTCAAACACAGTTCCAGCTAGTTGACCTCTACTGCTGCTTTGAAGCCAGCCTTCAGCTATTAGACTAATTTGTTCTGTTCCTGAGTTGCAATTATTGCAGATTGAAACAGGCTTTGCCTACCTGTGTGTGGCGCGGCAGACGCTTTGAATGATAAACACAGAGTGCCGTCATGCACACTTGCTTTTACAATTGTAAATCATGTTGACTTTGAAACTCTGTTGTACCAAAGTTCACTTCCAGTTTGACCTCTTAATATGTTTCCATTCAGTTCAAAGAGGGGGGGGTCACAGGCGAACCGCCAGCGCCTGCTGTGGTGCCAATAGCTCAACAAGGAGGACTTGCAACACTGCATCTAACAGTGTTAAATCAGTATAAATGAGGGCGTTTGCGCACTCTCCTGCTTGACAGGTCAATGTCAGCGGATCAGCAAGAGCGGCGCCCTTATCTGTGTGCTGCTGTTGTTCCCCTCGACACAAGGGACTGTTGTCAAATGAATCAAACTATAAGGGCCTTCACACAACAAATAACCCCATTACCTGTGTGGGAGGATTGAGAGATGACTCTTCTGTACTCGTCTCGATTAATAATTAAAAACGCTGATGCTGTTGTCACTTCTCATAAATCATTTTTAATGTTGTGATGATGTAGGGTTTGCATGCAGCTAAGTATGTAAACCGCACGACTTACACCGCGACCTTTCCTGCTCTGTGATGGATTGCTAGATGGTTGGAAACCGGAAGATACGATGAAGATGATCTTTGTGCCGCACGTTCACAATATTCTTTCACTCTGAACCAATGGAGGAAACTCACAGCTGTTTTAATTGGTTTTTATGTTAATGTTGCATGACAGAAGAAGTGAGAGGTTTGCAAAAATATCTGGAAAGATAGCGGAGGAAAAGCAGGATATTTATAGATACCAATTTGCTGGCCGGTCCATAAACAGTTGTGTAAATGAATTTGTGTGGAATAGAAGGGTTTTCTCACGAAGGACAGAAGGGTAATGTACTGTCACGCCGCCGACTGTGTGTTTTTGAGGCTGCTTTTGTGCGTGCAATGTGTTGTGCGTCTGTGACGCAGACCTCTGTGATAGTGTTGACAACTTGCAGTAATTACTGATGGGTGCTGCGATAGCTCCGGCCACCGAGTCCGAGCAGAAACCGGGAGATCGTTTTCCGTCAGTTTGTCATTTTTAATAAACTGTCAGAGAAATCAGCTCAAACTAATGAATATTAGACTCATTATTGTTCCGGAGATCATAACCAAACCTTTTAACTCCGCTTTGCCAGATTCTCATCTTCTGTGACTCATTTGACAAAGATGTAATGGTGCAAAGATGTAAAAATCTGGAAATAAACTGATGTACTCGTCCCGGCATGGGGCTCCCTCGGCTCTGTTTCACCCGATGGCATTTAGATAGTATTTGTTTCTCTGTGGGTGACCTGTGTCAAAGAGCAAACACTTCTTTTCATTGAACTCAATCTCTAATTACAGTGCTCTGAATCCTGGTATTTCGTCCTATTGATATCTTCTCACTGACTCATTTGCAGTATCACTTAGTTGCAGGAAATCAAGAAAATTGTGTCTAACTGATGTTTGGGATATGAAACCTTTCTTGGAGCATCTGTTTGCATTATCAGACGGCATGTTTTTCTTCTTCCACAGCTGTTTTGTCCGGGGGTTGTAGCTTTGAGCCTGCGAGCTAGCATAATAGAAAATTATCCCCTCAAAGGCCGGAAAGAAAAACACTTTGATGAAGCTTTTTCACTGGAGCTCCGACATAAATGGGCTAATTGGGATGATTTCTGTCTGTGCATTCACACATTTCTTTGATGTGGTTCTATTATGCAGTGCAGGGTTTGGGGATGTTGAAGGAGTTTGCATCTATGCCCATTAGATGTGAACATTATGAATGTTTTTCTAACTCTTTGAATTTTCTTCTTTATATTATTAGCTTATGATACTCCGATCAACCCTGTTCGGAATATTTAAGAAATCTCTTCTCATCCTTTTGCTCTGCGCGACAACCGGAGGTAAAAAGGGAAGCTGTTTGAAATGGTTCTGCCTCCAGTGGTCTTTGGAGGAACTGCAACATTTGGTGCTGCCTGGTTTGTGGAACAGAACTTTGTAAGGTCCTTGTGACCCGTTAAAACTGAGTTGACTGTTGACTGTCTATGAGAATTGGACCATATGCGTGTGATGTCACTCATAAAAAATGGCCTGCTACCATCTTCAACTAAATGAAGTCAAGTCAGTCGCCATTTTTCTGTAGCCACGTTGGAGCCTGATGTCAACACTAAGCAGTGATTGGTCCCATCTGGTCTGAGTCTCTATGGTAACCACTTTTGCCAATCAGGAGTGAGCTTGTTGGAAGTCTACAACACTTGAAATCTGTCAAACATTTTGGATGTTTGGATGTTGGCCAACCAGCACCCCCTACTTTAATTGAGGCATCTGATTGGTCAGTTTATAGCTTCAGTCACTTGAACTACCGTAGATCTTCCAATAGTAGCCCCGGAGTTTATTCCAAAAGTATGGCAGCTTTTTTTCAGAGAGAGGCATCTCTTTGAGATGTTACGGTTATTCCTGGTTGTGAAAGTTTCTCTTCTTTTTAAAGCATCAACCTCCGTATGAAAAAAATCCTCTTCGCCTTAAGCCATGTTCAAACCAGTTCTCCTAATTCGTCGTTCGCTTTCTTTAAACTTCCACCAGGCAATCGTTTGCTTGTTGTTCCTTTTTCGGCAGCCGTCTTCCTAATATCATCCATCTGCTTGCACCATCCTCTGATACATGTAGGATCCATCCCCAAATGGGGTGCAGATTCCTCCCCAGAATGTTCTTTAGCATATGCCAAAGCACAAAGTTTAAGCACTAAATCCAATGAGCATTTCTTGGCCACACTGGCTCACAACACAACTGTGTCCAACTTTGGGGTGGGGAATCCTAAAGGAGCCTGGCCACTATTAGAGACCGGCATCTAAAAAAGGACGCCAGTGAGACCCGATGTTTACTGGAGACTTTTGGAAGATATATGGTACAGAAAAAAAATATCAAAACATTGGTAAGCAAGAATGGTTATCCTGACAAATAGACAGTCAGTCATAGCTGTTTATTTCTCTAAAGACGTCTATAGGATTCTGACTTCTTGGAGCCAGTGGGCACCTCCTGTTTGGAAAGCCAGCGGAGAGGGGGTCCCTCAGTCCAGTTCTACATTTATTCCAAAGGCTTTTGGAATAAATGGACACAAGTTCATTCAAGCTAAAATGTTGCCATGAGTTTTTATAACAATCTGACAGTTTTCTTTTCATCCTGTGATTCCTGTTGTTACATTCTCCGTCAGTTCATTTCAAAGCAAACCTGAGACCATTTTAGTCCTAACATGTGTTTTTTCTATTGCCGGTTGCCAGTTTTGCAATAATATTCCTCTTGAGCTGTGCTTGACATCAGACCTGAACAGCTTTAAACAACACCTAATCACTTACCTTTTTGGGAAAGCTTTTAGTCAGTGGCATTTTATTGTTTTTATTAATTTTATTGAATACTTATAAATCTTTTCTGTATTTTAATGCCTTTAGTATTTTATGCTGTTTGTTTTTAAAGTCTTTGTCCTGAATTAGCTCAATTTGAAATGTTCTTTTGATCTATCTTTTTATTGGGAAGCACTTTGGCACCCTGACAACGTGCTATAGCAAAACAGACCAATATTTTTATCACTTAAGTCATTTTCAACATAAAATAAAGATGTTTGCAGGTTAATTAAAATGCAATCAAGCAGTGTTTTAATGTTTTAAAAGTTAATGAGGCATTGAATTAAACTAAAGAGGCAAATGTTTTCCTTCTTTTAATCTCTTGTTTTTGTATCCTTTCTGACTTCACTTGCGCTTGTCTATTTTTGGCTGAGGGATCCAGTCTGCTGCGTTTTCACCTTCTCTGTGCTCTGCAGGAAGCAAATGTGGCTTCTTCACAGTGGGACTGTGTGGTAAAAACACGGATTAACATAATCAGATCGCTAAAGGTCACCGTGTTTTGCAGCTTCACAAAGTTCTGACGGATGTTTCTGGGGCAAAAAGGAAACTGGAATTCCAAATTTTTCTTTGCTATAAGGTGAGGAGGAGATGAAGATGTTTTTCAACACGCCCAGAGGAGGCTGAGCAGTCGTGAGGTCATGTCAGGTTGGACATCAGCATGATTTGAGCCAAAAATGGTGCCGATCTTGTTAGAAAAAAAAACATTGTTGATTGGTTCCAGCCTCTTGACAGGTTCCTTAACGACTGTAGGATTTCTAATGCTCCACAGCTAAAATCACATGACCACATTTAAAGGGCATTTCCAGGCATTATGATGTGTCCCTTCCAATGGATAGGGGCTTCAAACTATAGATGTGGCTTCACCTGATATGTTTTCTACTTTACTACAAGACTCATTAAAAATCCCTTACGTTGAATTATTTAACCTAAGCACACATTTGTTTCTAGAGATCACCAAACAGTGATTGCAACTGTGGAATTGTGTCTGTATTTTATTTTTAAATTACATTAAAAAAAAAACATTTAAACCCAGATTAGTAGACAAATAAATCAGGACAAATTCAAATACGTAAGAGTCTAAAATGGATTAGGGAGGGATGGGAGAGTGCATTTGGAAAGATTTGTTGTTATTATTGCTGTTGTTTAGTGCTAGTGTAGAAGGAACAGGTTGCATAAGAACATTTTTCTTCTACTGCTCCTGTTGTTCAAAACCTGAAGGAAGGGTTAATGATATTGTACATTATACATTCCACTTAAACTTTTAGTGTCGACTGGCATGAAAAATAAATAAATAAAATGTAAAAAAAAAAGCTGTTTTAAACATTTGCTACATTTAAATGAAAAAAACGTTTTTTGCTGTTTCCTAAAGATCGAATTAAAATGTTAAAACAAAATGAATGTATTAATTCGATGAAATGATATAACTTATTTTTCTTTAAGATTTAAAATTACATTAAATTGTCATTCTTCGGTTACAAAAAAAGGTTATTGTGATTTTCACAGCTAAAATGAAACAGTGTTTACTAAGATTCTTTATGTGTGAGTGTATGATTTTAGATCGAAGTTGTTAATATAGTTTGTTAAAAAAAAAAAGAAAACATTTTAAAAATACACAGTTAGGGTTGTGCTAAAAATAAAGTAAAGGGACGCCAACCTCAACAAAGTAGAAAAAAATTAAAGTACGGATGTCAAAGTAAACTCAAAAATAGACAGTAGGAAAAAATGGACAGACATTATACTATAATTTTACTAACATTAGTCCGTTTTGTAGACTTTTTTGTGCTTGTAGGCTTTTTTTTTTTATTTAAAAAAACATAAAAAAAACAACTTTTTCATGTATCTGCGTTTAGCTTTTACTCTTAGTTTTGTTTGTTTACAGGATGTTGTTCCAGTGGATCCTTACAAACCTGTGTTCTCCCACATTCTTACTTTTAGACAGATGGAAGTTTCCTATGATAGGCTTCCTTTATTCTACCCACGCTGTCTTTTTCTGATCACACTGTGATGAACTTTAACATTTAGTCCGCTAACTGAGGCTTGTATTTTATGTATATTGACATCATTTTTAACCTCGAAAACTTCTCTCCCTGAAGCAAGGAAAGGTTAATGCTGAATCTGCCCTCAAAAGAAATGTGTTTTGGTTGAAAATATGTTTGCCAAGCTTAAAGGAATAATAGTAGACCTGCCTGCTGGTGTCATCTTGTACCATTAGGGCCACTGCTGTACTTTTAATTTGCAATGACACATTAAAAAAAACTGTAGTAGAAACTTGCGTAACTGCATGTGAATGCAAGAGTTTTGAACGCTGAAGTCTTAAACGTTGTGCATAGACTTTCATTGAAAGGGCTCACTTGAACAAGTGTTGCCCAGGGCGCTGTGAACACAGCTTAGCTGCCCCTTAAATGGCCAAACTCTGTGTGGGACACACAGGTGGCATGCACGAAATATCAAGATTGTAGACCAATTGGTGAGCCTGTACTATACAGCGGAAATGTTCAAGGCATTTCTTCCTGCTGCAAGTGACGGGTCATAACAGTCAATAAAGATGTGTCGGTCATCCATGAACTTTAACTTCATGTTTTTAATTAAGGTCCATCTTTGAATCACTTTTAATTAGTGTGATTACATCTTTGCAGTCAGTCAAAGCAAAATATAAAATCCTGGCTCTTATTAAATAAATCTTTATTAGTAACAACAACAAATGCTCAGTCACGAGCGCTTGTTTTGAGTGCCAGCCTTTTTTTGTTTCTCCATGATTTTTGACAATAATTTTTTATTTAATGTTTTAAGTTTCTTTCACCAAGTTTGGATCCTACAACACCAGTTTGTGGCAGAAAGGAGAACAGCAGCTACTCAGCTTTTGTGTTGACAGTGATGATTTACAGCATATTTACTGTTGGATTTCTCTCTGAACCGACATTTTTATTCAGTTAATGAAAGAATTACATTATTAGTTCTACCTAATGTCTTAATGTAGCTGACGTGGCCTGAGCTGACAGTAATAAATGCCACATTTCCAGTTTTAGTAAGCTGTCACTCCTCAGGAGGCTGTAATTTTCCTTTCTGTGTGACAGATTGGGAGGTAGCCTTGTCAAGAACATTTGTATTTATGTGTGAAATGTTGTCAGCAGACATCTTGAGTGAATTATGAATCGATTATTTTAAATATACAAGTATTTTCAGTCAGTTACATGTTTATTATGTCCTTGGGCTGCCTGTGGAGGTGTTTTTATTCAAGCAAGTTTTTTTTAATTAAAATATGTATTTTGTATTTTTTTTACTCCTCTCCAATTCATCAATATTTATAATGTTCTTTGTTTACATGATCAATGTGAAAGATTAACACAAACCCAGAGGTTCAAAATGTTAAATTAGCACTTATATCATTTTGCTCCTAAAACAAGTTTCTCACAAGCCCTAATTAGCTTTGTTTGCATGAGTTCAATAAGCCAATCGATTGTCATTTTTGTTTTTTTTACTCTGCATCAAAGCTGGAAAAGAGCTATAGATACAAACTCAGGGGACAACTTTCCCCCTAATCTGTTTTCGATAATTTGCCTAAAGGAATTATAGGTGCTTATCAGGCAGAAATGCACACTCGGCAGGAGTGAGATCGGGTTTCACCGTCACCGCTTCCTTTGTTGTGTCGACTGCATGGCTCCACGCTCAGATGGGAGGATATTTCACCGTTGCCTCCATCTTTCTGAAGTTACAGGAGGTCCGGACGGGTCGGTCGTTCACTCTCTAATTAAGCACGATGGTTTGATCAGCCTAATGAGGCAGTCTGGACGTTTGTTCAGCAGGTTTCTAATGATCGACGATGGGTTTGGCGTGAAAATAATGCAGTGCGACGGGTCTGTTGTAGAAGAAAGAGATGAGCATTCATAATCGTAAGCAGATTTTTCTATAACATGATGGGGAAAAAATGATGAAAAGATTAACCTGGAAGAAAAAAAAAAAGATTAGATTTTTCGGTGTGCTGACATTTTAGAGAAAATTCAACATGATTTAATAATATAACTGCTTATGTCATATTCAATGTCCTCAGCTTTAAGAAGGGCTATTTAAATAAAACCCATTATAGATATGCTGAGGCGGTTTTTCACATCATAACTGAAGAAAAGAGTGAATGACAAAGAGGAGATAGACTGACGCAGAGACGGGGAGAGATGTAAAATTGCGTCCAACAGTGGCGAGAAACAAAGACCGGGGGGTGAATGAGGTTCCGAGATATGATAATAGATTCACTACAGAGGCAAACCAATTTCCATTCTTAACCTCATCCAGACCAGCTGATGATTAGGAGTCCAGCAGGGGTCACCTTGCAGCGGCTCTCCTTCCTCTACTCCAAATTAAAGACACTTATGGATTCATGACATGCATGGAGGGAAGGAACCTCTCACAATCGTGTGTCTGTATATAAAACCGGATGCTCTGAGTAATAATTGAGACCTAATGAGGGCACGTTAAGGAGGAGGGATGGCTTACTTTTTTATTATATGCAGGATGTCAAAGGTTACAGATTATGAGACTTAAATTGGGCTAAGGAAAAGCTAAAGTTGACCTGTTTTTCCTGCTTTTGTACTGACTTTCCTTCTCTCTTTTTGTGTTAAAACCAGCAAAAAGAATAAAAGAAAGCTATTTTAAAGACCTGCTCTGATGAAAATAATGGTTAATGTGACATTTTTCTGATGATACATGACATATAATGAGAACATTAAGCCATAAAATTGCATTTCTGAGTTTGCTTTTTTTCATACAAACTGTTGTGAATAGGGAGCAGAGGAAAAAAATGCTCCTTGAAAAAGACCGTATTTGTGACGAGATCCATGTATGTCTTTGTTTTCCTCGTCTGAGCTGGAATCTTGCTCCAAAAACTGTACGGCTGGTTAGCTCCAATATTGCTTGTCATAGCTGTTGCACCGATATTGTCAGGTTGGGGTTTGAGGGCCTGTAAGCTAAAGCAGAGTGTGTAAACAGAAGTGAAGGGAAGAGGGGGTGGTGTTGCTCCACCCAAAGGTCCCGCCCACATCTCTCAGATGAATTTCAAATGAACTCCTGAAGCTCTAAATAAACTGTGTTCTAGAAAATAACAGGTTTTGTGATTTTGACTTTAAAACAGCACAATCGTGATAAAAAGACTAATGGGAACGCTTTGGAAAAAGAACAAAAGAGGAAGGGAGTGGGACTTTAAAAAGGTCATTGAAAGAGTGCCAAAAATACTGATGCTGAAGGTGAATTTGCGTTAACGTTAGAGGAGACGTCAACCTCTTTTAGCCTGCAAAAATCTCGCCGTATGCTGACAGAGTGGCAAAGATGTATCTGTCTTTCTGCAGCTTCACTAAGCTGTTACATCCCATAATCCTTTTGCACCAAAACCATCGCTGAGATGTCGCACTCCCTAAATCAGTTTCATAATGCTTGATCATTCCCATGAATGTGATGATGAACTCATTCAACTCCATTAGCAGAAGTTATGTTGTCAGTGGGACGCTCCCCTCTGATTGTATTTAAGTTACAGCAGTGTGTTGTCAGTGTTTGCTGTTAGTATTATCCTTAATGTGCTCATTATGTAGGACGAACGTTAATGTTTAAAGACTGTGATCTCTGTTTGTTTGACGTCAGTAACCTTAAGGTGAAATCAACTTTTTTTATGTTTGTGTGAATAAAATGAGTCATTTTTATGATTCTTTTTTAAAGTATGCTTCTTTTCAAGTAAACCTTTGGAGCAGATGCAGACCAGGACAGAATTAAAAACAAAACACCGCTAACATTTTCACCTTAATTTGTCTGTTTGCTCTCACACTGCACTTTTAAGAGTGGACCAGGCCTCAGTGTTTTTTTTAAAAACTTTTTACACTTTTTCATGGTCAAAAATCCCGCAGCAAACCAACAACCAAAAGCTTTAAAAACAGGAAACTCTGTGGTTCGAATTGATGAACGATGTCTTCACAATCACACATGCATTTTATTACAATGACTAACATGAACATAAAGCTTGAAGTTTCAGCTGTTTTTCCTAAAAGTTGTGATAATTGTCACTAATAATTTTCAACAGTATTAGTTTAAGGTTTACCCAGGGAGTTGTGTTCCCTCCAAGTTACTACGATGCAATTTTATTTAACCTCACAAAATATAAAATAAAAATATTTAAAAAAAAAGTGATTTATTTAGTGAAATATTCATATTGTTTTTTTGCCAGCTCTCCACAAAGTCACATATGCGTCTAACGCTTTTTGTCTAACAAAATGTATTTCAGTAAGTAATTACGTTATCTAGTAAGAAAACATGGTATCTAGTACAAATATCATGTACCTCTCAAGATGCGCTGAATAGCTTGAAACAGAATAATTTTTTTTTACAGTAATTGTGTCCGTTTCTCATTTCCGTTTTATTCCACCTCTGTTGTGCTTCGACTTATGCCGTTGTGTTGCTTCTTTTGAATGTTTGAAAAAGCACAAGAAAATTAGAAAAATGTGTGCGCCAGAAGCTGCTGTACAATTCTATTGCATGGCAGCTGCAATATGAAATATGGCAATATGAAAGTATTAAATGAAAGTAATATTAATGCATTTTATTTAAAGCACTTTTCAGGTCTCTCAAGGACATTTGTACATGTAAAACAAGATTAAACAATACAAATATGACAAATGTTAAATTAACAAAGAAACATCACTTAGAGTGAGATGGTTTGTTTTAACAGTCAGACAGAGAGAGGATGAGGATCTGAGTGAGCGGAAGGACACTGGATGGGGAAACCAGGTAGTAGATGACCTTGAAAGTGAACAGCAGGAGTTTGGAGTCATCTCTGAATTGAACAGGTAACCAGTGGAGCTGCTGAAGCACAGGCATAATGTGGTGAAATGTTTTTTTTTTCTCGATGTAATTATCTGAGCAGCTGAGCTCTGGACCAGTTGAAGTTTTGTTAGGGATTTGTGGGGAAGCTGAAGAGGAGAAAAACTGGAATAGTGACAAGGCTGTACACCAAAGTAGATAGGAGAGTTGGAATCAATTGATATACAGATAAAAAGGAGGCCAGGTGACATGGTTTACAGGATTACTAAAGGATTTTGTACTGTACAGAATGACACCCAGAATGTAAACATGCAATTACTGCTGAGTTATTCATACAGAAGGAAATGTTTACTTAAGAGGTGGACTTCAGTACCAACAAGACGTTCTGTTTGGCCAATGTTTAGCTGAAGGAAATTGGATGAAACCACAGCCTAACTTCTCAGAGACAACTGAGGGACTAATGCCCAAATGGCCTTAGCATGCAGCATTTCTGCATGGTCAGTTAGGAGCTAGTACTCCTTACTATCATCTAAAGAAGGGGTCACCAGCCCTTTTCCTAGTGGGCTACCACCCCCGCTTGTTTTGCAGCTAACCCTGCTTCAGTCTTTTCTGCTCACCTGGATCAGGTGTGCTCAGTCAATTAGAAATTGGGCTGATTCAATCCAGCTAATAAACATCTACTGAAGCAGGGTTGGCTACAAAACAAGCAGGGCGGTAGCAGGGATGGTGACCCGTGATAAAGTGTGGGTAATGCAACAACAACCAATAAGTCTAATGTGTGTGCGCCTTACTTTGCGGTACTCTTATCATGTATTGTGTTTCATTTTCATGAAGTCCCTTAAGGTGGTCGTAAGAGAACTTCAAGACCCACCTGTGCACTCCCTTAAGATGCAGCCACTCTTGTCTACGACCCTCCACAGGCCCGGAACACCCAAAGACCTGCGGCACTTGTCCGTTTTGCCAAAAGTTTGATGTCTTTTGTTGTTAATGTCATTTTAATGCTTTAATAACTCATCATTTTGATAACAGAAAAGCAAGACCATCTGCATTGTTCGGACCTTCTTCTACCAGATTAAGCAACATATAAATTACTTATAAATAACTTTTGTACCATAAAGTGACTGATGCGTTAATGTATTATGTCAACATTACACAGCATGAATTTCCCATGGTAGTGCAGGGAAACAAGCTGATTTTTTCTTTTTTCTTTTTTTCTGTTGCAGCCCTTCAGTAAATTGGTGGCTCTGCAGTGGTGGAGGGAGTGATCAGAGCGTCTGATTGCAGACCACTCACCTGTCCTCATCCCAGAGGTCGGCGTCATCAGGCTGCCTGGACAAACGGTGGCTGTCAGTTGTGCTAGCAGATGGCTAATTGAACACCCCATGGCTTTCAGCGGGGAGATAGAGGAGATGAATAAAGTGAGTGATGACAAGCTGAAGGGACAGACAGGGGAGGGGTGAAAGAGGAACAGAAGAATAAAGAGATTTTAAAAAATCAACAGCATGATATGTAGCTGGAACACAACTTCCCATTCCAGTTTCATCCATCATAACCTGTCACATCCATAAAGCCCCTCACGAGGGGGAAGGGAAATTCATTAGGACGATCCTGGAGGAGAAATGCCGTCAATTAGGAGACCAGGAAAAAAGAATATGAAAAAGAAGAAACCAAGTACTGAATGCAGGTTAACCCTTGTGCTATCTTGTGGGGTCCAGATGACCCCACTCCCAACACGTTGCACAAGGGTTAACTGGTAAAGCAGTGTTGTGACTATATAGATCATTTTCATAACCCTTGTGCTATCTTGTGGGGTCCAGATGACCCGATCCTTACATTGAAGTGTTATCCCTTCCAAGACAAAGGTGAACAGGATTTCATCCCAGCTCTATACTCATCATTTTTCCATCACTTAAACTGTTTTATCATCAAAACTTAGACAAAAGATTTAGAATAATGGGACACCGCCTGCAACTTTTTCCCCCCAAGATCAATTTCAGCTCCATAGGAAGCTAAGACTTCCTCCTGCTCTGATTATCACAGTGGCTCTAAGCTTTAACCTTGAAGTGATGTAGAAAACCTAAAGTGATTACTGTTTTTTTCCACAAAATAAAGTGCGCTTAAAAGTCTTAATTATTTTCAAAAAACCGACAGTGCGCCTTAAAATCCGGAGCACCATGTTAATGGAACAATTCTGGTTGTGCTTGCTGACACACGACTCTCTGTCACAAAGTCAGTCTGTTTTTTAACAAGTTAAAAACAAGGTTGGGCGTGAATAAGCTAATGCAGCTAAAGTATATCGGAGTGGAGTACAGTTAATTTTTCTCCACTTCCTCTCCGCCCTGAATTCACGTTTCAAGGCTCTGATTGGTTCGTTCCTCCAGGGTGCTGTAGCTTTAGTTTTCAACGTTTTAGTTTTAAGAGCAGCTACTGCACCAATGACTGACTGTAGTTTGTTGTTAAAGTGTTTGACCATATAAATCACATGATGCAGGTAAAATCTGAGCAGGAGTTTGATGAAAAATATTCAATAAAATTTGCAGCCACATCAGGAGTTTTGTATCGTTTTCTCATAGTTCTTGCTGGAGCTTCCTGTTGAGTAAAACACAATCATATACAGGATACTTAAAGTACAGTGAATGACTTCACAATAGATTCCTAATTTTCATTTCAGATGATATGTGAAATGAACATTTAGAGTGCAATATTAGTGTAATAAAGTTTAATATGCAGTGATTAACAATTAAATCTATTCAGCACAACAAAGCAGAATAGCAGCATTGAAAAATTAATAGAGTTTTGGACAATCATCTTCAATAAAATTTAATTTCTTTGCTCTGTGCAATAAATGAAAAGCTTTATTTATTTTTTTAATTTGATCTAGCCCTGCTTTTGTTTGTGACACCATAAGGACAAGGAATATAAGTCCCATTTAGAACAAGGACAAAATTTATTATAAATGCCTAAGTCCTCATATTTCTATGCCGTTATATGAAATACAAGATGCTGACACAGTGGTGTTTTATATCACACCTCCGGCTGCAAAATGCAGGCAGGATCTGTTTCTTGCCATAAAATATGATCACATTCAGGAAGATTTGCCTTCACGCACTTAAGTTTTTAGTCAGCGAGAAACTAAAGTTTTAAGACATAATGTCAAATCTTTTAGTAGTTGTGTAATAATCTAAAAGTAAAATCATCTGGTCAGATCTGATTGGCTGTTATATGTAGGTAGATTTCGAGTTTGAATCCACCAAATCTTAAATGTGTTGCATCCTTATTGACCCAGAAAAAAGAAGAATCCATACTGTTCACCAACTGAACCAGAGGACTATTTTAAGAGCGTCACTGTAAACAGATGATTCATTTTACAAAAAGTCCTTTTTCCTAACAGGGGTGGAGTAAGGGGAGGGCCAGACCCACTGATGTGTGTGCCAAAAAGGCAACTGTGAGCTCTGGAATGCCGAGCCTGGGCTCTGCACCACTATTCTTTTTTTTTTTTTTTTCAATGGGCAGGAATCTCTGCAAGAGCTGCTCTGTAGCTTATACGATCACAGAGCAAACAAAGCGCCAAAGGCTGAGTTAAATTGACTGGAATGGATTCAGTTTGAGCCTCATTACCCACTTGCTGCCCATTAGAATTTGTGTTGTGAGTTTTTGGTGTGGACATCGTCCATGAGATCATTGACAGCATCACTGGTGGCGATGGCGATTTTATCAGTAAGTAGTGTTTCATGAGTTGGGGTAAAAAAAAAAAAAAAAGGTACAAACTGTCTGCACTGCTCCTTGACTAAAACATTTAATTCAACAGTCAGATTGACATTATCGTTTTCTCATATCAGCTATGAGAATAATGTCTGCGGGAAACTGCTCTTTGACCCGACATGTGTTACATAACACAAACTGAGGTTGTTCTTGGTGTTATTGGTCCTGCACTTTTCAGTCTTTTGAACTATGAAGCTTTCCAAACAACACTAGCTGCGTTTACATGGACAAACGGAATCAGAATAAACTGATCTGAATAAAAATGCGCCACATAAACATACCTTTCGGCATAGTCTGCCCCTATCAGACTCATTCGGATCAAAATTTCTTTCCAATCGAGATAGGTGGGTTATGTGGATTGTTGATCAGATCGTGGTTCATGTAAACAGTTTATTCAGATTGTGGGTCACCACTGCGCTGGTTTTACGTCATGTATAGATGGTGTGGTGCTCCAGAGAAAGCTTTGGAGCACGAACAGGACCGGCTGGCTCGTAATATTCATATATATATTTTTTTATCTCTTTTGCTAGGTTTTAACAGGGTTTTTATTTTTTTGGGGTTGCCAAATTTTCAACACTAAAATGTCCAAAGTCAGAAGCAGCTGGCCATCTGGACAAAGGTACCTGTTCATTTGTTTCCTTTGTAAGAGTCTCCTCACCGGGTAGATTTAGAAGTTTGTTATAAATTGTCAGCACGTGGTGTTAGCATTTTAACATTTTAGGGGCTTGTCCAGGATACAAGGTGTGTGTTGCTAGAAATTGACTTTGTTTTGGCTTGTGTTTCTGTGCTTGTGGCCTTTTTTTGGTTGAACCCATCAAAATCATGATGTGGTTGATCTGGTAGCATGATTTTTTGGTTGCAGCAATTCAAGTGTTGTTTGTTTGCGTCGCTTTGACAGAAATTCAAACATTGTGGTAACCACAGAAGTAGGTAAAGCATCCATACGGTGTACTAAACAAACAATAGCATTTCTTCTACAATCTATTACTCAAACAGAAGTAAATAACAGTCATTGTGTATTTGCTTAAGTCAGAATAAATGGCATTAAAGAAAGAAGATCATCTGATTTATCCGTTATATCATCCTCATATCTGGGAGGATTGTGTCCTTTTGTTTGGCTTGATTGATCTTGGTAGTGTTTTTTCATGTTCTATTTTCAGGTTCTGTGTTTTTCATCCTGTCACAGTCTTACTTGGTTTTATTTGATGATTATCCACAGCTGTGTTCAGTTAATTCAATCATCCTCTGTGTGTTTGAGTGTCTGATTTAGTTTGGTCTTGATGGGTCATCTGCTTCCTTAGTTTTTAAGTCTCTACTGCCTAACCTGGTATTGTACAATTTGGGGTTCTTCATCACCAGTTCCTGATGATATCAGGCAATTAAAAACTCAATTGAATCTCAAAATGTTGGTTTTCCCAAATATTTTGAATAAATTACTGAATAAAACGTGAATATGAACATGTTTAGGGTCTGTTTTGTAACAATTTAACCCCTATTTTCTTCTATTGTTTGTACAATATCAATTCTTTCCCACTTCTGAGCTAATTATGACTTTTTGTGTTGAATAAATGTTGTTTTACTATGCCACATGTAAAGTATATGCTAATATGTTCTTAACCTTGCAGTCTCTTTGAGGTCCTTTGCCTCCTCCCCACTGGCCTTCATCTTTTTGGCAGTTTGTGGGGGCATGTTTTTACCGCTCACAGCTGTTAAATTATGGGCATAGATTTATTCCAAGTTCTGCTCAGGTCAACAGACTGGTTGTGCTTCCGGGTGCAACTTAATAATGCTTCTAACGAGGGCTGTCAGAAAATTAATCAGAATTAGAACGAAGCTGAGAGTGCGAGCACACTTGTCTTCATTAGCTCTCCTCTGTGCAGCTCTGCTTCCATCATGGAGCTCTTTTTAAGTGCTACACCCAAAGTACTTTAGCAAAGCAAAATAAAAAGCATCAGTTAATGGGTGTATTAAGTGAGGCTTGTGACACTTCAGATTAAGTAACAATAGCTTTCACTGCGAGGGGAGAAAATAGGTCGTGTAAATATTTCAGCCTCCTTTTAGTCATCTGGGGTGTTAGAACTTGTGTATTAAATAAAATAAATGTTTGGAACGGGATCGTTTGGCAGGAAAGGAAGGGTGTGAGTGCTCTCTTTTGCGGTTTTCCCCACCAAACCATTTTTATGTTGGCGCTCCACTCTGTATTGATTAGGGTTCTTGAATTGCGAAAGAGTATATGGGCGATGGACAGGTCTAAAAGCTGCCCTAAATAGGTTAATGCTGGCCTGTAAAAGCCAGCCGGGGAGGAGAAAAGCAATGAGAGCCTCATCTCAGAGTGGCTTAGTGGAAGGCGTTGCTGAAGCCATGGATAATCCTCTTTATGAAATTAACTAAATGTGTGAGGAGCTCTTGATCCATGTCTGCTTTGTCTTAGACTCTACACACTCATGCTGAGCGTCTGCCGTCGTTTTATCTCACATTTTTTGCAACCCCCCCCCACTGAAATTTCCCTTTCTTATAAAATATTCCAATTCTTATGCAAAATGGTCAAAAATAAGGACGGCCATAATTCTTGGATGACTGTCTTTTTTTATTTTATTTTTTTTGTCACCTCAAAGTCAGAAGTTGGCTTTCTAATTTAACAAATAGGATTCAGAGTGACCACAACAAACGGATTTGCCATCCATCTATCTTTATCTGCTTATCTGGGACTGGTTTGCTGGGGCAGCAGTCTAATCAAAGATGCCCCCCCAACCACTTTCTTTAGCTCCTCCCCTGAGGCATTCCCTGGACAGTTGAAAGACGTAGTCTTCTCAGGGCCTCCGCTCAGTGGGACATGCCCAGGGGTTCTCCTGGAGCTCCTCTCGATGTGGAGGAGCAGCAGCTCTACTCCACCCTATCTCTAGTGCTACGTTCACACTGGGCATGTGATGCGTGTTCAAGAACCCGCTGTGGTGTTCATAAAGGACCGTCGCTACCCATTACTAGCACATATACCCTGGAAGAGGCTTTGTGTGAAATGTCAAATTGAAAATCTTGCTCTGGGCTTTTGTTTTTTTACAGCTCTATTCTGATATACAAAAGATTTGGTTTAATAAAATTCCAGTCAGGTGCAAACCACATTATTAAATTCTGCTCCACAATTATTTTTTAAATGGTTGTCACTTCCATGAATAAAAAGGGACGCCATTCATACGTCACGAGCAAATCTGAGTCCCTGATTGATCAAAGTTCAATCTGGTTTAACTTTAACTTAACCCTCACTTGTAACAAAAAGACGCCAAGATACTTTAAGATACAACTCCACCTGGGCCATGACACCATGGAACCATGGCCTCAGACTTGACAGTGCTGACCATCATCCCAGCTGGTGATGTGATATTTGATTAATACTGTAAACACAGGTTTTTCCTAGTTGTTCTGAGTTTAATTTGCAAATTTAAAAGCTGGCCACTGTCACCTCTTTGTCAAGTAAATTGTCTCCTTCCTGGAAAGCATGATGTTTTTGTTCTACCATGATGTTTGAGCTCAGTTAGAGCAGAAGAATATGAGACTTTAGAAACTGTAGTTAAAGACTTTTAACCTTATCCCTTGTTTTGTTTTTTCCGTAATATCATAAATGAGGCCAGGTCACAAAACCTGCGTATGCATTACTCCAGCTGACAAGAATATTGACAGAATTAAAGAGTGCCTTAAAAACACTGCATTTCCAAAAAAAATTCCTAAGTTTCTATCAGTGTTCCAGCATTTATACATTTACTGGCAAACCCACTCAGCTAGTATCTATGCCGCAAAAACAAGTATGTGTTTTAGTAAACTTGTGCAAATCAGATTAACAATGCAAACTTTTTTGCGTCAAAATCAGGTTTTATTTGACTTCTAAAGACACTCTGGGGTTGGGTTTATGATACTGTTACTACAACTTTTCATCTTCAATTCATTTATTTTCTGATTTGTTAGGCATCTTTAAATTGATTTATTTCTTGGGCGAGACGCACAAAGCTGCTGAGCATCAGGCAGTACATAGAGATGCGTAGCAGTAAAAACTGTAACAGGTAAGACTCCAGGCTCAAAAGGCAGAAGGTTCTAGGCTTTTCTTTTCATTACGTGTATAAAATCTGCTCCATGTCCATACGATTTCATTCATTCAAGCATTTTGTTAAATGAATTGTACTCGGAAAGCTGTACAACAGACCAGACATTTCCGCCAAAGTCCTGAACGGCGGAGCCTTCACCAACAGCTTAAGATGAGATCAGTCACTTGATCGGTCATGCAATTCAGTTTGTAGCAATGAAGAGCAGTAAAAAGCATCTCTGTTTCCCCCAAAGCTCTCCATGCCTGGTGGCTCTCAGCATGTGGCAGTTTCGTCTTTCTGTTTTTATCCAAATTCTTACTCAGAGCTTAATGTGTAAATCAGGGATTCCCGGATCACAGTGAGGGGGCTGTTCTGGTGGGTCAGGGGAGATTATGTCACAGAGTGAGTCCCAAAAAAAATAAAATAAAATAGAGCAAAACATGTCTTCAGCTGAGCGTAGGTCTTATTTCAAGCTTCCTGGATCTTGCGTAGCGATTTTGAGACGGCATGCTGCTCTGCTCAGTCACTAAAATAACAGTTTTCACAAAAACAGAATATTAAAACCTTCATCAAGGCAGCATAATAACAGGATTGTGTTCAACTCTGACTGAGTCTAATCACACGAAGCATTGTCTGAGCGAAGCTGTTTACCTGCTCCAACTCCATGCTGCTTTCACATTATTGCTTAGTACAGGCGATACTTTTAATACCTTTAAATGACTCAGCTGTAATCTTTTCTTACCACCTTTACCACCTGTACTGACTAAAAACTGTAAAAAAAACTGAATGAACAAGAGATAATGTGCCTGATAAGCATTGATGGCCTGACATCTGATTGGCAGATGACCATTGAACCCTCAGCTTCAGATCAGCGTCCTCAACAACCATCAGGCTTGTTGGTCCCATTCACCGTATCAGAGTGTGACGTCACCCATAGAAAATGGCCTATTTCCAGCTCTAATTCAATGAATTCAGCAGCCATTTATTTACAATAAGGACGCCACCGTGTTGGAGCCAGACAGTATCAGTAATGCCTTTGTAATGACTGTCCTCACGAGTGAATAACCAAGTTTGCATTTGTCCCTGAGAGACACCTACCCAATGGTGAAATTGGCACTGAAATGAGAACAAAAGCCAGTTTTTAATTAAAACCTCCAAAATATTCTGTTTTAAAATGTGTACATTAGTTTTCAATCAAAATGTAAGCATATCCTCGAAATTACGGCCTTGGCCTAAGCAGTGAATGGTCCGAGTCAGTCTGAGCTCTCATTTCTATGGCAGCCACTCTTGCCAATCAGGGGGAAGTTTATTGGAAGACCACACCCCCTACCACTTTAATGCAAACAACATGAAATCTGTCAATCAAACATTGTGAGTGATGTGAGACCACCTACTTTTATTCAGGCATCTGATTGGTCAGTTTAAAACTTGAATACCTTGCTATAAAGTAAAAAAAATCATACAGTCAGGGGTTGGTCCGGATATTATGTGACATATTTTGGTTTTAAGTCTAGTGACGACTGTAATCCAAAGAATGAAGGGCTGAAAGAAAGGTATTGGGTCATGTAACCTCATTTCTTTTTAATAGAAGTGATTAAAACGCTTCTCCCTTTGGTGCCATGGCATTTCCTCACTCCAGCAACACAAGCTTTGTTCTTCCTGCTGTCAGCGTTGCCTTCTTCCAACGTAATCTGCTTTGTATAAACAGACAGACTGTATTTCTCACTATCAGACTTCGGTACGGGGTTGTGTTTGGAGCCTCATTGCTCACAGACGCGGTGAATCATATGCATGTTGTTCTGCATCAGTCAAACGGTATGGACGTATCTGTGTCAGCTGCTCACACTAAAGCTCCATTCTTTACCATCACAGCAGACTTGCACGGCTGTCACTCCCACACAAGTTTGGGAGATTACTGTCTGTGTTTATTTGTTACAGTACAGCTATAATACAGTGTGTGTCCTATGTAATTCACCTGTCTTTGTGCAAAGGCGCGTACATCTTCCGTTTCGCCCTTAGCATGGAAACAAGGGGAGTTGCAGAGGCATAAAGCCTCAGTCATCTGTCTTTGTTCGACACCGATGTCCTGTTATAGATCAGAGACAGAGATGAATGCAGTTAATAGACTGTGACACAGCCATTAACTACAGGTGTAATAGAAGCATAATGGAATCAAACAGCCATTTCTCCCCTCAAAATAGGCAGGCACAGGTAAATGTTTAAAGAGCAGGCTGTGTCAAAGCGCCTGTCCCTTCCATTGCTGCTCTCTTCTCTTTTATCTCGTAACCATTCCATGGCCTTTCCTCTCACATTTGTGGTTTTTATTCAACCCCCCCACCACCGCCTTTCCTTTGCATCTGTGGCCTCGCAGTCGTCCTTGAACTCCCATCTGCCTCCTCGCCAACATCAAAGCCAGCAGATAAAAGTGTCCAATCGTCCATTTCTTTGAACCGATACTTGTCGCCACCGCACCCGTGTCTGCTTTTAGCCAGCGCATCCTGGGAATAAAAAGCGACTTTGCTCCCCACGCACCACGCCTTCGTATAACCCCATTTGCAGCTCCTCATACGTTCCTGTATGAAATTACCGTATTGATTGGTGAAATTGTCGTTTATGGTTAAGCTCTTGAGTTTCAGGGGCTAATGGAAGTTGTGTTATCCACCAAGCTGGACAGAAAATCATTGGGAAACGGAGAGCAGTCATATCTTCCACTGTGATATTATACCCGTTTGAACAGTGTTGAGAAGCATCAATATACACCATAATCAGCGTATACCATTAATCATCATTATATTTTAGGAGATAAATGCAAACATAATTTGTCTGTTCAAATAATTTATTTAACATTCACAGTAATAAATTGAAAACTTAAAAAGATGATCTAAACAGTGATATTATGGAGATAAGCAACAGCAACAAATACACAAATGATCAAGTAGTAGTAGTACATAAAAAAACAAAAAGCAAAAAGGCTTGTATACGAAAATGGAACGGACCAAAACGGAAATGGCAATTTAAGTAAGACAAAAAAAAACTGAGGCAAAAAGGATTTTGACACATAATGTACGGGGGAACCCGGGAAGGTATCAAGTGATATTTGTGCCACCACATTGAGAACCAAAGTCACACCTTTGAGATCAAAATAAAACCATTAACTGTTTGTTTTTTTTAAGTCTTTTTTTTTTCTTCAAAATACATTATTGTGTTGGTGACACAAATGTTTTCAGATGGCTGTGTTGAATCTCTCTTCAGAATCTTTTCTGTTGGCTTTATCTCCATAGCAACCATTTTAGTTTTTGGTCACCTTGAGGTGATGTACGGGTCTATGTAATTTTTAGAAGAATCTGCTAAAGAACATTTCCTTAGCAACGAAGATTTTTTGTTGACCACGCCCACTTTCTCAATATGTTCAATATTATGTGTTATATTGTTTTTTCTCAGCTTTAAGTCAATGGCTCATGTATTAAATACTCACAACATTTCTGTAAAAAATGTGTGAGAAACAGGAGAACCACTTTTGCAAGCTCGCCATGCTAACACCGTTCAAAATCTACAAACTTTAATTTCAAAGCAGCTTTTCAATGACACTCAAGGAGTTGGGAGGCTCCCTAGGAGGAATTAAAGTTCATAACTGGAAAGTTATTTTGTTTTACAATTCAAGATTGCGGCCTTTTCTCGCAAAGTTCTAGGATTCGGTTGTGGTTGTAGACTTTAGGTGGCGGTAGGTGTGTGCAATTTCCTGAAGTACGCTCAATCGAAAGTTTATTTTTCACATATTAAAAATGTGAGCATCGCCAAACTTTATACTTACGCACACAATGGCTGCCAAGCCGTAGGTCCCGAGGCCATCCCATAATAGTTTTACAACTTCCTTTGAATATCCCTGACAGGTGTCTCGGTTTAATTAGTTGATTTTTTGTAACCCCATAATATTTTGACCCTATTCATTTTTTTTTATGGTTTCTCTCGCTGTGATGTCATCATTCAAAATTCATTAGGGTTTGTGTAAATTACAGTGAGTTTTTGACCTTTTTGCTCGAAATAAGAAAGAAGGAAAAAAAATCTGGTCATGTAGTTCTGGATCATTATGTGTGTGCGTGTGTGTGTGTGTGTGTGGGGGGGGGGGGCACTGAGGTTTTTCAATAATGTAACAGTCCAGCCAAACCATCACTTATGTGGGGTAGCGAAACCCAAGATGCTCATAGATGGCTTCATTGGAGGGCTGTCTGCGCCCCATCTACCACACCGCACAACCCCACGCAGTTTCAGGGAGGCATGAACACAAAGACAGGCAATATCTCCTTTTAAGGGTCAAACCTGTTTATTCCAGCACAACCAAACCCAACAGCATGGAGCGTCACTTCAGTTCACACCCCTCTGACTCAAGGTTTCACCCTAAAACTCCCCACTTCCCATGAGCCTTAGGGACTGAAGGTGGGGCTAACCCCCAGGTCGCTACAATAATAAGAAAACACTTTAAATGTTCTCAGATGTTCAGAATTGAGCCTCAAACACAAAACAGGATCAAATTTCTCTCCACAGTCACAAACAAAGGTCCCTGTTTGCCGGCGAGCACAGAATTCTTTAAAGTGATAAAGCCTGAATGAGCTCCTTCCTGTCCAGCTGAGAACAATCATGCCCTGATTTATGAATTGTGTCTGTTTGCTGTTTGCCAGAATCGCATAGCTGCTTCCTCATTAATCAGACTCACCTGTTCCGGCCGACCCCCCCGAGACTGGACAAACTGTGCAAGCCATCATTTCTCGGTCTGATTAGACTCGGATGACTGAGGACGGCCACCACGGCGCTCTGCACCTGCTCCTTCTGCAGCGAAGGATGCTTCCCTGCCTCGTCTTCATTTGCTTTATGGTGAGCGGATGACTGTCCGTCTGTCCTGGACGTACCCCGCCTCTTAACCCCCCTTCTCTTTCTGTCCGTTTGTCCTATTTTTTTGTTTTCCATATTTGCTCTTTACAAAACAGTAAAATTCCAGGTGTCTAACTAACAAGAGCAGCCTATGAAGGATGGACGTTAACATCGCAGCAGGCAAAACAACCCCGCTGAGAGGTAAATCAAGCCCAGCCTGTCCTTCCACCCCCTGTCCCCCTCATCGGTGTTACGAGTCATTGCTCTCCGATGCACAAAGCATCGTTCTGGCTGCTAATGCGGCCGCCTGCTCGGGATTTACTAGACTGGTAAACGATCGTCATCCGGGGTGCACACCGACACACTCAAGGCCTTTTGTTGTTCATCGCCTCCCAACGTCCTGTTAGCAAAAACCGATGCAGAACTACAGCGAGGAAGATGAAGGTTTGCACACACTCTTCCTCCACAAAGTGGACACAACATCAAACTGTCGCAATGCTGCTTGACGATTACTCTAATGAGGAGTGAAGCAATAAATAAATAAAAAGATTTCAATAAATAGTTAAATCCAAGATTTAAAAATGTAGTTTGTGACACAGGTTGAACATTTTGAAGAGAACCTTTTATGGAAAATCATGATAGATTATAATGACTCCCTGCAGTGGAGCAAAATGGATCAATACTAATAATATTACAAAAAAGTTAAAAAGTATTTTTATCAAATCAAATTTGAATACTAAACACTTTTCTGTGATTGACAAATGTAGTTCAACATGTCAGAAACTACAAGTTGTGGCCCCTCAGATTCATACTTTAGACCCAAAATTGCCTTCATGAGGATTTAATCCAACAGTGTTCAAAAAAAGAAAGAAAGATTGATTTTTACAAACACTTTATTAATCACATAAAATTAAAGACACACTGTACATTAAAAGAAAGATAATAAGACCTAAAAGGTTCCCCATTGCGGAGCAACAACAAAAAAATCAGTATATAGCCTGTAATCCATTAGAATTTGAACACTATGTTATTATCCTCCCTGATAGTACACAGAACTCCCTCCAGAGCCAACATACTTTTAAACTTTTGAAGGTCATCGACTAACTTAAAGTAAGCATATTCAACATTCACACGACTTTTCAGGAGAGAAAAAAACATAAAGGGAACATCCACACAACCAACAGAGAGTAACCGATTTTTCCTTGTTAGCCGGATTGCGAGTTTAGCAAAAATAAAATTGAGTATGGTGAGTACATGATCCCTTCGGACTGTGTATTTGGGGCCAAAAATGAACAGTGGGAAAGAGAACACCTCCCCGAGCCTGAGACACCAGTCCTCCAAAACTGTGAACAAACCCCTTAGCCTGTTACACTCGATTGCCAAATGTGCCAGAGTTTCAGATGTCCCACAAAAATCACATTTGTCTGATTGAGTTGGAACAAAGTGTGCTTTGTTTCTGTTCGTAGCTATGGCACCATGTACAATTCTCCACTGGAGATCGGCTGCTTGTTTTTCAACAGGCAACTTGTACAGGGACAGCCAGCGTCCTTTTGGAGTGTGCCCTGTTCCAAAAACCGTAGTCCACTTGGAGGCATCCATGTCATTCAACGACTGCAGATGTCGTACTTTCACGCACGTGGTGTAGAGTGTCTTCTTTGCCATGGTCTCAAACTCCCTGTCTCCTGCATTACCGAATGCAAGCAGTTTATCCTCATACTCTGTCCAATCCTCAACATTTGGGGAGAGAAAGAAAGAAAGAAAGAAAGAAATTGACCACAAGGAATAATAAAAAAAATTCAGTGGGTGCAAAAACAGAAAATTTGGGGAAAATACATAAAAATACATACATAAAAACCCAATTTCCTCATTTCCCATCATTCCTTCATTTACACGCTCTCCCTCTAGCTTGCAGCCAACTCCACCCCAACAAAATAGCAAGCAAAATCAGAGGTATCCAGTTGTTCAGCCGGCTCAGATGAGGAAAACGAAGACGTGGATCATCAGAAGGGAGCGGAGCAATGAGATGGTTTTCCCGCCAACTTGATTCTTTTTCAAACTGCGTTTTTTTCGACAGCTCCTAATTCACGACGATTTGTATAAAGAAATACTCAAAAATGCGATTTTAAGCGTCACTTTCTTTATAGATGCCCTCCATCATGAGAAAAATGCTCCAAAAAAAGACACGTTTTTATTGGAGTGGGTCTTTAAACTCACAAAGCTCTTAGTTAGACTGAACGGTCAAGCTTTTTTGTCACTGATATTGGAGGCATTTATAGCTCTGCTCACTGATAAAACAGTCAATTCCAAAGGTTACACCTTATAAAGACGGTTTAACTTACAAATGGATCAATCCAGAGCTGGCTAATATCATCCTACAGGCTAAAGAAGATGCTGTTTGTGCTCTGAAACCTTTACTGTGCAGAGCTTAAAGATGTTTGCCGCCTTAAATTCATGCAGCTCGTGCACGCAGCAGGATGGAACAAGAGAAGGACTGCAAAGAGAATAAAACACACGAACTGTCAGGAGAGGAGCATTGATGCAGGCAGGCTCACCTTGCTCTGCACTTCAGAATGTGATGTAAATGTGCTCCTCACCCACAACCTGCTGTGATTAAAGCCGTTTTAGAAAAGTGACTGCTCTGCACACTGAGATGCTCAGTAGAATATTACCGCAGGTGGAATCAGGGCAATTTTAATTATGCTGTTTGTGTGCTCCTCGCGAAACAGGGGCGGATGTGCACGGCGTTTTTTGTTGGTTCCAAGAGTTTGGGCTTTGTGTTGCTGCGCTTTCAGCAGCTCTGGGTGTCAGGAGTTTAAGTGACTCCAGGCTTGCTGTGGTATCAGAAAGAAGCAGGTGGATCTCTGAAAAGCGAGCGCTTAGAGGCTCAGCCACCTGCATTTTGTGTTACAAGCCTCCACGACACAAAACACGTCAAAATCAGTATTCAGAACAATATTTTAACACGATTCTTTCACCTTTCGCTAGCATAAAGGGAGACTGAAAACATGTCTTACTGGTAGTATATTAGCAACCTCATAAATGGTCTATGGCAGCGGCGGCGGCTCACAGGAGGCCCAGAGAGACGGTTGCCGCACAAAAATCATTGGTGTCTTGAAGGTGGTCAAACAATTTTCAAGACCAGCAACTTTCAAGTCCATAAAAATTGATCTGTTTGTCATGAGAGCAGACCCATTTGGGATTTCTCAAGCGTGAAATCTTTGTGAAATGGCTGTATCAATCAGAAAAACAGAGACAGGGATTGAAAGATAATAGAGGGAAGGTAAAAAATCACAAATAAGGACTGAGAGGAAGATAAAAAAAATAAAGTTTGATTTAGTCATTGTTCTAAAATCTCTACATTTTTTTTTAAAGATGTGATGCATTTCTGAGAGAATCTCATTGACTCCAGGCTTGCCACAGAGTAGTTATAGGGATGGCTGTATGTTTACACTGCAAAAAAGATTATCTTAAGAAAATAAAACGAACCATTTTTCAAGAAAAATTGTCTTAGTTTGTGTCTTGCAAGAAAAATAATCTTATAAAGTAATTTTTTAAACCCAAAAAAAAATAAAAATATAATAACCTTACTTATTTTTCCATAAAAAAAGAAAATTTCGTTTGCCCAAGGCAATTTTTATTAAACTTATTTAAAAAAGTGTTTCACCTTTTAAGAAAATTTGACTTATTTCTGAGGGTCTGTTTTTGCAGTGCAGTAATGCACTTGTCAAGTGACAAATGTGTTGGATTCTACACTGTAAAAAGTGATAGCCTAAAACTAGGAAAAAAAATACTGAAAATCACTTGAAAATAGTCCAATAATCTGTCCGTGCAGCAAGTTATTTTACTTAACAAGAAATCTTATAATAATATGTAAAAATCTACAAACAAGGAGTTCCACACAAGCATTCAAAAAGGTGAAAATAAGCACACACAAAAAACAAAAAACAAACAGTTCGGTAGAATAACTTGAAACTGAATGTCAACCCCAATAATAACCTTTTTTTGCTAGTTCTAAGCAAAGTAGACTTGTGTTAGAGTGCCCGCCCTGAGACTAGAAGGTTGTGAGTTCAAATCCCTGGTCGAGTCATACCAAAGATGCTAAAATGAGAGTCAATGCTTCCCTGCTGGACACTTTGCATTAAAGGGTTGGTTTGAGGGGCTAAACATCCAAATGGTCCCCTAGCTTTATGTGGAGAACAAAATAACACACTTAAATGTGAGCAAAATAAGAATGCCCTTAAAGTGGGCCCATCTTGATAAATCCTCATGAAATCTAAAACTGGCACCTATTCTTAGAACTTAAATCTACATTTTTATCTCCAAAATAATGACGTTCAGTACCAGTCTAACTTTCAAATAACATCTTTATAGAACCAACATTTATAGATCAATTTGATTTTTGAATTGAGTTTTTCTATTGTCAAGAGTTTAGAGCAAAAAAGATTTTGACCAATTTTAGTAACAATTCCTTTATTTTTAGCTCTTGATGAGACAAACTGTGCTGCTTTTGAGAAAACCTTGGAAAATTGTGGATCAAAAATAAGTTAAAACAGCTTCAAAGGCTTTACATTTTTGCTGAATCCTATAGTTTGCAGTGTAACAAAAGCATCTTGAATTCATTTTTTCGATTTTCTGTGCTGCCAGCAAACGTTGTTGGAGAGCCGCTGCGGGACTTTCACTTTCTGAGCACAGCTGGAAGAAAAAAAACATGAGGGGAAATTCCTGAAGTCCAAAAATTCTTAAAAAAAAAAAAAAGGTGAAATAGCAGACATGTCAGTAAGAACTTTTTTGTTTGTTTGTTTGTTTCGTGCAGAAGGAAGAGCAGATCTCTTGTTTTTTTGGCAAACAACAGTGACAGGAGTCGTCATCTTTCCAGGAAGCCAACTGGAGGGCAAGTCATATCCAGTTAATCACGATGAGTTCCTGCTGGGGTTTTTTTGGCCTGGTACCACAAACTTCAGAGACCTGACTTTGAAAAAGTATGAAGGACAAAAATATGTCATATAAAGCATTTGATCCTACATTTACAAGAAGTGTTGACGAGAGAATGTCTTTGTTTTAACACAAAACTACATACATTTTGACATTTTCTTTGAGAGCATTTCTAAAATATAATTGAATTTCTTTTATTTTAAATAAGAGGCTGTGTTTAAAAACAGAACAATTTAAAGTACCTGTCATTTTACACTGGAAAAAAAATGTCCTTCTCAAAACTAGTTAAAAATACAGACTACAAGATGGTTTCCCTTGTTAAAGTAAAAAGAAATCTGCCAATTGAACTAGTAGGATTTGTAAGATTTCTTAAAATAAGTTGTAAAGTGACTAAATTCAAACTTCGAAATGAGAAGAGAGAAGATGTTTTTTAAATTAGTGTGTATTTCCCGCAATTGGTATAGGCTCCAGGAGCACCGTGACCCGGAAAGGGAAAAAACGGATTAGAAGATGAATAAATGAGGAGTGAGGAAATGACAGATTGAAATCCCTCTGAGGAGTTTATATTATATTTGTAGATGTTTAGCACTAAAGGTGTTTTGTGTGTGTGTGTGTGTGTGTTTAAATTCAAGATGCCTTGTTCTTTCAGGGGTCAAAGGTCATTGCAACTTCAGTTGTGATTATGTAATTAAGCTGGGGGCGTGTATGTGAAATTTTGAAAAAAAAAAAAAAGTGAAAATCGTCAAATTTCATACTTTGCCACAAGATGGCCACAAAGCTTTATCTCCTATGGCCATCCCATAATAGTTTTAAAGCTTCCTTTAGATATTGATTTTGCCCCCCTCCCTTTTTTAAATGGTTTTCTCTGATGTGATGTCATCATTTCCTTTTTTTTTTTCTCACACTCAGGTCCTTGCAGTTCAGGACTAATGCGGGGCATAAAAACGACCCCAACTTAGCAACAGTTGTTGATTTTTTAAATGACGGCACATATTTTAAAAAAACTGCAGATGGGGACATTTTCTGGTAGTAGGAGGGGCTTCCACCTTTTCTATTGCACCAGCCTGCCCCACAAACAAGCGAGTGTTCACGGAACGAGCCTCATGTTCAAAGTGACGCCACTCACACCGTCCTGACCTGTCAAACAAGCTCCAACGTTTGCATCGTCTAACACTGGAAAAATGTGGAAACAAGAGGGTTCATGTTCACCGTCTTCCTCCTGTGTGGAGAGTCCTGTTTGACGGGAACAACGCTGTTCACGTCACACCAAGAGGAACAATGTTCACAATGTTCTACCATGAGTGACGGGAATGTGCAGCTTTCATGGGTCTGGGGAAAACCTTCCAATGTAGTCTGTGAGCTCCTCACCGTGTAAAGGAGAATACTTCCTTCTCGCAGAGACCAGCTACTTCTTTCATTTTAAAAAAGAACACTAAAGAGGGAAATCAAAAGAAAGTAGTAAAATGATCTACAGAATCTAAACGACGAGGATACCCAGTCAAAAAGGGAAAAATAAGCCTAAAGAAAGCTAACTTTTGGATAGAATTACATCAAATTAAATGCTATACTGCCCACTAAGAAGTATTTCTTTGCATGTTCTAGGCAAATGGTTTGTGTTTTTTTATTTTTCATTGGCCTAATTGTAGTTTGTTTTGATTAGTAACAAAGGGACACGTTCTGCTGGTTTTGTTTTTGGTTTTCACTTTCTGATCTTGTGCAGGTCTGCTGCGGCTTCTCCTTGGAGCTCCGCCCACTCACCTGTGCTTCCTGCTTACAGCTGCACCTTGTTAGCCAATGAAGTTGTCTGCCTATTTAAGTCTCGTTGTTCTATGTGTCAGCATTGGAGGGTTTTGTGTGCTGTTTTGTGTTGAGGATGCTGCGCCTCGGTTTTCCCCTCTTGTGAGGTGATCCTTTGTTGCCAGTAAACAGTCTTCAACTTGACCTTTTGCATCCAAGCTGTACTCTGCATCTGGGTTCTTAACTCTGTGGCGTAACACAAAGAACTAGTGTATTAAGTCAAAATTGACTCATTTTAGAACAAAATGTGAGCAAAAAGAGAATGAGTTGGTTCAAGTTGGTTCATCTTAGTAAATTCCTATAAAATCTAAAACTAGAATTTATTCTTAGACCATAAATTTAATTTTTTTTGTTTCCAAAATAATGACACTGAATGCCAGTTTGACTTTAAACTACAGTGAAATTTGCCCCGCAAAAATTTGAGTCATTTGTCTTCAATCAGGTTTTTCTATTGTGAAGAGTATGGAGCGAAATAATTAATTTTAACAATTTCTAGTGCTGTCATGCGATTAATTTTTTTGAGTGATTTTTTAACTATGACCTATAATAATAATAATAATTATTATTATTAATTAATTTATTTTTAATATAACCCAATGATTGCTGCGAAAAGCCTGATTTTAAGGTGTTCAGTTAAAGTTTTAACATTGTGATGCTGTAAAATATAAGAATACAACTAAAAAAGTGGCCTTATGAAAGTTTTTTTAATGAAAACAGACTCCCAACCTTTACTTTTAGACCACCATGCGGCATTTTTGTCGATCTCAGGCAATTAAGAAAAAACGAAAAGAAAAAAACGTCAGATCTAGAGTGTTGTCATTTAAAATTGATCATTTTGAAGAAAAGAAAACCAGAAGGAGGAGATAAGACACGAGGAGGAATTGAACAAGTTGGATTTTGTGTCTTTGGAATAAACTTCCGTTTCATCATCTGGACAAAAAAAAAACAGTAAGAGGTGAACTTAAGCTCAGGAATGATGCTTTTTAACTCACCACGATGTTCAGCATATATTCCATTTTGCTGCGCTGCAGCAGAGGGAGGTCGATGCAGGCTCTGTGGCCGTCACCACGACAACGCGACAAGCACACTTCTTCTTCTTTTCCCTTCAGGAGTCGCCGAAGCTTCCACCATCGATCCCTGTGTTCTGCATCCTCTACTCTAACAGCAGCTACCTTCATGTCTTGGTTCTCTGCATCCATAAACCTCCTCTTTGGTCTTCCTCCAGACCTTTTGCCGGGCAGCTCTAAACTCAGAATCCTTCTACCTATTTATTCACTGTCTGCTTTTTGTAAAAAACAATTTAAACTTAAAAAAAAAACAAAAAAAACAGCAACAAATGACCGCAGGATAATGCCCTTTGAAGTGTCCATTATCAGGAATGAATGGACTTTGTGGAATAAAAAACGGCTGATGCAATCAGGCCTTTGTCCTTTAATTATGATAATGGACATCTCATAATAGAAACTAGATTTAATGATTTAAAAACGAAATTACCGCTTAAAAAACTAGTGTTAATTTGTCTGCAATTAATTCATTACGTTTACCGCAGTGATTTGACACCCCTAATAATTTCCCAAAATATCTTGAATGTCTATAAGTGAGGTTTGAACTCTTTGCTAGGTATGGGGGGCTCTCACGTTACCTCAAAACGTCACCATCAAGGCGGATCTTCGAAGCGATGAGGAACATCAAAAAGCTGTGAGAAAACAGTCGGCGCCTGTGGTCAGTGCTGCTCCTCCACCTTAACATGAGCTGAAATGAAGCATGATCCCCAGAACACACCATCACACACACACCATTAGCACCTGCAGCTCACCTCCTCTTCCTCCATTTGTCATCAGCCTCGGAGAAGAGCGGGAGGCTGGGAGGGAGAGTACCTGAAAATGAGCATGGCGGCTGAGATATAATTGCTTTCTTGTCTTTTCAGTTCCTCTCCAAGCGCGGGAGGCATAGCTGTGAGTGACTGAGGTTATCTTCACCCAGCCATCTGCTGAAGAAGCACATTAATGAAAAATGCATTAAAAGTCAAAAACCCAATCCTGCAACTGCTAATGTTTCAAACCAACAATGTCCATCATGGAGTATTGGAAAAAAAAGAGGACAAAAAGAAAAAAATTTGAGTTGCCACATTATTTTTAACCAATTTATCTGTTAGATTGATAGATTTATACTTTTTTTTCAAATGTTATTTGTTTTTTGTTTTTTTAAGTGCCCAATCCTTCCTTTTGAGATGTAAACAGATTAAAATGATAAAAGTGAGGGGAAAAAATAACAAATAAAAAAAAAGATATGCACCTTTATGCATTTAGACCGCCAGCAAAACCTGATTGGAAGCTTCTATGAACTAAAAACCCAATAACTGCAGTGTGAGTGCTTGCCTAATTAGGCTTGTATGATGAGCTGCCCATCAATTATGTGGCTAATTGCCATCCTATCACACCAAATAAAATGCGCTATCACACTCTGCAGTCTGCATCATTGCACCCCATCACATATTTTCCCAGTGATTCCTGGAAACCAAGGCTGGCGTGTGTGTGTGTGTGTGTCCATGTACCAGGACACACACCGCCGAGATGAATGGCAGTGCAAGAATTTTGTTTTACAATTCAAGGCTTTCAAGGGAGATTTGGCAAAGTCTCCATGGCAACAGCTAGCTAGAAGTGCTCAACCATTTTAACTGAGGATGAGTTGTGTTCTTGGGCATTTCTTTCAAAGACATGTTCTTTGGACCTATATATGAAGAAAACTAAGCCTAAAAATACTTTTCTGAGTCTTTCTTTAGACCAATCATTGTCGATCGGGAGCAGTTGAAAAATGCTGATTATATTGTTAGATGTGAAGAAAGGGACCTGGCTGCAGACTGGATGGCTGCAGAAATTATACAACTTACACCAACCCTACCCCAAAAGTGTTCAGGATTGTAAAAAAAAAAAAGGTCAGGTCTGTCACTACCCGATACCAGCACGTGTACTTACAGTTGGAGGAGGTTTGGTGTGAAAGCCCATCGAGACGACTGTTGTTGTGATTTTGGGCTATACAAATAAAATTGAATTGAATTGAATTAAAAATGTCAGAGTGGTGTAAATCTGGTGAATCTTGCTCCAGGTCTTCTCTTTCACAGCCCTATTCTGATAAGTGAAAGACTTGGTGTCATCGTATTCCTGTCGCGCACAAACCAAATATGAATTTTTCCTCCAGTATAAACTTTCATATGGTTGGTACTGAAAATGACTCATCAATACTCACACAAAACCACCAAATCTGAGTCCCTGATTGGTCACACAGATCCCGGAAACTGACTTAAAAACTTGCGTGAGTTTTGAAGCCTGAAACGTGCACATCTGTGCGCTCACATAGACTTTTGATTGAAAGCAATCGCTTGAAGGCGTGTTTCCGAAACAGGTGTGAAGGTAGAATGAGGGTCGCCTGTTGAAATGAATTATTTTTTGGAGCGATATGGGGGGGGGGGGGGGACTTCTTGTTGTGGTCCAGAACTTCTGTTGATGTCTGCACTCAGGTCCTCTTGGATGTGATGGGCTGTAAGGTAGCGTGTAAACAGAGAGCTCCCAGCAACGGGTGGGGAAGATGGTGGTGTGCTCCGAGCCAACAATCCCACCCTAAACTAAGAGGCAAATTTCTAATGAACTCCTGCTGCTCTGCAGAAACTCTGTCCTAGAAAACAACACAGGATACTCCTGATTAAAAGACCACTTTGAAAATAGGTCAAAAGATGACCGGAGTGGGTCTTTAGGCTACCAGCTGGCCACAGTGTTGCTCCTGAGCTCTTTCACATGACATCTTTCCCCTCCATCACCTCTTTAATCCTTCTAATGCCCATTTGTCTGCTCATTTATGACCATGTAGATAAAAATTCAAGCAAATCTTCTCCTTCATTCTCACATTTAAGCAGATCCATCTGTATGCAGACACTTCCAGCTATATTTGCGCCTTTCTGGACCGTGCCACGGACTGTGCTCTGGGTGGAATTGAACCAAAGAATGACCATGAGTAGATTTTCACATCAGCCACCCCATGTGAAGAAGAAGAGACTGTCATTTTGCTGTTCAGTGGTGCAGCAATATCTCTTGCTGCTTGGGGACATTGGGCGCCTGAGCATGACCGTCCTGCCCTCCTACCTGTCCACCTGTTTTTCTCGGAGACCTGCATATCTGTTTTTATCTATCATTTGGTGAGTAGTTTGGAGGGTTTACTTGTTCCCCCGAAGAGATTGGGTGTACCCCAGGGATTGAGCTCTTTGCTCGGGGACAGCAGCAGATAATTGGAGCTCCTGTGGAAGATATCAGGCCCTGTTCAGCTCGTCTATTAAACCTATCTGGCAAGCCTGTCAAAGTAATTAAACTCCCCCCACCACCTCCACCATTGGCTCCAACACTTTCTGTATTTCCATTTCTCCCTGCCATCAATGGCTTTTCTCCTCCGCTGTCCTCAGGCGCTGTATTTAGAAGCCCTCAGTGACGCCTCGGTCCAGCGTCTTGTCTTCACTCACTTCCATATCGTCACTTCCTCAATTCTCTGCAGTAATGCGTCCGGACAGCTTTCCTCACAGAGACAGCTGCATGTCAGGCTGAGACAAATACAGATTCTGGTCGCTTTTTTTCCTTCGCACTTTTTTGAGGTCTGCGTTGTCAACTTGTCTCGCTGCCGCAGCAGCAGTGGTTCAGTGGTGAACTTTTCTGTTTATACAGCATCACTTCAGGGATCCAAAGGCTCTGAAAGTTAATAGAAAGGAATGAAAATTTGAACAAATAACCTCTAAAATCAAATTTCCTGTCAAACATTTCTTCTCTATCAAGCAGGAGAACAGATTCTAGGTTTCATTAAACTAAACAAGCAAGAGACGAACAGTGTGTTTCCAATTTTGGCTTCCTGAAATGACTTTAAAAAGTTAAATTAAACCTAGATTTTAACCATTATGCTTAAAACTCATCAACTTAAAACATCATATACTACCTGACCTTGTCTCCACTGTATCCGCTAAATTCTACTTAACTGTTGTTTTACTGATTTTTATCTGTACCTTTGGGTGCTGTTGAGATGCAACCTTTTTTCTGTGTCACAATTAACCACATTTCTTTTCCCCCAACTGCCCTTGCGAGTGGATACAGGCTGTCTGTGGGTTAAAATGAGCACAGACAGTATGTCCCGCAAATAATATCAAGGTCATAGACCGCTCGCTAAACCCGTAGAGTAAAAATGTTCATACGTAGTTTTTTTGAGCATGCTGCAGGCGACAAGTTGTGGTGAACGCTTATACAACATCCAAAGGTAAGTTAGTGTGAGTAGGTGATTCTGCGTACAACGCAATGTGCTCGTTAGTGCTGTTCATGTGAAAAGTGTGCGCTCTTTGTGTGCAGCCTGACTGTTAGAAAAGAGGAAATTAGACAGACATCCCACAGGTGTCCTACAGGTAGTTACATATCACGTACACACCCTGTGCATGTGGCGTTCCCAAGCGGTCAGTAAAGGGGCCACCCTTATGTCAAAAAGCAACTTCCATCAGCCTCACAAATACTTAACGGTACACTTACCACACGTACGGCAATGGTACGTTCCATTTTCACAACGTCCCTTAAGGTGTCTGTACGACCCTCAAGGGAACCGCAAGACACACCTGAGCTCCACTGACGATGCGCCCACTCCTCTCTTTGACACACCACGGGTCCGGACAATACAGAAACCTGCAGAACTTGTACGGGTCAACAACGCCCGTATTAATGGATTAGACTTAGGCCTTACCCTTCTCTTGTAACCCATTTACACCCATGCCAAACAATGTGTGCCTTTTTATGGCTCCACAGTCAACCTTGAACTATATGTGTGTTTTTCTGTTGTCTGTTCGATCTCGTTTGGGTTGAACAGAAAATATTTTAAAGTTGGGTGAATTTTTCCTCTGTGAGATGAATCTATTGTAGTTTTTTCTATATAAACATTTCAAGTTTGAAGCTACACACACACACACACACACACACACACACACACACAAAACTGTTCTTGATATGATTTCCAGCGGGTAAGTCTACTGAAGTACACCAGACGCAGTACCCTAATCCCAATACACTTAAGGCCGTGTCACAGAGTCACTACGTGCATCTGGATGAAAATTTGGTCATGTGTGAAAATACGTGGAAAAACTGAGAAAGGTTGTACAAATAAACCATGCAAAGAACACGTAAATCAACGTAGAACATGGACCGTACGTGATTATCGTTTATATTCAATTCATTAGTGATTTATGCATCAATTACGCAATTTGAACGTTTTATGTGCATACGCAACGTAAAAGTTACACATCGGTGGTACATGCGTGGAAAGTACACTAGACAGACGTGGAACGGTCGGGGAAAGACACAAATTTGCATAGATATCTAGCTAAAATATCATACACTTGCATATAAACTTTGTAAAATATGTGTAAACTGCGTAATTCTCAACCGACCAAAAGTTCTAAACATTTCAAAACCGAATTCACGTAAAGACCCATCGGCTGAAACCCTCGACAGACGTTGACAGAAGTCAACAGGAAATTTCATTTTTCTTCTTCCATTTGCCGATGATTTAAAGGAGTCACAGCCCGACTGTCTAGTAAGAAGATTCTGTGAGCAAATTATTTTTAACCTCTGGACAGAGCGAGGCAGCCAGCGTCCCTCTGCAGCACCTCATTGTTCCTGCACGTCCCTTTAAGATCATTCTAGATACTAGATTAATGCCAATCTTCTCTCATAGTTCTCGTTGTGTTGCAGAGTCATTTTACAAGAGATTACAAGAAAGAGATTATGGGATTTGCAAATGCAATTTACCAAATACTTCAGAGCTCAAAACCCTGTGACCTCACATGAAATTTCTAGTTTTCATGGCAGTTTTTAACAATTAAATTGATTTTAGTTGTGGGTTCAAGAACTGCCTTGCAGTAAAGAAAATGAAAACATTGCTTCCATGCAGCCTTTTGTTTGGAATAGGAATTTATTGAGGATAAAATGAGGTGATTCCACATAAAGTAGTGATTTTTCCCTCCTTTTTTTGCTTGGCAATCTGAAAGGAAAAAGGGAAAAAAATCACATGAACTTGTGATTTTTCTGGGGTAAAAAAAACCTCTTTAGCAACAGGTTGAACTCTGGCAGCCCCACGATGTGGTGCAGGTAGAATATCAGGGTGTGATACCCCTCCCACCCCCTAAAAGACTTAAAAAACCATGCCATCATGATATTAGTTCAACCATATCTTCTCCTTTGATCCGTTCGATATGTCTTACAGGTTTTAAGTTTTTTTCCAGAATCCTTTTTTTTTGTGTACGTTTTTCCTTACAGAGAAGGGGGGTCCTGTTTAGTTTTGTCTGTTTTGTTTGTTCAATTGAGGATTTTCTTGTTGAATTCTATGTACTCATGATCCTTTTGATTTTATGTTTTACTTTTTAAATTACCGTTACAAAGCCCATCGAGACGTCATGTTGTTGTGAATTTGGGCTATTCAAATAAAATTGAATTGAATTGAATTCAATTATGTTCAATGCTGTTCCTGACCTTACCCTCTGCATTTGCCGGGTTTGGGACAGTCACAGGCTGGACAGGCAGTTTGTGCCTTATTGAGGCTGCATTTATCTTTTTTTCTCTCTCCGTTTTTATAGTATTTTTTTGTATTTGCTTTCGTACTTTTTTTTTTATTTTAGGGTAATTTTTATTTCTTCTTGAGTAATTTTGGATTTGGAGGGGCAGTCGCTGCATTTGGGGTGACATTGCCCCCCCAAATGCCAAGCCTATATCCCGGCTTTGCTTTTCGCAATTGAAAAACTTTATTGATAAGATTATTTTTCCATAAAGACAGAAAACAAGACAATATTTCTTGGAACAAGGGTCTTTTTTTTTACCGTCTTGTGGTTCAGTTTCTGCACTGTTTTGGAGGAAGAAGTGAATCATTGCATAAGGGTCGACCACACTGGAAAAATCCGGGCATTTAAAAGATGCCTCAGCAGATTTATGAGTATACATAGCCTCCAGTATTGTGTTTTATCAGAGCTGCTGTTGGAGTTTGAAGAGTTTGTCAGACCAGAAAGGGAAATCAAACCCAACTTGGCAGCAGATTGAGGAGATGGTTGTATTTGTAGATTTGTAGTCTGTGTACAGAGAAAGAGACCACACTATGCAAAGACTTCAGACGGTGCTGAGAAATGCTAAAAGCCAACATGTTTCTGGTAAATAAAGAACCGAGTGTCTTTTAAACCACATCTATGGAGGATAAACAAAGGCTTTGGATGGACTTTCTGCTGCTAATAGCTTGTGGTGTGTGATTTTAAAAAAAAAACAGCTTGAGATTTGTTGCAAAGAACAACCAAACAACAAAAAGAGTCAAATCTGGACCAAACTCAGCAAAGTTTGTGGATGTTTTTTTCTTGTTTCGAAGTTGGACGCCGCGCTGAGACAGATCAGTTCCCTCCGTCTGACTCTGCTCTGCGGTGAAGGATTCACACACCAGAGAATAAAGAGCTCAAAGCTTGACAAAAACTACCTGAAGAGCAAAGAAGATCAATGCGCTCTGACTTTAATGGGACCTCGGTCTCCTGGACCCCCTGGAGATTTATGGGGGCATGTGGAGGCTGAGAGGGTCAAGAATGTCGGACTTCAAAAGAAGCTCCTCTGAACGGCGTCAGAACATTCGAGAAGTGTGAAGGAATACCAATCATTTAGGAATATTTTTGATTCAATTTATTCAGTAAAGGTGCAGCCAGTTTTTTTTTTAAATCTTCTGTCATTCTCCAGTGAAAGAGAGCCTTAAGCTCACAGCTGCATCACCCCGTGACGGCTTTCCAGCCACACCGCGGCGGCATGTGTGGAGGGTGGAGGCGTCATGTCCGCCTTAAAACCCGAGCTGCAGAGCAGATCTTTTAGCTAATTGCCACCATTAGCGCTGCAGAGACAGTGTGAGAGTCTAGCATGGTTAATGAGGAGTGCACAGTGAGATAAATGAGACACGGCGCGTCTGATGTTAGGACAATGATCAAGTGATGCTTGATGAGGAACAGAGGAACTTTGAAGGAGTTGTGTCTTTTGTGACCCAGAGAGTCAGAAGGTGGTTTTAAACCACTGATACGTCATTTTAAAAGTATTTTTTTAGCCCTTATGCTCTGGACGTCTTCGTAATTGTGTATATTTCCCTCAACCATTTTCTCACTGTAAAATCCGACATCTGCATTTCTCTGGCACTTAAAGGTCCAAAGTTCTAATAACCTTGTAGTTTATGAGAACATTACATTTCTGTAAAACTCACACACATTATACAAAAAATGCACCATAAAATTATCATTTTTCATAAGATTTTGACCATTTATAAAGTAGAAAATCACTTTTGAATTTAGTCCTGTTTCCTTTAAAGGATTTAGGAAAAGCCTTTAGGGAATTCCTTTAGGGATTTTTTTTCCTCTTCTCCCAGTTAAAGGCAGAACTAAGGAAGCTAATCAGAAGAGCAGCGAAACGTCTCCAAGATTAACCTTCTAAAGTCCAGTAAAGTACGAGATCCTGCAGTAAGACGACCTGGAATCGTCAGACACTTTAAGTAAGGGGTTTACACAGACAACATCGAGGTTTTCATTTCAACAAACATTTTTGCCGTTGCATATTCGCACCAATAAAGTTGACTTTGTCATCCTTAAAGGGTAACAGCTGACCAGGAGAGCATACAGATTCGAAATGAAAGCAAGTTCTCCAACTGAGCCCAGTCCAGGAAGTCCAGGAAACACCTTTGAGAATCTTGACACATGTAATGTCAAACATGTGCTGTGTGCACCACCTTTCTGTTGATTTACACTGCTCCGTCTGCGGTGTGTCGCCGTTGCATCACATCACAACCGTCATTCCGTGTACATCGTCTCCATTGCGTCCGTCTCCACCCCCTCTTCCCCCTAGCTCCCAGAGGAGTGGTTCGTCTTGCCACCCCCGTGTCGGGTAGTTCTTCCTGCTCTCTTCGCTCATCCAATACTTCAGCAGTCAGGGCCCATGCCTTGTTCTTCCTCACTGGCTGCGTTTCCATTACACAGAAGCACAAAACTTTATAGAAATTCTAAAAATGTAGAAAAACACAATTTCGTTTCCATTAAATAACAATTATGTGATTAAACCCAAACCAAACTCACACGATGAGTCATTTCGAAACATGGCGATGGATGTGAACAATACTTTGATTTATAGCAGATACATTTCTTCCACGGCACTAGCGCTCATCATCATCCATCGAAAGAGACGTTGGCGTCCTATTCAGGCCGTGGAGTCCCCTTTCACATGGGAGTGGCTTTACGGATGAAGCCACTTTGGGAAATGGTGGTTGGTGATTTTACAGAGCAGCTGTGGATCCAACAATTCCACAAAGGATTTAGGAAAAGCCTTTAGGGAATTGTGCTTTTCCATCCAGTTGTTGGTCACATGACTCACTTTATTTGAAAAAGTGTTTTTTTTTATTGCAGATTTAAGAAATATATCATTTTGATACGCCTCAAAAACCACCTCCTTCAAGTACAAAACCTTTTTTTTCACTACATGTGAGTTTTTTTTTTTAAATTTATGTATTTCCATTATGCAAAATTATTGTTGCAAATTCTGTAATCTGCAAATTTGTAATGTTCAGGTTTTGTGTCACTAATAATGTTTCGAAATTAAACTTTAGCCGTCCATGGTGAAACAGGACGCCGTTGTGGACGCTGTGGTGTTCACATGCGTTGTTGCGTTGGCATGTCACCTTGATAAAAAATCAAATGTTGCCGAACTCTTTTTGCCGAATCCAGCTGTACTGTGGAGACTTAGACGCATCAAATGTCTCTGCTTTGTTCAATCTCGGTTTCATTTTTTTTCTGCTCTGGATGTCCTGCTATTCATTCCTTGAGTTTCTGTTCCCATTCAGCTCCTTTTATGTTCTCCTTCTGTTTGCTGATGCTGCTGTTCCCTCCACTCCTAATACCATCTCCATGTCAGATTTCTTGTCCAGAAATGTTGCTTTCTGTCAAATTTCCCTTCCCTCTTCACTGTTTTCCAGCTTCATTATCAAATCAATTCCTGGACCCAGAATTTGGGAGGAAGTCAAACTCTTGCAGGAATAGAAACAACTATTTGGATTTCTTGATAGAGGTCATGGCTATGGGGTGGTTGATCTTATTTCCTTTTTTTTTTTGTTAAATCTCTGAGCAACAAACTGATGACATTAAAGGCTAACTTGACAGCAGGTCTGCTGCTGATCAAAAGGCTTCATTACCATTTCAGTCTGCCGCCACACAGATAAGACAACAGCCAGTTTGGGACGGTTGCCATCTGTCAGTTGTGCTGTGTGGCCAACATAACAATGGTGATATTTCGCATATGTTATCTTAATCTCCATGGGCATATCTTTTAAAAAACAGCCACCATTACGTCTAATGGACCTACCTCCTATTTTATTGAACGATACTCATGTGATTTGTAAACAGATTTTATTTAACGTTAACTGAGTAATCACTCTCTTTGAGAGAGAAAAACAAGATTAACCAGGTTTTGCCCGGTTCACCAGTAAAAGAATCAGAATAAATGGCTAAAATCAATAGTCTTCCCTTGAGTTTTTCTGAACACTTGTTCTTTTGATTTAATTTCCACTTGATCAGGAAAAAAAACCTGAAACTGTAAAAATCAGCCTCTTTAAATAAAAGTCAGACGTTCTTGAGAAGCTAATTTGGTTTGTTTGGAATAGTTTCAAAATTATAGTGCAGAGTTTTGAGTCTGAAAACTACGGTGTCCCTAAAGGGACATTGAAATAAAAAAAATGAAAAAGGGGTTTCTTGTGTGCACAAAAAAATATCCTGTGTACACCAGATAGTATTCGATTTGCACCAGATAGTATACTGGGCAAACCACATAGTATCTTGTGCCCACCAGATAGTATCAGTTTCTTTTCTTTTAAACTTTGATGTCCCCTTGGGTGCTCCATAGAAACCAAACCATAACAAAAAAAAATTGTCCTCAAACATTTTAACCAATTCTGTTAACTCTGTATAGCCCTCTGCACACATCACAGAATTTAAAGAAAATTCCAGTTTTTCGCAATAAGATAAGATCATTTTTTAATGAGATACAGATAGTATCAATTATGATCATATGGGTATCATAATTGGGTGATGATGGGTGATTTGGTGAGTTTTTGCTCACAAAAATTTTAGTTTAAGATCCTCAAAAAATTATGAGTGTTCAGAAAAAAGCACCCTATTTATCCATTGTCTCTAATTTGGTCCAGACATTTTTACATTGTTTAACTGCATTATAAAGAATTAATTATAAACCAGTTTTCTTTTTTTTTCAATATGGCAAGTAGTTATTTTTAAGGAATAAATAACAATAGATGAGTTTGGATCATTTTATTGCTTTTTTTTTTTAATCTTATCTTTTTTTGTTTTTGTTTTTGTTCTTCATTTGCCTAATTTTAAACTTTATTTTTTATTTTTTTTCTACTTTTCTATTGGATCCCAATGATTTATAATATTTCCTGCATTTTTTTCTTCTAAACCTGAAAATTACTTTTTAATTTCTGTTGTACAGTCAGTCTTTTAAAGACAGTTCACCATTTCTGATTTGGTTTGTGAGCTGCTATTGTTTAAAAAACCTGTGACAGCTTTTAACACTCAGCTGCGTGAGTTTACCTGGCTTTGGCAGGTACATTCTGTTTCCACACAGGGGAGGTGATTAAAAATGACAAGCAGGTATGGCAATTAGTGAACAGAGGCCTGGTGTCAAAAAAAAAAAAAAGGCCAGGACACAAAACTAGAAATTAAAAAATTTTAAACACTGCACATGCGTGTTTAAATACACAGAGCACAAATTCTGTCTGTCATCAGAAAGTCGCTACTTGCCCCGCGGCACATCAAGTCCCCGGTAGAAGATCACTCTGGCCCACTGGAGTGCCTGAAATACGATGCTTTCTGATTTTCTACCCATTTGACCCCTGTCTTAGCATCAAATCTTTGTCTAAAAGGTCATTGTAAAGGACTAGGTCATTCTGCACATGTTCCTGTATATGATTCCAGCCACTTGATTGTGGCGCTCCATGTATGCTTTCCCTGCCAGCATCTTACACCCTGCAGTTATGTGCTGGATTGTTTCAGGCGCCTCTTTGCACAGCCTACACCTTGGGTCTTGTCTGGTGTGGTAGATCTGAGCCTCTATTGCTCTGGTGCTCAAGGCTTGTTCCTGAGCTGCCAGGATGAGTGCTTCAGTGCTGTCTTGTAGGCCAGCCCTTTCTAGCCATTGGTAGGACTTCTTGATATCAGCCACTTCAGTTATGGTCCGGTGGTACATCCCATGCAGGGGTTTGTCCTCCCATGAGGATCTGTCCTCCAGCACCGTATCCTCTGTTCTCCATTGCCTGAGACATTCACTGAGCACACTGTCAGTTGGGGCCTTGAGCTTGATGTATTCATGCATCTTGGATGTTTCATCCTGGATAGTGGCTTCTATGCTCACTAGTCCTCGGCCTCCTTCCTTGCGGCTAGCATACAGTCTCAGGGTGCTGGATTTGGGATGGAATCCTCCATGCATGGTGAGGAGCTTTCGTATTTTAACATCCATGTATGTATCTCTTCCTTTGGCCATCTTATTATTCCTGCAGGATATCTGATAACTGGCAGTGCGCAACTATTTATTGCCCAGGTCTTATTTTTGCCATTGAGCTGGCTTCTTAGGACTTGCCTTACTCGTTGGAGGTATTTAGCTGTTGCAGCTTTCCTTGTTGCCTGCTCCAGGTTGCCATTTTACTGTGGAACTCCAAGGTACTTGCAACTGTCCTCAATGTCTGCTATTGTTTCTTCTGGGAGTGAGACCCCTCCTGTGAGGACTACCTTGCCTCTCTTTGTAACCATCCGACCATCAGTATTGTAGATCCTGGTGGTGTGGATCAGGGAGTCAATGTCACGCTCGCTCTTAGCATATAGCTTGATGTCATCCATGTAGAGGAGGTGACTGATGTTGACCCCATTTCTGAGTCGGTATCCATAGCCAGTCTTGTTGATTATGTGGCTGAGGGGGTTTAGACCTATGCAGAACAGCAGTGGGGACAGAGCATCACCTTGGTATATCCCACATTTGAAAACATTAATTTCCACAAGAACATGGTAAAAACACCAAAAACACAATTTTCATTGGAGCGGGTCATTAAAGTAACATTGTAGTGATCTTAAATTGACCAAATCATTCGATGTATCATAGTTGATACCATCTATATCACATAAAAATTTTTTTTTTGAGGTTTTATCAAAGGATTTACAAAACATCTGAATCCTGCGACTGATCTTACCAGGCTTTCTTAAAATATGGTACAATCTCTGCTGAGCCTTTGTGTCAGGGAGCTGACTAAGAGCAAACTAAACTGTCTTATGTACCTTCAATTTTCCCAATTAGTCTTACATCGGATACTGGAGTGGTCCTCCAGATATTTCCTCTACTGACGATCAATAGAAGGACTGAACGATCGGAGTCTGCTAATCCAATTGACTTTAGTAGGATCCATTCAGAGGTCTGGATTGTTTTCCCTCGCTTTCCTTAATTCAAAGTGGGCTAAATAACAGATAGAGACAGATGCTATTTGTGTGTTTGGGCTTGATTGTGATCACTAGCCAGGGGGCATCTCAGTGCTCGCTCTGCATTAGTCATTGGACTCAGACTCGACTTTTTCCAAGTTGTTTTTCATTTAAGGGCTGCGACAGATCAGCTCTTTCTGTTGCATTTCCACCAGACTGAAATGCATCAGCTGCTGTAGGCCCCTGCTTTGAATTCAAGCCTTCTTGAATGTTTGAGACGCGTGGCACAAAGGAGCCCAGACTCTCTAGTGAGCAACAAAACCGGCAGCATATAGGAGTTTTGCTGAAAGAAAGCAATTTCACCCAGAGCTGGTTCTGAGAGTGGTTGTTATTGTCTGTTTCTGTGTCTGTCATGTTGTGCACTCATTGTTACAATTGTTATCACTGATGCTTAGAAGGATATGCAATTATCCAGAAAAAAAACCCCAAATAGAAATATTTGTGGGCTCATTTTTGCTTTGAACACGTCTTTTTTTGTGCAGGACGCATTTAAAGACGTGGCTTGCCACAATGGCCTCTGTAAACCACACAGAGACCAATATCCCGCATTTACACTCCGTCTTTTAGTGTTCAGGCTGCGTCTTGTCCGCAGAGAAGGAAATGAAATGCAGCAGGAGGCCTATAAGAAAACCTTTTACTGGTTTAAGATCAGCCACAGGTATAAAGCTGCTCTTGGGGCCCAATAAAGCTGCAGGGAAAAAGAAATGCCCCAGCAAGTAGGTGGGGGCATGAACAAAGACGGATCAGATAGAGGGAAATTATTGAGATACAAAGGGGGTTGTAATCGGAGGGAAACAGAACACCGAGGCTTTAATGTCTTTCTTTTTAATATTATTATTTCTTTCAGAGTAGGTTTAGGGAAAATTAGTGTTGCTGTTTGATATTTGAACAAAGGAAACACTGATAATGAATTAGCATTTCATGAAAGTGCTTTTTTTCTCCTGTTTTTTCCTTGTTCCTCCTATCTGTGCAGCATCTAGCTCCTGTACAATGTTAATCCTCTATCTTCCCCTCATCACTTTCCTCTACTTCAAGTATATTCATGAAAAACTGGCTGGAAACCTATCCGCTAACTTTTTTCGCCTCCTTTTGGCGTTCTCAGCACATCTAGTGCAATCAAGCCCAACCACCTGCACTGGCCACATCAGACCCCCTCCTGTTACAACAGAGCTCTTGTCTTTACGTACAAAGACCAAGGGCTTGTGTTTACCCAGCAACTGAGTTGAACAAATCAAATAACAGATAGCCAGAAGGACAAAAAACTGATTCCAGCGCAGCTTTGTGCGAGTTTTGTGTTAATTTAAATTGGATTAAGTGAAACAGCCGCAGCTAAATCACCAGAGTTTCATTTCAAAGCTTGATTAAGTTGGGTGTGAAAACTCCTCATACACTTTAAATCAGTTGAAGGTGACATGGTTCTTTAGGTTTAGCGTTTTGAAAACCCTCCGGCTAATGAAATAAATTCAAAGGGAAAAGGCCGCTTATCCTGCTGCTAAATTAGTATTTTTTTGCACAGTGTTCTGGGAGCTTTTAGCTTTTTTAGACGAGGAAGCTCGAAGGTGAATTTTGCTCTTTTCAGCCGTAATATCCATATGTACAACCTGTGCACGGGGGGGGTTTATTCACTGCAGCCTTATGGGAAATAAGACAGGAATTGTTTTCTGTAAAGCTAAATCAATATGTCCTTTAAATGGCAAAAAACACAGAGGTCCTGCAGGCACTTAGGGGATAAAGAATTTGATGCATACGATATTTTATGAAGATGTTATACTCCAAGGCTTGTGGTATTTTTCTCTGTTTGATCATCTCTGCTCTCACCATAGGAAATCTTCGAGGAGCTTGTATACATTGACCACAATGCTAATATTATGGATGCACTAGTGCAGCCGAGCGGCATATCTTCCAGTGTTTTTTTGGTGGAACGTCCCTGATTGGCCTGCTCTGTATCTTCTACATCTGCATGGTGAGGACTAGTTCAATTTTATCTGTTTGTTCTCCCAGACTGAAAAATGGTTGAGGGTCAAACTTAATCGCAATTTTGTCTGACATTTGATAAGGAAAGTCGAGGAGAAACAGATGCCCTTTTTTCCCCCCCCTTTCGTTCAATAAAGCTCCCATTGAGCGCAGGAAAAACAGCAGACAGGCTTCTTTTTTCCCTTTTTACTCCAAGGGGAAAGTACCTCACATTAAGGCTATCGCTGAAAGGTCAAGCTGCCCTGAATCTCACGGACACTTCATTAAAAATACACACCGGCCGTGCCGCGCCGGCCCCCATCCAGCCATCATGCCAGTTGCAATAACATTTTTCAGGACGCAGAGGAGGAATGTGAGCTCCGGTGGTGTAGAGAATGTCAGGACACCACTTTAACCTTTTTGATCACCGTGAATACAGATGGGCACCAAGACTGTGGTCGGATCAGAAATGTAGCCGGCTTCTTTCAGATTTATTGTGCCCTTTACCTTTGTTATGGCTCCGTGTGGGGCTCCCAGATACCGTTTCTATTCAAATTTATGGGCCGCCTTTTTTATGTGCTATATAAAAAAATAATCAGGCACATTGTGGATGTACAAGTCAAATCTGGAGATTTACTGATTCCAATAAATTGAGAGATTGTATTGATAACTACTTTTAAATGAAAAATATTGATATAAGGTGGAGGAAAAAGTATTTGATCCCTTGCTGATTTGTTGGTTTGCCCACTTAAAAAGAACCGGACAGTCTGTCATCCTAACGGCAGTTTCATTTGAACTGTCAGAGAGAGAAATTCACAACGAAAATCAAGAAATCCACTTTAAAGAATTAATATTTGCATTTCATTGAGGGAAATACGTATTTGAACCCTTTTGTTGGAAATACTTAGTACTTTGTGGCCAAATTCTTACTAGCAAGAATAGATGTCAGACATTTCTTGTAGTTGATGAGCAGGTTTCTGCACATATCAGAAGGAATTTTGGTTCACCCTTCTCTGCATATCACATCTAAATTATAAAGATTTGGTGGCTGTAGCTTAGCAACTCTGTATCGCCATAACCTTGATATGCTTCTTCTTCAGCCATTCCTTGGTTGCCTTGTTTTGGGTTATATCTTGTTGGAACACCCATCCATGACCCCTTTAAAGCCTCCTGGCTTAAGGAGAGAAGGAGTTTCTCACTCAGGATTTGACAACATGACTCCAATCATCTTCCCATCCACATGGAAAAATAAAAATCACCAAAGCACCATGCTTCCACCTCCGTGCTTGACAGTAAGGATGGTGTTCTTTGGGTCATAGGTAGCATTTCTCTTCCTCCAAACATGGCGGGTTGAGCTCCATTTTGGTCTCATCTCCCAATCACTCTCTGAATCATGACGGTTCATTGGCAAAGTTCTTGCAGACCTGCAGATGTGCTTTTTTAAGCAGGGGGACATTGTGAGCTCTGCAAGATATTAAATCATTGCGGCGTAAAGTATTACCAATGGTTTTCTTGGAGACTGTGCCTCCAGCTGCTTTGAGATCATCGACTCACTCCTGCTGTGTTGTTTTAAGGCGATTTCTCACAGTTCTCATGATCATAGAAACCCCACCGGGTCAGATCTTGGTCCTGTTCTTGTGTTTTGGCACAGTTGCACCAGCAGCTGTCACTTTAACCCTCAGCTTCTTGCTGATGGTTTTGTAGTCAATTCCGGTCTTGTGCAGTTCTACAATCTTCTTCCTTAAATCCCCTGAAAGCTCTTTAGTATTTCCCACGTTGGAGAGTTTGGAGTCTGACTGATGGACTGATTCTGTGGACAGCTGTCTTTCTACACATGATTAGTTCAAACAGGTGTGTCTTTGATTCAGGTGACAGGTTGATTAGGAGAGTCTAACTGGTCTGTGTGAACCAGGACTCTAAATAGATCAAATACACATGTCCCTCAATGAAATGCAAATACATTCATATAGATTCTTTAAAGTGGATTTCTTGATTTCTGTTGGATCTCTCACTATCCACTATCCATTTCTCAAGAGGGAAAACCTACAAAATAAGCAAAGGATCAATCACTTATTTCATCCACTGTTAAAGTAAAGATTCTTTTCTTCTATTTTCATTTAATTGGGAAGAATTCTTATGGTACTTGAGGATTTCAAACCTGTTTTTGTTTTTAAGAATCAAGCATTTGTGTAATGGAGTAAAAGTGCTATCAATCACTTTTCAAGTGATTTAAAGCACTTCCTGTTGGTTCATCGAAAAGAACCAACACAACTCCATCCTGTTTTTTCCTTAAAGTCCTGAAAAAGCTAAAACAAAAAGTCATAATTAACTGATCGTCTTTATTTTGGAGGTAAATAAACACAACAATCCTGAACAGAAGTTTGGTGATTTTTAAGAGTGGAAGTTTGAAAATAGAATGAGTGGGTGGGGGATTGGTGTGATTATTTTTCACACTTCTTTTGACTCTTATTTACAGTTTAAGGATAAGAAACTCTTGTTAGATGGTAAAAAAAAAAAAAAAGCTTCGTCCCTACCACAGTAGGAGGGTGACCCAGAGGCAAGCTAAAAATATAGTAACTAACTTTTCAAATATTCAAAGAAGACAAGTTCATTCCAAACTGAAACCAAAGTGCTGAGGAAGAAGTCATGGCTGCTGTAGTATTTAGAGCTGCAAAACGAGTTCCAGAAAAATATTTCAGTAAATATCAAACTGAGCGATACGTAGAAAAAAGTAAAAATAAAATAGAACCAATTCAAAAAGGTGTGACACATTTCTCACCAAAATAAAATATGCTGCTATTCTGGTCTGAAAAAGCCCTGAGGCTACTGTGTTTAAGAGAAGGCTGAGAGTCACAGAGAACTTTAAAGTCTCTGGTTGAAACGGAAAAGGCTGGAACAGATTGCTGTCTTAAGTTTTTGAAGGATGCTCACTGTTTTATTAACCTCTGAATCAAGAAAACAAATACGTTTTGTAGGTATATGTAATTTTTTTGGCCAATCTTATTCCATTTCTTTTACAAGTGCCACAAAACGACAGGATTTTCTTTGCAAATAGTGAAGTCAGGGGGTGATTTGTTGGTCAGTTGGTTCCCACTTGGGAATTAGGTTTCCGCTGCTCTTAAACTGTCCTAAAAGTAGGCCGGATGAAGTTTACCGGCAACTTTATACCTGGCAGTTGGACTGAGGAGGTCAGACATGTTGCTACATCACTCAGCACTGACTGAACACATCACTGGTCCCCTGGCTCTGGGATTACAACAAAGAAGGTTTATGTGCCTCCCATGCTCGCATACTAAGGTTTCCCTGGTCGAGGCACTCAAGCAGAAAGTCTACCTTCGCTCTGACGGAAAGCTGCGAAGCACCTGAAGAAACTAGATGGAATAAACGATGCTTTGTTAACCAACTCTATACAGGGAATATTTGATTCTGCACTTAAAGACCTGCTCTGTTAAAATCAGGTTTTTGATGTTTTTAATATGTTCTTGTGGCATTTTTTCTCATGATGGAGGACATAAAGAAAATGAAGCTTAAAACTGCACTTCTGAGTCAAATTGTTGTGAATCAGAAGCAGATGAAAAAAAAATGCTGTTTGAAAAAGGTGGTTTGTGCAGGACAAGCCACAAGCGCCCCGCTCCGCTCCATTCTGATACATCCACTTGCAGACAAATAGATTCATGAATGTTTTTGATTTCCTCGTCTGAGCTGGAATCTGGATCCAAACTGAACGTCTGGATAGATCTGATATAGCTCGGCATTTTTGTTGCACCAGTAATCTTAGATTGGGGCTTTAAGCTAACGGGTGAGTGCGTACAGAGATGGCTGACAAGAACGGTTTAGTGGGTTTACACCGTGCCAATGGTCCCACTCACAATTTAGAGGTAAATTTCTAATGAACTGCCGCTCTGCAGAAACTGTGTCTGACAAAACAATACAGGTTTTTTGATTTTGGCTAAAAACTGCTTCATCATCGCTAAAATTCAGCTGGTAACACATTTTAAAATAGCTCAAAGATTATTGAATTGTGACTTTAAGTATAGGTACAATATTAAAGAGGGCCATTGCAATTACTCCTCATAAAACCTTAAACTAGCACATATTTTTAAAGCAGAAATCTGTTTGACAATGAATGCCAGTCTAATTTTATTGAACTTCAAAAAAACGTCTTTAAAATTGAACCAAAAAATTTGAAATTTTTTGAGTCATAAATCAGGTTTTTCTGTTGTTAAGAGTATGGGCAAAAAGCATTTTGACTAATTTTAATGATAAATTACTCATTTGTAGCCTCTAGTTCTTAATGAGACAAAAATTCGTGACTGTGCTTATTTTGAGGAAAGCTTGGAGTAAAGAACTTAAAATATTAATATCCTCTAAAAACATGTATCAAATAGATTGCAAGGCACAAACGAATAAATGCACACACAAACCCCAACATACCTCGAATATCTTGAAAATTCCATCTCAGTTTTAGCTTAGTTTGTGTCTGAAAGATAGAGGACTAGTGATGGGCCCTGGGGAGAAAAAGTGAAAGAAGGAGAAAAAAAAGATGGATTGATACCAGCATGAAGCAAGGAGGACCATTCTACAGAAGACGGTTGTAATGAGTGGAAGATGAAGAGGTGCAGACAAATAAAGAGAAAAGCAGGAGTTGCATTGTCAGCATGGAGGAGTCAGGTGTTGGAGACGGGAGCTGAGCTGCAGGGAGCTGCAGGAAGATGTGTGTGTGGAGGAATAAGTCCCTGCATTATGCTGCTAATGGTGTTGGCCCTGACTCAAATCTTTGAGCTATCACTTTCGCTCTCATTTTGACTTGGAGACGACAGGATCCGTCTCTATTTAGCGCCCATTCAGCTCAGCTGTCATAACCGCTGAGAGGAGCTGGAGAAATGCTGCAGAGCAAACCTGTACTGCGCGTTCTAACCCAAACATGTCAGTGCCACACTGCTTCATTAACGTGATTTTGGTCTGTTCCAGCCTCCATGTTTGCATCCTGAAACAAGACTTTGGTTTTGCAGAATTCAAATCATAACCTTGAATATAAATATTGATTTTCTGTGGCAATAAATTCAGAAGTATTAGTTAAGCAAAAGTGTATTGTACTAAGAAATAACTATTCCTGCTGGAGTCACATCATTATGTGAGTAAAATTAACCGTGTGGGTGCATGGATGAATATTAATTTAATGAACTGTAAAATATAAGGAGGAGTTGAGCCTCTTTGGCTGAGTTTGAAAAATTTCCAGTGAGACAACTTAGGTCTGCAGAGCAGAGCAGCTGCTGAAACTTTAATTACATTTTTAATAGTTTGTTGAACTGGTGGAAACATAGCTTAGCTTGAAATAAAAAAAGAAAAAAAAAAGTTTAAAAACTGAATTGATTATATTTTTATTTTTGGGAGGAAAACTTTTCTGACTAAAGAGGTTGGACTTTAAATGAACAGCATCAGCAAACTCGCTCTGATAAATCAGTTTGTGAGCGAGTATAGTCAAATAAACAATTTAGAGTAACCAATGAACCTATGAAGATGTTTTGGGACGGTGGGAGGAACGTTGACGCTTTGGAATGTGGAGCTCCGCCCAGTCCACAGAGTTCTAGTCCAAGGTCACTCAGCACATTACTTTATTCCATCTCTGCTTTTAACTGTGGATCAAACAGACAGACAATCCCATCAGAGACATCTTTCGACCAATCAGTTAAACACATCAATAGTCATTAGTAACAAAGCATGGACACCATTGACTGTACATGAGAACTGGACAGAGTGACCCCTCCCTCCTGGCATTCCAAACAGGAAGTACCTGCTGGTTCCAAGAACCCAAAATCCCATAGACTTCAATAGAGACATAAACGGCTATTACCTAGTCATTATATTTGTCAGAATGCTCCGATGCATTTTCTTAACATGTTCTTTAATAATCCTAACTTTTTTATGATATTTTTTCTGTAGTTAAAGTTACTCAAGTTATGAACCGACTAATCAGATGTTTTAATAAAAGTATTTTATTGAATCCTCACATGAGTGTTAGGTTTGGTGGCCCTTAAGTACAAATCTCATCAACAAGTCACTCGATGCAAAAGCATTTCAAAGATCATGATGACAATTAAAAAAGCAAACAAATTTTTAAAAAGAGCATTACATTTTAGAAAGCCAACGAAAATTTCAGAAATCAAAACGTAAAAAAGCTTTTGGAAAACAAAAGTACGGTAATTTCCAGAAAACAAAACGAAATACTAAAAACCAAAACACGGAGAAACCGGAAAAGATATACAGTATCGCTTCATGTCAAATAACTTTGGTTCAAATAATGGACAAACATCATCTAATCGGCAATGTTTGAAATGTTTCTAACATTTTATTTTGTTTTCTGGAAATTACTTTTGTTCTCCGAAATGTGTTTTTGTTTTTTACATTTTGGTTCGGACATTTTGTTTTGTTTGCTAATATGCACGGCTGTTGTTTAAATATTCTGGTTTGCTTTTTTCAGTTGTCGTCGTGATCTTTGAAATGTTTTTGTGTCGAGTGATTTGTTGGTGGGATTTGCTCTTCAGGGCCACCGTATGTCGGGGTGTGTCCATCTTACAAGCTCACGCCTGTTTGACGAGAGCGGTTGCCAAATAAACGATGACTCAGACCGACCAAGATCAACCACTGCCTACTAAATAAAACGGGTCTCTGTCATGGCGACATCCTAGGCACTTTAACATTGGGAGTGGGGTCATCTAGACCCACTAGACAGTGCGCTGAACCTTTTTTCTTCAATGATTTGTGATCTTCACTGGTGTCCATGGATTAAATGAAATCCTCTTCACCTTTATCCACCTTTGTCATGGTAGGGAGAACATGTCACTGTAAGGATCGGGTCATCTGGACCCCATAGGATAGCACAAGGGTTATACAGTCAATGAAATGATGGACATGCAGCAATAGCCAGTTTTGAAACCCTTTAAAAACAAATACTTTTATCTTCTCTAGTAGTTGTTTTCCTGTTTTGTTAATCAGACATGTTCAAAGAACTGAACAAATTTTTGACTGAAAATGATGAATATTTTGCTTAGAGTACCTTGAGGCATATAAAACCCAGCTAATACTAAACTATTCACTCACAACACATTTTCCCAACATTTTTCAAAGGTTTTGCATCATTTATCTCATAAAACAAACTTAAACTCCCGTTTTGCAAGGCCTCCATGTAACATGACTGGATTGTCACTAAGAAGTGGTCTCAGAAGAGTCATATAGAGCTGCAACCAGTTAATACTAAGTCATTTGTGTTGCAATGACAGTTTAAAAAAACAGAGACTTAAACACATCGTAAAAAAAGTTTTTAACCATTTGTGGAAAGTTATTTTTAAAAAATACAGTTCAGTACATCTTTAACTTTTCCTTCGTTTTGACTGTTTAAATGGTTTAGTTTGAATTAGCTACATAAAAACACAACCATTAAGCGTACTCTCGGGCAATCTTCTCATTTAACACTCAGCGAGGTTGCACACAAGCATCTTTTCCAGATGAGCAATTATTGCTGCAAACAGGCAATCAGAGCAGAAGTGAACAAACAAATGTACTAAAAGTGACTGTTGCTTGATGGGGGGACCGGGGTGGGGGGCAGCTGAGCGTCACAGCTATATGCGGACCTGAGCAGTGAAGCCATGCTTGGGGGAGGAGAGGACATGGGAGTCAAAATAAACACACGGTTGCGCTGAAACGATTCAAACAGGGACACTAATCCGTCCGAGGCAGCCTTCATTAAAGTGGTCCACCCCAAGCTCTAATTATAGGATTAGAAGGCAGCCGGCGGGACACGGTCAGGTCCTCTGATTGGGCGCAGCAGCCCCAAAACACACCGATCTCTGCACCTAGTGACACAGGTATCCACCCACAAGCATTGCTGCCCTGACCTCAAACACTCATTTGCACAGAGCCCCTTTTTGTGCCTCTTTATAGGATCCCACACACACACACCTCACAGTCTGAGCTCACAAACAAGGCACACACCTGCGGAAGTGAGGCGCTGACTCTGCACCTCCTAAACACGTAAAAATAGCCCTTAGGTGAAGCAGCGGGGAAAGTCAGCCTCTGATAGTAGAGTGAGCGCGGGCCTGGAGAGGTTTTTCTCAATAACACCTTATTATATCTGCAGACAGTCTGGGCTTTTAAGATGTTTTAAGTGATGACCCTGGAGATTCCGCATCGCCACTTAAGACAGAAGCTGCCTCCTTCCTTTGCTTCTGCTGAGGTTCCTTTTACTTGTTTCTCTGGCCATCCTTTCATTCTTTAGTGGTCAGGTCATGTCAGCGGTTGGGTCAAACTCTCGTCTAACTACTGGATCATAAGTTGAAGTCCATAAATAAGGGCATAGTCCCAGGCCCTCATCTGGAGGGTTGACCCGTATGGGTGTAGCTAGTTTTTGGGTCATTCATAGAGGGTCGTAGAGAGGAGCAACTTCATCTTAAGTGGAGTGCAGGTGTGTCTCACAGTTCCTTTGAGGCCCGTATGGCCACCTCAAGAGATGTCATGAAAGTGGAACGTACCATTGCTATGCGTGTGGTAAGTATATCCTGAAGTACTATGTTAGTTTGGCACACTTTTGAATTAGGTGCCACACTTCAGTCGTCAGTAAGGTACGTGTTCTGGCCCCTTATTGACTGATTACCTTTGGCCCCTGAATACCTTTGAAATTATGAAGATGTTTGATGAAAAATGTGCTGTTGGTACAGATATAAAACCCTTTTCTAGAATAAAGGGAATTTATTTTCTTCCTGTTGTTCTTTTTGAACAATGCTCCAATCACTTCCTGCTTTGTATTTTCTCGCGTGTAAATTACTTAGAGATTAATTTGCCTTTTCAGGCCTTTTTATTTTATTTACTCAGACAGTACAAAGAACTCTGCAAAGACTACATACAGCTTAAGTTGACTGTCGACTTATTCTTGGCTATGAATAAGTAAATAAATCTTACTAAGATGTGTTTCCATAATGTCTGTAGACAAACAAAATATCCGTGTCACACTGCAGAAGAAAAAACTAACAAGCTATTCTCTCTGAAGTCCTGAGGCGTCATCTTAAAGAACAATAAATCCTCCTTGAATAGTGTCTTTCTCTCAAATGAGATTGCAATTATTTTATTCAACAACTTCCATCCCTCTGCACGGAAGAACAAAGTGATGATCACAAAGGAAACACACATCTCTCTCGTCTGCTAATAAACAATCAAGCAGAGTGTCAACCTTAATTTGTGTTTACATCCACAGATGGAAAACAAAAGAAGCGTCTTTCATTCAAATGTTTTACATAAACAGATGAAAGCGAACGACAAAAGAATTCATGGAAAGTGAAGCTGAGATGAGGCTGATGAGGCGATTTGAAGGATTTTGGGGGGAAGTTTACGCATGTGGCTCCAAAACTGCATTCATCAGGGGCTGCTGTGAGGAGAGGACCCAGCCGTGAGGAGATGGAGGAGCAGTGATGCGTATTGGGGCCAACGGAGGGCACGGTTATCTGTAATATCCATTCAAATATGCCGTATCAGATGCAGCGAGCGCGGCGCTCTTCAGGAATGGAAATTAGTCTTGTTCTCCGCTCGGCCCTGGTCACTGCGAGGGCAGATTCAGATAAATGAATTGGAGCAGGCAGTACATATGGAGTGCTGATGATACAGAGATCGGCGTGACTGCGCCTCCACGCCTGCCCTCCCTTTTTGTCCCGGCGATGCTGAGCAACCGTCAGCGTTTTATTTCCATGCAGCTTCAGGGTGACTTTCATTTGAACATGCTTCATTTGGAACAGTTTGTGTAAGGCTGCCGGGGCTACACCTGACATGAAAATAAACACTAACCATCTACTTAACACCAGAAACCAATGTGATGACACAGGTGACTGCCTGCAAACGGCTCTTTTAATAAAGAAATCACAGCCAGGCTCTAGTGGAGCATTACCCTCAATTTGATATGCTTTATTCTGTTAAGTTAAGTTAAGTTAGCCTGATGCATCTTTCAGAATGGTTTGTAAGCTGAAGAAATATTAAGAAATGCTCCCACACCAAACTACTGTGGAGCACTTTTGATGTACTGCATGAAGGTTAAGTTGGGCTGGGATTTGTAGTCCTTAACAATCACATTAACCTGAGTGCCTTCAATGAGAATATATTTACTGTAAAAACACAACATTAGGGAACATATACTACTTGTTCAGTTATTGAAGAGTCCTTTTCTCCATGTCTTCATTGGTTTTTCCTGATATTGACTTCATTTATAGTGGAGCTCCAGTGGTTTTCTTTGTTCCAACATCCAAAGATTGAGTTTTGTGTGGGATTGTTTTTTACCTACTGTACCAAGTTCAGGGCTCCTATAGCTCACCATCCCTGTTTGGGGCTTCACAGAATCCGCAGGCAGGAGAAAAAGAGAACCTGGCCTGTGTAAACAGGACCCAAGCTGAGTGAAATATTCATTTTCTCCATCCATCCATCCTTTTCTTAACCTGCTATATCACTTTTCTGGCTACTGCTGGGCGAAGGTGGAGTCCACCCTAAACAGGTTGCCAGTTGGTCGAGGGGCCACACACCTAGGTACACTTTGGAGTAACCAATCACCCTATGAAACATGTTTTTGGACAGGGAGCTGAGGTACCCGGAGAGAACACGCAAACTCCACACAGAAAGATCCCAGCCGGGATTCGAACCACAGTTCTTGCCTCACAATGAGAGCGCTAACCACTGCACCACCGTGTAGCCCCTCATTTTCTCATTTTTAACAACTTTTTTAAATCCTTAAGTAAAACCATTTTTTTCATATCCATTAAAAAAATAATCTGAATAATACTCAAGTAAATTAAAGTCGGATGAAAATGGTGTCTTGGTGTTTTCTTTTTAACATGTTCCTTTGGCATTTTTCTGATGATGGAGGACATATATAAAGAATAATTAAGATCAAATTTGTATTTTTGAGAATTTCTTTATTCAAATTGTTGTGAATCAGGAGCAGAAGAAAAATGTGCAGCTTGAGAAAGATCGTATTTGTGACGTAGAAAATACAAGCTCCCAACCATGCACATCTTTGTTTTCCTCATCTCAGCTGAAATCTGGCTCAGAAATGTACCGCTGGAAAGCTGAGATATCGCTCGCCATTTTTGTCGCATCAGTATAGTTCGGTTGGGGGTGTGGGGGCTGTAAGCTCAGGGGGGTTAGTGATTTACAAATTAAGGTTTAATTTGACTTTGTATTTATCTTTAGCATTAATTAGGCAATAAAGGAAAAATCAACATGGGCAATACTTATACTGTGTTTTTCCCCCCAAGAAAAGTAATTTGTGGATTCTGATCCTCTCTGACTCCAGTGGAAAACAGCCCAACTTTAGATAAACCATCTTAAAAGCCATTTATTTGAAACTGGAAACTGTTTGTTTTTATGTGTCAGTATTTTTAGTGGTTACTTGACATCAAAACAGTTAAAAAACAGGATCATGGACTGTTAATTTATAGGTGACCATATAACTCCTAGCTCTATGGCAGTTTTACCTGACTTATTTCAGGAACTGGCCTGTTTTTTTTAGGCCATTTTTAGAAAAAGCTTTGTACTATAGAGCTGACAAAAAGGCTTCAAACTGTCCAAATTAAACTTATAACTTGGGCAATCACACCTGTTGTCTTTTTTATTGAGTATTCTTGCATACAAATATATTAGTGTGACAGATGAAGGTTGTTTGTGTAAAACTACTTCAGAATGGGCAAGAAAAAGATAAAAAAAAAGGGTTTTTAAATGACCTCTACCTATTTTTAAAGTCTTTGACTGAATCTTAAGGGAGCTGAGTGTGACCAAAGGTATGAAACTCACCCGAGAACTCCTATGAATGAGAGCAGGGAATGTTGCTCCCATTTACTGAAGGCCAAAAGAGGGGCTTTGAATGTGGATCTGGGCTGTCTGTGGGTAAAAAAATGGGAAACTTGTACGGGGCACACAGGTGACCACATGAAATCTCAAGGTCATTGCCGCTCAGTGAATCCGGAGAGAGAAAATGTACAAGCACATTTTTTTCTCCAAACATGCTGCGGTGGCAGGTCATAGTGAACACCTACGCAGTAGGTGAAACGCAAGCGCATTGTATAGACTTTTCATTTTTGTAACCGCACAGAACCCTATGGAGTGCACAAGGAGCCTGTTATTGCTGTTCACGTGAGTGTGTGCTCCTTTTGTGCAGCCTGAATGTTAGATATGCCTCGTTTCCACTGGGTGGTCCGGTCCAGTATGGTATTTTGAGCATTTCAAATTCTAAAATGGACCCATCAAGCTGGACCAAACCATGCAGTTTTTGGGCCCCGTTGGTTGTAGGTCCATAGAAAAATGGTACGAACCGGTAAGGGTGGAGCTACTGTCGTGACACGATGAAACCCATTGATTAGTGGAAAATCATAAAGACAAAAGAAAGCTTCAGAGCAGCGCCAGCGTATTCCTCTCTGCCGCCTGCAATCCTCTCTCAACAACATTAAATGACTTGTATATAAGAATGACCAAAAGCCAAGCGGAGAGAAACAAAAAACAAAAGAGCTGCTGGATGACCTCCATTGTTATTGATAGCTTCGCTCTTGCTGTAGTCGCACTAAAGCTAAACAGTTAGTCTACATATGCGCCATGACGGTCTAATTTGAGTGGAAAAGCTTGCCTGGACCGTTCTAAATGTGACTTGAGCATATACCTTACCGCTCAGTGATCCAGTACTCGCACCTTACACACAACTAGAGTGTAGCGTAAGGACACCATACGAAAGCATCAGTACATCATAAGTGTGTGTAACTTACTTCACAACCCTTGACGTGTCCGTATGAACCTCAAGGAAACTGCAAGACACACCTGCGCTACTATAAGATGCAGCCACTCCTCTCTGTGACCCTCCACGGCCCGGACAACCCAAAAAACCAGCATCAACCATGCATGTCAACCTCTGCATGGGTGCATGTGACCACAGCCTCAGAGGTTAGCAGAAATTAAAACGATCAGTCCAGCGGGCACAAAACATCCCTGTTGACAAGCACGGTGGTGGAAAGGAGATGATATGGGCCTGTTTTTGAGAAATACCAGACAAATGAACCTGCAGTCAGAGTTGATAAAGGACTCTTTTAATATTAGGCGACTTTAGTTTAATTAGTATATAAAGAATGCATTTTTATCCCATTCTCTAAATAATGACCAGTCTTGATGTGATCAAATGTATAGCTTTTCTGCCAACTGATTTTTTACTTTAATCTGATTACAGCGTAAATTATTTGACACACTTTTTTATGTACCTCTATTTATCTGCTAAGCCTATCAAATTAAAAGCCCTTTAAATGATGTGTATCTTTTAATCTTTACTAATTTCACCTCGATTTAAATTGATAGCAATTCAACAAAAAATAAAACTAAAGTGATGTTATAGAGTGGTGAAAGAAATTTAATAATTTGGGAAATTACATTTTGAAGCTTCATTAAGCCGTTGAGTAATGAAGTACTTATTGCACTTTTTTTTGGGGGTCAATTTACCTTCTTTTGCTATATAAATAGCAACAAAAATAGGTTTTTCACACAGTAAAAAGAGACGTGGAATTAAAAAAAAAAAAAAGGGGAGGGAAAGTACTCCATAGGTTAAGTTTGACATTCAATTATCTGTAATAAATGGAGGTAATGTCACTGTATCAGCAGACGCAATCGAGTTTAATTTTGACTTGCAGCACCTCTCCCCGACATCTCTTTAGCAGACGTGGCACCGCGGCTGAAGCCACCTTTCACTGTCAAGGCACAGATACCAGTTCATCTCCAGCTATCTGGCTATCATCTGTTCTATCTCCCTGTGAATCATGGAGGCTATAAATCTTATGGAGGAACGAGTCATGCTTAAATCAGCTCTTTTAGGACCCACTATACCCGCCCCAGCACCTCCCCCTGGTCTCTGTGCAAAGTCCAGATGCTTTTGTTGCTCTTGCTCAATCTGTCCGCGTCTTGTTGCTTATAGAAGTACGAGAAGACAAGACCTGAAATTCAAGTTCTTTTGTTGAGGGATTTACTGTTTTTTTATGTTAACATCTTTCATTGTTACTCTGCAATAAAGCAGATGCAAATTCTCCAGAAACGCAGGTGCACTAACCGGATTTGACAGTAGATAAAACGAGTAAACCGATAAATGGATACATCTGCTCCAAAAGGGAAAGTCAGAAGATCTAGCGACCCTCTGGATTTCTCCTGAAAGGCTCAGCTTCAATTCCACAAGACAGGCCTTGTGAGGAACTACTGACCCATCAGCTCCTGTGATCCATGTCTGATGGACATCAATACACATTCATCTCAGCTTGTTTCACCTCAGGCCGGTGGGCCACGGGCCGCAGCGGTTGGCATGAAATCTGGACCGACAGCGAGCATCACTTTGTCTTTGGGCCGCGCTCTGTCACTGATATCAAACGCCGCCGGCTCGGATCCAATTCACCTTTTGCTTTAGCTGCCAATTAGTCACAGTTAAAGAGGCTCTGAAATGTCAATGTTCGGTATCTGGTGTTTGAAGGCTGTCCACTACGAACTCGATTAGGAAAAACAGAGAAAACTTCTTCAATCTATATTTATGGAAACATTTAGTCATCAAAAAAACTCAGGTTTTGATGTCTCTTCAAAGAGTTCTTAAAGACTCACTCTGATGAAAATTGTGTTTTTAACCTGTTTTTGTGGCATTTTTCTCACTAGGACAAAAATAAATACAATTATAGTTCCACTCCGATCATCTTTTGATCTGTTTTCAAAGCGTTCCCAGTGGTCTTTTAATTATGATTATGATGTTTTGAGAACAAATCAAAAGTCTGTGTTGTTTTCTAGAACATAGTTTCTGCAGAGCAGCAGAAGCTTATTAGAAATGTATCTCTTTGTTGTGGGCGGGACTGTTAGTGCGGAATAACCCCATCCCATCATCCATCTGTTTAACCTCTCTCCCGCAAGCTTACAGCCCCTCACACCCCCAACTCTGTTAGCACGATATGAGGAAAAACTCACGATTTCCGATATTAATGATCAATATTGCGATGACAGTATAACTTGCGACACATGAAAAAAAAAGGAAAAAAACTGAAATACATTATTTCCATTTCAATGCAACAGTTTAATTTAAATAAGAGTCAACATAATTATACTCTAAATGACCCTCATCTACATAGGAGGCGAGCGTCTTAAGGGCTCCATCCGATTGGTCAAAATGCATAAAGGGATTTATCTGATTTGTTAAATAATTCAAGCTACCATAAGATTGTTTTAGCACATTCAAGGTTACCGTTTATTGCAACTGTCATCGTCTTTTGCGATATGCGTATTGCACAGCTTGATATCGCGCTAACGATAAATTGCCGATTTATTGTGCAGGCCTACTCCCCAACCTAAAATTACCGGTGCAACAAAAAGGGCGAACAGTATTGGAGCAATCAGGCCATACAGTTTTGAGCCAGCTCAGACAAGGAATGCTGAGATGAGCTTCAATAAAAGTTTTTTCCCCCCACAATTCTGAACACTTTTGGGTTCGGTAAGTTATTGAATTTCCACTTTTGGCTGATGTTGTCAGGCGCCATCTTGTTTGCAGCCAGGTCCCTCTAATGGTCCTTTACCCACAACTGGTCCTACCTGAATTTCTAAGGAACTCTGCAGAAACTATCTCCTTGAAAACCACAGTTAAAAAAATAAAAATTTGTCAAAAATGTCATAATCATAATTAAAAGACCACTGGGAACACAAAATAAATCAGATTGGGACTTTAAACCAGCGTTTGTTGTCTCCCTCCTTCTTGCTTTTTGCCTTTTAATTACAAAAGATTGGAGGGGGGTAATCATAGACAGCATTGCCCCCCCCCCTCCCCCCATTACACACAGTTCAGCTGTTTTATGACTTATTTACATCCACCAGGAAACCTTGAAAGCTCTCATTAGTCTTATATTAGAGATATTAGCCCACTGAGTGGATGCTGGGGGGGACCAGGAAAATGAGTCTGAGGTTGATCTCCAAAAGAGCTGCTGCTGCAGCTGCTGAAGGCTTCATTTCATGCAGACTTTAAACTTTATTGGAGATGTGATTGCGTGTGATTGGCAGGAGCGCAGAATAGAACCGGGTCCTGAGACAGATGAGCCGTCTAATAGGCCTGTCCAATGTATCATCGATGGATTGACTGCCAACTCCGAGGAGACATTTCAGTGGGATTCCAGCAGATGGATTAAAAAAAACGCCTTTTCTTCTGCGTGTCAGCCACACTGGATAATAGCCAGGAGAAAGACGCCCTCTTCTTGCGCAGCCGGGATGTGCAGGAAGGTTGACTCCAGCAGGAACAGGGAGGAATCTGTGCGCCTCACATGCTCGCAGGGTCTCCTCCTTCTCCTTCGCTCCTCTCAGCCAATCTGCGCGCGATGACGCTGCGTAAAGGCAGGATCTAAGCTCGCCTTCATCATCTTATTTAACACACCCACCCTGATTCCCACATGCTACAAGGGACTCATTCTCCTGATCCAGCTGTAGTCCTAGAGGTGGCCCGGCCCTGCTGCTACCTGCGCTGATCTCTCTTTTGACACGCCTACGGGGTGGTTTTTCTCGCAAATTGCGCGCCTTTGGATCGCTGCGGGAAATGAGAACTGACGCTTTTTGGGAGTTCCCCTTCAGACAGTGAAATGTGAAGAGCCGCACGTCTTCGTTACAGACCCCCCCACCACCTTTCTGTCCCGGTTAAGCGTCCCCCTCCTCCTCCTCCTCCTCTCTGGAACACGCCGGAACAGTGAAGACCCAATGCGCGCTGTCAGATGTGTTGGGAACGCGCGTTCTGAGGATCGGACTCTCCACGTCCGGCAACCACTTTTCCGCGCGAGACATATTTAACGCTCCAGCGGCGTTAAGAGAATGAGGCTTGCGCAGATCGGCCGAACCGACTCGACCTGTTCTACCTGGAGTCGTGCGGATGTGTTTGCGCCTCTGAGAACTCCGAAGAGCCGCGGATCACGCAGGACCACGGCTGAACGCTGACTCCTTTACGCAAGACGGCCAGCGAAGATGTATCCTACGTGTTCAACGTATATCTCATTAGATTGGCGTCCAGTCTGATCAACATCATCAGCGATGTAGTCAGCCTGGTCATCTGCGTGCTGATCATTTGCAGTAAATACTCCAACCTGCTCAAACGGGAGACCATGAAAATGATCCTTTTGCGCAAATTCCGCGTCCTGATCCTCATGGTGTTCCTGGTCGCGTGCTCCATGCACATCATGATAGACTTGTTACCCAAACTGGAGCGGCAGGGCAGCGGCGGCTGCTCCTGCGCGCACACGCCGAGCCAGGAGCCTCAGAACTGGGGGAAGCAGGGCTGGCCTAACAAGCACACTCTGCGGATCCTGCAGGACTTCAGCAACGAGCCCAGCTCCAACGTATCCTCCCACTCCCTGGAGAGGGTCCCGCTGGCTGTAGACAAAGCTCTGGAGAGGCTGGAGCATCCACGCGCGGACAGAAAGAGCGGGTTCAAGCAGAAGGCTGCAGTGGCCAAAAACGCGCTGGCCAAGGGGTCAAGGTTGTTGGCTCTCTTTGAGCATCCCTTATACAAGAGATCCCCTCCACCTTTGATGGAGGAGGACACGCTCTTTAATGTGAACCAGGACATCAGGTTTGACCCCAAAGCAGCAGAGGATCACTCCTGGTAAGAACCAGCATCACAGGTGTTTTTGATTTGAACTCCAATTCCTGAAAATCCTCTTCCATTTCCCCCTCATCTTCATCCAGGGCTGGAGAAAGCAACCTGGATGAGTTTAGCCCAGCAGGAGAGTTGACAGCAGAGTCCTATCCTAACTGGCTCCGCTTCCACATTGGGATTAATCGATATGAGCTCTACTCCAGACACAACCCGGTCATCGATGCTCTCCTGAAGGACCTGGTGATGCAGAGGATCACCAGCGTGGGTGAGTGGACTACAAAGGTCTGGCCGGAGCATCCGTCATGGGATGAAAACACATTTTGGAAAGGAAGTTCACAGGGTTTGAACTCTGCTTCCGTCCATGTTTATCTGGACTTTGTCCTGGTTGAAGGGTCTTCTAAAATGTTGTAAACATGAGGCTAAAATATGATCCAGGCAGAGAAACTCAAAGTAAAAGGGAGCAGGTCCTTCATGGGATCAGCTTGTTAAGAAACCAGAAGGCTGAGAGGTTCCTCTACACGACAGGAGCGCATTCAAACACCCATAAGCTGCAGGCTATGTTCACACTGGACAAGCCAGGAGGGGCTTCTCCTTCTTCTTCTTTTTTATTCTTTTTCTACAGTTTACGTGGGTTCACTGTTGGAAGAGGCTTGGTGCAAAATGTTGAAGCGGCTCAAATCTGGTGAATCTTTGCTCCAGGCTTTTTTCTTTCTCATGCTGTTCTTTCTCTATGCTGATAAATGACAGACCACCAGGTACAAACCACAACTAATAATTTCTCATATGTTATCAATTTTCAAACGGTGACCCCTTCCTTGAATTAAAAGGGACGTCATCCATATGTGACTACCAAATCTGAGTCTCTGATTGGTCAAAGTTTGACCTGGTCAAACTTGCGTTCATTGTTTGCGCCTTTTGTATGTAGAGCTTAAAATCGTGCGTATCGATGCATGAACGCAAGAATTTTGAATGCGGAAGCCTGAAACATGCCTGAACCATCTACATGAGAACTGGAGGGAGTGAGCATAACATCACCCATAGAAAATGACCTTGCTTCTGGTTCCAACTACAGTCAATTCAGTTGCCGTTTTTTCGCAAGACAGCCGTCGCCATTTCACAACCAGAAATCGTCAGTAAGCAGTGACTGGTCTGAATCGGTCTGAGTCTACTGTCTACTTCTATTGAGGCATCTGATTGGCCAGTTTAGAACTTGTGCTAAACTGGCCAATCAGAAAAAAAAGGATTATTAAGAACATGTTAAGAAAAAGTAGCAGATCAAGAATTCTGACTAATATGACAGAGAATGAATGAGCTGTTTATGGTTCCAAGAAGTCTATGGGGTTTTTGGCTTCTTGGAACCACCGGGTACTTCCTGTTTGGGACGTCACTCAGCCCAGTTCCCTTATACAGTCACAGACTTGTTATTGGAAATGGCCACTTGAGCGCGTGTTACTGAGGGAAGTGTAAACGTAGCTTCAGTTAGACCTGCCTGGACGCTGCTGCTGCTGCTGCTGCTCAATAATGAAACACCTCAGCCCCCCCCCCATGAGTTCTCACAAAGTGCCACGCAGAGCTCCGTCAAACCAACACCTGGTCTCCTTGAGAATTGAACACCCTCCTTTTGGATAACATAGAAGTCTCTGGTTTCTTATTAGTTCCACAAGTGATTTTAATCTGGATTTCTAGAGAGAGTAAAGAGAAACCTTTGCTGAGAATGACTATTCTGACCAGATTGAGGTGAGATTCCATGCTGGGTGGAGCAGATACCTTGAATCCATACCACCTTTTTTTTCTTCTTCTTCTTCACGGGGATTGTCTTCCTCTCTTGGCTGCGTCCAGATCACACATTCCAACGGTCCACTTTCGCCAGCCCATCTCATTCCTGCTGTGAGAGCAAATGTTCAAATGCAGGTTCACCTCCCCGTGACAAAAATCTAACTGGCCCAGTGCAGAGACTCAACGCTTATCTCTCATTCGTACTCGGTTACAAACAGAGAAAGACATTTCCTTTTTAGTTTTGCCTTTGTAGTCAAAACGTTCCTCATACCCTAGATCGCTGCCCTGGCGGATAATGGAAGCAGTTTTTCAGCAACTCTTGCCAGCTAAAATACATGGTGGCTCTGTAATTACAGAGTCTTAACACAAGCCCTGGGCACAAGTGAAGCCAACAGCAGATGTGGATTATCTAAAGTTAAGGATGGGAATGTCTGAACGTATTATAGTCTAGAGGTTCTCCAGAAAGCTTTATGAATGAAGGCAGAGAGGGACGGACTGGAGTTCAAAGGAGTGTTTTACGCTCCATTCATTGGTCACATTGAGATTAGCTGCTTTTGAGTAATCTGACAGATTACACAGTCAAACAGACAAATCTAAACTTTTTTGCTTTATTTTTTTCTGTCAAAAATTGCAGCATTAAACTAAAATTTCCTCTAAGTGTCACTGAAGAGAAAAAAGGTTTTAACTGTTTTAATCTTTTGCTGAATATCTTTTATATTTCTGAATAATCATGTAGTTTGGTTTCTGTTTACCTGGATTTTCTGCTCCCTTGTGTTTATTTGTAGCTCTCTGTTTATTTTGGTAAAGATCTTATCTTTGTTCCAAACCATTTTTTCAAATTTCACTCAGATCCCTAAACTCTAATAGTAGACAGTCTTTTAAGCAAAGTCCTAATGTCAAAATACTCATTTTTACCAACTTATATTAACTGACATAGACTATTTGGAGCATTGCTCTTATTATTTGAGTCCACTTTTTTATTTTTTATTTTAAGGACTTTTATTTTCTGGGCTTTAACTGCAGTTGTATTTCGTTTTTATTTGATTTCAGTATAAGCCCAATACAGATTGATCGTTAATTTAATGTATGTACACGCAAAGAGGCATTTTGTAGTAAAAAAAACAAAAACTCACTAACACATCAGAAGCAGCGTGTGACGAACAAGACATTTGTGCATATTAGCATTGATAGAATGGAAACACAAATTTACCAAACATAACTGCATTTTTAGGGTATTTCACTTATATATTGACCTTTAGTAGAACAACGTCTTGATGTGTGTCAAACTTTAATTTCAAGTTTGGTGTTTCAAAAAGGAAGTAGCCGCTGGCTCCAAGAAGCCATATATACTCATCATTTGTCAGAAAAACCATTCTGTTCTGGCTAATCTAATTTGTTTTCATTATATTTTTTCTGTAGTTCAGGTAATTCAAGTTATAAACTGTCCAATCAGATGCCCCAATAAAAGTAGGCGGTCTCAACGCGAACATTCGAAACGTTTGACAGATTCTGCCGGCCAGTGTTCAGGTGGTAGAGGTGTGGATTTCCAACAAGCTCACTCCTGACTTGAGAGAGCGGTTGCCCCAGAAACGATGACTCAGACCGATTCAGACCAATCACTGCTTACCACCACTGCCAATCACCTCTGTCTCCAACATGGCGGCATCCGTATCCCAAAAAAAACGGCAACCGAATCGACTTCATTTGGTTGTAGCCGGAAGTTTATATGTGTGACGTCTCACTCACTCGGTCCAGATCTCAGATACAGTCAGTGGTTGAAGCAGCAGCTGGTGACTCTGCCCCTCCCACAGGCAGTTGAAACACAGCTGTCTTAAATAGGCAACAGTCTCCTTCTGGGTTACTGCCGTCTGATGATTCGCATTAACTGAAGCCATACATGAATCCAGCGTGTGCAGGTTTTTTTTTGTTTGTTAGAGGTTTGTAGGACATTTCATTGAATGCAGACACTGTAGTGCTATTTTCAGGCAACATCTTTTATGCATTTATAGCGAAGCTTCATAAAACCTTTCGTCCCTTTTTATTTTGGGAGCAGAAGGTCTCTCCGTTTAGGCCGCACTGCACCAACAGCCTGATCGTCCTGAACCTGAAGTTTCATCTTAGGAACTTAACAACTTTGTGAAGAGATATTTTTAGCTGCCTCTGCAATCCTTAAACTCGCCTGAACAAAAACAGACGGTAAAATTAGGTTCCAGTGATAAACCTCATTTGATTTAACGTCCAGTCTTGTGCGAAAGATAAATATTGCCTGCTTGAATGAAGCTGTGAATGAAGCGTTATGGAAGCATGAATCACGTTTATGCTTCCAATAAGTGACTGCCGCCATAACACACTGATGAAGCCCTTACTGCCATGTTTACTACATCAGAAATCCTGGTGGTGGTGGCTCCATGCACTCAGGCTGGGACTTCATTACGATTACAGTTAGTTAGCTTAATTTGAGAGGTCTTCTCATCTGCGTGAGTATATTTTACATGGACGGCAGCACGCGAGAGAAGGCTGGGAATCGATCTTTTCACTTTTAATTTGAGTGAGCTGGCTTGTGTTCCTGGTTCTCATATGTAAAAGTAAATGAAAGCATTGATTGAGAGCATTGCTCTGTGGCAAAACGCCACAGAAACATCACTCCGGATCAATCAGGTCCCAAATAAATGGCGGAGCGGCTGCTTTGGTCTTTCTCTGTAATTGCGGTGCCGAGCTCTTTTGACGGCCTTACCGTGTTCAGAATGAGGAAAAACATGAAGAGCTCTGAGAATAAATTTAAAAAGGCAAAATAGCAGAGAAGCAAAGAAGGACAGGAGAGCCCTTTTTGTCCTTCACTGAACTCTCTCCATCAGTTCCCATCAAACGAGTGCTGACATCAGATGAGTCTCTTCTGAGCTCAGACACTCACAACTACACATGCATGTAAAGAAAACCCTCAAGTTATAGTGTGTTCATACGGGAATTGTCAGTTGGTCCAGACCGAGTCTGCTTGATTTGATTCAGATCGAGTCCTGAACCCTGCGTTTGGTTTGTGTTCAGACCTGAGATTTCTGTTTCAAACTAAAGCTTGTAAACAAAACCACTTGACTAAAGATGTCTTCAGTCACTGGTCGCCGCTGCTGACGGACCACCGGCCGCAAGGTGAGGCCGCCGCTGTCGTCACGCAGGTACCTGTCGGCTCTGCACCTGCGCCCGCGTCTCCTCCTCCCCTGTTTGCCCCGACAACGGCGATAATCGGGGACTCCATTATACGGAAGGTCCGCTTCTTTAACGCGGTCACACACTGTTTTCCGGGAGCCACGGTTCTGGATATTCTGGAGAAACTCCCAGACCTGCTGCGATCTTTCCCGTCCTCTGTCAGGAGGCTGATTTTACATGTTGGTTTTAATGACACATCTTATCGGGAGTCTGAAACGACTAAAAAGGCGTTCATCAGACTTTTTAATTTTTTAAACTCCTGTCCATTGACTGTTTTTATCTCGGGACCCCTCCCCTCCCTCTCCCGCGGCCAGGGCCGCTTCAGCAGGCTGCTGAGTCTGAGCTCCTGGCTCCACTCTGCTTCCAGCCTAAATAGGTTTGTTTTTATTGACAATTTTAATCTTTTCTGGAACAGAACCTCATTTTATAAAACTGATGGGATTCACCCCAGTCCACTGGGCAGCAATGTTTTAGCTGCAAACATCAGACACTCTGTCCAGACATCACCGGCCCCCATCATGCCCCCACCAGTCCAAACCTCCTCCTCATCCGTGCAGACATCAGTCTGTGGAAGTGACTGACTGGATATGGTATCACCCCCCCACATTCCCCAAGAAACTGCTTCAATCGACAGTGCTTCCTTGCCACGACCTGCAGCCCCCCCAGTCTTTCCTATTAAAACTATTATTACAGACAGGTCTTCCATGAGGGGACGTGCTGGGAGAAAAGGAAACACTAACTGGCTTCGTCCACTTAAGGAAGCACCAAAACCTGAGGAAGCAGGTTCCACAACCACTCCACCCCCCTCTTTTAACTTGGCACTTTTTAACGTTCGATCGTTGTCCAACAAAACTTTTATTATAAATGATTTTATCCATGATTATAATATTGATGGACTGTTTTTAACTGAAACATGGCTGAGCACGGATGCATCCACTGTTCTCACAGAGGCTTCTCCACCCAATTTTAGCTTTGTTTTTTCCACCAGGGAGGGCAGAAAGGGTGGGGGTACTGCATCCATAATGTCCAACTCCTTTGCAGTAAAGCAGATTACATTAGATGAGTACCCCAGCTTTGAACATCACGCCTTTGTTTTTAACAACCCTCCAATTTTATGCATCACAGTATACAGACCACCCAAACCAAGCTCTGCTTTTATTGAGGAGTTTTCTGAGTTTCTAGCATCTGTCCACACTTCCTTTAACATGATTTTAATAACAGGTGATTTTAACTTGCATATAGACAGGAAGTCGGACTATTGCACCACTCAGTTCTTGGACTTACTCTCCTCTCTTGATTTTAAACAACATGTCACGCAGCCGACTCACAACAGGGGGCACACTCTTGACCTCGTCATCAGTCATGGTTTACCTACCAGTGTGTCCACTGTTGTGGACTTGGCTGTATCTGACCATTACTGTGTGCTTTTTAACATTACTGGTTTTAAAAAGCAGGAGACCTCTGTGAGAACGGTGAAGAAACGCTACTTGACTCCTGAAGTGGTCGGAAAGTTTATTACCTCTGTTCGCTCCAACTCTCCGCTTGCCTTACCGGCCTCTTGTGATCTACTCGTTGAAAATTTTAACAGTAAATTAAAATCCAGTCTCGACTCAGTTGCTCCACTAACATCTAAGAAGATAAGAACCAAAGCCACACCCCCTTGGAGAACTGAGGAAATTAAACAATTGAAGAGACGTTGTAGATCTGCCGAAAGACTTTGGAGAAAACACAAACTTGAAATAAACTATCAACTATACCAGAACCAACTAAAACTATACAATCAAACAGTAAAACAGACCAGAAATTCATATTTTGCGAACATCATTTCTGTAAATAAAAATAACCCCAGAGTCCTCTTCACTACAATTGAGTCCCTGATCAACTCAAAGGCAAACAAAAACACAATGCCGGCCTCCGCCTCATTGTGTGAGGACTTTGCAGATCACTTCAGGAGCAAGATCGATTCTGTCAGATCTAACATCATAAAAGGACAGAAAAGCCTTTTTATCTGTAATGATGGCTTGATTTTACCTGAGGAAGCACTGGACAGTTTTGACCTGGTTGAAGCTGCAACACTTGGTCGAGTTTTCTCCCAAGTTAATCCAACAACTTGTTTTTTAGACCCCATCCCTACTTCACTTTTTAAATCATTTTACGGGTCTTTTGAGAGTGAGATTTTAAATATCATGAACTCCTCTCTACAGACGGGTATTTTTCCTGCTGCCTTTAAAACGGCAGTGGTGAAACCGTTACTCAAGAAAACTAATTTAGACCCTTCAGTTTTTGATAACTACAGACCTGTGTCCAACTTGCCATTTTTAAGTAAGGTTTTAGAAAAACTTGTTTCTATTCAGCTGAATGAGTTTCTCTCTCAAAACAACATTTTTGAGATAAACCAGTCTGGTTTTAGGACAAACCACAGCACAGAGACAGCCTTGTTAAAAATCGTTAATGATGTCAGGTGTGCCTTGGATTCGGGTCAGATCTCAGTACTAGTTCTACTAGATCTAAGCGCAGCTTTTGATACTGTTGATCACCTGATCCTTGTAAACAGACTTAAAAGTCTTGGCCTTTCAGGGACTGTTCTCAAGTGGTTTGAATCGTATCTCATGGAGAGAAACTTTATGGTAAGCATGGACACACACTTCTCTGGGGTCCATGAAATTAATTGTGGTGTGCCTCAAGGTTCCATCCTTGGCCCCTTGCTTTTTAACATTTACATGCTTCCTCTGGGGAATGTCATCAGAAGCCACAACATCAGCTTTCATAGCTATGCTGATGACACCCAGCTGTACATAGCTATGTCTCCTGATGACACAGGACCAATAGAAGCACTTTTTAACTGTATTTTAGATGTAAAATTATGGATGGCAAATAATTTTCTGCAGCTCAACCAGGACAAAACGGAAATTTTAATTATCGGTCCCGAAGCCAAGAGAGAGAAACAGTTTCTGAAGCTACAGGAACTTTCATTAAGTCATTCAGAAACAGTCAGAAACCTGGGTGTTATTTTCGACTCTAAGCTGACTTTTATCCCACATATAAAACAGGTGGTTAAAACTGGTTTTTATCATCTCAAAAATCTGGCTAGAGTCCGCCCACTACTCTCTCTTGCCAATATGGAGATGCTAATGCATGCTTTTATCATGAGTAAAGTTGATTATTGTAACGCCCTGCTTGCTGGTCTTCCAAAAACCAACATTAAGAACCTTCAGCTTCTCCAGAACTCTGCTGCACGAGTTCTTACAAAGACCAGGAGGCGAGCTCATATCACCCCAATTTTAAAATCCCTGCATTGGCTCCCCATATGCTTCAGGATTGATTTTAAGATACTTTTAACCGTTTTTAAATGTCTTAACGGTCTTGCCCCTTCTTATTTATCAGATCTTTTAGCAAGATATGAACCCTCGCGGACCCTGAGATCCTCTGGCACTGATCTGTTAACCATTCCAGCTGTAAAAACTAAAACCTATGGAGAGGCTGCGTTTCAGCACTATGGTCCCCGCTTATGGAACAGTCTGCCGGAGGACCTGAGAGCCGCAGAGAACATTAATGCTTTTAAGAAAAGGCTCAAGACCTATCTTTTTAACCTGGCTTTTAGCTAATGCTTTACTGCTTTTATGTATTTATTCAGTTATTTATTTATATGTACTTTTTATTTTATTTATTTATTCATCCATTTTATCTTGTTTTATGAACTTGAATCTGATTTTTAACGCGTTATTTTAATTTACCTTATTTTAATGTTTTATTGTTTTTATCAATGTTTACTTGATTCTCATATTTATTCATTTTTATTTCCGGTGCTTCCTCAGCTGGAGCCCCTCCCTCTGGGTCGGCTGCTGTTCAGCCACTGCAGCTCAGATGGGGACCTGCACCACCACTTAGCTGTGGTGGAGCGGTCCCCGCCTGTGATGCTGCATTTGGCGGTCTATGCGCCTGTTCACGGAGGGGGAGGTTCCAATTACCAGCGTTTCCTGCATCCTGTTTTTGTGCTCAGCCTATTTCTTATTGTCCTTTGCCATCACTTAGGGGGTGGGAGGTGTGAGAGGAGTGGGGGGCTAGGTACGGGGAGGGGGGCCCTATTTATTTATTTATTTATTTATTTATTTATTTATTTTAAATCGTCAATGCCTGTTTTTATATTTTGTTTTTAATGTAAAGCACTTTGTGTTATATTTTTATATGAAAAGTGCTTTATAAATAAAGTTTGATTTGATTTGATTTGGTCAGGAATTACGAGAGCGGGGCAAAGAAACTAGAGGCAGAAATCAGGTAACGTTGTATCAACGCCAGGTACAACTCTTTCACTTGTTCCTTTGGTCCGGTGGAGATGTGCTGAAAGACGGTTGCTAAGGAGGCAACTTCTAAGAAGGCACGCTGATAAGTAACAGTGAGAGAAGCAATGAGTATCGTGTTAAAAGTTGTTTCGATGAGTCTGTATTCATCAGATCACATTTCAATCATTTTCTGTCGCATCGGTGCTGCAAGTTTGTCGGCGGCTCTCTGTTTACATTTCGTGAACATCGACTGCAGTGGCTGTTTTGGTCCAGTTGTAGGCATGGAGCCTGCTCAGACTATGGAAACTCAGAGCAAACCGAAGCTCAGGTCAGACCACCTGCATTCAGACTGAAAATGTGTTCCGGATTATCGGAGGAAAAGAACTCCGGTTCACCTTAAGCGAACCAAATGTGTCCAGTCTGAAGACACCTTTAAACGAAAATTTCATTTACCTTTGATTCCCTTTCCCATTGTACTTTTGAGAGCAGAGGTGGACTGAAGAAACTTTCCTTTGACTATCAAAGTAAAAAACAACTTCAATTGTTACGTCACCCTATTTAACCTTTAGTAGTTTGGGGTCTTTTTGACCAGTTCTTACTATAAGTACTCTAATATTCACGTCCTACAGCAGTCCTGATTGTTTTTGTGGTTCTTTGTTCTAATTGTATCTTTAAGCGAAATATAGCACAAAAGCAAAAAAAAAAAAATTCCCCAATGAACCTGAAACTGTCCAAAGAACTCAGTTCCAGGTAGTCAATTTTGGCTTTTTTTTTCTGCAAGAATCACTACAATTAAGTTCAAATTGTGTTTCATGTTCTATAACAAAGATCTTACAGAATCGAAATGTATAAATCCATGAAAAAAGCTAAGAAATTGATGTAAAAAATGTCTAAGAAAACAGGTAAAGCTCCACTAAACTGCAATGTTTCAAGGATTTATTCCAAGGGGAATTCATGTCTTATGTTTGTTTCAAACCAAAAATTTCAAAGCTAGAAACCATTCTGATACTTTCACATTCAATATTGAGTAAAAACTACTCTAACCTGTGTTTGGCAAGGTCCCCCGTGAATAAAAGACCCACTGGAGACTACTAAAAGCATTTTCCAATTGTCCTAATTGACGCTGAGAGTTCACTAACAGGGAAGTGGGAACTTTGGTCTTTATATTCAGAGCAGAAATTGCTTGTTTGACTGCCCTGGAGTTCAGATGAGCGCATAAACTAACTGAAAGCAGGTTAACGCGTCTTTTTTTTGTCTCATACAGAAGCCCCAAAACTTCAGTTGACTGTTTTGAGTATGAATTATGAATTCCTATAATGAAAGTGTGTTTTTTGCAGTGAGAACAACCATGCCAAACTCAATACCAAATGAAGTGACCCCATAGCACGATATGAAGACTTTTTACATGATGTTTTAGTATTGTGTCATACTATATTATTTTGACAGACAACATTTTCTTGGCTGTAGTGTCAGAACAGGCAGAAATCTGACCGACGAGGTCTGGGGCGTTAGCAGGAAACCGTCAGCTGTGTGTTGACTGTGTCAAATCGAAGGCTTATGTTGTGAGTATCTTTCACCTCAGTGTGAGAGTGTGGTTCTGCTGCTGCTGCTGCTGCGTCAGATATGCTCGGCTATGTTTGTCACGTGTTGTTTGTTGTGACATACGTGGCATGTGTCTCTTGGAAAAGACCCACCAGAGCAGGGAATTGGCGGGTACTGCAGAGCAAACCTCCCTCATCTGTTTAGGGCAGGAATATCCTTAAAAAAAGAGATGTTTTAAATGAAAGTGCACTCTGTTTAAAAAGCATAAAAACTAATTTAACTATTGAATAATCCAAAAATATATTATCTATTGACTTTTATATATTTACAGTTGGCTTAGAATCACCATGTAAATAAATAAAAAAAAGACATGTCTGGGAAAGAAAAAGAACATTTCAACAACACACATGTCAAAAATACAAATGTTGAAATTATTTTGGACATTTTTTTCATTGCAAAAATATAAGTTTACTACTTGAAAGATGTATTTTTGAAGGAGCAGATTAAAAAAAGGAGTAAACCTTTATGAAAACAAGATGATAAAACTGAATGTTAAATATGAAAACTGAGCAACCAAAGTTAATTGAACTTAAAATTAAGTCAAATAAATTGTCAAATAAATTGTAAACAATAAATATACCTATTATACCTATTTAGCAGTTTAAGAAAATAAAGACAGACTTTTTTGATCATTCGGACAGCTAAAAACTCCAAAATTTGAACCCCCCCCCCCTTTTTTTTCCTTTAAAGTTACTCACCAGTATGTGTGTGTAGTTTCTGAGCTTAGTTGACATTTTTGTCTGTTTGATTCCAACAGCAATGAAGTCTGGAGGCACTCAGCTGAAGCTCATCATGACCTTCCAAAACTATGGCCAGGCTCTGTTCAAACCCATGAAGTAAGTAACTCTCTTTCATACAGCTTTCACAGCATTTCACTGATAAAAAAAAAAAAAAATGTTGCAACTACTTTCTTTTTCTTCCATTTAAATGTCCTCATGTGCTGCCATGCAGGAACTTTAATGTCAAACCTATTTTCTGTAAAAAAAAAAAAAAAAAAAAAAGAAGAAACGAGTGCCATTTCAACATAAAACACCAACTGTGCAGCTTTCTGCTTTCACCGACTTTCTTTGTTACATTCAACCACCCACTCATTTCTCCTCAGAGCATCAATCTCACTCACTCACTTCTCCGGCCATATCAAATGGCTTTCATTCCGGCTCAACTTTCATATTTGATTGAAGGCAGACACCATTGTTCTGTATCAAAGCCAAATGTTCCAGTCCTTTTTGGAGCTCTCCTAAGCTTGTGTTGATGGTGTTCTTCTGTGATCGTGGTGATGGTTCTCTCTGCCTATTGGCTTTGATGAATACAGCTGGTCTACTGAGTCTTACGCTACGCATACTATGTGGTTTGGCCACCAATAGGAGCATCCATTTGGTCGAAGGTTGTTTGTCAATAATGAGATGTTCTCATAATTTAACTGGATTTGAGTCAAAGATACGTTATTGAATTCAGTTGAACAATCCCTGTCATTCACTGGTGTGCTGTGCTTGGATTGTAAGTTGTTGGCGTACATGAACTCGCTGAAAACACAAATTGTAAAAAGGTTTTTGCATTTTGGGGATTTATTTTCCACAGTTGTTTGTTTTGACAGTCGTTAAACTCAGTTGTGTTACAAAAAGCAAACTCCTGTCCACCTGCAAACACAGCTTTAAGTTCATTTGCAAGTGAACTCTTGTGAGGTTTACTACAGTGTGATTACACAGAACTAAGTTTAAGAAATGGATCAATCACTAATGAATTCACCTGTACTATGATCTAATGCATGCACCAACCTTCAATAAAAGTAATTCTTGGATTTTTTAGACAAAAAAACCTTTTTTAGTTTTTAAAGTAAGAAATTAAAACTTCGATCGATTAAATTTCTGTCTTTCTTTAGTTTTTATCGCTAGTTATTAGAAAATTGTTTTTATTGCCAATAGTATTTATTTTGAATAAAACTAATTGAATAAAAAAAAATCTGTATTTAGGCAGTGATACTCAATACTAAATAACATGGAAACCAAATGGAGTCAATTTTTATACCATCATGCATTTCAACCATTGACTGTATATCAGAGCTGGACTGACTGACCTCGCCAAGCGGGGGTGGCTATTTATGCAAGAAGCTAAAATCCCATAGACTTCCATACAGAAATAAACAGCTGTTACTCACTCATATATATATATATATATATATATATATATATATATATATATATATATATATATATATATTAGAGCTGTGACGGTGTTGGATTTTTGATCACCGCGGTGATGAACCACCAGGGGGCGCGGTGTTGCGGTTAACCGCAGCCCCCCCCCAAAATCACAAAATCCCCCAGCGGCCGCATCAGAAATAAATACAATTACAACGTAGTATTCTTTATTAACAAATAACAGTAACAACTAACTACTATCTAACTAATGAACTAACTATAGGTGTTGTAGAATGACTGTGTGTGCGCTGCGTCGTGTGTAGAACTAGGAGGAGGAGCGCACACGTGTGTTGGGGGTGCGTGTTGATCCTTCTGCAGCGGACAGCTCTCTAGCTGCATGCGAGGCAACATTTAGTGATTTTCATCGCACTTTAACAGCGCGCGTTCATGTTTGGTGTTACAGAGTGACTGAAAACAGTAATAACCCCCCCAACACAAAATCCTCCGGCGGGCGGCCTTGTCGCGCACTTAAGAACGCACGCAGTTTGTAATGGAAAAGAATGCAATGGAAATGAATAATTAGAATGCAGTTAATTTGTCATATTTCCTCATGAGACGGAAACCTCTGTTGTAGAATGAGTGTGTGCGCTTCTGAAAGCGCGCTCCTTTGTGTGTGAGGGAGCCCCGTGCAGCGCAAAAGGAGACAGCGAGAGCGCGCGCGAGACAGTGACAGGCGCGTGGGAGAAAAGGAGGGAAGAGTCTGATAGAAAGAAGGAAAGTCTGAACACAGGACTAGCAGAAAAAGTAAATTGTTAGCAAAGATGAATGTGTTTAATGTGTTTATTATAGTTCCAATCACGGACCATATGCTGAACTAAAAAAAAAAAAAAAAACAACGAAAAAAAAAGTGCGGTGATGCGGTGATGCGGTTATCGTCACAGCCCTAATATATATATATATATATATATATATATATATATATATATATATATATATATATATATATGAATTTTTTTTCTGTAGCTCAAGGTATTCAGGTTGTACTGGCCAATCAGATACCTCAACAAAAGTAGGTGGAGCCTTTGGGCCCCCACATCCAAACATCAATCACTGCTTATTGGCTACAACCTTGTCCGTATTGCAAAAAAACCAAATGTCTGAAATGACTTAATTTCATTGGAGCTTGAACCATTTTCTATGGGTGAAGTCACACTCGGTCCAGTTTTCATATACAGTTAATGATTTAACCCAAAAGGAAAAGTGAATACACAATAAAAGAATACAAGAGGCTTGAATCTAAGGGTGTAATCAGACTGGAAAAATCCGGATCGAGTTTGCTTAATTTGTTCCGGATCGTTTCTCAAACCTTGCAAACCTCAACAACACTTTTTACTTGTTACTTTTGTACAGCAGAGGCGTGCTGCAAGGCGGTTATTGTCAAGTTATATGTGCTTTAACTCAGTAATGCAGTGATGACGACATGTCAGGGATGAGGGTACACTGCTAAGTGCTGATGATATATAGATTGTCGGGAAAACAGTGAGAGAAGCAATGTGTGTCACGCCAAAAGTTGGTTTGATGAGCCTGCATTCGACCACATTTCAGTCAGTAGCTGTGTCTCATCGTTGTGGTGTGATGGCATTGTTTTAAGAGAATTCTGTGAAGGAAACAATAAGCTAGCTTTTAGGGTGATGTCACAGCTGTGCCACGTTCTCGAGGTACAGAAAAGGCATGTAAGAAGTGTTTTTAGTGGTGTTAAAATAAACATTCTAACAAGTAAACCCTTTTTCTGTTTGATAACCCGACAATGCTTTGCATTTGTCTGCGACTAGTCCATAACTTCATTCCTACTTTGTTCACGTCGGCTACGGTGGCCGTCTTGGTTCAGTTGGTCCACTCTGAGGACGGATTGTAATCGGACTGAGCAATCTCCACAGACGAGTCCCAGACCGGTTCCCGGTCCAGAACCAGGGGAAAATGAACTCTGGCTCACTTCAAATGTGTCCAGTGTGAAAACACCCTAAAACTTGGGTCAACAAAAGTTGGGAATGGTTTTCTCTGTGTTCCTTTTATTTCCTTTCCTTTGATAAAAATGGAATTTTATAATCTAGTTGTTCGGCAGTTTTAACTACCACCAGCCAATCAAACATGATTAGACATCTGGTCACCTTTACATTCATAACAACCTCAACAACACGTCCTATAGATCATTGAAGGCCTTAAGGTTTACACTGGGGCGTTGGTAGAAGTGTCGATACCGTATGTATGATGGATCATTCTAACAGTTGAAAAATGTCAAAGACTTATCACATAAAGCCAACAGCCTGTTCAGATTTGTATTCATTCACTGAAGTATCTTTTATATCACATGAATTGGAACATATTCTATGGCCAGAGGAGAAAACCTGGCGATTGAAGAAAAAATCCCACTCAAGTTACTGCATTGACTATTAAGCATTGAAGGTGAAATGAATATTTCCTAAAGGAAGTGGAATTTCTTTAGCAATCTTCACCTCTATAACTTCAAAGTTCCACTCCAATCATCTTTTGATCTATTTTTAAAGCATTTCCAGTGGTCATTTTTAAGCTTAATATTATTAATATATGTCCTCCACCATCAATAAAAAAGCCACAAAAACACATTAAAAACACCCCAAACACAATTTTCACTGAAGTGTGTCTTCAAACAATGAATATGAAGTTTGTGCTTAGGATCTAACAGGTGAATATATGATGTTTGTTGTTGAAGTGTCACAGGACCTCACTGGCTGGATGCTTCTCCTGAGCAAACACCTCTGATAGTGGAGGACATGATTGCTGGGAGCTTTAGGATTTAACTGCACAGCCTACGTTCTCCTCCTGACTGCTTCCTGCTGTGAGTCATGCAGCAGCACATTCTTGATGTCACATTTAGGGAAAGAGGAAAACTTTCCCTTTCATCCTAATATGACCTCAGTAATACGTCTTAAAGACCCACTCCCATACAATTCTGGTTTTGGGTGTTTTTAACATGTTCTTCTGGCGCTTTTTTGGTGATGGAGGATATAAATTAAGAAAGTTAAGGTTAAAATAGCTTTTCTGAGCTTCTTTATAAAATATATATTTTTATATTCAATCTATTATCTAGTCCATTAGGATTTACCTTTCAAGAGGCCTTGTTCCCGAAGAAGTTCTCCCAAAAATGTGACTTATATAGGATATTTTCTTCTTTTCTATGCATTTTTTTAGCATCTGCGACGAAGGCCAAATCCTCCACTACCCCTACATTTATCCCTCCAAGCGGAAAAATAGTGCCTTCGAATTTGGATGACACTTTCCCTCAATGAAGTGATGAATAGTTCCCGGTGAACTACCTTTGGTAAAATCTTAAATAGTCATACAGAAACAAAAAGTCATTACTTACATTTAAATGTAAACTCCTGTGCGTGTGTGAGGACACCTATGTGAAGAAATGCATTTTTCTGACACCCTCCCCGCGGAGGGACATCTGAAGACACTATAGCTTTCCCTTACAGCTCCACAACAGCTCAAAATGCCCCTACAGTTGAAGTTGAAGGGGTATTGAAAAGCCGGAGGGGTAAGGGTAGAATTCAGATTTGGCCTTATACTTAATGTCTGAAAAATACAGTATTTGTTTTCAAATTGTTGTGAATCCGGAGCAGACAGAAAAATGTGATGTAGAAAATGTGCTGGGCGGGCAACAAACCCTCTGCTCTGAGCTCTCTGCAATGGAGAGGGGAATAGGGGCGGGGTTGCTCTGCACCAGCGGTCCCGCTCACAACTTAGAGGTCAATTTCTAATGAATCACTGCCGCCCTGCAGAAACTATGTCTTGGAAATGACACAGGTTTTTGCTAAAAACAGCGTCATCATAATTAAAAGACCACTGGGAACGCTTTGAAAATGGATCACAAGATGATTGGAGTGGGACTCCAATGGGGGATAAACGTTCAATCAATGGTAAAAATAGAAATCTTCATGTCTTTTTTCCTTTATCATATTTACGTTAGGTGATGTACTCTTTGCCCCTAATCCCACTCTGATTGGCTTTATTGGTCTTAAATCCCGACCTCTGTAATGGAGATCATACTTTAATTGTGGGCTAATGGTTCTTAACACCGGTTGTTGTCTTGCCCCTGCATGTCAGCAGTGAGAGTGGGGTTAAGCCTGTGGATGATAGGTAGGAAGGAGGGCGGGGAAGCTATTCAGAGACTTTGTAATTACGGTTTCCGCCGTACCACGCTAAGTCAGGCCAGACGCAACAAGCCTGAAATCATCCTGACAGGCTGGGAGGAGCTGAGACGAGAGCGGGGTGAAGAGATGCGAAAGAGGAGAGGCGCTTAGCGCCGGGGGAAGAATGAGGGCTGGTGAGGGGGAAGGACCGGGGGAAGACGAGGCGGCGAGGAGCAGAGATGGAGGTGGGCAGAGAGGGCTGCAAATGCACGCTCAGTCACAATCCATAGATTATCTCCGCGCTTCCCCTCAGATGTAGCAGCAAGGCGGATATGTGGAATGACATTTTCCAAGAAAAGCACGGGGCAGTGGTGTTGGATGTAAATCTGCTGCTTGACAGTTGCAGCTGTCAGAGCCGCTCTAATGTTTGATAATCCTCCAAAACATCCAGAGCTTGAATGCGCAGTTGAATAAAATGGGGCAAGCCGTGCTGATGTGTGTGTTCTGGACCGCAGGAAAGGTCTTACAGACTCGCTTAGCCGTCCACCTTACATCCATCTTTTTCTGCGTGTCAGTATTCACGCCCAACATCATTTGCTTGTTCCTGAAACTGCTGATGTGTTTCCGTGCGGAGCATCAAAGAGCCAGAACTGGGAAGATCAAAGACTTTCCCCCCGCCCGTGCTCATCCGTTCAGCTTTTTCCCACTCTTATCTTGCAAATGTGAGCCAGGCGGAGGGCAGGAAAAGTGTGCCACCTCTGTGGAGATTTGACCCCACAACCCTTTTTTTTTTTACCTGAGGACACCACGCTGTTTTGTTTGCTTGTTTCGTGTGGGTTTATTCTTCCTGTCCTTTCCTTCTCTCTACCATTTTCTCATAAAAACGAATCAGATTGTGTCATCTCGACACAGCAGAAGCGGTACTGTACTGAGACAGTGGAGACCGACCTGCAGGGTCTGCCGCTGTGATGCAACACAGACCAATCTGATCCAGCCGGCAGACATGGAATAAACCCAGACTTAGCTTGTTTTCCTCAAAGCTCGCCGTGCGGTCTTTGCTTAGACTGCAGGACTCTGAGGATTTGCCATCCAGGCTGACGCCCAAAGTCAGTCAATTTACACACTTTCATAACAGACTGTAAACTGAAGTGATGACTCAGCTCGGTCGTCTTCGTCACCCTGGCGATCCTGTTGTGTCTGTGGTCTGTAGACAAACCTGAAGTCCAAACAAAAAGTTTTTCTTTTGGAAAAATGTTTTTCTTTTCTTTTTACAAATTCAAATTTGTTTTAGAAAAACGCAAACGATATGCAAACAATAAGATGAGCCCAAATAGTAGCATTAACCTAACAATCACAGCAATTTCAACACTTTAAAACTCAAATTTAAAGTATTGTTATTTTAGAGTAGAAATTAGTGATGGAACGATTCACTTTCTCACGATTCAGTTCAGTGGTGCAACTTATAGTTCGTATTTCAACTGAGAATTGTGTCATCCCATCTTTTCTGTCCATAAAACAGATTTAATAGCCCTAAATACCCCCAAACACAACTAAACATCAGTTTTATTATCTTTTATGAACAAAACAGACATGTTAAATTCAAATATTGAGCCAAAAATAGGATGTTTGTGGCATTATTCATTTTATGGAAAGGCTTTTACTCTGTAATAGTTGCAACATGAACTGTACTCCATAAACGCATGAATAAAAAACACTTCCTGTGGTCTAATCAAAAATAAAAAATGTGAGTTTTTTATCTGCAAGATAAATAAAGCAAAAGAAACAGCAAAGATTAAAGAGACAACCCTGAAAGTGAAATCTATGCAATTGATGGGGAGGAATTCATCGTCATTTATTATTTAGGTAAAAAATGTATTTGTATTTATTATATGCTCTTTAACAAATAAAAATAACATTATCAAATCTATAAATACAAGAAAAATATGTTTTCTTATGGATTTAATCATTATCATTATTATACAGATTGTCTTAAAATTTGGACAGGATTGGCCGTAAATAATAACATAATTAATAAATGTTGAATATCTCATAAAGGAAAGAATTCCAACAAATCTGAAGTGAATCTGTCTTTTCTGGAGATATCATGAGGTGAAATGTTGATTATTCTGCCATGTGTTTGAAGTTTTCACAGCAGAGCACATGTAGGGAGTCCGGGCTTTTTTCCTTCCTTTGTTTCCTCCCTAGCTTTTTCTCAGTCATCATGTGGAGAAGCCCCTGGAGTTTTTTCCCACACATTACCAGCACGTGTTTTCCAGGACCATCTATCTAGACGCGCTAAGCGCTCGCGCAAGGACACCTGAGCGATTATCTGCTTTTTGATGACCACTGGCTCCTGTTCAATCACTCGCAGACAGGGTCAGAAACAATTTTCCGGCGGCATCCAGACTGAGATGGGTAATGTCATGCTTCTTGATGAAGGTGTTTGTCCCAGAGCTGCATGTCTGCGCAGAGAAGGGAGGAGTTCCAGGGGTTCGACTGGGAGTGAGTGCAGTTAGAGGCTGTGGATCGAACCCCTAATTTAGTTTGTTAGGGCGATAATCCATTACACCCCCAGGATTTTGTTTTTTTAAACAGTCTTCTAAAACTTGGGGACTTATCAATATTAAAAGAATATGATAAATAAGTTCTCTTATCTTGAAAATGTTGATTTAGCGTTGCTGTAGACCTCAGGTTTAAAAGAATGCACGTTACATCAGATTACAGTTCAGGAACATGAGCATGCTCAATAGCCTTTCTGCTCTTCTATTGCTCTATTCTCTGCATCAAAGGTTGGATTTGTACGTCCAAGCATCAAATGTTTCACTTCTCCGGCAGCTGATGGGTCACACAACCTGTGAACACATTTCACACTTTCAACGTTTGATACTGTAAACAAATCAGCCTCTTTTATGTCTCACATTTTCTATTATGTGCAAAGAAAATACAAAAATACAACTTATTTAAGAAAATTACAATATTTTTAGATGATTTAAAAACCAAAAAAATAAAAAGGTCAGTGGCTGCTCAGGCTGTCAAAGGCATTATGGGAAATGTAGGCTGACAATTCTTACATGAAATAATTTACCAGAGAAAAGATTCATTCACTTGTAAAAAAAAATAATTAAATATGTTTGTTTGTTTTTTACTCAATAAACTGTTTAATTCGTCTATTGTAACCAGTGAATGAAAAAAAACAGCACATGCCCTACTCGTTTAAAGCCGGATGTGATGTCACCACTTCATGGCCATTCCAAAAATGGTCAAATAGGCGGGACACACGAATTTAGTGACAATCCAAGAAGATGGTGTTCTAAACATGTTAATGGAGGTGATATATGAAGAAAATCAAGCTCAATAAATACATTTCTGAGTATTTATTCCTTCAAAATAATTGTGAATCAGGAGATGAAAAAATGCGTTTTTAAAATAAAAGATGGTTTGTGATGTTTATGTCTAATTTCCCATGTTTGATACGTCATTGTATGATTGTATAACTGATGATTGTAATGTTTTTGTGTACTATTTTTATTTGATTGCATGAAATAAACCATTTTAAATCAAATCAAATCAAAAATGTAGAAAATGTGCTAAGTGGCCCACAAACTTCCTGCTCGGCTCCATTCTGACCTATGTGGGTCTTTGTTTTCCTCGCCTGAGCTGGAATCAGACTCAAAACTGCACCCGACATGTTTGTTGCACCGGCAGTGTTAGGTTGGGGGTGTGAGGGGCACAAAGATATGGGTTATGGGTGATGGGAAGTGGAGGCGGGGTTACTCCAGCCGCAACTCAGAGCTGAATTTCTAATAAACTCCTGCTGCTGAAACTGTGTCCTAGAAAACAACAAAAATAACAGCACATTCATAACTACAAGACCACAGGGAACAGTTTAAAAAAAGATGATCGGAGTGGGAGTTTAAGGACATTGCCTTTCATACGTAAACGCACCTTTTTTTCCTGCTAGATAACCAAAAAACCTCTACTTCTGATTTCTTTGATTCTGATTTAACCCTTATATAGTGTATTTTCACACTCGAAAACACAATATAAGGTTTATTCTGTGATGCTTCATCTGTTTTTATTCAAGTGTTTGATCAAACTCTTTTACCATGTCCAACAGAATTACTTCAACGTGGTGACCTAAAGCCACTTTAAAGGACAAATAAACATTTTCAATGTACAGTACTTGTACTGTCATTTGTCACATTTTAATCTGGACACAAAGCTACAGAATCTCTTTTTGTTTTGGAATATTTCATATAGACTTTGGTGCAGTTTTCAGAACCAACAAGGTGTGTTTCTGGCGTGTACTGCTGCTCTATCTTTGTCAGAACCTCTTTCTATTGTCGTCATTATGCTTTTGTGCAGCTGTGAACTGAATTGTAATATTTACTGAAAATTTCAAGTGGGAGCACACAAAGCCTGTTAGATGATGAGCACGGGTGAGCGGCGAAGGGAGACGTGGGACGGACTGATGAGCGATATAATGATGGTCTTCCGTTCCTTCAGCTTAATTTTATCTCTTGTCAATCAGTCGGCTGTCAGCTCAGTGGCACGCAAATCAATTTAAGACAGATATCTCTTCTAGATAGCTGCTCTTTCCGCCGCTCCTCCTCTCTGCCAGAACTATATCTGCACCCAGTTGAATCCATAAGTAATTTTGATTGACGTGCCAGAGAGAGAAGAAACTAGAGCCGCATAATGTCACCTTGTTTGAGTCAATAAGGTATCGACAGTGGCACAAGCCGCAGCCCTGAGGAAATGTCTGTGTTAAATGGGAAAAATTAGAGGGAAATTGGCTGCATCTGAGGGGCTGATGCTGTATCATCGAGCTGCATAAACAGTGGGAGGTGGATGAACAAGATTGATGGAGCCTCTTCTGAAGATGGTGAGGGCATGTTTGAAATTAAAAACCTTTGTTATTCTTGCATGAAGCTGCTTGGATTTGTCATCCGGCGAAGCCAGAGACAGACAGAGAGAGAGAGAAAAAAGGGGGGTTGTTAGACGATTCTTCTTTTGTATGCAGGCTGTCAAACGAATGCAATGTTTCTGCAGAATAAGCTCCATCCTTGTGTTGAATTTTAAAGAAAAACATATCTGCATGTGGCTCGTTTGTTTGGCGTGCGATCTTGTTTTTGGCGTGTGAGTCTGCGTTCGCAAGGTCCCCCGTGCCCCTGCTTTGACTTTGTGTCAGGAAATAAAGGGATGAAGTGCCTCAGGACAAGTCATTCAGAGGAGCCATGATGAGCGGCGCTAGCTTTGGAAAGAGAGGGAGATCGTAGCGACGCAGCAGCAGTGGCAGAGCTGGGAGGCAGAAAACATCACGTCAACCCTCAAACTTCTCTGCTATTTATCTAAAACTGGTGCAAAAGAGAATTGGGCTTGCAGTGAACCATGACTTAAAGCACCGGAGTTGACAAAAGGCATAGCAACATATATGTATATAAGTCACGCTAGAGTAAAAGTTGCACTTTTCGACGCTGTGCGACGCTTCTGAACAAATTTGCTAAGCCTTTTACAGGCGCCTCAGATGTGCGTCAAATTCGATGCTCAATGGTTTTCCAAAAGTGTGTTCAGAAACTAGACACTCCCTCCACGTGTGGGAGGAACTACCGTCAAATTTTTAGTTGGGACGGGCAATATATCGGTACCAGTAATGGTATCGACCGATGTTTTATATTTTGAGTTTACCCTTTAAAAATCTACCGATATTCTTCTGACTGTTTTCAGAAACACTTTATTTTTTAAATGTAGTTCCTAATAGATTGGACAGGTTCTGTTTACACTCATAGCCAGTAACTGTGACTGTTTTCAGGTGATGGGGATCTTATGGTTTACAGTTACGTCCAGAATCCAACAATATTTATATGAACGTTTTAAATTGATACTTGTTCCTATGAGATCCTTTGCTGTATGTTCAAAAGGTCAAAGTGATTTTCCAGAAAAAGAAGAGTTGTGCTTTTCTAATAAAAAAGCAAAAAGGAAATCTAAACTTTATTTTATTGGTATTGGCAAATATCGGCTATCAGCCAGGGTTGCAGGGGAAACATTGATATTGGCCCATCCCTAGTATTTAGCCTCATCGCTACATGGAAGTGTTCTCTGTATATCTCATTTGCAATCCACAGAAGACACAAATGATGTTGAGCGATCAGGTTTATTTATTTTGAAAAACTCTACAAAAGCATCGGTAATCTCCATGTCTGGGTTAAGAGATTTTTTTTTTTTTCCAGCGATCTTTAGCTTCTTCTGCAAGAGCTGCGTCTGAATGAAGGCCGCTTTCAGCGGTACTTCCGTGTCTCTGTGACCCAGTTTGATGACTTGCTGTCCCTGCATTAGACCAAGGAAGGAACAACAAAATAAATACAAAACAAGAACAAGAATGTCTTGATGCAAATAAGAAAAAAACAGTTGAGAGTGAGAATGATCAGATTCTCCTCCTTTTTTGTTTTAGATGGCTCTTCTTCTTATGCATTTCTGTCAGTATCAAATACGGTTGCACCTACAGTGCCCTCTAGTGGTTGTTAGGGGGAAAACAACAATTCATGTGCCAATATTTAATATTTTAAAATCACATGACCAAACTATGCAGAAACACATGACGTATACTCTGAAAAATATGGTAGCATAATTGTAAATACTGCTTTATTTCTGTCCTTTTAGGTAAACATTTTGTATTTTATTCAAGTTGTATGCTTTGGGAATGATACACTAACGTTTAACCACAGTGTGCATCTCACTCAGGATTGAAAATCCCAACTGTGAACATACTTTACCTGCTGATTTCTGTTGTTCATTAACTTTCATTTACTTGCTGAAATTGAAGCCACATTTAGTTGTTGATGTTTTAGCTCTTAATGCTCGTGCACTGATCTCCTTCCCTTCTGGTTAAATAGTTTTACAAGCATTTTGCTGCACGCTATGCACTTTTATTTACTGAGATATTTTCTGCTATTGCATAGATTCAAGTTTGCATTGAAAATATGTGCAGAAACAGAAAAAAAGCATAAAGCAGCACTTAAGTTGGTTTACAACCCAGTTGCCATGTGGGCTGCAGTGGCTGAACCGGTTTCCCTTAGGGCTCTGGTGAGACCTGATCAAATGGAGCCTTCGGGCTTAGTAAACTGACCTCTTTAGTGACGTCCCCACAGGGACGGAGACGTGCTCGGCCGCCGCTGCGTTCAGATTAAGCCGAGTGAAGCTTTTCTACATTATCATTTGAGGGAAACAGCTAGATGATTCCTATAAGAGCTGGTCCGCTCTCAGCTGATTGTCAGCCTTATTTATTTAATTAATTACAAGAATTACAAGAAAAATACGCTAAAAACAGACACTTATGATCCAAAGGTTTTAGAAAAAAAGTACATATCGATTAATCTTGTTACTTACTCCCTTGTATCTATTTATTATATCACCCTTTATAATTTATAATTGGAGAAAATTTGTTCTCAGAGCTGGTTTCATATTTGATCCTATCAGAGTGGATTTACTATCCAAAAAAACAGAAATTCAGTTTATTTGTAAGTGACTTAAAACATTTTACATTAAAAAAAAAGATAAACCTTTAATGGAATAAAAAAAACTTAAAGTAAAAGAAAATACAATATTTTTAGATGGTCTGGTTTTCATTTTGATCCAAAAGTGATGCATACATGTTTATTTTTTCCATAGTAAAATGATAAAATTCTGGGATAATGTGTTAAATGTATTTTTAAATAAAATAAAAATTGCTTTTTGTTTTCTGGGCACCCAAAAAAACAAACAAAGGCTCCAGCAACTCCAAAACTCCAAAATAAAAAAACATGTATTTGCTTCATTGCTCTTCTTGTACTTTGAGCCAGTTGACTCCCAAAAGCTCCCGTGTTTGGGGTCACCTCTAAGACATGCCTTTACTTTCTTTCTGTGCTCTGCTGCGCTGCATAATTTTTCTTTTATATTGTTTTATGCACTTAAAAGAGCTTTATTTTTAAGCCTGACATAGCAATATGGTTAAGAAAATTTACATTTTTAGCTTTTTTTTTTTTCATTTCCTATCTGACCACACTGTAAGGCAGTGATGCTTGCTAGAAATTCCTTTTTTTTTTTTCTTATTTTTCTTTTGCACACATTTCCTTTAAAAATACAGCTTCACAGAAGGAATCTCATAGAGATGACAGCATTTCAGGAGGGTTTTAAGTTTTCTTTTTCTATACATTTGTTTAAATTGAAGTGTCCCTGTTAACCAAGCAGAGACATTTGGCTCTTAAAACTTGGACAGGAATGGACTGTAATGCTGCAGACATTACAGATGTATGGTCTGCTGCACTACAGAAAACCACGCCACGCGCTTTCAGCAACAGAAGCTTATGCAACTAATCTACAGTCTAGTGGGGATGAGGGAAGCTGCCCACATCCCACCATAATAATCTGTTAATGTACCACTGGCATCCTGCCACCTACTGTAATCAGCCATCGTGATTTATGTTGAATGTAGATATTAAAAAAGCCAGCGATGTTTACATCTGTGGGATATTTAAGCGCCCAGTGCCACTTATAATTAGTGTGGCTGATTTGCATAATCGTTTAGTTTGTCGTTGCTGTGAGATGTTTACATCTTCCTCTACTTTAACAGTTTTCTTCACCTCCCAGAGTGTGTGATGAGTGTGAGCCACTTCCTGCCTCCTCTGATAACTTTGGGCATGCAGTGTCCTGTCTATGACAGTAGTCACACTCCAGTTGCCAAGGAGACCAGGCATGGAAAAAAAAAAAAAAGTTTGATTGGCTTCCTGCGCCCGTCTGCGTTGGTTTCCTCTCATGCGAGTCAGCACCCACAGCATGAGCATCCCCGCGAAGCGATACGGTTGCAGGAAACTCCACGCAGCTCTTGTTCATGCCTTGCAGGAGCAGGGTTGTTTTGACGATACGATCAGTCATCTGCCCCCTTCAGGAAAATGTTATCAGCTCAGATGTTGCACTGAGAGAGTGATAACACGGCGCGCCATCCGGATGAAATGACAGGGCCAAGCGGCCAATCTGCATATCAAAGCCAAGGCCAAATTCCTCTGCCATCTGCGTGTGCGCATGTGTGTCGACAGTGCACGCACACCTGAACGTTTGAGTCTCAGAGGGTACTTCCTCATTGCCTGTCGCTTGCACGGTTCATCCCTGACAAACCTTTTGTTTCCAAGAAATTTGACTAGACCTGATTCAATGTTGGTGGAAGTTTAAGTCTTGAAGCCATTTGTCACCACAGCGGTGAATTAAAAAGAAAAATTTTTAAGTCTGTATATGAGAACTGGACTGGCGTTCCAAACAGGAAGTGGCTCCAAGAAACCAAAACCCCATAGACTTCCACTGAGAACAGAAGAACCGTTCTTGATCTGAGACATTTTTTTTTTTACATGTTCTTGATAATTCTTTTTTTTTTCATGATATTTTTTTCTGTTGTTCAAGTTATTCAAAATTAATTTTCAGATGCCTTTATAAAAGTAGGTGGAGCCTGCTAGCCCTCACGTCCAACAGTTACAACGTTTGATTGACAGATTGACAGATCTTGTTTTAAATGGTAGGGGTGTGTCCTTGATCTGTCAGCATGACGTGGGGGGTTGGACAAATGAAAAATCTGTACGACACGCCTGTGTGTGTCACCTACTTCACCCTACTTCACCCTTATGTGTCGTTCAAGTGCGTCGTCCACAGCACGCCTGTAAAAGAAAACGTGCATTAACATTTTTGCTATACGGGTTCACTCTGCCGTCTACAACAGGTATTTCATGTGGACCACCCGTATGCTTCGTACAGATGTGACCATTTCTCGAAAGCCCGTATCCACCCATAAGAGCAGTTGGAGCTAAGGCAGTAGAAGTGACAAAAGCAGTTCAGATAGACCGTCCACAGCACTACAGTCACTGAGGAGCAGATTCTGACAACAGATGGATGGATGTTCTGTGGCTGGAAATCAGCTCTCCATAACTTTCCAGAGTCAGAAAACAGACCAGCAGGAAGTAGGACTCCGTCGCGTGTCCCTAACTTAATGAACACCAGCACTCCTCCGTGCTCAGGAATTCAACTGAAGATGAGATTCAAAGCAACGACTTCATTTAGTGTCAGTCTTTGATAACGTGGTTTATTTCATGTGTTTTTACTGCAAAACTTAAAGCAAACCAGAACTTGTAAACGTAAGCCTCAGCGGTTCAACAAATATTTGCTTACTAGTTCTGGAAATCTGTCATCTTTGATGGTGAAATCTAACTGGATTAACCAAGAAATGGTTTACTGTCTGGACTGAATTTACTCAGAGAGCATCTGAAGAAATGACTGACCATCTGCCCCGACTTTAAGTTGTTTTATTTTGCTTTTCTCTAAAATCCTTCCTCCACAGCTGCTGTTCAAAACTTAACATATGGGGTTCTGTCAGTTTCTAGGAAAAGGCCTCTTTTTTTCTCTGAAAGTTGAACCAAAGCTGAGTGTTAAATACTTCCACTGCTTAATGGGAGGCAAGGCACAAGAACACATGCTTGGAAAAATAAGCGAAAATGTCAAAATATGGTATAAACAATGAAAATCAGAAAACAACCTTTCCTAAAATAATGTAACCATTATACTTCTGGTTATTAGATCAAAATAGAATGTAATAAAACACAAATTTAATGTTTTGTTTGTAAAAAGTTGGATATTTGGGATTTTTAAAATGTATTTCTGGTTTCCTAAATTCGACTGTTTTAAAGTTTCTCTTGTTTTTTTTATTTATAAAAAGTGGGGTCTTTGTTTTTGTTTTGTTTTTTTGGTTTTCATCTAAAGGTATTTTATTCATAATTAATTATTTTAAATGGAATTAAATTCCTCATCCTTCTAAATGTAATAGTTAATGATCAAATTAAATCAGAACTTGATTTATAAAAAGCACTTGTCATGCCTCGCACAACTCGAAGCGCTTTAACATTTAAAATAAAAAAACATACACAAAATTAGAATAAAAAGCCACCCTTCACCCTCCCCTCCGTTAAGACCTATGACCCATGACCCCACACACAATGAATACTGATAAAAATGACTTCTAATTGAACGTTCTTGTTATCATGGATGTATGTATACAGATTTGTATTTCTTTTACTTTATTTTTTTTCCAGTCCAATCATGACCAATCATCTTAGACATATCTGTCTTTTGTTTGTCTGTTTTAGTATTTTTGTTTGATTGCTTCAAATAAATCAACTCCAAACTCAAATCTTATGTGGAATTCGATGTTGTTGTTTTTTTTTTTCATTTTTGTGTTGTCCTTTCTGCTCCTTTCATCGTCTTCTGCTCTGTCTGTTCTATCATTGCACCTCTTCTTTTGAATCAAAAAGCAGACTAAAAAGAACGTTGTGACACTGAAACTGTTGTTTCAGTCACACAAAGCCAGCAGACCTCTTAATGATCGGAGCCTGGTGTGGTTTGCTCCAGGTCCTCCGTGTGATCTTCCTTCTTCTTCTTCTGAATTCACCTTCATTAATCATCAAAGCTTCACGTCTCTTCATATTGTCCTGATGGCAGAAACCGATCTCTTTTACAAGTTGTGTTTGGAAAAACAGCTGAAGGGGATCATTAGACTGTAATGAAGCAGGAGGTAAAACACCACGTTCAGCCGTCGTTCTCCAGCATTCCTGATTGTCAGCTTTAATTACAGCATTGGAAGGTCTCTCCCTGGTTTTTGCTGCGGTTCTTTTACCCCTATTCGCCACCCCCCCAGCCTTCCAGGTGAACAGTCGGTGTGAAAAAACATTTTTTTGGTCGCTTTTCCTACTAGAAACTGTTTTGAGACGTAATCAGCAAACAGCAGAGACTCAGCTAAGGTCAAAGTGTGAAAAGGTTGTGTGAACCACATCTGTTATCCACCCTCCCGACCAGCACCACTGATGCAGATTAAACATCTGCTGCACGCATTCGTCGGATTAAAGCCCAAAGTTGGGCTCCTACTGTTCCAAATTAGGATATCCACCCGTGCCCCTTCAAGCCTTGATGTGTTCTCCACAGCAAAAATGAGTCAAAACAAGCGAGGCATCCATCCTCCGATGGCAAGATTAAAAAAAATATATATAATATAACAGGCTCCCGACGCCCAAGTCTCAACATGAATTTCTCCCAGATGAAGGATGAAGCCGTGCTGTGTGTTCTGCTGCGCCGTTTTTTCACTCAAAAGTCCTGACAGCGTGTAATTTGTTTCAGGCTGATGAAGTGGCGGGAAAAAAGCTTCCCCAGACAGCTTTAGTTTTTCTTTTGCTTTTTTTTAATTGTTGTGCTTTTTGGTTTAACTTTGTCAAACACTTATATTTATTACAGTTTACTCATGCCTTTTTTCTGAGCTGCACCCAGGAGAAACGCAAACATGTTATCTTATCATTATGTTAAAACCCGGGAAAAAAAAGACAAACATTTACTGCACGAAGCGCATTCAGGAGAAATGTATCACAGAATTATTGCGTCACATAACTTTGCAGAAACAGATTTTTTTTACAAGATTATATTGATTAAAATAATTTAATTGTAGCACTTTTAATGAAAGTATGTTCAATATTTATCTTAAAAGTCTGCCTTTTAGTTTTCCAAGACTTCACTGATGAATGAAAGATTTTTGGCAAACATGATTTTTTTAAAGTACTTGGAGTCTATAATGATGATAGTCTCACTGCACATTTTTTGGAACAAACATAGAGACCATTTGGGGTGTTGTATTTTGAAAACAAGGGTAAAACTCAACATTTTTGCTAGTTTTAGTAGAGGACTTCCTGTTTTCATAATCCCATGTCTTCAAATTAAACCTAACCTCAGTGGCAGTAGGGGTGTTTTGGGGAGGAAAGCTTTTAATTTTACATGAAAAAAAAAATAAAAATGAAAAAAGATCATATTGGTTCAGTGTGGTGGGGATGCAGCCGATCTCTGTCACTGAAATGATCCCAAAGTCTCACTCCAATCATTTTTGATCTACTGTCAAAGTGTTCCCAGTGGTCTTTTAGTTATAATTATGTCTTTTTGCAAAAACAAAATAAAACACTTTTCCATTTCTAGGACATAGTTCGTTAGAAATGTATAATTTAATATATTTTGCTGCACGATAAGAACAAAAGTCAAAGCTTTTAAATCAAACTTTCTCGAAGTGTTAACAACAACTAAACGTTCTGAGTGGCAAATGAAAATACTAAAAGTTTGCTTTCAAAGTCTTTTCTTTGGTTTTAAAATACATTTTTACGACACAACGGTGTCAGATGCGTTGTCTCGAATCTCACTTTCTCCCCTTTTATCTTGATTTTCGATTCGGACAGTTTTGACAATTCTGATTCAGTGTGACATATGTGCCACCAAACCAGCCAATCACAAACAAGAGGGTGGATGCTGATTGGTTTAGATTATAGTTAAGTGTCTCTGCCTAGCCTTGATGGTGCTTTTGTAACCGGATCACTCCTGCGTTGTGTTCAAGGACATAAAGGACGTTAAAACACTCTTGGAGATGACCTCCATTTATTGCAGATCTGACAATTTTCAGAAAAGAAAAGAAATAGAAATCACAGCGTTAGCTGTCCGTCTTAACTCCTACACGAAAGGAAGATCAACTAATCCTTACATTAGAAAGAAAACATCGACGTCTTAATGGTTTTTGTATTTTTTCCTGTAACAAACTAAAATAATAACAGATTACTGAGATAAAATGAGGATTCATATAGCTAACGCTGCAGGACACCCACCTCTCCCAGCGGACAATGAAACAGAAAGGGGCGAGGGAAGGCAAGCAGCAAACATATGAAGGGGAAACCAGCCGAAGAACAAATAAAGGAGGGGCTACCAACCCAACACTGAATATAGGGGGGAAAGAAACATAGGGACAACCAATTTTTTGTGTCATTAAAACAAAAAGACAGATCCCATCCCGTTCCACTTGGAGGTAGACATGGTTTTTGGATCAGACAAGGATTCTGCAACCTTCAACCATTCTGGTCCGTTTTTCTCTGCTGTGTCGCAAACGCAAAACTGTATTTTCAACCCAAAGAAAAAGATTTTAAAAAGAAAAAACATTCACTATTTTCATTTTATCCTTAGAACGTTTTGTCTTCGAAACTGAACATTTTTGTTTTCAATCTGGCATGGACCTAACATTCGCAGTGCAACAAAAATGGCGAGCAGTATGGTAGCTATCCAGCCGTACAGTTTTCAGTCGAGCAAACAAAGATGTTTGAGGATCTTTTTGTCGACAAGTGGATGCATCAGAATGGGGTGGAGCATGGAGCTTGTGCCCCGCCCAGCGTTTTTTATACACCACAAATACAATCTTTTTCTTACAGCATTTTTTCGTCCAACAATTTGAATAAAGAAATACTTTTGAATTTTCTTCATTTATGTTCACCATCATCAAAAAACGCTACATGATAAAAATAACACCATCATATGAGTATTCTGATTATGGCATAGCTCCAGAAGACTTTATACTAGAACTGATTGGTTCCATCAGCAACGTCTCTTAAATCTTCATTTGATGCATTAATGCCACATTAAACAGTCAGATGTTACCAAGTGAGTTGTGCAAAATCTTGCAGCTTAACAAAACCTCATCATTTCTACTGAAACTCCAGATCATTGATGAGATGTCATCAGAAAAAGGAAGAAGTGACAGAATGTTATTTGAATGTCGGGAATGTTTAGGGCCTCTCCAAGCCGCCTAGTCCTGTAGATTATTATTGTCAGTCGAGTGTGGATAAAGAAAGGATAAAGAAGAGGCCATATGCTTGAGTTCACCAAAGGATTATGATTTGTTGTTTATTTGCAAAAAAAAAAAAGTGAGCAAAAGTATTGTTCCGCTCTGCGAGGAGAAAGCAGCTTGGCAAAAAGGCCTGGATTAGTGTGCAGCAAAACAGTGTGTCTTCCTACCAACTGTGATGCTGTGGGCTCAGGCAACTTAGTGGAGGGCTTGGGAGGAGGGGTATAATCAAGAGAAGGGAGGCATTTATCGTGTTTGCACAGCACTCAGTCAAATATGAGCTTTGGAGTCTGGGTTCACGTCCAAGCACGAGCAGACTTTGGGGGGGGGGGACGTGGCCGACTCATCATTCAGTGAAACGATCCGTTAAAATAGCCGCCTTGGGTAATCCGGGAGAGGACTTTCACCTTTTATTCCCCGTGGCCCTCGCCGCTTCTTTCCTGTCTTCAGATAACTCAATTCAGAGGCCACCATGAACTCTTGTGACAAGCTCAAACAGACAGATGTATATTTGTCCCGTTGAATGGATTTTTGCTGAAATAGATTTAAAAAAATCTCCGCATGAAGACAATTTGGCCCCTGTGTGTGTGTGCGGGGGGGTATTGTCGGGGGGGGGGGGGAGTTAAGCAAACTCTGGTGCAGATTAAACAACCGAACTTTGGACCACTTGAGAGCAAAGGTCTCGTTTCACTGGAACAAAAGTGTGGAGAGGATTTTCAGGAAGCTCTAGATGTCAGCGCCTTGTTTTCTTAGTTGCCAAAACATAAAAAGTGCAAACATGGGAGAAACAGGTATTTTTCAAATTTAAAAAGAATTTTCAAAGGTGAAGGCCTCATAATTGTGTGGAAGTCGACAATGGCAGAAGCCAAGGGCTCGTTTTCAGGTCATTGCTGTGTTTCCTTGCAGAATGGATGTAGAAGGATTGTAGAGTCCAGCCAGCATTTGCAATGAAATGGCACCAACAATGCGTTTGCTAGTAAAGTGCAGACTGATCAGTAACATCATCAGCAAGCAAAATTGACATTTGTAGCATTTTTGGCTAATTCTAGCGATGTATAATATTAGTACACTATTTTGGATCAGACTGGTACTATTGCAGATAGCTTTCCTATCTGCAATAGGTTTTTGGGTTGTAGAGGGTCATAGAAGAGTGGTCGCTCGCATCTTAAGAAGAGGTTTGTCTGGCAGTTCCTTTGAGGAAAAGTACAATTGATGTGTGTATGGTAAATGCATGCAACGTAGGTTCATGTAATCACTCGTACGGGTGATGCTCTTGTACGGTGCGAGTACTGGACCGTTACTGATTAAGTACTGCATGCACGGTATGTGATACGCATGCCCACCAGGTGATCCTGTAGTTTAGCCTTTGATTATGTATCATCGACAGACTGGCGACCTGTCCAGGATGTTCCCCGCCTTCGCCCACGAGTGGGTTGGGATAGGCGAAAGGGACAAAAATGAGTTTAGAAGATAAATGAATGAATTATGTCTAACAAAGGCAAAATTTTGGCTTAGTCGTCGCCATGTTTGTCGCCCAATGAGGCTCTGATCCCACACTAGTGCATTCATTTCTTTGAATTGGTCTATTGGCTGGGCTAGCTGTTTTCTCCTCTGTGCTTTAATCTCTGTTTTGGTCAAGTAATAGCGCCCCCAGATGAGCAGTCCTCGGAACTGCATGATTTATGCTGTCTGGTCTGCTTAAGTGAAATAAAACAAAGTGAAATTACTCCTTTTCATGTCACTTTTACTTACTTTTCCCTTTCTTCAGCCTTGTTGTTGATAGCAACGCACTTTTTAAAGGAAAGAGGGGAAAAAAACTGTTGGTTTGTTTGAGTTTCCACTCCTTTATTCTGCAGCACAACCTTAATAAAACTGCAGTTAGATCCGTGACTTAATAACTCCGCTGTGAATTACAGATGCAAATGTATGCAGACCTTCTTTTTTTCCGTGAGTTTTTCTTTAATTCTCTGAATTAATTGTGCATATGTCTGTCATGGCTTGCATACCATTAGTTACTGCATTAGAAGCCAGTTTTCGTTTTTTTATGCAGCAGAACAGAAGTTGGCTTGTTTCGTGAAGACATACTGCAGGGTTTTCTTGCTGGAAACTGAGTGACGGCACAGATGGAGCAAAGTGGCAGTTTGTGTCTCTATTTTTGCCAGTTGGCCGCTGCATTTTTCTCCCTCCTTTTACGAGAGCGCTCTTTACCAACGTTTGCAAATGGCTGACTGATATTTGGTGTTATTGTAATGCAGAAGTGCTTTGAAACACGATGATTTCACATCCATCCTTCTTGTCCGTTAAAAAGGAGAAGAAACATTATTCCTACACTTTATCCTCCGCTAACATTAAGTTTGATCTTTATTTCTGTTTATTCTTTGGTACCTTTAAATGTGTGACCTGTCATCCTGAATCTGTTCTATTACAACGTTACATAAATGTCTCTAAACACCCAAAAGGTTGTTTTTTATTACGTTTATTCTCCTAAAGTCGGATAGTTGTCACAAAAACGCTCTCAAACTGATGATTTTGTATTTATTTCATCCGTCTGTTTCCCTCAGACTGCTGTGATGAGCTTAGAATAAAAAAGGAAATGCTCAAATATGACAAATATTCAGGTTCTGGCACCAAAACAATCGTTTTGACTGACATGGATTTGGCAGAAGTCAAAGAAACTGAAGCAGTTTTAATGGCAGAGGTGAGTAAAATCGGCAGAACTAGACTGAAATAGGATTAACCCCTACATTAACTCCCCTCTGTGTTAATTTGGATTTGATTATTTGAAGACAGTTTTGTTATTTGGCCCACTTTTCTGCCAAAAATGTAAACAGTAGAGTTGATTTTGTTTTAGCTTAAATGAAGTTTGATGTTTAAAGTCCCACTCCGACCATCTTTTGATCTGTTTTCAAAGTGGGATTATGCCGTTTTTAGCCAAAATCCAAAAACTTGTGTCGTTTTCTAGGACCTAGTGTCTGCAGAGCAGTTGTAGATTATTAGAAATTCCCCTCTGAGTTGTGAGTGGGACAGTTGGCTCAGAGTAAGCCTGCTCCTCTTCCCATTATCCATCTGTTAACATGCTCTCCCACTAGCTTACAGCCCCTCACACCCCTAACCTGACATTAGTGGTGCAAGAAAAAAAGGCGAGCAATATCGGTGCTATCCAGCCGTACAGTTTAGATCCAGATTCCTGCAAGCAGATGCATATGCTCCTGATTCACAACGACTTAAATAAATACTTAGAAATGCAATTTTAAGCTTGATCTTCTTTATTTATGACCTACATCATCAGAAAAATGCTACAAGACCATGTGAAAAACATAATTTTCAGTGGAAATGGTTTTTAAACTGAATGGCATAAAATGCGTGAAACAGCTGTGGGGATGCAACTCCAAACTCTGTAAAATGTGTTTTATACTAAAAAAGTGTCAGACTGAGTATAATAACTCTGTATATCTTGCAATTTTGTGTCTCCATAGTTGGGCACTAAAGCAGTCGACCAAAAAAAAAAAAAGCTACAGGTAATGTACAGTTTACAAAAATCGTACTGTATCAACACGTCTTTTATAGCCGTCACAGGGGCCATTCCCTGTTTTTGTCCCTCTGCTCGTCCCGTAAATTCCCGTCACCATCACTTCAATGTCGTCCGACCACACCCTTCAATCTCTGGTCTTTGGAGAGCTGGAAGCGGGAGCAGAGCTCTGGTCTCTGTCCTTTCAACAGACCCTTCATCCTATCATCTCCGTCTGATATGATGGATGCAGCTGTAGAAAGAGGCGCACATCTGCAGAAGCCTTTTCTTCTTCAGCTGCTCTGCTGGAAAATCCCATTTTTATTGTTTTGCTCTTCACAAAAACATTTCCAGACACTTTTTTTTTTTTTTATAAATGTGTAATGAGGTTAGTTTTATATTATTTCCATAGACTTCTATTCTGTACGTCTGCTCTTTTAGTGTTATATTCAAAACTGTGGGATAATAATAAAAACGGGTCCTTCTTATTATAAAACACATGTTTAATTATGTTACATGTGTCTTTTTATTAAATAGAATTTATCTCCTGCCCCCCCTTTCCATCCTCAGGACTGGTTTTTTCCCTCCACCGATCAGCAGCCACCGCATACTCCACCCACAGTTTACCAGAGACAGCCCTCAGATGTCACAACACCACAGGCCTTGATCTCTGCGTTCCTCCGTCTCTCATTTAAGCCTATCTACCAAAGACTTCCCTCGATTGGTGCCCAGATGATTTAGATTTCTTCTCACCGCCCAGCTTTTCATTCCGACCATCAGTCCAGCCAAAAGCCGCTTATTAGCTTCCTCTCCCATTCATTCTTCTATATCTCTTTTCTTCTGCTGTTTCTCATTAAATGCCACTTTAAGACTAAGTCTTCTGTTTTCACGTGTTGTGATCTGTTTTGCTTTTTTATTTTGGTTTTGTAAGTTGCCAGGTGGCACTTAAATCCGAGTGCTTTTTAATCAAAATCGGGGAAAACTAACAAACCCACACACGTCGCATCCTGACTGAGCGGCATGCCAGCGCACTCCCAGGCAGCCAGCAAACAGTGTAATTAAACTAATTGTCTCTGCAACATATTTCAATCCAGACATGAAAGAATTTAAAAGGGGTGTGTGTGAGGGGGGGTGCAATACTAATTGTTCACGCAGTTTGCCGCCCGAATTTGGAACGGCGGGGCAGAGACGTAGGTTTTAATGTTAGGGAGTGGCGCAGTGGTGGATGGTGGGTAATTTTAAGCTAAAATTGATTAAAGAAACTCCACAAGCTAGATTGAATTGTGCTCAGCGGGGGGAGATAAAAATAAATAAAAAAAGAAGCTCCTACTGTGAACTCTGTGACAGAAGAGGAGGCCGCTTTGTCACGTCTAACTCCGTCAGAATTAGGTGAGGCGCTGCAGGTAAGTATAGGGTCCCACCAGACCCCCTTAGGCGTCTGTGTGAAGTACAGGTGAGCGAAAAGTGTCAAAACACAGGAATCTATGCTACAAGTGGCCCATTGTGGCACCTAAAAGGGGAAAGTCTTCAACTGAAATCTTTCCGTCCGGCGAGCCACAAAGTCTGGAAGAAATGAAATGACTAGAAAGTTAAAGAGCAAAACAAAACGTAATAAATTGTGGCTTGGCTGTCAGTTTTATTGTGCAGCTGCTGCTGTATTTCCACAAATATAAAGCGGTGGTTAACTAACACCCAGAACTTGAGGGGTGTGGTTGGAACAAGAGCAACAACAACAGAGAAGGCTCCTGTTTTAGCTCCTCTGAGGCTCATGTGTGACTTACGTTAGAACAAAAACAAAAGAATAAAAGCTGTTTTAACTTGGTTACTATTGATTAGCAGCTTATCAACTTTATATGTACAAAACGTGAAAATGAAAACATCGTCAGACTTTTGTTGTCTTTGGAATTAATTTAAATTCTTCTCTAATCTGTTCCTTCTATCACCTTTGGGCACTTGTGTGCTTGTTTGTCCTTTTTCCAATACTTCACTGCCGCACGCCCGACTCCTTTCATTTTTCTACACCTGAGCTTTTTCTTGCAGCACCAAGACACGAGTTACACGACCATTCTGGATGCTTTCAGCCATCTTTTATGACAATTTTTGGAGGGAAGTTGCTTCAGGGAGCAGGCATCTATCAGATGCGCCACAATCCCGAGGCTACGCTGGCATTCTGACCCGGTGACAAAATCAATGTTGTTTTTACGTTTTTATTGTTGTAACACCGGCCAGTATACTTCTTCATCTTTATCACAGATGTTATCCAAACCTGTGGAGGGGGGGGGCAAAGATGTGGTGGTTTGTGATTCCAGGTTTCTGTTTGGTCACTTTTAATGAATCTCCACTCTTACCACCACTTTTCTTTTTCTTTCAAGTCCAAAGCCACAGGAAATGAGGAAAATCCATTAGCTGGGTGGTTTTAGTCCCCCTCCCCCCCCCCCCCCTCCTTTTTAGAGCACTGGAGGAGCAGTTTTGCCCTGTGGGCCTACATGACAAGGGCAGAGGAAATGGCCAAGCATTAATGGCAGCTTTGATTACTCTCCTGTCACTAATGCAGCCAACATGAAAGACAAGAAGAGAAGAAGGATGACTTCAGCTGCAATCAGAAGCAATCTGGTGGCATCTGCATGCAGCCAGGTCATACTTGTGGTGCCATTTGGAGCAGAAAGACTCTGGGAGGGGGGCACACGCACGACATTAGATCACCAGCTCTAGCGCACGGATTCCAGTAATGACTGAATAGTTTGTGATCTGGGAGGTGTCCCTTCAGACTCTGTTACCTTTTGTTGAGACTCGATGTTTGCTGCACGGACACATGTTGTAATGTTGACACTCTGGGTGCGCCAGCTCTTTGCAAACTTGGATCTAAGACGTGGTGTGATGCTGTGTATGAGGAGTGAGTAACCTAAGCTCAGTTGTGAAAGACTTTACACAAGCTGCTTTCAACTGATTCACCTATTTGGACTTCTCCTGATCAAAGTCACTCATCAACTTGATGAATGCGGAGCTTTAATTTAGAGGCCAATTAAGTTATCTTCCCATTAACTCCAGCTACTTGAAAAATGCGGCTAACCTCATTTCCAATTTGCCATATGCACATTCCTGAGGAAACTCAATCACAAGTAAAAAAAAAAAAAAGCTTTTAGTCATCTGATACCATTTCTATTTTTGTGTGTTTACTTTAAATAATTGTAGAAACTGCAGTCAATTTTTTTATTTTATGGGGATTAATTCGAAGTAAAAATGGGTTAAAGTATCAAAAAATCTGTTTTTTTAGTAGGATAACGCTGGATATAAACTTGGCAAATCCACCCTTATGTATAGATAGGCAGCCAACGCACTCTCACTTTTAAAGGCAGTTTCGAATCTCCACACAACTAATCAGAGAGGAATTAACAAAACAAAAGAAAAAGACAGAATATTATGAGAATCTGAACTTGGATTGAGGATTAAACCCAGATTTAAGTAGACTGTGTCACTTTGGCAGGAAACAATATCATCAAACCCTGGTCCTTTTAAAAAGGAGCTATGAGCATCATGTGTGTTTGTGAACTGGACTGGCGTTCCAAACAGGAAGTACCCGCTGGTTCCAGGAAGCCACACTCTGATAGACTTCTTTAGAGAAATGAACAGCTGTTACTCTGTCATTCTATTAGTCAAAAAGCCATTCTGGCTCTGATATATTTTTTTCTTCTTACTAATTCTCATTTTTTCATATTTTTTGCTGTAGTTCAAGTTATTCAAGTTATAAACTGACCAATCAGATGCCTCAATAAAAGTTTCAAAGCGTTTGACTGACATATTCTCCTGAGCCTACTTCCAAGGGGTAGGGGTGTGGCCTTTCAACAAACCCCCTCTTGATTGGTGAGAGTGGTTGCCGTAGAAACGATGACTCATACTGACTCAGACTATTGATTCATTCATTCTTGAATGAATGAATGACTCAGACTAATAGGCTAATAGCTCTTTTTTGGTTCCATCATGGCGAGGGCACATTTGCTTGCTCCTATACAGTCAATGGCAACAAAGCAGAACAACAAACCTGGATTACGACTAATAATGTACAGTTTCAAACAGATTTATCATTTTGGATAAAAAGAATTGCACAGGTATTTTGGAACCGCATGTCCCATATGAGAATTTTTTTGGCTGTTTGTAAAGACCCACATCGATGAGCATGGTGTTAACATGTCCTCGGGCCATGTTTCTAACGATGCCGGACATGCATAAAGAAAATCAGAGGATTTCCTTATTCCATTTCTTTATTTTCAAACGCAGTTGCATTCTGATGCGTCCACCTGCAGACGACTCGATCCATGTATAGTTTTCCTCGTCTGAGCTGTAAGCTAGTGGGAGAGCATCTTAACGGATGGGTGATGGGAAGTGGGGGTTGGGTTACACTCAAACCAACAGCTTAGAGGCACATTTCTAATGAACTCCTGCTGCTCCCATGTCCTTAAAAGTGACACTTTTTTAAAATATTTTGGCTAAAAACGCATAATAATCATTAAAGGGGCACAGGGAATGATTTAAAAATAGATAAATAGATGATCAGAGTGGGACTTTAAGGTAATTTTTACCATTTCACATTTCATACTATTACTATTGGTACTATTTATTGATACCATTCATACTATTGGTTACAATTTCAACTCCTTATCTGTGTTCATTTTAAGTTGAGCTTCAATCAGGAAGTTAAAGGGTTCCCACTTCACCAGAAGTCACCATTACACCGCCATTCATCTAATTTCCTCCTGTTTTTTGTAAGAAATAACAGTTTTTTGCTTTTGCTTGTAGCTTTCTGTCCCCTGTGGTTGCCGCAGGGTAATTCGCCTCCTTTGCCTAAATTATTGACGCTTGGCAGATGTTAAAAATAAACAAAACTCATGAGGAAATTGCAATTTGTTTCAAGCAAGTTTCAGTTTTTCAGTATGAAAGACTTGGCAAAGACTATCAGAAACAGTTTTTTTTCCTTCCTTGCTTTCATTTTTATGCCAACTTTGGGGCTGCATTTTTAGATCCTTTCCACAGAAAAATTTTAAATCAGAGACCACAATCCTTCATTAAGCTAAAACCTGAATAATTTGTCAGACATGGAGCGGCTTAAAACAAATTTAGAGGAAAAACGCTTGATGGGTTTTAAATGACTGCATAGAGTTTATGACAAAGTTAATAACATAAGACGGGACTTCGATGCATTAGGACTGGTTAAAGCTCATTGGGTCAGGCTGCCGATCGCTTCAATGTGAGGCTCTCTGCTGTGTTCTGGTGTCGATGTGCCACATCCAGCTGTTTCCAGATCGTCATGCGGCTCCGGCCTCAGCCTCCCTCCTGGAGATACTTCATCTGCATCGCAGCGAGTTCTTTAGGAAGAAGAGGTTTATATGTGAGTGGAAGACTGCAGGTCGGCTGCGTGTGAGATGAAATTCCACTTTTCCACCTGCTCGCCCAGCAGAGGACCTGCCTGGAAATAGCTCTGCCTGCAGTTCCTGCCTTTCTTCCTCTCTTGCCGGCTGCTCAATTAGAGCGGTGGTTGTAACTCCTCTGGGGGCTTTAACTCCGTGCCTCAGAGTTTCTTCAGTGTCAGCCTTGGCCTTGTTGACTGGAGCCTGAACAATAGCTACAACACATGTCCACCAGAGTGATTTTGCTTTCGGACAAAGATCTACTCCCTGCAGATTTTCTTTTTTTTAACCCCCCCCCCCCCCCCTCATAATTCCATTAGTCAGTCTGCAGGACAATGAAACGGGCCACCGAGAGGTTCTGCAGGGGTTTGGATCGCGGCTTTGTTCTGGATAGTGCAGCCTCCAGCTGTGGGGGTTCTGCTGGTACAGAAACCTCTGGTCCATTGGTTCTGAAAGATGCTTGGATGAACTTTGGAAAGGCCTCATTTCTGAGGTGTGTTTGTCTGCAAATTACATTTTTAGAATACTTTTTTTTTTTTTTTTAATGTTCAAACGCTATGCATTGTGGTCTATATCTGCCAATCTTGTGAGCATCGATGCACCCTGAGGCTTCTGGGAAATTCTGTAATTGTAAAACTGGACGGCATTACAAAGTGGAGACGGCGCTAGTGAGTAGTGAAGAAATTCGGACACACTTTGTGATTTGACAATATATTCATCTCCTGATGCCTGCATGTGCTCCCTCCTCCACGAGTGTGCGTGTGTTTACCTCGTTGAGCTGGACGAACATGAAGCAACACTGGCTAACGCAGTATTACTGTGTTTAAAGAGGCAGCTCACCGGCATAGGCATGATGGGAGTGTGTGTTTGCCTTCCTGCGAGAAGTCAGGTGAAGTCAACAGTTTGAGACAGAAACGGGTGGGCTTTCATGGAAGATTTAGGGGCGCGGTGGAAAAGGGGAAAGAGTCACAAAGCTGTGAAAAGCTCTCTGACGGCAAAGCAGGGCTCAAGTTAATGCAGAACAAAGCTCCTCTGAAGCAACGTTAACATCATTGTTACACATTTACGTCTCATGTTGCAGGAGATCATAAAAACTGTTCACCGTTTGGTCTTGGAGCTTTATTTCTCCTGTTTCTGCCCCAGAGCCTCCCCAAATATTTATGTACCGTAGCAGTCCCACTGTTTTTGCCATTCTTTGTTCTTCCTGTGCCTTTAGGCAAGAATTGTACTGCTACAGACTCAAAACATTATGAACTCTACTACAAAAACGGACGTTTTGTTGACCCTTGACCTCTGGAAGGGGCTGCCATCTTGAATTTTCCGAAAAGAATCACCTTTAGTACCATCTATAAATCATTGGAAAAGCTACTCGTGGATTTTTAACGGCATTAGCGTTGCAAGCTTTCAAATATTTTACTGGAATATTGTAAGAATGTAATACATAAGCCCCTGGCTCGAGGGGAACAAAGCAATATGGCATACAGCGTGCATATAGAATTTATATAATGGGTATGGTTAAAAAAAAAAACCCTCTGTTGCCAAGGAAATGCAAAAAATTACTTTTGCTGATTCTTCTAAAAATTTGCTACACATCTTCGTCACCTCCAGGCGACCAAAACTGAAAATGGTTGCTATGGAGATAAAAGCGACGGAAAAACTGCCATTTTGAAAAAAGTTGTTTTTTTCTCTATGAATTTGTGACATGCAGCTCTGGCCAGGGAGGCTGGTAGTGATATGACCACACAATGTGCCAAAGTGCTTTATTCATCCCTTGTTTTACGTTTACGTTGTGAGCAAAACCTGATGACACAGGGCCCACCTGATAATAACCAAAAGCCAGTGCATGCTGGGAATGCCAAAGGGAGAATCAGGGAACTAAAGGAGGAAAATGCAGAACCGCTGTGAGAAAGAGGGCAGACATGAATAATGAAAGGCACTGATGCACGCGCTGCTCCATTCAGCATGGCGGCACCCCGGTTTTCACCCCGTGCTGTGCCGGTCACGGGCAAAGTGAGACAGAACAGGAGACAAATGGTCCGAGAAGCGAAGGGATGGATCCTCATGGATCTTCAAGCTGGTAGTTAGCAAGTTTTAGGAGGAAGAAACAGGAATAGTTCCATCCAAAGACACAAATCTTGATAAAAAAAAATGAACAGAAACACTATTTAGAGCTAAACATTTTTTTAAAAAGAAACCCTGTAAGGCTTTTTTTCTAGCTCTAAGGAACCTTGTTCTTGTACCAAGCTTGATTTCTTCACGTGTTATAAAAAAAACGCAGGATGTTTCCTCTTTCCAAGGACAAAACATTCAGTCAGATATCCTGAAAGCCACAAAGGTTTCTTGCAAATGTCACCTTTATTTTTTTTTTTTGCAAACTTGAAGGTTTTTCCCCCCAGAGCCCAACTTTATTCAGATGGACAGTGCGTTCTGTTTCATCCATACTTGTTTCATTTCATTTTCTCCTCAGGAGTCCATCCTGGTAGAGTTCCCTACAGTTTCAGAATCATAAAACTTCCTCCCAAACTGGTGAATAGTGGCTGCTTTGTACTCCAATGTAGAACTTGTTTTCTAAAAACCTCAAAAAGGAAATTTACATAACGTGTGTTGCTCCCTGACAGCTTGTTTTACATCATCGCTTTGAAAAGGAAATTTTGCAGAAAAAAACAGCCCTGTGTTACATGCAGCTATCACTTTATTCAGCCTTAAATTGAAAGAAATGATGTGCATTTGGTTTGTGTGGGGAGTTGAATCGACTTTGTTTTTGTTTTGTTTTTTAAATAAAAAGATACACCCACTTAGAACTTAGAATTACATCTAGAATTGGCCACAATCACATCCACTCCTCTCAATGTGTCAGAAACTTCAGTCGTGTCCATTCAACCGCCATTTTTTTACCAAATGGACACCCCCATGTTGGAGCCAGACAACCTCAGTAAGCAGTGATTGGTCTAAAATCAGTCAATCAAATGCTGTGAATGTTGGAAGTGGGGCCAAGCAGGCACCACCTACTTTTATTCAGCCATCTGATTTGCCAGGTATCAGAGCAAGAATAGTCCCTCTAACAAATAGGGTGAAGAAGTACACTTATAGAAGTCTATACGATGTTGGCTTTTTAACCGGCGGGTACTTCCTGTTTGGAACGCCAGTCCAGTTCTCATTTACAGTCAATGCTCCAGATTCACTCACTTCTCCTCTGTTGGTGCACTATGTAGGACGTTTGCCATTTTGTCAGGGTCTCCGTAAATACAGTTGCGTCATTGCTCATTAGATTGGCAAATATAGACCACAATGCACTGCGTTTGAACAATTTGTCATGTCATCCAGGTTTTCTGGATCAGAACACAATGGACTGTAAAATGTTTATATTTATTAGGTTTTAACTTCTGCAAATGGGTGACTTCATATTTAGCATGACAAAAAAAAGTAGGGATTGAATTGCAAAATCCCAGGCACTGGATAGTCCGGCACTATCTAGTCTTTTAGGGTTCTTTTTCCTGATGATGGAGGACATATATGTGTGTGTGTGTGTATATATAAATAAAATGAAGCTCAAAATTGCATTTTTGAGTTTTTCTTTATTCAACACAGTGTAAATCAGGACCACATGAAAAAATGACGTTTGGAAAAATAGCGAATGATATTCGCACTTTCAGGCACCGGAAACTCGGCAGTCTCTTCCCCCCCTAGGGCGGTAGTTAATTAACTCACCTGTTCAGCTTCCTATTTAAGTCCAGGTGTGCAGCGTTCATTCTCTTTCTTACCGCAGCGCCGCTTTCGTCGCCGGTGTTCCATGCCCGCGGCTCTCCTTCTTTTTTTGGCATCTTGGTGTGTTCCCCCCTTCTTTGGACGGTGCTCCCACTTTTTCTGATGTGGGGGGATTTCATTTCGCCGCGTTTGTTTCTCCTTCCGCGGCGTTTCATCGGCCGGGTGGCGGCACCGGCGTGTTCGCGTCGCTGCGGCGGGTGAGCGTTTCGCGGTGTTTCGGTTGGCAGCGGCATTAGATCGGGGGCTGTCCAGGCTTTCTCCTCTGCTGTGGCCGTTTGTATCATTGCGGTGAGCGGCCAGGCGGTCTTTTCCCGTGTTTTTCTGTTGTGTTTTCTACTGCGTTTCTGCTTCCTTATTCTTTTCCGGTTGGATGTGACGTCACGCCCCTAAGGACTCTGGGTATTGTAGTTTATGTTCTTTGTCATTGTGGTTTACCTGACTCGTTTTCATGTTTTGTGGCTCTGCATCCTGTTATTGTTTCAGGGGTTGTGGGGTCTTTCCTGTGGTTCAGGGCTGGTGGTCCTCGTCTGGACAGGTTTCTCATGCTGGCTGAATTAGTTGTGGCTTTCTGCGTTTTATCTGTTGCTGTATGTTATTTAAGATTCAAGATTTCGGGATTTTAATTTTGTTGCATACGAAGTTATATTTAGCAAATGCAGCCAGTGGTGAAATGTAACCCAGGTCCGCTCTGTGGACAGCGCAATAATTAAGGAAAACCGTACCAAAAAAAAAAAAAAAAAAAAGAAAAAACAATGTACGTCATATATTTCTGTAAAATATACCTGATGTACATAAGTAAAACTGTGTAACGATGACATACGTGCAGTATGTGTATTGTAGAATTACATATGGAATGCAAAATGATGTGCATGAATGTGGACTGAAGACTTAAATAATTAAGGTACGCGTGTAGAGTTAACGTTTAAGCGCCTGATGGCATGGGGGTAGACACTCCTCCTGAGTCTCTCTGTCTTAGCCATCCGGCTAAGACTCGGCTCCTACGGCTCCTAGATAAGAGCCGAATGTGAATTTTGCCTGTCTTTAATCAACGCTGGCTTTATTATTTTGGTGGCTCTCTTTGTTTTGTGTTTCTGTCGTGGCTGCTGTGCATTTGGTGGTTTACTCAGCGTTTGGTTTTTCTTGTTGGACCCCTCTCTCCTCTGTGGATTTTTACTTTTGATTGTCTCTTTATGCAACGTCTTTGGCTTGTTTTGATTCACTCGGCGATCTTCGTTCGTCGCCTCCGCCTGCTCACGGTATGGTTCGTTCTAGGCCGCCACTGTGGGTGGCCCTTGGATGTGTTCATGGTTGGAACTTGTTTCGGTTCTGTTGGCGCTGTCGTCGTAGTCATTTTTTTTGGCATCAGTTGCCTGATTCCTCGTGCGCCTTACGGATTGGTTTATTTTTTACTTCGGCTGCCCATGCCTTCTCCACGTTTTACTCCGGATGCGATTTGTGGCTGGGGATGGCTGTTATCACTGATGTTCTCAGTGTCCTGCCTCTTTGCCTCCCGGAGGAGTCTCTCGGCATCCAGTCGGCGCTCGATTTGTTTATCGGTTGACCTTTCTGCTGTCATGGCGGTCCTCATGCTATCAACTGTATTATCTCAAGCCCTGTACTGGCCTTGGGTAGGCTATGGGCTCCCCTTTGTTTTGCGCGTTTTGATGTTTTCTCTGCGTTGATGTTCCTCTGTATGCCTGGTCTTTTGCATCTCTGTGGCTTACTTTCATTTTCTGGTCTGGGTTACCGCGTTGTCTGCGACGTATGGTCCTCTGCCCGTCCGGATTTGTTTTCTTCTTCTGGATCTGGATGGTTCATTGGTGCATGCCTCTCCCTTTATGCCATCTCTCGCTTTTGTGCAGCGTGTACTTTGTTTCATTCTTTGTTTGAGGGCTGTTTGTTCAATGATCGGCCCACCTGATTCTGCTCTGGCTTTGGTCCCACGGTCATCCATTCATCTTGTGCTCTTGTTCCGGGTAGTTTGATCCTGGGCCCCATGTTCCTGTTCTGGATATTCCCGTCTTCCGTTTTGTAGCCTGTCCTTCTCAATGCTTAGAGGTCTTGTTATGATGATGCCTGTCGTGTCTTCAGTCTCCCTCCGCTTGTTCTTCTGTGGCTGGGCCCTCTAGTTTTTTGGGGGAAAGATTTATAAGAGCGGTTTGTGTACGTCCGGCCGCCAGAATCCACGGCTCTAATGGTTCTAAAGATCGTGTGGTTATGAGAATTTGGCCATGGAGTTTATATTAAGGCTCTTTAATTAAAGAGTGAGATAATAGTCTTGTGTTTCATCGGTTGTCTTGGGTAATATTTAAATAACACCATAAGCAAATTAACCCTGACCGTAGAAACTCCATTTTTTACGCTCTAAAGCTTAGTTCAAGAGTAAAATCTTGTGTCTGCAAGCCAGTCTTCTATCTGCCCTGCTTAAGCAGATGACACTTGGCTAGATGCATCTACATGTAGAGGCTTGTTATGCTCCGCCTCTAAAAATCTAAGGTTCAGTCTATCAAAACCTACGATCCCTTATGGATCTCCAGACGCCCTTGGCTAAAATTTCGGCAGTCTGTTTTGTTGTCCACCTATTTGAGAACCACTAATATCAAATGTGAGAATCAAATTTCAGCCGAGCTGCAATCCATTGCTACGTGGGACGTGGACTTTCCTCATCTACAATCTCCTAGGCCCTTGGTTACCCATCCCATCGCCTAATTCTCGATGACCTTCTGAAGGTGCGTCCCTCTGGAACTGTCAAAGGTTGCTTCTTTACAATTGGCGTATATAAATTTGGTGTTAAAATATTGTGCAGGTTCTGTATTTCACTATCAATTCATTGCTGGAATTTGTGATACGGGTGGTTTCTATGGTGCGATGAAGCCACAATGGGACTTCCTTAACTTTCTAATAAATTTAACCTTGTTATTCCATTCAATTTAATCAGTGTATAAACTAATCATTTTCTAGGTTTTATATATATGTTCTTTGCTGGGACTAATACTGGTTTTGTATTTTATCTATGCATCGCATCCTGAGCCTGCGAGTCCCTGCTCTCTGGCCTGCTTCCCCATTTCTGGCGAATGATGACACCCCTGCATTCCTTGATCTGGTGTTGCCACGATGACTGCTCAACGTACCTATTGCTGAACTGAAAGTGATGGGGCGGTGGACCTCCCCTACGTTCCCATGACACTTCTGACTTAAATCAATCATCATGTTGGCAGTAGAATGAATGTAAATTCTTGGATTATATTGCCAGGTGGAAGCCCCAAAATTTAGGATGTTCTAAAGTGTATTATTAGTATGCGATGGAGCTCAAATTTTGGTTTCTAAACTCAATTACGCCAATTAAGCTTCAGACAAATGGCAGTGAGGATTTTCTTGATACTTAGATGGAAATCTTCGAATAAATGGATGCTCTGAGCTCGTATTATGGTATGACAAATGGGGAAACATTATGGCAGTTAAGCTCGTTCGTAGTCCTGTCGTTGGAAGCTTGAATTACTGGATGTTAATTAAGCGCCTTTAAATAGCATACCAAATGAAATAACGCTAAGCTCGTTCTTAGTATTTGATGGAAGCTACGAATAATGGATGGTACTTAAGCACGTTTAGCATGCTTTGGGAGCTTGGATGGATGTAGGTAGTGTCTTCATACGGGTTGTACTTGGCGGTTCAAATTATAGTTCCTTACGTTTTGCGGATGGGGATTTATGTTCTTTAAAAAATTAGGTATGAGTGATTCTTATGTTGGCTCCCTGTTTTGTTTCGTTTTCTTTGTTTGGCTCTCTCTCTCTCTCTCTCTTTTTGCAGATAGTATGCTCCCCTAGTGGTTCACGAACGGGAGCGGCCCAACGGTCAAAGGTGCCGGGTCACACATAGCAGTTCCACTAGATAGTGTGTCCCCTTCGAGGCGCTGTACTCGAACGGGGGCGGCCCAACGGTCAAAGGTGCCGGGTCACACATAGCAGTTCCACTAGATAGTGTGTCCCCTTCGAGGCGCTGTACTCGAACGGGGGCGGCCCAACGGTCAAAGGTGCCGGGTCACACATAGCAGTTCCACTAGATAGTGTGTCCCCTTCGAGGCGCTGTACTCGAACGGGGGCGGCCCAACGGTCAAAGGTGCCGGGTCACACATAGCAGATCCATTATATAGTGTGTCCCCTTCGAGGCGCTGTACTCGAATGGGGGCGGCCCAACGGTCAAAGGTGCCGGGTCACACATAGCAGATCCATTAGATAGTGTGTCCCCTTCGAGGCGCTGTACTCGAATGGGGGCGGCCCAACGGTCAAAGGTGCCGGGTCACACATAGCAGATCCATTAGATAGTATGTCCCCTTTGTAGCGCTGAACTCGGATAAAAGAAATGGAAAGAAGGGGGCGGCCCAACGGTCAAAGGTGCCGGGTCACACATAGCAGTCTTACTTGGAAATGGAATGAAATGAAATGAAAATGGAATGCCGCCAAAACACACCTCATCTTATGACACACTGATTATACATTTACATTCTTTCTTCTTCTCTCTTTTGATGATCTTTGGTTTTGGGGGTTTTTACCCTAAAGTTTATGGAAGTTATCTCATGGAATTGTACGGAGCCTTATGCCAATCAAAGTTTGTGAATGCCAACTAAGATGTAAATTAAGTATGTGAAAATAAATGTTTTCTACTGCAAGAGTTTTCGTATGACTGAAAGATCGTATTTGTTACATAGAAAATACACTGGGCCTTGACCCGCTCAGCAGTGAAGCGGAGAAGGGTGCTTCTCAGAAGCTTTATTGCCAGATTCAGTATAACAAAGCATACAACATGACACTGTATTTGAATAGTGCAATTAAGGATAAGTTAAAAAGAATTTATCAACAGACTATGTACAGTGCAGTGAAGTGGATGCAGAATATATGTATTCTCTGTGCCAAACGTCCTGCCCACAACTTGGAGATGAATTTCTTAAGAGCTATGTCCTACAAAACAACATTTTCTTTTTGTAATGGGTAAAAATGGCATAGTTATAATAAAAAAAAAAAAAAAAGACCAATGGGAACACTTGGAAAATAGATGGGAGTGGAACTCTAAAGTGCATTTTCCCTATCAAATCGAAAATACATAAATACATAAAAGTCTTGGTGACATGGCAGGATGCCGGAACAGATAAGTGGTAGGTCAGGAGAACCCGGTATAAGAAAGTCCTTAAACATGACAGTAGAATCTGATCATCTCAAAGCTGTAACTCTGTTTTCGTGTTTGCCACAAAAGCAGTCAGAGACGGCTCACGAGAAAATAAACTCCGAGCTCTGATGCCGGCGCCGTATAAACGGGGAGCAGGAAGAGCGGGCCTTCCGCTGCACACTCCACTGACTTGGACGAGGTGAATATATAGACATGGAGTCAAAGGGAGAGCCTCCGTGACGGAGCTGGGTGTAGTCACATTGAGGTCAGGGCCGTAAGCGTTGCTGCTGAGCGGAACGCTCAGTGTAGGTGAGTGAGCTTAAAGAAAATTGCAGCTGAGCTTTGAGTGGAAAAGCAGTGAGTGCGGCTTGGAGGAACACTTGAAACTAAAGAAAACAGCTCCTCTTCTTTTGGGATTATGCTCTCCTCACTTTCTCCTCAGATATTCATGGCTGTATTTGTCAGCTGCGAGCAGCTGCTCTCTTCTGTGTGAGCACTGAGACTTCCTGAATAACTATCTTTTAACCTCAAGGCATCAGCCTGCATCTTATTACAGCAGCCGGTAGCTGTTTTTTTCTTTTTTTTTCTTTTTTTTTCTAAGCCTCACCTGAGCTGCAGTTACACAGATGAGCTGCTCAATTCCAATTACGGCACCTGTGATTGGATCGCCGCCGCAGACGCGGGGCACGTCTCCCACCGGCTATTGTTGATGCAAGGGTAATTCAGAGAGGCTGCATCCATCTTGTCATCAAGAACAAACATGCTTGTTAGGCTGCGCATTTATGTGTGTGTGTGCGATTCACCTTTTGGTCCATGCAGGGTTTTACTGGACCGGGAGGTCGATAGATCAATTCTGAATGGAAGGCACACTCAGCAAAGCCAGAATGGCTCTTGAAAGGCCACGGCAATCAGTCTCAGCCAGGCCTGTCTCCTAATCATCCAGTAGAGATTTTTATTGTGAATGGAAGGCCTTTTTTTTATTTTTTGTGTTGTTTTTTTTTTAGCAAACTTGCACTTGAGCTCCTCCATTGAAGTCAAATGTGCAGCTAGCACAGATATGGATAATTGAAATTGATCCACAATCAGTCTTAAATGGGTGCTGTTGCAGCTTTTTTCTGGCTGCTTAACATTTGCCACTTTATAAACTAGAAATATAGCAGCTGGCAAGGCTTTGGGTTAATCTAACAATACACAGGAGCAGGAAAACAGAAGTCTTAGTGCTTGAAATTCAGCTCCTTCTCTTCCTCCAACTCAATTAATTAAACCGTTTCTGCCTCAGAGAAAAAGCTTGATTTTTTTTTTCTCACCCCAAATCTGTAGAAATCGGTTTTATGTACCTCAGATGCGATACAACAAGTTTTCCTGTATTGTTATTACGGCTACGTTCATACAATGAAGCGATTTTGATTGTTGGTTAATTTAATAAATTTAGTAAATTTAATTTCCTTCAGCCTCAAAAACCTTTATGTCAATGTCAAAGACGGTTTGAGCAGGAATGTTCTGGTGTGTCGCTGTAAACAAAAGAAAGCGTCTGGGTATCCAAATTCAATCGCTTTTTGCCTCCAAAATATGACAGTAGCCTTAAAGTGCAACACTGAATGTTGCCACCCAATCCAGGGTCTCATTGTTCTCCTAAATCAGGATAAATCCAGAGGGTTGGGTCACGAAGGGCATCCGACGTAAAATCAAGCCAATTGTGCGAAACAGACCTGCGACATCCACACCCGATTGGCAGAGGCCCGGGTTATACAGTGCCAGACTACCCACTGCCCTGGAATTTAACCCACACATGGTCACTACTTTGTTTTTTTATTGCCAAAAATGACATCCCCCACTTCCCAAAGTAAAAACCTAATAAATATGAAAGTGTTACAAAGATTATTTATGAAGCTACTGTGTTCTGATGATTTGATGGTTTATGAAAAAATACATATATTTTTTTAAATGACAAATCCTTCAAATGCAATGCATCATGGTCTATATTTGCTAATCTGGTGAGCATTGATGTTCCCGTCAACTATTCTTTATGTTTTTTTTTTTTAGATTTTACATTCTCAAAAACATTTTTGATTTATCACAATTTTAAAGCTACAAAAGAGAGAAAGTTCATCCTCTTAACTGTTTGTCAAACCGGTAACATTCACTCAATATTTGTTTTTCATAAAAAAATGTTAATTTGTCTTAAATGGGAATTTGGGAATCTCCAAATATATGTTAGAACTAATATTGTCTTACTAAATATTGTTTAACATTAGGTTTTAAATAATAATAACCATTTTTTGTTGAGCTAATTTACTCTTTAGGTATTTTCACCTTCAAAAAAACCCTTTTACCTGCATTCAGAAATGGCTCCTCATGCATCCAGTAGAAGCAGAGGACGTTGTGCATCTGTCTGAAACTGTTCAAGGGGCTGAAAATCCTTTCAAAATAATGGTGTACAAAGTGAGTACATCTCGTACACGCTGCCATTTCCTTCCAGCCTCTCTGCTATAACAATATTACTTTAAAAGAGAACTAATCAGTTTTGTGTACATTTACAGCCGGTGCGACTGAGCCAGTCTAATGTGATTATTTGATCAGAATGCAGCCCTGCGTGCAGCTCAGAGAGCCGGCTGATGTTTGTTTGAACGCCGACTGAAGGGTACAAATTAGGGATCATCTTTCCTGCCGTACGGAGAAATTCATCATCTGTCTTTCACAGAGACACGCATTCACCGCTTTAGTAACAGAGATTACTCGCCTTTTAGACACCCCCCCTGGGAATTTTCTCATGCCTGTTTCACTTTAAATATTCCGGACTTCTTGACATGTCCCGGCCATCCTTTCTCTGCCTCTAAGTCGCTCCGCTGTCGAGTTGCTGGTGGGGTGGGGGGAGAATGCCATCAGACATTTTAGCAATACATAATTGCATTTCCAAGCTCCATTTTTTTAATCAGAGGAAATTTAATTAAACTTGGACCCTTTCCTGATTTCCTGTTGGCTTTGATGCATTTGAAATGAAATAGGAAACCGCCCGATGTTCCCCGGGAATATTACTGCGCTGCAGGGGTGACTCCTGTGGTGCTTTTCCTCTCCAAACCTGCACGGTCTGTGACCACTATTTCCACATACAGGAACTGCCTTTCTGAGCGCTTTATGCTCTACCTGACAGACAGAGGTTGCAGTCTTGTGAGTTCCTCCCCCCAGCAAACACAATCTCAGAAAAAAAGGAGTGCAGAGATAAGAGGAGGTGCCGTATTGGGATATGTGCTGTTGGAAGGAGGCTTCCTGCACAGATAAGGTCTTAAGGCTGGCTGTCAGAGGCAAAGGTGTATCTTTCTCAGATTATGTCCAGATGATGGCTTCATCTTTAGAGTTGGTTTTTGGTGACAAGAGTTTGCAGATGTACTGAGTCAGAGGCAGCATGGAAGCTCTAGGATCATCATGCGCTTGGTCCATGTGTGTCTATGTGCTCCTCATGAAGTCAAAGGAATGGTGTGGACTCTTGTCGCTCATCATGATCCAAAAGCAATGATGTCCTGGTACAAAAGAAAAATGTGTTTTGGGTGTTTTTGACAAGTTTTTGTGGCATTTTTCCAATTATTCATGACCAATATTAAGCTTCAAATTGCATTTCTGAGGATTTCAGCATGACCAGACAGATTTGTTTTGTCAAATAGCTGCTGCTTCCTGTTGGCAGGAAGGCAGCAGCGCGGCTATTGACTGATAGGAGGGTCTCAAAAGTCCCCAAAATTGTCTGATGATCGTCTCATTTATGCCTGCCTCCCCCCTGCCCCACTATTGTCCAATTGTTAGAAATCGTACGGTAGCAGTCGACGAGGGCTGTTGACATCCGCCGGGGGACAAGGCGATGACCGCACGCCAGTCTGGCGATTTCGGCCCCCGTGGGTCCCACATATGAATCCTGTGGTTGGACTTCTTGGACCTTTGATTTGGGAGCTGGGGCTTTGCTCTTGCTGGGTTTCTTGTCTAAAAATTGCAATGTGTCCCACTTGTTACATACCCACGGGCTACCAGGCGGCTGGTGGCACTGGATATGAACGGCTGTTGTCTACATTCATGACCATGCCAAGAATTTTCAATAAAATCAGGCGGTGGCATTGTGTATCAACAATTCTGCCAATTTCCCCCCGCTTTCACGTGGCAGCAGTCGTGTTTCTTTAAAATTGTTCTCAAAAGCACCAGCCTCTTTAAAGTGCTTCCCCATAGGATGAAAAAACTGTGCCTTTCTTGTAACTTAGGTATTGGCTACATATTCAGTATTTATACAGTACTGTACTCAACTCAAAGCAAGACGTCAAGTAGTGGCAATTATATCTTTTGCACTTTCTATGATCCATGCAAAATGTTGGCGATGAGTCACAATTTGTCCCAATTAGGGCTGCTACTTATGGTTATTTTGATCGCTGACTAAGCCACCAATAATTATTTCTTTTAGTTAGTCACAACTGATTTAATTTCATTTATTTTTAATTTAGTTTTTATTACAATTAAAAAAAGGATTCAGTCTTCATAATATATATATATATATATATATATATATTTCCAGTGTTGAGTCCTCTTCTACAATACATATATAACATTAGTTGAAATGACATGATTTCACTTTCAAAAAAGTACTTTATGTTATTATTATATTTTACTTTTAAAAAGCAAATCTAAAAAATTGTTTTTTTAATAAATAATGTTTAAAAAAATCTCATGGGGAGCCACACACCTCAGACCGTGTGGACTTTTTGCAATAGCAATAGTGTAGGCGTTTAGGAAGAAGTAAACCAGTTTGACAGGGAAGTAAATTTGTTTTTGTTTTCTCTCTAGTTGTGAGCCTAATTCCAGGAGTGTATTGTCTGTTGAATGTTAAAATCTTTCACTGCAGATTTGAAACGCAGTGACGTGGCAGCTGGAGCGTTAAAAACTCCACTCTGCAGAAACTATGTCTTAGAAAATGACACTGGTTTTTTGATTTTGACTAAAAACTGCATCAAAAAGAAAACTTGAGGTTATGTTCGAATTCCCTTCCTAACCCATAACTACTAAAAAACTATATAGTGCGTGATTATGTAGTGCCCTGGATTTTAAAAGCAATTCCGACGCCATGCTCTCTACTTTTTTTTTTCTTTTTAAACGGCGAATATGACGTTATCGATTTCACAAAGTTAAAATCTCATTGATCTATTCATCTATGCTAGATGCTAAAGTTAAAAATCAGATGAAATGTAATTTGTTGTCATAATTAAACCTTGATGCTGACCAATCAGTGCTTTCCTAGTCTCAGTGAAAGGGTTAACCTCTCGGTGTTTGCCAAACACAGTCCTTTTTGAGCCTCTGCTCTGCCCCTTAATAGCACATCTGTCTTGATTGGTGTCTTTTCCCCTTGAATAAGAGTTTGTGCATCGAAGTGTCAAGGAGTTAAGCAGAGCTGGCTCTGCTGGAAGGAAACAGCTGTCTCTGTGTGTGTCAAGCTCAGGATATGACAGCCTGAGGTTGATGAAGACTGCACTACAGCGCTTGGTGAGCAATGGCAGCCATCAACCCCAGAAGCAGACAAAAACAGAGGCGCAGGGACACCTGGATCAAGGCATGAAGGTTATTTGGGGAGCCTTTTGTGTGTTTTTTGGGGGATTTTATGTCCCACATTAGTCTCGAACTGCAAGTACAAAATATCCTTTATTACTGTGTGTTTGAGCGAAAATTTGACCCCCACCTTTTATTCAAAAACCAAAATTTGCATGTATGTACTATCCAGTAAAAATGGGTTTGGGCCATTTTGAACGACCCCCTCCAAGAAGTGATGACATCACAGTGGGAGAAACCATTAAAAAAAAGCGAATGGGGCCAAAATCTCTTAAGGGGCCCTAAAAAATAGTTTAAAATCCACTAATGACACGAAATTCAAAGGTAGATTTGATTGATCACTATGGGATGGCCACAGGACCCACGACTTGGCAACCATTTTGTGGCAAAGTGTGAAGTCTGGTGATTTTCGCACAATATGAAAGAAGATAATTTTACACACATGCCACCACCTTAAGTCTAAAGTCACAACGGAAGTTTTGTTGACCTTTGACCTCAGGAATATGGCTTCTTCTTGAATTAAAAAATAATAATAAAAAATTTCAGTTAGCACCTTCTAATAATTTAAACTGTCCCTAGAGATTTTGATCCTAACATTGTGAAGATACTTGGGAAAATATTTTGGTTTCAAAAGTTTGTAGAATTTGATCAGTGTTAGCGTAGCAAGCTCACAAAAGTAGTGTTACGCTGTTGTTCGGAGGATTTTTACTGGAATATTGTGAAAATATATTACATGAGTCCTTGACTCAAGCTGAGCGAAACAATATAACATATGATGGGATCATATTAGGAATGTGTGCATGGTTAGCAAAAAAAAAAAAACTCTGTTGCCAAGGAAATCCAAAAGTTTACTTTTACAGATTATTCTAAAAATTACATAGACCTGTTCGTCACCCCTAGGTGACTAAAAAATACAATGGTTGCTATGGAGATAAAGCCAACAGAAAAGCCGCCATTTTGAAAAAAGGGCGTTTCAAAAAAAGAAAAAGATTTTGTCACATGCAACTCTGACCAGGGTGGCAGAGGGCGTGTAGCAGCAGCTCACCCAGTTATGGCGGGTCAAAGGGGGTTGGCGAGGACGGGTAGTGCCGGGCCACACAACGCCACTCAAGGCTTTAATATTGTTTTATTTTCCCACCTCACTCATTACATCTAAACCCTCTTTCTTTATAGAGCTTTAAACTAGTTTGTGAGTCCATCTGTGACTGTTATTGCATTTAAAAGGCTGTTTCGGGTCTTTTTTATAGTGTAAGGAGTTTTGCTGAGTGACTGTGACGATGAATAAATGCAAAAAAAAACCAGATCAAATGCTTGGTTGGGTGTTGACATGGAGCATGAAACTTTCCTGCCTTCCTTCTGGCTCTCTATCTTTGCCCCTCTGTCTGCACATCCTTTCATCACATTCACAAAATGTCAGCCTTGTGTTCCACCTACACAGTGCTCACTCATACAAAATAACCTGTCACAGCCTCGCGTTTGTGTGCCAAATCCTCACTGCAGACATGAGATTACAGCGTGCGGCCGCAGCAGCAGAGGCCAGTAAACCGTAACACTTATTGCCAGATGCAAACACGCAGGTACGCCTGTCTGGTACGCTCATGAGACGCTTTTTTTCTCAATTTATCAAATGTCAGAGCTTGAAAGGTCAGCCTCCCCACGTGTTATGCCTGAGATAAACCAGCCTGCCGCCTCCTCTCATCTCCATGTGGCTGTGATGTTTATTTTCTTTATTGACCTATAAAGCCTATACCTGCCACCCAGCAGCTCAACGTCTCCCTCTTGAGATTTAGAAGAACTCTTCTATACTGACTTTTTACGCACACAGCACGGCTTGTTTCTGTGTCTGCAGAAATGTGGCTGTGTGGATTCATGTACTCACTTCGCCAGCTGCGGCGGTTTGATGGATGGCGTGTGACAAGTGTGTGGAGTCAGCCCTTTGGTGGGAACCCGCCGGGGCAGGAGGATGCCCTTGTCCTTTCAGATTTCAGAGCATATCTTTTTCTTTCTGCTGCACTTGGGCCAGCGTACATACCCAAAGGCTCGCTGTGATCGATAGGCAGTTTGACGACAGCGAATAAAATATTCTCTCTGTGCCGTACCCAATCAGGAAGTTGAAATGAAACATTTTGATGTTGTTTTAGGCAGCAGCTGTGGATAAAAGAGTGTTTGAAGTCGTTTGGACCGTGAACAAAAATGACAAAGCAAATAAAGCACAGAGAAGAAAAACCTTTTTTCACAACTCCTGTCTTTTTCTCCTTAAAGCATGAGTTTTATGCTTCCCTGCTGTTGTAATATAGTAAAGTTTGAGGTGTTAGCACTAAATTAGAACACTTTTTCTAAATATGAGTGGCTGCACAAACCCAAAGGAAGGGTTACGGTTAGGGATTGGTTAATACGTGCGACCATTCACAACATTTAGCCTTGGACGCACTGCAAATACGTGCAGGCAATACAGCAATGTGCATTTTACACTTATTCTACACGTATTGCACGATTTTCCATCAGTTTTTGTGCTGGGTTATATTGTGGGTAAATTTGTGGGAATAATATCAGCCTTTGCAAAATGTAACTGATATTAAAAAAAAGAGTTATTATGGCTGAATCTCAGCTTATGTAAGAATTTAGTTTAATTTTACCTTTTTTATTCATGATTTTTTTTTTTTTTAAAAAAAAAAAAAAGCAACAAACGAAAAAACCCAGACCGTATGTCACTAAAAGAAAAAGCATGAAAAGGAGCAGAAAAAAGAACAAATCTTGTAACATCTGCCCACTTTTCAATAGCACTTTCATTCTTTAGCTGTGTTCACACTAAAAGTCTATGTAAATGTACATGTGATACACATTCAGGAAAATGCTAAACGTGGGTTCTTGGATGCAAGTATAACCCATGTTGTTCACACTGGACAAGCAAGGAGGGGCTTCTTCTTCTTTAATATTCTTTTTGAACTGTTTACTAGCTCATGTCCACCACCTACAGTTGGAAGAGGCTTGGTGTGAAATGTCAAAGTGTTGTCAATCTTTTTTTCACAGCTCTATACCGACATAGAAAAGACTTGATGTTATAGAATTCCAGCCAGACACAAACCACAATCTTCTTCTTAAACGGTTAGCACGTCTGTGAATTTAAAGGGGGTGCCATCCATACATCACTGCCAAATCTGAGTCTCTGATTGGTCCAATTTCGAGCCGGTTCAATTTTCGACACACATTCAATGGCACCGTGTACGTAGAGCCCAAAAACAGTCGTAGATACTTGCGTAGCTTGGCGCGAACACCAGAGTTTTGAATGTAGAAGCCCAAAACTTGCATTTATGCCCCGTGTGTACGTAGTTTAAAAAAAAGGATTTCAGTCTAAATTTACATCATCAACTCAACTATTACAAAAATTCTGTCACAGTTCACACAGATCATTAGTTTCATCTCAAGCAACTGGATGGCTCAGTTGGCTACGTGTAGGACTGGCGTATGGGGAACCAGAGCCCCATTTCCGGGGGGCTTGATGAGCATCATTCCAGTCTGGGGTCTCCCTGCGCCAGTCCCCAGCCTGGATGAGATACAGGGTTGTGTCAGCAAGGATCTCTGTGTGAATCAGTGAAAGGTTATTTGCTGTGGCGGCCCCACGACAACAGTAGTTTAATCCTAAGTTTTATTCTTAATTAGTACCTTAGTTTTCAAAAATAATTAATGTTCTTGATTCGGGTCAAAAAGGGGCGGGTAATGACTGGTTTAATTTTTTTTCTTCTTGAAGTTTTAGCATCATCATGCTCTTTAACAGGGATCATTTTCAAGTTCTACATATAACTGGGGGACTTGATTTGTGCGTGCAAACAATAGCTGATAGCTACCGCTATGTTTTCTGGAAAAAGATGCTTTTGTTCCCAAAACGAGTTCTCTCATTAAAATTTAGAGACACTAAAGTGTGTGGCTCCAAGCTCGTGCTGCAAACTGGGTCATGGAGTTTGAAAAAGCCATGGGTGTTTACCAGGCGGAGGACGTCCGGGGGAAAAAAACACGCCATTGACATACGTTTTGTTGCGGGTGCATTTTTAAGCAGAAAAGTTGTCTTCTGCTTGGGTTCACCCCCACCTTGGCTCTGTTGGATTTGTGCACATTCACCTCTGCGCTTTGACTGTTTTTTTGCCCCCTCTGTTGCCTCTGTGTTTGCTGGGGGGGGGCTGGGGTTGGGGCTGGAGCTGTCGAACCACCCACTGTAAACAGGAGGGCCGCACTGGGCATGCTCAGCCCACCTGCCTCTCATGATGAAGGTTGTTGTTGTAGCAAAAATGTTCCTTCATGAGGAGGAACAGCACATCTGGCAGCTTTTTTTCTTCTTCTTTTTTCACCGTGATATTTTCATTTTTGCAACATAGCCCCCCCCCTGGATTGGTAAATATTTTAAGGGTGAAGCCAGGAGCGGCGGGTGAAGGGGACGAGCTGCTCCCTCTCCCTGTGTTTTCCCTCACACCGTGCTCAAACATTTATGGACTTTTTTTTTATGTGGTCATGAATTTATGTACGTTTCCTTTGCTTTTTGCCCCAAATGCTGCACACTTGCTTTGGGAAGAAGCACCGTGTGTTTGTCCTCTATCTGCCCGTTGAACCTCACAAGCTTTCGCGACAGTTAATTCCTGCTATACCTCTCTTCCCTTCCCCTCCTCCGAGTCTTTTCTAAGTCAGAGGGCGTGATGCCATGCTCTAAATAACTTTATTGACATTTGAATTGGCCATAGATGGCAGTAATTATCCAGCCTTCCTGCTTCCTGGCTGGCAATCAGGGAGGAAAGGCGCATGCAGGCCAAGAAATGTGTGTCCATGCCGAACACACACGGATGCTCGCCCCTATTATCCTTTACATTCTGATAGAGAAGCAGTGGCGGGGAGCGTGTGCACTTAGCACATATCATTGACGGGGTTTGTGGTGCATAAAAGGGCTTACTGCAGTCTGCTCTGTCTATAATGCTCCCCCTATACGGCCGGAGCGATGTGGTAGGACTGTGTGAAGTATTCTTCAGGGCTTAAAACTGAGTGACCATGAATCATTGCACTAGAATGTTTGCTTACTCTTATCCTCCAAGAAATCTCCATGACTACGCCTCTGTATGGTCAGCAAGGTCCTGAAATACTTTAAAAAAAAAAAAACCTAGAAGGAGTTTTCAAATATGCATTACTTGTTCTTCTTTGGAAATTTAATTTTTTCCCCCTGAATTTTAAAGTGCTTTCTGTTCATGTAGCCATAAAAGGCAGATTAAGCAAAGTTTATTAAAGGAAATTTATCGCTTTTTACGTTTAAAATCCTCCTCTGTGGAGGTGCTGAATCCATAGCAACCATACATTATTTTTCATATATAGAGCCGATTAAAATGTGTAGCAACGTATGTGTCTGTACCCTAAAGTAAATACTGGTGTTTTCCTTAGCAAGTAGTATTTCTACTTAGCAACAAAGGCACTTTAGAAATCTTAATATTAATTTATGGATGGGAGTCTTGCTTTTTTTCTGTCCGAATAACATTTGTTTGAGCTATAAGTGTCTATTTTCTTATTTGAAAACCAGGAGTTTACTCGTTACATTTTTTATTGTCTACACTGCAAAAACTGAATCTTAAGAAGGCAAAGTTTCAGGAAAAAATATATTTTTTTAAATAATCCTATCAAGAATTTTTTAAAATAGAAAATAATCTTAGTTTGGGAAAACTAAGATTATTTTTTTTTTAAATAAGAATTCTCGGTAAGACCATTTATTTTACCGCATTTTAAAATCTTAATTTAAATAAAATCTGCCAAAGGGGCAAAAGCTTTTGACATATTTCTGTTTCTGTTGTTTAAAGGCTTTATTGCTATGTAATTAGTAAATAAAAAAGTTCAGACTATTAAAACATGGTATTTTGCTCATATTTCATGACTAGAGATCAAACACAGCAGCAAAATGTTTAAAAAACTAAATGTTAAGTATCTTCTAAAGAGAAAAGATGAAGTTAGTGTCGAAGTTTAGAATCGGTGGCCACATTTTTGTTTCTAATTGGTCTAAAAAATCAGAGGGAAGTGTTCTATAAATGTGCACTTCATCAAAACAAGTTTATAAACCGAATCAAGAGAAAGTCCACTGAGCTGTGAGTCACAAACACTCCAGTAGACGATTCTGTTTGTTGAAATTTTCCCGGTGATGAAAGAAAATAACGCTTAAAATTACACTTTTCACTATTTCTGTTTTAAGATAGCTGTGAATCAGGAGCAGATGAAAAAAAATTGCAGTTTGAAAAAGCGTAGAAAATGTGCTGGGCGGGCCACAAGCTCCGCCTAAACAGAGAGCTCTCAGCAAAAGGGAGGGGAAGAGGGGGGGTTGCTCCGCTCCAATGTCCATCAAAAGATGACCGGAGTGGAGCTTTATCCTTACAGTCAGTTTCAGAATCACTATTTCCTGTTTAATTTTAATGAAGTGGGATCATCCAAAATTAAACTTTGCTTATTCTGTTTTTGTTTATCCCTTTTCATGAAGAACGGCTGGAGCAGATGAAAAAAAATGTGGTTTGAAAACGATTGCATTTGTGATGTAGAAAATACTTTTGGCAGGACACGAGCTTGTAGACAACTAAATCCCTCTTCATTTTCCTCGTCTGAGCTGGGATCTGGCTCCAAACTGCATCGCCAAAGTCAGGCTGGGGGCGTCAGGGGCTGTAAGCTTGTGGGACATAGTGTAAACCAGTGTTTTTCAACCTTTTCTGAGCCACGGCACACTTTAACCTTAAAAAAAATCCCGCGGCACACCAGGATCCAAAAATTAAAAAAAAACACACAAAAAAAACGGAGAAACTCATAGTCTGTATTGATCTACAGTCCCTCCACAATCTCACATGCATTTTTGAGATAATTGTTGCAGAAAAAGCTGGAAACTGCAGCTGTTTTTTTTCTAAAAGATGCAATAAAAGTTAAGTTAAAGATTTGAAAACAGTTTAATGTGTGTTCGTTGGTTTCAAGACGTTTAACAACAGATCTTGTGCGCGGTCACTCTCACAACCCAATGCATCATGGGAGATGTAGTGCATTAAACGGCCGGTGGAGATCGCGTCTCTGAGCTTCATGGTTTTGTTCTCTTGTTCCACGGTCTGACACCGGATTCTGTGGAAAGCTACACCGCTAAAGACGAGCTTTAGCTGGTATTTTTGTTAGAACTGAGCGATTTTACAAGCTAAATCGGGACAAGGAAGTGAAGACTTTAACCACTTCTGATTGGTCAGACTGATGACATGTGATTAAGCCTTCAAGAATGATTGGTGGAGACAATTAAAGGGGCGGGACTTTTACAAAATACAGCCGGAGCTGCAGCTGGCATCGCGGTACGTCATTCTTATCAAAAGTCTTTAATAAACTAAAATAAACGCAAGAACAAGTTTTTTACGACTTTTATATCCTAACTCCTCCAGTGTTTTATCTAGTCCTGTTTGATGAACAGAGCGAAACTCCTGGAGAGGAAAAGTTTTAGTCGTAATGAGGGCAATTCCCCCACGGCACACTGCCATCTCCACGGCACACTGGTTGAAAAACACTGGTGTAAACAGAGAGCAACGGGAAGGGGGTCGGGGTTGCCAACAGTCCCGCCCACAACTCAGAGGTGAATTTCTAATAAACGCCTTCCGCTTTGCAGAGACTATGTTCTACAACACGACAAGTTTGGGATTTTGGCTAAAAACGGCATCATTGTCACTAGAAGACCACTGAGAATAGTTTTGGAAACAGATCAAAAGATGATCGGGGTGGGACTATAAGTCGGCAGAAAAGTTATTTCTCTTTAGCTGTGGTGTTTTCTGCTGTGGGCACCAACAGCATTTATCTCAAGCAGCATGCCTTTCCTTTTCCATTTCTCAGCCGGACTTCCTTCAGCCTCCCCCATCTCTCCAGACTCAGCCAGGACCCACCATTAAAGGCCAAAAGCAGTCTGACTGTTGATTGTATTGCTGTCTTCCTATAGACAGCTGAGCCTCAGGGACACAGCAGGCGAGGAGACGTGATACCGACTTTGAAAGAAGAGAAAAGTGTCTATTTACACCCAAGCTGCCAAGCCCGACCACAGGACAATATCATTTCTATAGGCTGGGGCTGTTTTACCTGCTGTGCAAAGTTTAGCTCATTTCCTGTGAAATGACAGGAAATTGATTTGGAATGAATGCAAAATGTCAAATACAAGATGAATATGACTTGATGGAAAAGAATAAATAGCCTTTTTTTTCATGGAGTGATATTCATGACACTACGTTGCACACAAAACTTTCTAAGTTGCAAATGAAAATATTAAATATTTGCTTTGAAATACTTTTTCACTTCAAATTTTTTTTATTCTAATAAATAAAATCACCATATTTATCTAACATGGTGTCTGCTACCGAGGCTCAGAGGCCAAACCAGCCAGAATGGTTGAAGACGACAGAATCCCGTTGGAACAGAACCGATACAAAGTCCAAAGTCCATGTCTGCCTCCAAGCTCCGGCAAGACAGAGACACCTGATTGGTTAGAATCTAGACCAATCAGCAGCTGTTTGATGGCAGCTTTGTCACGCTAAACCGAAACTTATGAGAGCAAAATCAAAGATAGGAAAAAAGAAATATGAGACATAACGCATGCCAAAACATTTGTGCTGCAAACGCAAAAATATTCTTTAAAAGCAAAACAAAAAAAATGGAAAGCAAAAAAGAATTTTGAAAAAAAAGTTTTTGAAAGCAAATATTTATTATTTTCATTGGCAATTTAGAAACTTTTGTGTGCAGCGCAGTAGCATAAACATCACTCCATATTTTTCAGACTATTTATCCGTCCATCTGATTTGTCAAACGCATAAAGGGATTTATTTGATTTGTCAAATATTTCAAGCTGCCATTATATTGTTTTAGCAAATTTAAGGTAACCATTATTTGCAATCTTCATAATCTTTTGCAATATGCATATTGCACAGCTTGACATCGCATAAAAAATAAATTTGCGATTTATTATGCAGGACTAATAAAAAAGGGAAAAAAAACCACCTGTTGAACTGGACTTGATCTACGTGGTTTCATGGACATACATTCAGCCAGTTGTATTCAAACTTTTTTTTTTTTACTGTTCTCTAGCGCTTGTCTGCCACATACAATCGGTAGTGGCTCGCCGTGAAATGTCAAAGCAAATCCTGCAAATCTTGCTCCAGGCTTTTTCTTTCACAGCTTTATTCTGATGGGTCAAAGTTCCGCATTTTTGAATGATTTAGCGGTCAAAGGTTCCGTTTGAACGCGAGTCAATGCGGCCAGTGTGAACGTAGCGTAGTCGCACTTTAGGGAGAAAAGTGCGATGCTTCTGAAAGCAGCTGTAAAAAAAGAAAAGGGCTCCATGTCTGGGTTCATCGGATTGTTCGGGAGCTGAATGACGGTTCTTTCAGCGCTACTTCAGTCTCTTTGTGACCAAGTTTGACGACTTGTTGTTGTGCTTAAGTCAGAGGAAGGAAAACATAAAAACAAAAATAATAAAAATCCTAAAGATCAAAAGGTCTGATCTGATGGAGAACCATGTTGGTTTTAGACGGCGCTTCTTCTTATGCGATGCTATCAGTTGCACATCCACCTACAACGCCCTCTAGTGGTTGTTATTGGGAAAATAATAAAAATCGAATGATGAGCTTATTTATCGTTATAAAATCCGCCAAACTGCAAAAGAACAAAACATATACGCTGAGAAATAGTCATAAATTTTGAGCTTAATTTTTCTTTATGTCCACCATCACCATGCCATTTTCATGGGAGTGGGTCTTTAGCCCAAACTCAGCTATGCATCTGGTGAGGGCTTCATGAACAGAGAACATGTTTGCAAAGAAGGACAGGATGCAGAGGAGAAAGAAAGGGAAACAGAAATCAGGAGGAAATTGAGGAGTTTTTAGTGGCTGGGTGAGTTTCTGGGCTCTGTGTTGGCTTAGCTAATGACTGGTGCATATGTCAGCCACCAACTGCAGAGCTACAATCAGCCAGCTGAGGAGGGGAGTGACGGATGAAACACAGACAGAAAAAGAGGGAGATGCAGGCAGATACAAAGTATTAAGCAGTGGGTGCACAAACATAAAAAAATAAATAAAAAAAATCGAATCAAATCTGGGAAAAGCAGTTCTTAGAGAGGGAGAGCAGCGGAACAGAGGATTTTGAGAGAAACAAACAGAGAAAGGCATCCAGAGGGAATCGAGAGAAAGAGGCGGAATTTGCCAAGATAGTTTCCATTCTTTTCATCCTCCTTCAACGTGCTGGAGTAGAAACGGGGGAGGCTGCAGTCCAAAGCATTTACACTCAGCTGCCTTCCTGAAAAGTATTTACTGTTGTCAATGAAAGAGCGAAGAGAAGATGGTGTGCAGGGAAAGGCAAAATGGCTTTGGAAGGCATGCTGATGACGGGCTGCTCCTCTCTATGAGTGCCTTTCAAACTGCATTTTTATTCCTTCTTTGGGTCTTTTCAATTCTCCTCCTTTTGACTTTACCTTTTTCTGCGTGTCCGCCCCACTCCGTCCTGGCCCGTGTTCCATCAGGTCAGAGATTTAAGCCTTTAAGAGCCTCTTTTCCCCTCCAGTAAGAGCTTTAAGGCAGAATGTGTGTGGAAAGCATTTTTGTTCCTTTTTTTTTCTGCTGAAGGATCAGAGCTGGACAGAAATAGGTGCAGACTGAAAAGAGAAGCAGATGCTGCAGGAGAAAAGTCTTTATGACCTTGGATCCTCCAGTTCTTTTTGCTTCCCAACAAAACACCCACAGCAACTGTGTTGGGTCACACTAACAAGCAAACAAACAAAGAATCGGGTTTTACCACCCATTTTCTGGACTGCTGCTGCTGCTCGGAATTGAACTTTAATAACTTCTTGGATTAAATCTTCTCGTTCTGCTAATTGCAAAGCCTTGCAGACCTTTTGCAGTTTGCACCCTCTGAGCTAACTGGAGCTGTTCTTGCATCTGCAGGCAAACCCGCGAGCAGGAAACCCCGCCAGACTTCTTCTACTTCTCTGACTTTGAAAGACACAACGCTGAGATTGCAGCCTTTCATCTGGACAAGTAGGTGAAAACCAGCCTATAAATAAATGGTGTTTGCCTTGTTTGTTGTCCCAATTTAAGCTCGTAAAGGTTGAACGTAAACGCGAAAAATCTGCTGCTCTCGGGATGTTTAGACGTTATATTTTAAACAATGTTCAGGGGGGGGTTTAGGCAGTAACTGAATATTTGAAATGTGGTCAAAATTCCGGCTTTCCAGAGTCGGGATAATCCAGGTTTGAGGGCTAAAGCACAGATGATCTGTGCAGCTCAGCAGGATTGATCACCTCAGGCTTTAGAGGAGAAGCTCTGTAAACTTTAAAGATGAGGGATTGCATTAAAAAAAAGACAAACATCATTCGATTTTTCATTTTTAGAACTTTTAACCTATTAAAAATCTGTCAGAAGGACGACAGAGATGAAACATGCAACCCTCATGGTTACAGCCAGTTTGCTCAGTGGTCCTCTGCCATGGTTTAACTCTAAGACACGTAACCCCCGTCAGAAACCAAACCTTTAATTATCTGCCTAACGATTAAGAATAAATTAAAAATGTTTTTTCCAAAAATGGGTTCAAACCAACGTGACAGCAGCTGAAGCAGTTCCTGTAAGGCTGCTCTAGAGCTGAGGTTTTCACATGTCTGTCAACAGACCACACCCACAAGGGGGGTGTGGCCGTTTGTTTTCTAAAAAAAATACTCAAAATGGTTTGCTAACTGCAGTGTAGCTAACAAACATAAGGAAACAAAATGTAGAGGCGCGCACTTGTTTTTTAATGAAGTGTGCCTGATTTTTTTATTATATTCACAAATTTGTCTCAATTAAGGCCCTAAATTCTATAAATAAATTGATGCCAACCTGGAAGTGCCAAATATTGTAGTTCCTCAAATGACCACTGGAGGTTAGTTAAAAAAAAACACATTTTCATCAACTTCCATGGTACAAAGTTGAACTTAACACAAAAAAATGTGCCTTATTTTATATTTATTACAGCTCTCCTTTTCCCTAAAGCTCTCACCTCTCTAGTCTGTTTTCAGAATGTTTGAAAAGTCAAATGTTTTTGTGACACACACTAAAACAATAATAAAAAGAGAAAACCAATGACAATAAATGGTAATTCTAGATGTCACACATTTAAGTTCTCGTGGTTAGAACAATTGTTTTGTCGCTGGAAGGATTTAGTCTTTGGTTTGTTAACTTATTGGAATAATCCAAACTAGAAGCTATGGAGCAAAAAAAACAGAGGAAAACCTGCATTGATGCATTTCTTTATAGTGAAAATAGAGATCAACTCCCCATGCAAAGGTAGCAAAGGGTCAACCCACAAGAAAACGGATATTTGTCTGAACGTGGATGCATCGGAATGGAGCTGTAGTAGTTTGTACCTCACAACCTACAAGCTTTTTCCATCCGCATTTCGTCGTCTGCTCCTGATTCACAATAGCTTAAAGGAAAGAAAGGCAGTTTTAAACATAGTTTTCTTTATAAATATCCTCCATCATTAGAAAAATGTTCAAAACACCATTTTCATCAAAGCTGACTTCCCAGATTTCAGCCGATGACTCTGTTGACGTTCTTTACAAATGAAAGTTACATTTATTTACGTTCAGTGAGACAAAAAAGACGAACGAGCTGCCTTTTTTGGGAGTAAAAATGAAGAGTTGACATTCAGATGCAGCAGCAGCAGCAGCCGCAGCCGCAGCCGCAGCAGCAGCAGTGACCACGTAGGTGTCTGCATGCTGGCACACCTTTTGCCACTCCAACACTTACCTGATACCTTAGATTTTTCCCCTCTTGTACGTTTGAGAGGGTGATGTTAGCGTGATGGTGATGCCCCCCCCCCCTCCCTGCAGCGTGCGTCTGACCGAACGCTGGCTTTGCGCTCAGCTCTCTGGCTTTACAAGCTTGATGCTGTACCTCCCTCCCGCGTGACGGACGGCTGATGTTTAGCATAAAGCGACACAAGATGATCCAGAGGTCACACACACACACACGGGGTTGTGTTAGATCTGTTTCCCTTCAGGCCCAATGACACAGTTCATCAGCAGTTGTCGTGGTGTTCCTCACTAGTCTGCTGCACATCTGGTCTCAGCTGTACCACACACACACACACACTCACACACAAGCACACAAGAGGATGTGTGGGTTAAGAGAAAAAGACGGAAACCAAAGGCATGCAAGGCCCTGCGCCCATCCTAAATATAAGCCAAGCAGGGTTTGCCAAATGTGTCTTCAGAGTTTTTTCTCCTTATTTTGTGTCTGTTCTAAATTAGAGCTGCTGCTGCTGCTGCTGCTGCTGCTGGTGTCGGTGCAGAGGCTGCACTGCCTCCCAGGAGGCCTGCAGACACACACAGCCTCGCACAATCACGTGCACGCTGAGACACAGCGCCCGTCTCCTCCCCTGCAGACTGCACTGCTTTAAGCATCATTAATTATGTGATTGGATTTGACTGGGGTGGGGGTGGGGGGTTTGCATTTTGCTGCATTAGGCAGTCAGCATATCTGGAGACTCGCCGAGCCCCGATATGACCTCGGAATATTGAGCCATAGATCTCCAAATTCATGAGAACCACTTTTTCATATGGGAACGCATGAAATTCCCACAGTTGGCGAGCGGACTGCTCTCAGCGGGGTTCCCGGTCCCATCTGTGGGTTTAAACAGCTGCTGCAGAAAGAAGGAGGGCTGTAAAGAAAGAAGAGAACTCAAGAGATAAAGCTCAGGTGGCCGTGCTGCTCCATCCTTTAGTCCTTTTATTTTTAATTTTGTCCCCATTTCATTAAAGATATGAGATGAGGATCAACTATTTAGTTGACATCTATATTTTGGCATTAATTAGAACAGAAGCTCCACACGCACAAAGCAGGACATCTATCAACAAGACACTTATGTTTACACTCATTTTTTTTATTTTCTGTCAAATAATCATTGAAATGAGAAAATATACATTTAAAATTCCCCCAAATTCACTTAGATCAGATCAAAACCACTGACAAGTTAACCGCCATGCAGTGGAAATGTGAGGACATTATTAATGTCACAGTGCCCCCTTATGGCTGTAATGCTGAACTGCACAGCACAAAATGGTAAAAAAAAAAAACAGGCTTTCACTAAAATTGTATATTTAATGGGTTTAAAATGTAAAAAGTACAACATTTGATGTCAACTCTTAAAATTTATCGTTAATTTTTTCTTTTAATGCTGTGTCTTCTTATTATAAATTTTATTGATTTAGCATAAAAACTGATTTAAAAGAAACAAATGATTTAAAAACCAATAAAAACAACATTAAATTGAAATTGATGATTAAACTGAATACATTTTTAACTGAACGGATTTGTGAGACCGTTATAATCACTGATTTGTGGATGTAAAATGAGCTTTTGTGTTGGAAAAATACTGCTAAACATCAATTTTAAGGGTTTCAGTTTTACTTTTATTTTACTCTCAGTGCACAGCACACATCACTATTACGACATTTTAAATATTCAAAGACTTCTAGCTGTGCTCCACCTGTAAAATGTGTCTGTTTTCTTTATTATCTTAAAGGGTTACATAAAACTAAAGATGATAATTTTAGTTTTTATGTCAAATTCAGTGAAAGTAGGATTTAATTGCTATTAAAAACATAGTTCATTAATTAAATCTACTCTAAAAACTCCAACCAAATTGAAGCTGTGAGCTGCCTTGTTTGGCCCACGGACTTACAGGCGCTACCTGCCCTCGCCGCCCCTTATTACCCCTGATGAGTGGCTAAGGAGCCCTTCATCTTCCTCTCCGTCTTTGCCACCACGGTCAGAGACGAATTCATTTAAGCTTCCAGAACCCACAGAGTCAAATTTGTCTCCAGTTTTTTTATTTTATTTTCTTTTAATTGTAATTTTAGTTATTTTCTTCCATTTTCATATTTATATTTTTTTAGTTTTCATCCTCCTTTTGGCTTCTGTTAATTGCTGCTAGCCTAAATGAGCAAACAATTTTAAAACTGTCGAATTAACTTTAAAAGCCCAGAGGAGAATTGTTCTTCAAGGTTTTTACAGGTTTGAAAGGAAAAACTTTTTTCTTTTGGTTTCATCTCCATAGCAACCGTTTAATGAGGATAACGGACAGGTCTATGTAACTTTGAGAAGAAATTACACTTTTTGATTTGCAATGGAGGTTTTTCAACCTTATCCTAAGATTTATTTATTACGTTTTCACATTATTCTGGTGAAAAATGTGCATGCAATAGGGAAACGCCACTTTGCGGGCAAAAAGTCTACTAACTCTTAATATGTAGTTATCCTAAGTTTGTCCCTGTACGAATGTAAAACTGCTGATTGTATTGTTTTGTGCATTATTCTTGCTTTGATTGCTTGAAATAAAACATTTCAAATAAACATATATATATTAGGGATTTATTTGATGGTTTCTCCCACTGTGATGTCATCATCCTTTGGTTATTTTTTGGATCTTCTTTGGTTGGAGCCGTTTCACGTTCTGGAATCTCACGCATCGTTTGTGACTCTGACAGGATCCTGGACTTCCGGCGCGTTCCCCCCGTCGCTGGCAGGCTGGTCAACATGACCAAAGAGATCCGGGACGTGACGCGGGACAAAAAGCTGTGGAGGACCTTCTTCATCTCTCCAGGTACGCTCGCTGAATTTCCACCAAAACTAAAGCAGAATCTTTGCTCTCATCTCTGGAGAATACAAGTCCGCCTCAAACGACAAAAATGAAAGGCTAGCAGAAATCTGCAGCTTCTCCTAATGAAATGCAAAGCTTCTGGCCTAAATTACCAGGATATTAATTTGTGTCGAATTAGTACTATCATGGGACTTTACCTTGTGCCAAAGCACCACAATTAATTAGCAATGCAGCTTCTCAGTGCTTTCCACCTGGAAGATTCTCCCAGGAATCGAATTAGCAGCAGCCTCAGCATTTGATCCAGTTCAGTGAACGTCCCCAGGTACTTTTAATCATGTTCAGCTTTGAATGTTGCGGGGAACGATAACGGCGCATCCATAAGGGGGCGGGGCTATCAACCGCCTCCTGTCAGCATCTGCCTTTTTTCTGTCCTCTCAGCCAACAACGTGTGTTTCTACGGAGAGTGCTCGTACTACTGCTCCACTGAGCACGCTCTGTGCGGCAAGCCGGACCAGATAGAGGGCTCCCTGGCCGCCTTCCTCCCAGACCTGGCCCTGGCCAAGAGGAAGACCTGGAGGAACCCTTGGAGACGCTCCTACCACAAGCGCAAGAAAGCAGAGTAAGAGTCCGACTATGACTTTCACGTCTTTCATGAGGTCAGATTTTTTAATGAAAACTCTTCAGGTGGGAGGTGGACCCAGACTACTGTGAGGAAGTCAAACAAACGCCCCCGTATGACAGTGGCACGCGGCTGCTGGACGTCATGGACATGACCATCTTTGACTTCCTCATGGGTGAGTGCAGTGTAGGAGAACCCCACCGCAGTCCCACGGCGGCGTTTGATCCCATGTGGTTTTCCTCACAGGAAACATGGATCGACACCATTATGAGACCTTTGAAAAGTTTGGAAACGAGACTTTCATCATCCACCTGGATAACGGCAGAGGGTAAGCTGAGCAGACGGCACGGTATCTGATAGAAAGCTAGATTGTCCCCAGAACAAGGAAATTCAGAAAAGTGGTTCCTGGTCCGTGCAGCAGTCATGCATGAATAATCCATTAAAGAGCACTGCACAAAACAAAGGGCAGTGAGTTCACAAACACAATCAATATTAGCTGACAGAAAACGTGAATTGGAGTAAAAAAGCGGAATTAAACAGTTTGGAGTTTAGATTTGAAAGTTGGTAAGGAGTCTATGTTACGGAGGTCCGGAGGAAGGAATTCCAGAGTTGGGGAGCCGAGCAGCCGTCGCCGTGGTGAGGAGCCGGGACGGGGGAACAGAGAGCTGGACAGAAAAGGAGGACCGAGGAGAACGAGGGGTAGTATTGATATGGAGTAGGTTAGAAAGATAAGGAGGGGCCACGTTATGGAGGACCTTAATTAACCCTTGTGTTATCCTAAGGGGTACAGATGACCCCACCCTTCCATTGACGTGTTCTCCCTACCATGACAAAGGTGGATAAAGGTGGAGAGGATTTCATGTAATCCATGGACACCAGTGAAAATCACAAATCACTGAAGAAAAAAGGTTCAGTGCTCTGTCTGGTGGGGTCCAAATGACCCCACTTCCAATGTTAAAGTGGTCAAGGATAGCACAAGGGTTAGGCAAACAGCAGGAGCTTGAATTTGATTCTGTAGGTTATGGGAATCCAGTGTGGCTGGTGCGGGGCAAAATACAAAAATAAATTGAGATTGAAAAGATAATAAGCCATCCAGGATGACACCCAGACTCTTCACCTGCGGGGAGGGGGAGACTGAAGATGAGTAACTTTGGAGAGGGTGGATTTGGAACCATGATGTAATTTGGTTTTATCCCTGATGAGTTTTAGAAGATTTAAAGTGAAGCAGTTTCCGATTTCAGATAGACAGGAGGGGAAGGAGGGAGGTGGAAGAAAGGAGTCTGGTTTACTAGACACATAGAGCTGGGTGTCATCCGCGAAACCTTAAGACTGAGGGAAAGTCAACATCAAATTTGTATCTGTCCTACAAAAACTGAGTTATAACCAAATATTTTACAGGGAATGAAGAATTAATGTAATAAATTAAGATTACTGACTTGTGAAAATTGGTGAAAAGTTAAATTAGGCAGGCATCTGAAACTTTAGCATAGAAAATCCTTTAGAGTTCTCACTGTGGAGGAAAAAAACCCAGCAATGTTCCCTGTGATATTTTTATAAATCTGAAACAATTTATGCAAATCAACAACTTTGTATCAGAGAATCTTTATTCTCTGTAAATTATTTACAGACATTTTCAGATTCTCCTATTAAACTACATTTCTTGTTATTGAAAATTCCCATCATTTATTTTGTGTCATATCTTTTTAAATATTATTATTATTATTATTTTTTAATAATGTTAGGTATGATTCACATCTAGTTTGATTATTTTGTAAGGTTTTAAATTAAAAAAAATTTTTTTATTCAAAACCTTTTTTTGAAAACCGAGTCTTACGAAAACTTAAACGCCACCTTCAGTTGTCCGTTGGCGCTGTGGCATTTTTGAAGTTATGGTCATCCAAAACCCAAGGCAGCAAAAATACAAAGCAGAACTTCTGCAAAACTTTTAAATGACTAATATTGTCTTTTTCCAGGTTTGGAAAGCATTCCCACGATGAGATGTCCATTCTGGTGCCGCTGACGCAGTGCTGCAGGTGAGCCCGTCACACTTAACGGTCTGGGAACGCGGCGAGCCGCCCGCGTACACCAGGCTGACTGACGGTTACCCGCTCTGCCTGCAGGGTGAGGAAGTCAACCCACTTACGGCTGCAGCTGCTGGCGAAGGAAGAGTACAAACTGTCCACGCTCATGGCCGAATCCCTGACGAGGGACCGCCTCACGCCCATCCTCATCCAGCCACACCTGGACGCCATGGACCGACGGCTGCGCCTGGTCTGTCATTCCAGCTCTTCCTCCTGGGTTGTTTGTGTGTCAAAATTGTTGAAGTTTATGAAATTCATAAAAGGAGATCTGCTCGATCTCTCATTCGCACCACCACTAAAACAAGCCAAACAAACCGTTTTCCTCAGGTGCCACAGGATCATCACATTTTCAACAAACTGAGAGTTTGTTGAAAACTGAGGCATCATTTAACAAACTTATACAAGCAGTCATATTTAAGGGATTGAATTTTTGCTTGAAAGCCCATTTCTGAGTGTTGATGTGATTCAAAACTCTGATGCTGCAGGCTAACTCATCTATGGGAAGTGCACCTTTAAAGCGTTTTGCACAAAGCTGTAAGACTCAAATCTAAAGAGATACATCCCATGAAATAACACCAGCTGCTTAAGGTTGGAAAAGCATTTCAATAAAAAGTATTTTTCGACTAAATATCTAAAATACACGTGAAAAAAATTATCCAAAAGTAATCAGATTATTTTTTTATTCTCTCCTTTTATTTGCAGTAAGATGCAGTTTGCAGATTGAGGAATAAAAACCTTCACTTTTCTGTCTGCAGGTGTTAAACGCTCTGTCGGACTGCATCGGAAAGGAGGGTTACAGCTATGTGGTGGAAGACGACCTCCTGGGAGACCAAGGCCCGGAACGTTACCATATTGGACCGAGACGGAGGTAGCTGCCTGCGCTGGTGGCCAGATTGGACGGACTCCATGGAGATTTGACTTTCGTCTGAGCCGCTCCGGTCCGTTTGTGGAACTTTTTCCACTGAGTTCTGCATCTGTGGAGGACCTGCTGGACTTTGACAAACTGCAAAGCTGCAGGAACGTCCTGCCACAAAAACGTCACCGTAGACTCCTTAGGAAAAAAAAAAGAACAAACATCCCACCCTGATGTAGAGTAGGACAGCATCACCGCCCCCGTTTGTCCACTGCAGCAACCAGACCACATCCGTCTTGCAGAAGACGGCTTCCTGTCTGCTTCAGGACCCCCCCCATTTTTGAATTCAGTGAATTCTGAGGGCCTTGAAAAGCGTCTCCTCCCTCTTCCGCAGCTAAACGTTGTGTTTCTAACCCTCTTCACCAATGCAAGTTTTTTTACGAACCCTTCAGGACGGAGGAGCGGGACAAGGAGCGCGTTTTACGCTTTTTAGAACTTTGTTTCTGCTGTTATAGAAAAACTTGAGAGGCCGAGTCGGAGTGCAGGCTTACTCCTGTCATCATTTTACCCCCAGAGCTGTTACATGTCTTTGAGAGTATTTATTTAAAGAAAACAAAAATCATATTTATTGTTTGAAATTAAGTGCTAAAATTGACCAAAACTGCTGCAGCAAACGAATCCGTTCACACCGCAGAGGCGCACTTCCTCATTTTGCCCAGGAGAGGGCAGACTTGCATGTGTACAACCACCCTCCATGGCTCTCCACCTCTGTGTGCAGCTTTCATGCAGTCGTCAGCCCTTTTTTTATGCTTCAAAAAGCCAAACGTGACACTTTTGATGATTTGTGATATATATTTGATGTCCAAATGTTGCTGTTGTGGAAGGATTATTCTCCGGGATGTATATGTCCTTCATCGCCAACTGCTGATCCCTTTTCTGTTGGTGTCAGTGACTCAGTCACTGGCTGAAAGTTAATATATACAGTAGGAAAATCTAGTGCCTGTGCAATGATAGAAATACTTGAATGTCTGGTTTCTTAGCCGAAAAGGGTACGAGCAATAGAGAAGATGCAGAGGTCCTCATGTGTGGATGTGCTGACTCCATCCGTCTCTAAGTTTCCCTCGTCCTGTCTGCGTGCGTGGAGGTATGGGAGGAGCCACAGATGGGCGCCTAAAGTCAATCTGCTTTTTATTTTTTTTTTTTAATTTGCCCCATTTTTTTCTGTGTTTTTGTTTTTTATTTTTTTTGTCTTTGTTTTTTTTTCATTTCTTTGCATCATGGTAAAAGTGCAATAAATCGAAATGAGCATTGAGTCGGACTTTTCTTTTTATTTGAATATTCAGGCAGGTTGTAAAAGGGAGGAACCCCTGCATGATTTCATGCTGCTTGTTAGGTCTTTATCTTATAGCATCCTCAAGATTTCCAATAACAAAGAAAGGTTGGAAAATTTGCATCTTAGATCTAAATGCAGATTTTGTTGCTGGTCATTTTAACAAACATAACTAAATATGTCCAAAAACAAAAATTAGATACTTTTTTTGTAAAGACAAATAAAACTACAAAAAAAGAATAAAAAACTATGTTGATCGGCTGCTATGACACATGTTTTTCAGACACTTCATTTACAGTTTTCCTTTTAGGTTCATGTATAACCCTTATGCTATCTTAGATGACCCCACCCTTCCATTGACGTGTTCTCCCTACCATGACAAAGGTGGATAAAGGTGGAGAGGATTTCATGTAATCCATGGACACCAGTGAAGATCACAAATCATTGAAGAAAAAAGGTTCAGAGCACTGTCCTAGTGGGTCTAGATGACCTCACTCCCAACTGTTACATTGAAGCTGCACCCAAACTGCTGTCTTTGCTTTGCAGATCTTTGCGGAAAAATGTTTCATTTTGCTTTTTTTATGCCGAAAGGAGAAACAGGATCATCAGAGTGAGTCGGTGTCTCATTGATTATTGCCGCAGACCCACTGAACGGCTCTACAGGAAGGACGGGAGGTCAAAGGCGCCACGCTGGACTGCAGCAACCGCTGCTGGGCGTGAGCACATCAACAAATTCACACAACCAAGAACACAAGGACAGATTTAAAATAAAGCGAATAATTAAAAAAAACACTACATTTGTGGGAGTTGAACCAGGAACTCTCCAGCTAGACAGCCGTCTCAAGAAACCTCCAGGCCAACATGACAATCGATCTATGACTTTGATCCACTTTTGCTAAAAATTCATGACAGAAGTGTGACTGTTTCCCATCATTACCCAGGACTTCATTCAATAAAGTAATAACAGAATAAAACTTTATTGTCCACAGAGGTAAAAAAATGTCTTTAGGCTCTTAAACCAAATAAATAATAAAAAACAAAATTAAAAAAGGGCCCATTGACATAAATGAAAAACAAAGCAAAAAGTAAGAGTAATGTCTTAGGCATCACATGACTTCTTCATTTGTGACGGCAGTGATAAAAATGCATAGCGACATAACATTTTTAGCATCTCGATTCAATATATAATTATAAAAATGTTTGTTACTCTTCATTTATTGTTTCTATTTCCATACATTAATAATAAAAACAAATCAGTAAGGCTGTAAAGAGTAAAATTTATAGAGGTTACATTAGATCTGAACGCATAAAAAAGGTTTTTTTGTAGTCTTTCACCTCAGAAATCCCTGTAAAAAGGAGAAACAAATGAGGTTGATTAAAAGTTTTCTGTAAAATTAACATCAAAACAGCAAAGAAATAACATCTGAGCCCCATTTAAATAGTTAATCGAGGGACATCCTTCAACTATCCAGCCAGTTCAAAAGAAAAACTCAGATTGTATGAAGACACAGCCGCAAATAGGGAAGCCGGCAGTAAAAAGGAAAACATTTGAAGGAGAAAACCCCAAATCTGGCAGCTTCTCTGTCAGATGTTCCTCAGTAGACGTGTTTTCAAGTATCCCTGTGATAAAGTTTTCCCAGAAAGTTCTGGTAGAAAAGGCCTCTGCTTATGAAAGAACTATCAGAACTGCAGTTACGTGTCAGAGGTGCATTGTGGGTTTGCCGGATTTCCTCACGCAGTTCAGCGAGTTTCTCATGTGCAAAGGTTGTACGTCCAGTTTCTGTTTCTGTGGCCCCGTTTCTTAATGTCTAGTCTGGCCTGACACGCACATAATCCACAATTTGAAGGATGATCAGTTTTATAACTGCAACTGTTGCACAACACAAGCGTTTTCTCAGTAAGGGCCCGAGGAGTACGAGGAAAAAGAACTTCTTTAATCTGAAAAGAAAATGTTTTGAGAGGTTTAATGACGGCAAACGAGGTGTGGCGGCAGGTTGGTGGCACAGTAAACTAGTTTGGTTAATCTGTCACCATTACTCATCCCAAACTAGGCAGTAAAGCAGGAGGCCTATAAATCAATCAAAAAGATGTTAACGTCTTACAGAAAAATGCCAAACATGCAGTAATGGATTCCAACAAAAGAAGAGGAGATGAATGGGTTCTGGTTCATGTGAGGCAGGACAATGAGCCGACCAGTAGGGGGCAGTGCAGCCTCTGGAGGCTCTCCAGCAAACAGATCCATCATAAATCTCAGAATAATAAAATGTGTCACTTTTCATTCAAGGGAGTTTATGCAAAGACTTCTAAAATGGCCCCATTTGAATCAATATAACAACAAAAAAAACACTGAAATTTATTTAAGTTCCACTCCAAACATCTTCGAATCCATTTTAGAACCGTTCTCAGAGGACTTTTAATTATGATATGTCATTTTTATTAATTCATGTCATGCATGAACAAGAAAATACCATAAAGATATGTTAAAACACCATTTTTATTAGACTGGATCTTCGGAATTTAGTGGGAAAAACAAAAGATAAATTAGAAGATCCAAAAAAAAAAAAAAGAAATCAATCACCACCCTCAAAAATACATGATTAAAATGATGAAAAACAATAAACTACATAAAGAATATAAGGAGAAAGCATTTATACTTCAAATTAACAAAATGTAGTATTTTAAAGACAAAAACAAAATTAAAATACTTGCAAAATCCAAGGCATAATCTCACTTACATAGGTTTGCAACACTGATCATTTTAATATTGAAGGTAAATCCAATTCACTAAAGTTCTGTCAGATTAATAAAAAGTCACAAAAGGGTTAGATAAATTATATATTTTCATGCCAAATTAAAGCACAAATTTGTGCAGAAACAACAAAAAAAAAACATCAGATCTTGTACCTGGATAATCTTCTGGTTTTTATTCCAGCAAACATAAATGCATAACAATTTTTGCTAAAGAATATAAATTGAAATATAATTTCTTTCCAGAAAAACTAGTGCTATACTATATATTATAAAGTCTTAATTTCTGTCTTCCATGAAGAAAAACCATATTAAAGAGAGTTTTTCCTAAAAATTCTGGAAAATATGTTTTTGTGACCAAATTTTTTTCCTAAAAATTTTGGCAAGACCATTTTTTAAACCCAAACAGATTTTTTTATTTTTTATTTTATTCTTTAAAGGACAATTTTCCACTTCATAGCATTTTTGCCTTATTTCTATGGGGATGTGATTTTACAGCTGATGCAAAAGTTTTCTAAAAACACTCATAAATCTGTGTTTTTGGAATGTTCAGGTGTTTTCAGGTTACGCCTTTTCCAGGACAAGAAAACGAAGAAAAGGATTCCTGAAGCACACCTCCCAGCTGCGGCTCTTTTCTTTCTTTTCTTTGGAGCGTTTCTGCATAATCCCAGGTTTAGCTGTGGGCTTACAGAGCATTCATTTTATGATTCAGGAAGGGAATTATACTCAGAAGATTTACTGCTTTGGATGTTTTATTTTATTTTTGTTTCTTTTTTTGGTCATGAAGTGTTCATAAAGAAACCAGAACTGCCTAAATGAGGCTAAAATAGGTTCAAGTTTGCACTCCTCCAATCAAGGTTTGCTTTAAAACTTGCATCAAAGTGGATCCAATCAGCAGCTTTTAACCTGCAAGATCATAAAAATCAGTTTACCTTTATGTAAATTATTTTGACTAAATGATGAATAAAGTGATGTTTTTATGCTTTAAACCTCTTCTTGCACATGTGGCGGAGCAGCACTCTGCAGAAGGAAAGGGCCTCGGATCATGGCAGGAGCATGTTTACAGTCCTCGGCGCTCCGCTGTGTTTTGATAACCTTTTCCTCACAGAACAGCCCCCGGAAAGGCCTATCGGCCAGTTTACACGAATGCCTCTAAACCCATGCCGAGCGGGGAAGGCAGACGGAGGGAGACGGCCATCAGGGGGACAGAGAGTGACCAGAGGAGAACTGAGGGCTGTAATTGGCCCAGCTGGCGGGGCTCCAGAGGAAGCCTCGTCATGGGAGCCAGCTCCGAGGTGCTTATCAGATCTCAGCTCAACGTGGTGCCCTAACCTCTCCATCTGCCTCCCCTGCCTGTTGCTTTGCATGCAAAAACATCAGCATTTAACAGGTCATTTGAAAGAAATGCTAAAACTGCTAACGGCTGTTTTCTTCTGCAGAAAAGTTGACGCTAATGTCATTTTTTTGTTTGTTTTTTGGGGTTTTTTACCTTCTAGGCTCATTTCTGTTTCAGTAAGTCCATGCTATCATGCAACAGGCAGATTTTTGGGTTTTACTGACAAAGTCAACAAGGGTTTTTAACAAAATTCAGCTGCCGCTTCTGACCCACAACAAGTGGAACTGGTCTAAACTAAAGTCCTTCTCAGCACATTGACCAAAAATGTGCATCAAGTGTGGGAGCAGCAGTTTCCGGCAGAGGCCTATAGGTGACTCCGGCCCCGGCGAGACCACACACGCGGCCCTGCAGACCTCAGGCTGTTTTCCCGGTCTCCGTGGACTCACGGGAGACCTGCAATTGCCCCTTTAAGAGCTCTTAAAAATACACATCCCCTTATTTTATAGACACGGAAACAATTTGTGGCCATTATGGAGCATTATAGATATCATCTACAAAACTTCCCGTTGTTGACTAAACGTCTGCCAGACTGGGCACACACACACACACACACACACTCCAAAAGAGTTAAAAAACAAAACAAATATGCAGAGGATTCTGTTTGTTGATGTGAAGTTTGCTGTTTTAGGTACAGATAGAGAGATTGAGCTATAAAAGGAAGCAAAATAAAACATGGAACAGAAGGAGAGTCCAGAGGACCACCCTGGACACGGCTGCAGGGAGGTGGCAGAGAGGCCATCCGCCTGGCTGTGGATAGAAAATCAGGATAAATCCCATGTTTTCATCAACCTCTGACCCTATCGCTGCAAAAAGGTAGCCCAAAAAGAGGACAAGGACACAAAATTTAACAAGAAAATCACTAGAAAGTAGTAAAATCCTTTTTGCTTAATGAGAAATCTTATAATAAGATGTTAAAATCTGGAAAAACTGGAAATATAAGCTAACTGTTAGATGGAATTACTTCATTTACAGCCCCAATAATAAGTAGTTTTTTGCTAGTTTTAGTTCAATCATTTGTTAGTTTGTTTTTTTTAGTTTTTATGAACCTTATTGTAGTGTAATGAGTGGAAATGAATCATTTTTGAACGTAATGTGAAGAAAATGAGAATATGATCTCAGTCACTGCACACATTTTCCACATTTGAAATGTCGGTCTGTCGTGATACACCCATGATAAGTGTAATTCATGCGTGTCTTTTGCGTTTGTCATTCGTCGATGTCAGTCGAAGGTTCACAGGGACTTTTTTGGTGAGAGTTTTCTGTCCGTGGAGAATTACGCAGTTCTCGCGCATTTACTGTAGTTTATACGCAATTATTACATAAATCCTACTCGATTGTGCGTGATTTTTGCGAGTTGTACACTTAATTTGGGGCTTTTCACGACCGTTACATGATGTTTCACTTCTTCATCACTGTTACGAGTAAAAATCAGGAAAAATGTTAGCTAGCTGTCCTGACAGGAAGTACTTTTAACTTAAATTCAACAGGAAAATGTTCAAATTCTTCCGTCATCTAAATATTTTTACTTTCATAGCGTTTGTTTTTTTTATTTACTTAATGTGTTTTAAGACGGTATCATCTATGTGGTTTATTTAATTTAATTTACAAAGAGACAAACCCAAAGAGTTGATCAATTAAAGAAAAATCATTTCTGAAAGACGAGTTGAATAAAAAAAAGCCATTAGGCAATCTATAAAGCACATGAGTCAAGCTCAAATGTGGCCCGCAAGACCAGAAGAGTTTTTAATTTCTTAAAATAAAAAATAAAATTGGTGTGTGTTCATTCTTATATAGGGGGAATTGGATTTGAAATCTCGGATTGGGCTACTATACATTAGGACTTAAACACTGTCCATATAACCTAACCTGACTGAATCAAATTTAAAAGGATTTATGCTAGAGTAACAAGCAAACACATGTTTCTATGCAACTGGAATTGTCACCTTAAAAAGTTATAGTTAATAAATAAATGAGTTATTTAACTTTAAGGAGTAGTTTAATTTTTTTTTCAATACATTTGGTTACATGTATAAGTTATATCTGGCCCTTTGAGGAGAGCCACTATGCTGATGTGGCCCTCGGTGAAAACGAGTATATTTAATTGAAAAATGAATAAAAAGGACAAAAATGATACACATCCAAGTCATGTTTTCAGTAAGACTTTATCAGTTTACGCTGCAAAGTTCATAAAAAGGTCTGGTTATATAAACTCTTATGGGTTCAACACAAAGAAAGCTCTGAAGAACATCCTGGGTGTTCAGCAAGCAAAGACGCCATAATTAGATGGAAAAGTGGCAGAAGAAATAATCAGGACGGGATCGGCTCCCAGAAACAGGTTCAGTCCAAAAGGACCAGCTAACTCAGTCTAAATGGAGCTAAATCCCATAAAAGCCTCCAGTTTGACCAAAGCTCTGTATGAAAACGACCTCAATGGAAAACTTATCAGCGATGTGAAGCCATAAATGCATGTTTGTAGACAAGGAAGCTGCAAATGCTGCTTTTACAGCCTCACCAGAAAAGAGATGAGGATGAAGCTGAATGTTGGATTTTTGACGGTTGTTCTGCAAAAACCATGAACTCCGACTGGAGCTATTGGTGTATTTTTTCAAAATACCATTGAGTCGCAGCATCTATATTTAAGAAAAGTGACTTTCAAGTGGGGTGGTGTTCAGGGACGTAGCAGCCTTTTTCCTTGGGAAAAGCTAGAATAAGGAATGAAGGAGGGGAGGGGGGGGGGGTTGTGTTCAGACCCCAGTTTTCAGGAGCAGAAAGCCTCAGAGTGAGTGTCAGCTGGCTAAGCGGCAGGACGTGGCTTTGCTGGTCTGCAGGAGGAGACATGTTCGACAACTCTCACTACCCCTTCAACTGCTTCAACTATGATGGAGACGGATACCCTTCCTCCAGCACCGATGAGGAGAAGAAGATCTGCCGACCCGCTTACAGGTACGCAACTTTCTACACCAACACATCGGAAAACACTTTGGGTTTCATGTTTGAAGGATATATAATTTATTATTGGTGGATCAAATGACTTAAGCAATTAACAAAATTAACTTTGAGGGTACTTTTTTTATTTCTTTCTGGAAATTTCAAGTATTTTCTGTTTATTAGGATTTCTAAACCATGTCTACTGTTGGAATGACTGAATCATTTCACACTTTCAGACTCTGACAGCCAAGCAGAAAAGACGTCAAAAGCCTAATTGCACATCTTTACTGTTTTTTTTTGTGTGCAAAAAAGTGTTTTTTATGTTTATAAAATGTGTTCTTGTAAAAATATCAGATTTAAAAAACAAAGTTAACTATGTATGTATATTAAAAAATTAATGCTAAAAATAGAAACTTTAGGGTTAAATGTCTACCTTTTTAAAGAAGATTTTAGTTTCAGAAACTTCAAAACTGTTTTTTTTAAATAAAAACCATAAACAAATGAATCAAATTTTTTTTATGGCTACATATAAATATTTTAAACGCTGCATCCAATTTCAAAAACCAACTTCTTTAATCAATTTGAACATTATTTTATTATTATTACACACTAGCTGGACTTGTAATAAATAACTTTACAATAAAATGTTTTTGATTCAAACATTTAAATAAATAATTTGTGATGGGAAAATGTAACAAGGTAAGAAAAAAAGAAAATGAGAGGTTTCTTCTTTGTTTTTGGTGAAAATTCTACCAATAAAACTAGTAAAACTTGTTTTATTAAGATTTCTTAAAATAAGTTGTAATGATGAGCCCTGTTAACACCAAATTATAGCTTGAAATGAGCTATAAACACTTAAATTAAGGTATACTACTCTGATTAAAAACACAATTTGTCTTAAAATGAGCAGGTTTGGCTCAAATTAATACATATATATCTTTAAAGTAGGTTTCTCCCCAAATATATACAATTTTTAATTCTAACAGTCCAACTATCCTTTCTTTTTAGACCAAAATCATCCTAAAGTAAGACTAGAATAACACATTTGAGGGTAAATTTGTGAAAAAAATATCTATTAGGATAAAACATTCCAGTTTCCCTAAATCAAGAAATTCTGTCTCCTAAAATTAGACCTCAAATAAAATTTCAGCTTCAAATTTTTGTGTAAAGTAAAAACAATACATGTTTCATTAAAGATTTTTTGAGGGGATTTTTAAGATTTATTGTCTTCAAACAAGTCGATACATCTCATTGAAAACACCTCACACAAATGTCATATTTAAACTAGAGACCAGGCAAAAAGACTTGGTGATATTTGGTGTTTTTGGAGTGAAGCAGCGCCACTTTTGCCTCATCAAAGTGCTCGTGTGTGTCAGTTACATCGCTCTGATCGCCATGGCCATCCAGCAGAGCCCCGAGCAGCGGGTCACGCTGTCGGGCATCTACGAGTTCATCATGAAGAGGTTCCCCTACTACCGCTCCAACCAGAGAGCCTGGCAGAACTCCATCAGACACAACCTGTCCCTCAACAGCTGCTTCATCAAGGTGGGGGATTCTGGGAAAATGACATAAATGATGACATAAATGATGTCACCAAGGGTTTGGGTGTCTTCCCCCTCAGGTTCCTCGGACGGAGGGCAACGACAAGGGAAAAGGAAATTACTGGACGTTTGCCACCGGCTGTGAATCCATGCTCGACCTCTTTGAAAATGGCAACTTCCGCCGCCGCAGACGTCGGCGGAACGTGAAAATAAGCCTCCACGACCCGGGAGAAAAGTCCTTCCACCCCGTAGAGAGCCACAGCAACCAGCACATGGCCTCTGCCCGCCGCCCCGACCCCAACTCCACCCTCTGCCCGCTGAACCCTGAGAGGTCAAGGCCGAGCGCCCAACAAAACCGCCTCCTGCTGAACCCCGCCCAGCAGGGAAAACCCGAGTCAGAGATTAAATTCAGCATCGACTACATCCTGTCCACGCCGGATCCGCCCCTGATGGGCCTCAGGCCCTCTCACGTGGTTCCCACCGGGCCACCTGTCCATGTTCTGGAGCCCCAACACCTCAACCTCCACTTCTGGACTCTCTGAGAAGGAATCTAACCGGGAACTCTGAGGACAGCCAAAGAAAGAACTAAACCGGAGGAACTGTAGCTGGAAAAGAGGAAAAGGATGGGAAAAAAGGGATTCAAATGAGGAGCAGAAAAGCTCCATCCGTTGATGTTTACGTTCTGTTTGTGGAAAGTCTAGTGCTGGCAGTTCTCTCCATATGTATTCATGCAAACTCAGCCGTGACGGACGGTTTAATTTATGTCTTTTCTGTGATTTAAGGTCGGATAAAGAAAAGCAGATCCTTCTGGAAATGACTGCTTTTTCTTTCAAACAAGTTTTAAATTGTATTTATCAGTCTTCACCTTATTTTTCTGGAACAAATTCAAAATATAAACAATTGTTGAAGTGGATTTCTAACATGTCTTTTGTAAAAACAGAGCTGGAACTAAATCAGTAGTAAATAATAAAAAATAAAAAAAAAAGGAAGTCTAGACATTTCTTTAAACGTATCAAAAGCTTAAAAATTTGTCTAAGGGAAGAAAAAAAAAAGAGACACTTTTTATTATTATTATTTTTAAGTGGAATACTTTTCATCCATAACATCAGGAATTGTAGCCTCATTAAAAGATTTTTATGAGGGTTTCACACATCCTAAAAGAGCAGAAACTAAATCACACTTGGCTCCTCAAGTTTATTTTATCGCAGAAACAAACCCCAGTTTACTGAAAACATTCAGGCGATTCAGTCTTTTTGGCTCCAACAGCCCCTCCTACAACAATTCTGACCCTTCTGTGAAGATCTGTAAGAACTGACAGCTTTAAGGCCGTGTCTCACAGCCACTACGAGCATTTTCTGTAGCTTACACGTACGAACTTTCCAACTTTCGTGATACATGCGTGAATTCATAAGATGTCTGTCGAGGGTTTTGGCCGAAAGGTCTTTGCGTGAATTCAGTGTTGAGTTGTGCAACATGTTTGTTCGGTTGAGAATTACGCAGTCTATGCTTATTTTGCATAGTTTGTGCACAATTGTTACTTAGATATTACAATGTTGTGCGTGATTTTTGTGAGATGCATACGAAAACTTGCGTGACGTACAACGTATGTCTAATGAACGCATGAACCACCGACGAATGACTTTTATGTCGTCTATACAGAGTAATAGATCACGTTAAATTTACGTAATTAACCCTAACCCAGCGCAATATTCACGCACGGTTCATGTTCTACGTTGATTTACGTGTTCTTTGTGTGGTTTTTTTCGTACTTCTTCCATGGTTTTTAACGTAGACCCGTAAAGAACTATTCGTAAAATGTACGTAGCGACTGATTGACACGACCTTAACTCAGCATCTTCAGGATGATAAAATGCAGCAAAAATAATCTTAGATTGCAAACAAAATATGTGGAATAAACAGAACTCAATTTTTTCAAACACAAATGCCCAACCAGACAAAAAAAAAAAAAAAAAAAAAAGTTAAAATAATAAGATGCACAATATTGTCAGAAAGAGTTGATGGTGAAAGTGATTATCTGATTTTGGTAAAAATATATAAGATATAAGCAAATTAGTCCTTAAAATAAATAGTTTACGATGTATAAAATAATGGATTTGTTGAATTTAACATTTTATGTGGAATGTTTAATCAAATTTTATTAAATTTAATGGTATAAAATGTGATATTTGTTAAATGGAAATAAAAAATAGTTTTAAAATATCTTTATTTTCCTGATTAAAGAATGCCTTTTTTATAAGGGAGGACAGTTTTTTCACATTCATAAAAATCCACTGAAAATACTTCAAAAAGGCAACTCAGAATTTATTTCTTTCACTGCATTTTTAATATTTATTATTAAAATCAGTCCATCTTCTTTGTTTACTGACAGAAAACCAAAATTACATCATGTACAGAAGACCAGGAGCACCTTTGAATTATTTTTCTAATCAAATATTGAAATAGAATGCTTTGTTTTTCCACTTCGACGTAATAAAATGAGATTTTTCAGTCGATATTTGATCATCCTTTAATAACAAATAATGTAGTTCCTCTGGTTTAATACTTTTTGAAATGTCTGACTGGAAAACAGTTTGGCTTCATATTTACTTGTAAAAACGATTGAGCTAAAAATGTTATTTTCAATTCAAAATGATTTACTTATCAATGGATTCCTGGTCCTCCATGGTCATGACACCCACCCACCTGTAACCCCCTTGATGCTTGAATTTATTTTTCCAGCCATAAAAAAAGTCACTGATCTTTTTGCTTTCACGTAGATTAAGGTCATTTTGGAGCTGAAGTGGTTTGATTCACATTTGCATTTTTTTCGTGAAGTTGATTGAAATTTTTTAAACTAACTTCAAGGTACAAGTGTTGCAAAAAAAAGCTAGAAAAGAGCTATTCTGGAAAATATTGCTAAAAGATCTATTTTACCCTAAAATTTCTGATTAAATATACAAAAATGTGGTTTCAAGCAGTTTTCAAATCACATAATTTTTGCAAACAAAAAATATAAGACTTTAAAATATTTCTATTATAAATAGAAATATTTCAAATGACTTTTTTTAATTACTAAATTTATAGATACATACTCCCCAGTCAAAGAGTGTCTTGTTGTGGTAAAGTCACCTCTGGTCGTGCACGCCGGCTCACGTGTTGGAATTCAATTGCCTCCGATCTCCGTCCTGCTAATTTCTTTTTTCCCCCTGACCTTTCTGAAGCCCTGATTGACTGACACTTAAATTCTAATCCGGTCCGTCCTTATTACAGCCCGTGATATTCATTCAGGTTTAGGGAAACAGACGAGGGCCTCACATTTCCCTCCCCAGTACAGGGGAGATCAATCACGGCGCCTTCCTGTGCCGTTGAAGGGGACATTTTTCAATTTAACCTTTATATTATGTCTTGACTACATCAGAGGAGGCCTTCAACACACTTAACATGAGTGGCATTTAATATAGCATAACACTTGCAAGGTAAGGCCGGGAAGTGACCCTATTTAAATACCGAGGCCCCCTTTTCCCCAGGTTTAAATAGCAGCACCTCCTCCCTCCTCCTACCAACCCCAACAAGGCGAATTCACCCACAAGCCTTATAATTAAACACACCTCGTGCCTCTTTTGCAAATGCCCCTTATGGATCTGCAGGTTTTGTAAGCTTGCCCCCCAGCGTTGGCGGCGGCGGCTCATTTATGGATCAGCAAGTTTCCATTAACAAAGTTGTTGATGTTGGGGAGTGGGGGGGGGCGCCGCTGCCATGACGCCGCCGACACATTTGGGTAAATTAACTTAGCATAAAGTGCTCGGAGGCTACAGGAGTCTTTGCAAGACGGCTGAGAGGAGCGCAGGCCGCCAGTCAGGCCCGAAAAGTCAGTGCACATATATAACATATGATGCATATGAAGCTGCAGCTACTGGCAGCGTGTTCCCCATCAGCTGCCTCTATTCCTGCTCCAGATTATTACTGTGCGACCAAAAAATTCTGCAGATTCAGGAAAAACGGCAAACCGCCGAAGCGCAACATTCATTACGAGTGAAACATAAACACAAACAGGTCGTTTTATCCTCCATGTTTGTTTGTGATTAGATTTATGATGAGGATTATGGTAAATATTATCTGTATGTCTCAATAAGGGCTTGTGAAATAGCCTGAGGGGTTTTATGGGCACACGTGCTGTTTAATGGCACGTGCACCGCTCCTGGAGGAACACTTCAGGGCCTGAAATGGGCTTTGGTTTTTTCAAATGGCTTCAAGTGAGTTTGAGTCAGGAATGAGAAAATCAACACGGCGTGTCAGTCAACCTATGCTCAAGTGTTTACATTCCAGCTGCTACTGAAGCTGAGCAACGTCGTCATGAAAATGCAAAAACATAAAGACCTCATGAGGGCAGGAAAATAACATAACTCTAAAGCATCCTGGAAGAAAAATTAAAGAAAATTAGAAGGTAAAACAAAAGGTTTCTACTTTAATTGAGACGTTTGCCTTTAGTATCTAAATATTAACAAAATAAAAATCTATTAATGGGGAATAAGAAAATCCTGCAAGACAAGTGTGGAATTTAAAAGAACAAATAGTTTTTAACTATTTAAAAACAATCTTTGAAACAAGAGCCAAAAACTGTTTACTTGATAAGAACCAGGTTTACTTATCTTCAAATAAATAAATAAATAAATAAAGTCTCTTTATGTTTTAAAGGTTTCTTTTTTAACACATGACGGATGAATACCATTTCATTCAAAACAAAGGTTTGAATAAGATTTTTAAACTTCTTACTTCTCAAGTCAAAGGTTAGCAAATCCAAATTTTTTTTTTTACAAGTAACAGTTTGTTGAGTTTAAAATGGTAAAGTACCACTTTAGCCTCCTAAAATACTTTCAATACTGCCAAATGATGTTTCACGTCATGCTAAGGTAAATTAAAAAAAAAAAAAAAACCTCCTTCATATTTAGGGTAATCTGTAAAGCACAGAGGAGGTGCTGTTATGATGTGGGTCTATTATTTGCTGCAGGATCAAAGACAAACTTTCAACCAAATGGATCCAACGTCTCACATTTGGAGCAAATCTAGAAGAAATGGACAAAACAATTCAAGATTTGGCAATAAATAAGTTACAGACCAGCAAGTTCTGAGCTGCTCTGAAACCTATGTTTCATGTTACTCTGTCCAGTTTCCATTTACAGTCTATGAATAAAATAGAAAAAAATAAAAATACATAAATAAAATGAAACAAAAAAACCTTGAATCTAACATTTACCCACTGTAGTCTCTGAATTCCCCAGGGCATGAGCCAATCAGGTTTCTTTATAATAACGTGGGAATGACGCTGACCGCATTTAGTAAAGTTTACATTCAAAATTGAAGGTTTTAGAAAAAATTGTTTTGATATAAAAACAAACAATAGAGTTAAGACCCATACTTTTGCTTTTTGTTTTTGCTTCATACATTTTTATGAGGTCTACGGAAGAGTACGGAACAGGATTAGGGCCATGGAGAAAGGAAAAAAAAAGGGCATAGAAAATTCTGACTTGAAACTCAGAATTCTGACTTTAAACTCTGAGATTCAAGTCAGAATTCTGAGAATCAAGTCATAATTCTGAGAATAAAGTCAGAATTCTGAGTTTAAAGTCAGAATTTTCTATGCCCTTTTGTTTTTCTTTCGCCATGGCCCTAATCTTCTTCCGTAGATCTTCATACTTTTGATCTTTGTTATAAAAAATGATTTTAAACTTTTGCGATTTGCAATGAAAAAGATAGAAGTTGCTCCTCAAAATTCAGTTTTTTTTGTAGTAATGTGAAAAGATGGGAAAAAAAGATGGGGTTGTACTAAAAAATGTATTTTACTTTTTTTTAATCTTCACATTTATTGTAGAAATGCATCAAAAGATGAACAAAAAAAAAGATGGGGTTGCACTAATAAAAAAATAAATTGAAGCATTTTCACAAAAAACTGTATTTTGTTAAATAATGAGAGCAAATTGGAAAAGTCTAAAACAAATCTCAAAAAGGCCTCAAACTACTAAGGGTTGAATTGTTAAAAAGCAAAATTAGATTTAAGTACAGCCATCGTTCATAAAGGTCAAATAAAGCGTCACTTGTTTTTTAAAGATTCTTCTGTACAGAGTTAAGTATTTTTGTCATGTATTTTTCTTTTTTGCTAATTAGATTGCAGTCAAAAAATGTCCATTTTTGGTCCAGTTTACTTCACATCATCCTAAAAAACTTGTTTTTTCTTTAGACAGACTCGTGAAACAAACTGAGTCAAATTAAGGACTTTTTTTAGTTAAATTATAAAAACCTTATATCTTTTAAAGGACGTGTTACACCACGTGCATTATGCGCAGGTTGCAATTGCACAAGATTTACGTAATAATTGTATAAGAAATGCCTATAAATTATTTATATCCTGCATGCATCATGAAAGACGTAGAAAATGTGCAAAATGTACGTAGTGGCTGTGCGACACGGCCGTGAATGACTAAGAATGTCACTTTATTCTAAAACATTTCAGACAAAAACTCATTTACAAGTGTTGAGCTGATCCTAAAACTTAGCTAGTAAACTCCTAAATATAATTTCGACCCCAAATTCTGCCACAAAAGGGAAATGATTTAAAATCAAGCAGGGAGGCGGTAGTATCATGATGTGACAGGAATCAGCATTTAAACCAGACATGCAGATCACAGATGCTAACTTTATTAGGAGTTCATGCATCAGTCAAACAACAAAGAAGATGATGAGGCAGCTAAGAAAAGTCAGCTTTCATACACTCCAGCCCCGCCCCCTCCCGCCTCCGAGATGGCGGCGGTTTAAGAACATCTTTGGGTGTCTTCTTCCAATCTAAGGAGACGAGACGTTTCACAAAATTCACTTCAACACCAAAACAGACAGAGGGGACGAGAGAGGAAACCAAATATGCAAAGAATTTCCAGGTTCTGATGCTTAGAAAGTGAAAAACCAGCGAAATATCAAAGTTTTTTCAGTCTTAATTCATACTCGAAACCTCCTTCTCATGTTCATGTGTTCATGTTCAACAAACAAGATTAACGCCATAAACTAGGATTCATCCACCAGCAGCAACAAGTAAAAAAAAAAAAAAAAAAGGAAAACTTTAACACCATAAACACGAGTCAAAAAACATCAAAACACACATTGACATTGTTTTTTCATTCTGTTCTTTAACACCAAAATTCCCCAAATTAAATTAGCAACCAAAAATACTGATCAGAAAAAAACCTTAATAGTGCTTTGAAGTCTACACGTCAACCAAGTGTTAGGCGGCGGGGAAATGATGCCGCCGTCAAAGTGCACACTTGTTTTTAGCTTGTTGGTGTTGTGTTACACGCCGCATTTACGGCTGTCAGGTGGGAAAATGTCTCATTTGAAGCGGCACGTCTGCGCCCAGCTCATTTCTGATCACAAACGTCGTGCAGAAAGGTCAGGCTTTTTGAGATGTCAGTGGAGGAAAAAAAAAAAAAAAAAAAAGCTTCCACAGTGCAAGCTTTTCCTTATGACGCGGAAAGTAATGAATCTGCTTCCACCGGGGGACATATTTGCACCAAATTCAACCCTTCTGCATCCAGAAAGAAATGACAACACCTAAAAAAATTAAATGAAAAAAAAAAAAAGATCTTGTACTTGGTCCTTTAAGCTCAATCTTTTGAAAAAACAAACAAACCTCAGTTTGCTGAAACCTACAGCGACTGAGTCACAGAGAACAGCACGCGTGTCTTGGGCTACAACAGCTCCTCCTACAGCAATTCGGATCCAAACAGAGGAGAATAAAATAGCAGCTTTGTGTTAATTAATCTCAGATTTGCTGTGAGCAGCAGAAGCATCAAACCACAGCGCTCCACTGAATTCCCTTTTCTTTCCCTTCGTTTTCCAAATAAAAACAGTGTTTATAAAGGATCCCCCTTCCACTAACCTCAGTCAGGTACATCCCACTGTCAAAGCTCAATCTCCTTCCCAAAACATTAAATTACCATCTCAATCATAGATATTTATATATATATATATATATATGTGGCTTAAATATACACACATGAAGTATTAAACTTGACATTTGTCATTTACAGATTTACAAATCAAGTTCTGACAGGTTTCTAAAGAAACTGCAACACTAAAACTGTCTGTAAGACTTCAACCATGAACAAAAAGTTCTGCGTTGGGATTTCTTTAAGAGTGAAAAATAAGATTAAACTTAGTGTTACTAGAAAATTCCCTTCCTATTGTGAGACTCTGCTTTTCCCTTTTTTAAAATAAAATAACGTTTTAATCCCAATTAGTTGCGATGTGAAGGTCTGCAATACACAACAAGTCAAAAGTACGGTGGCCCGGAGGTGCAAATCAGACCAACGTAAAAGCATATGAAAAATTAAAAAGGCAAATAATAAGTAATAAAAGTACAAAATAACATTTTAAAAATTAAAATAAATTTCAGGAAAAAAATAAATAAATAAAAAGAGTTTTGAAAAAGAGGAAACCAGGGAGAGGTTTCCCCTGAACTGTAGATGAGAGTTGATACAACGATCACATTCATTCATTTTGATTTCTGGAAATCTAAGCTGTTGTTTTTTTTAAATTACATTTTGTTTTTTATAATTTTGTTTAATCTCTAAAATTTCACTTTTACTTTTTTATTTGTCATTGTGATCCTTAATATGTTTGATGGATTTGAACTTCAGGGCCACCGTACTTTGAGGTCTTTTATCTCACACACTCATTCAGCAAAAAGAAACCAGAATTTGTGTTTTTTGTTGTTGTTGTTTTGTTTAGAGCATGTGCAAAACTCAAATGTAGTGCTGGGGTGAGTCAGAAAGCACACGGATGAGTAGTGGTGCTGCTCGGCTGGTCAGGTCTAAGGCTGCGGATCAGAGGTCAAAGGTGGGAGGGGTCTACATGGCGAACAGAGAGTCCTCCCGTCTGTCGGGCTTCTTCCTCCCGGGGGTTCCCTGTCCTTCGCCCGGGGTACCACTTGGGGGCGACGGTAAGCTAGGGGCCATCTCTGCAGCTTTGGCTCGCTCTTCCAGGAACTTATCGAACTCTGGACACGTCAGAACCAGAATCACGTGAAACGTTCTCAAAAAACAAAAAAAACAACTGAAAACTTTAAGAAAAGCAGGTAATCGAACCTTCGCTGGTGACGCCTTCTTCTGCTTCATCTCCTTTCTGCAAAAACCCAAAAACATCCCAGCTGTGACAACAAGAAAACCACCAAATGAAAGCGATTCCTGTGACAAACACGGCAGACCAAATTAAAAAAGAAAAAAAGACTTTTCCAACAAACAAACCGATTTTCAACATGTCCCTGTTAATATAAATCAAACTAATGAGGTTTGAAACTCAAAAATTCAAAGCACCACCAATAAAGTCCCACACCGATCATCTTTTGATCTACTTCCAAAGAGTTACCAGTGGTCTTTTATCCCATGATTCGGTTCATTTAGCCACAAATCAACAAACCGTTGTTGTGCTCCAGGACAGAGTTTCTGCAGAGCTGCAGGAGTTCATCAGAAATTTGTCTTCGAGTTGTAGAGCACAGAAACCCCGCCCCCTTCTCCAGCGTCCATCACAAATACAATTCATTTTCAAACTGCATTTTTTCCGCTGCTCCTGATTCATTTGAGTAAAGAAACGCTCAGAATTGTCATTTGAAGCTGAATTTTGTTTATAAATGTCCTCCATCGTCAGAAAAATACTACAAGAACTTGTTAAAACATCATTTCATTCCTCTCAGTGGGTCTTTAAGTTTTGCCACATGGAGCAGGAGGTTGAGATGCTTTATTAACCACTTAAAACCAATATAAAATGTTTACTTACAAATTTTAAAAAAAAGAAAAGCATTTGATGCATTTCTAGTTTTAGTTCCAAATGATTAAAGTCATTAGTTATTCATAACCAGATCTAGAGCATCTCATGCTGATTTTGCAGAACTCATTAGTTTAGTTTCATAAAAACCCTTTCAGTTTGAGTGACTTTTAACCTTTGATTAGCCAGAGTTAGTAAAAATTTGGATTTTAATGAAGCTCAAATGGTGGGAAAAATAAAAGGAAAGAAAAGCAAACAGGAAAAATAGAATAAAATAAAAGAATTGTGATTGGCTCACCACGTCGGTACACAACCACGCCTCTACGTCATCCATGACAGAGGAGTGACCCGGGACACCCTGAGGGGGGGGCAGCAAGAGTGCCACGGGTGTCCAGAAACAAACAAAAAAAATACATGAATGAAAACAAAAACATGTGGAAACTCAAACAACTTAGAAGGAATGAAACTGATATGAAATGAGAAAACATCTGATCTGGACATTAAAACAAAAATAGATAAAGATGAAAAACTTCTCATGGCTTTTTTTTTTTTACAAATAATGATCATCCTCATGGAATAGTTTAAAAAGTCTATTAAATAACTGTTTCTGTCATCTGTTTCCACGGCAACCATGAGCTGCCCACAACTGTTTATAGTGCAAAGCAACTTAAACTGAGCCAAACATGGGTCAATGTTGACCAATGGCCTTTTATATATATATATATATATATATATATATATATATATATATATAAATAATGAATAGAAAGTTTAGTTTAAGTGTCATTCCCACAGTAATCACAACCAAGTGATAAAAACGGTCCATCCCTGTCTTTTCTGATGGAGCCTGCCCATGTACTGTTGAGCAAAGGCGGGGTTCATGAAAACAGTCAACTGACTCCAAGTATTTGGATAGAACCAAGTCACTTCCACTGAAGAGGCACTGATCTTTAATGTTCACACTGCTGTGGGTTTGCTTTAAACCACAATCAGAGGTAGGTTTGGTATTTGTTTACGTGATGACACCTCACAGCATTTTCTGATCTGTCAGATTCATGAATCCCCTGCTGCGTCTGTTGTGCAGCAGCTCAGACTTTCAGGATGTTAGGAGCATGCTCAGATGTCAGCAGGTTCGTGGGTTTATGTCGCTGTGAGCCTTAAAGCAACAGAGTCCACCGTTCTGCTCTGAGGTCACAAACATCCAAGGACCGAAGACTCAAGAAATGAGCCGAAGGAGATGAAAACACAAGGCTTGTTGAGGCTTTTGACCTCTTAGTGTCATCCCGCAGGAGCAAACGTGCTTTACAGAGACTCACCCCCCCTGCTGTCGACTGAAGGACATCCAGAGTGGGAGGAGGCCCACCGGCAGCACGACTGTCATCTGCTGCAGAACTGATAGAGACGCCAAAGCAAACTCAGCTTTAAATGCATGACAAAAGGACATTTTTGAGCAACAGAAGGGGTCGGAATTTGAGTTTCCTCACATCTTCTGTGGTTCCGATTTGGCTCCGGTCCTGGTTTGAGCGAACACATCGAAGTCATCCTGAGCCGGCGTGGGCTTGCAGCTGTTCAGAGAACTCAGGGTGCTGCTGACGCTGTCCACGCCCATGTCTGCAGAGTAGAGAACCTTCAACTCACAAGGAATCCTTGGTGAAATGCAGTGCATGAAAAATAAGGACTTATGTGGATGACAACCTGCTATTTCTGCAAGAATTGTTGAAATAATAGTTAGACTTAAATGCAAAAACTCTTCTGATTGTTGCCATTTTTTATTTTCTATAATTAACAAATCAGGCCTGACTGTTACAGACTCCTCTTCAAAAATAAACAGTAAGTCTTTTCTTTTTACATACAGTGGTTCCTCACTTATTGCAGGATTTGCATTGGAAAAATATCCTACGCTGGTGAAATCTGAAAATTAAGAGTCTGATGGCGATGGAGGATTTATCAAGATTTAGTGAACTGAACACATTTTGTACAGGAGACACGGAGGAGCCAATCAGAAAGCAGAACACAATGCACTGTAAAAAAAAAAAAAAAAAAAAAGAAAAAAATTGTCTGCAAAATTCCACTAAAAAATCTGAAGAACAACAATATAGCGAGTGACCAAAACACTACATCCTATGAATATTTTAATCCAAATGTATGCGTCACGGTTAGCTTCCCATGCATACGGTTAAGTTGTGGAATGGACAGCTGGGAGAGCTTTACAGGCCAACATTAAAAACTGTTACGCTTTGTGTTGTCGTCATACCCAAACCAGCCAGACGTGAGGCCAACGTGGCTGGGGAGGTCGGCCTTCCTCCAGAAGCGGTGAGGTTGGGGGGTAAGCTGGTAGGAGCAGCACTGGCCATGTTGCTGACCACTGAAGGGGAGCCTGGACCGAGGTCTATGAGGTTGTCCTCTGTAGCCTCACTGAGGACCTGATGGAGGAAAACCAGGAGAAACATCCAGATGCTGCTTCATTGAGACATTCACCCAAATAGGAGGCTGGGGGTAAAAGCAGGATCTTTTGCTGCTTAGAACATTTTGAAATGCAGGAGTGCAGACTGTAAACAATAGGCGGATGGATAGTTTCTTAAGGGGGTATTGATGATTTGGTTAAGGGGGTCAAAGAAATGATCTTAAAGACCCAATCCGACCTTTTGAGCCATTTAAAAAGCGTTCCCAGAGGTTTTGAATTATGGTTAATGTATTTTTTAGACTGTAAGTCACTCTGGAGTACAAGTAGCACATGCCAAAGAATTAAAAAGAAAAAAAAATACATCGTCTTTTTGTCGCACTTTTGGGAAATATTTCATTGACAAAATACTGGCAAGAACAAACTTTTATCTTAATCATAATAATAATAAAATTAATAAGAATGATAGACTGAATATCTGCTTCACTACTGCAACAGATTGATGCTAATTTAGCTTACTGAAACATAGGAGGAAATGTATAAATGCTTAGTACATTAGTGCAACATGTGAAGAAAAATTCCGATAACTTTTATTCGTTTTTTAGTTTTATTCGTCGCCATCTGCAAGAATTATAAGACTGAGCGGCACTTCTTCTGTGTTGCTGTGCGCTTCTTGTGTTGCTTTTTATTACAACAAAGTAAATAAATAAAAATCAAGTATAAGTCGCAGCTAAGTAGATGTTGCACCCCAAGCCACATCGACGTATACTCTGAAAAGTCCGGTATGTTGTTTTATTTAGCCAAAATAATAATAAATTTGTTTTTAAACTGCCGTTGCAGGACGGCAGTAGTTCATTAGAAATTTGCATCTGGGTTGTGGGCGGGACTGTTGGCATGGAGCAACTCCACCCCCCTTCCCCTCTGAGAGCTTGAGGCCCGCCCAGCATATTTTCTATGATATTTTTCAAACAGCATTTTTCCATCGTTCACAACAATTTAAATAAAGAATTCCTTCAAAGTGATTTGAAGCTGAATTTTCTTAATATGTGCCATTCATTATCTAAAAAAATAAATAAATACATTTTACTTGGAGTGGGTCTTTAAAAAAAAAAAAAAGAAAAAAACTTCATAAAAAATTGTTGATGGCTTCTCGTCCGGATTTGGTTGCTTCCTTGTTGATCTACACAACAATCCCCTTAAGAATACAGCAATGCAGCAGGGTGGACAGAGGGAAGGCTGCATCTCTGAGATGATGCAACTGCATCAACGTGTCCACTTTGGTGCCGTCTTAAGCCGACCACAGTCCGCTTCCAGTCTGTCTCAGACTGTGGAGGGCTTACAGACCAAGCATGCCGGACAGGGTGGAGGTGTCAGCCTAAACCGGGTCCTGTCGTGTATGCAGCTGCTGTGAGGAGGGGGCGACAGAGCTTTTATACTTGCCTGTTTGAGCTAGCAACAGAAACAGAAGGACACAAAGGAACAGAAAAGAGGAGACAGTGAAACAACGTCAGCATGCGAGTGCAGACACACAAATGTAATGGCATGATCCGCGGGAAACCCTCTGAAGAAGGGAGAATGTTCTAAACAAAGGCTCTGCATTTACACAGCAATGATATGGAAACAACGGGACACAGGAATGAATGAAGAAAGCAAAAAAAAAAAAAAAAAAGCTGGTAAATATCTATGTCAGGGAGGAATAGCAGCTTCTTAAGGGCGTTTTCAAACCTGCCCTGTTTTTAAACACCTTTAGCTCTTTTGGAACCAACAGGCTACCGTAGCTGAGCGTTCCAGGAATAAATGGCAATAAAAGACGGACACACCTGTAGCAACCATGAGATAAAGCTCGTCCTTTGCACTTGGGCAAACAAAGCTGCTAGAGAACAAATATCAATGTGGCTGCGTTTTTTTTTTTTTTTTTTAAGTTCCACCCCGATTATCTTTAGATCGATCCCAGTGTTTTTTTATTTTATTATGAGTGGCGTTTTAAGACAAAATTAAAAAAACAAAACTGTTTTCTAGGACACATTTCTAGCAGCAGGAGTTCATTAGAAATTCACCTCAAAGTTGAGGGTGGGAGTGTTGGCGCGGAGCAACTCCGCCCCCCTTCCCCTCACTGTTGCCGAGAGCTCATGCCCCACCCAGCCTATTTTCAACGTCACAAATACGATCTTTACCGACTGCATTTTTTCGTCTGCTCCTGATTCACATCAATTTGAATTTTTTAAAAAAAAAAAGCAAATTTTAAGCAGAATTTTCTTTACATTTGCGCTCCATCATCTGAAAAATGCCACACAAAAAACCCCCCAATTTTTTGTCCGAGTGGGTCCTTAGGTGAAGAGAGAAAGAATCAGGTTTTTGAGCTCCAAACGTCACCAAACCTGCACATAACGGTTTAGACGAGACTAAAAATTCAATTAAAGAAAAAGACTAGATGTATGTTTTAAATGAACTTGTTGCTCAGGTGTTTGTCCCCGTGGAAACAGACGACAGAAACCGCCCTACAGGCCGGGGTTCATCACGCCACGCTGATACGCTACACACAAACACAAGCAGAAAGCGGTGAAATGATCCTCAAAATAGATGGAATTAAAGTTCCAAATTACTGACAAACATATGATTTGTAATAAGAGATTGATCTTCCCGACAACCAAGTTCCATCGCGCCGCCTTGGTGTCTTCTGGCCTAAGGGTGCAGCGACCGTCACAGATGATTTTCTGCTTGCGAAACATATTCTAGCTCCAAAAAATGCAATGAGAATGTGAAAAAATGAAATAAACTTAATGCAGACACAGACCCACAGCTTTACAGCAAAGCAAACAGTTTGACCAAAGATGACAAAAGAAACTGACGAGTGAGAGAATTTTAAGAAAGAAGATTTAAAATCCTTCTTTTGGGGGGTTTGGCCTTTGATACCTCAAACTTTACGAAGCCGTGCCAACATTATTCTGATGAATAATTCTTGAAAAGTTCTTTTAAAAAGCTGAGATAAGAGATAAAATAACCTTTACACCAGCAGAGAAAGTAAGAGAAAGACTTTTCAGCAGAGAAGTCTTATCTGCATCAACACAGATCAGTTCTACTCCAACAGTGTTTAAACTGCTCCCTCTTCTTCTTCAGGATCAACCGATCATGGGCCCAGCTCTGTTTTTGTACATTCTTCCTGCATTTCTTGCAGTTGCTGTGCAGAAAATGCACAATTCAAAGCCAAAAATCCAGTTTTGATCTCAGCTTTACCACAAGCAAAGATATCAGAAGCCACAGCTGAAAATGAAAGATGCGTCACTAAACACCACGACACACAGGGATCAGCTCAGGCTCAGAACGATGGGAGAGGAAAAGGCTCGAGTTGTGAAAAACTAGCTGTTTCAGTCGCGCGCTGAAGGCACACTCACCCCGTTGTTGACGCTTTGAGCTGATGACCTCCCAGATCTGAATCTCTCATACCTAAACGAACAAAGACATAGCGTTTAAATAAAAATAAAAAAAATGCACCGGAGCATGCAAGCAGGTTCCAATCAAACGTTTGGGCCACACTTTGCTGTTATGAATTCAAGACATCAGTGACCTCAGTTTGTAGCACATCAGTGACAAATGGAGCCGTCAGTTTTCTGCATTAAAAGAATGTTTCTGCGTCCGAAAATCGACCAATTTGGTACCTTAAACATATTTTCAAAATGGCAGCAATTTTGTTGGGTTTTTTTTCTCCATAGCAACCATTTTATTTTTTGGTCGCCTGGGGGTGACAAACAGGTCGGTGCAATTTTAAGCAAAATCGGCAAGAGTAAATTTTTTGGATCTCCTCGTCCATAGAGGTTTTTTGTTAACCACGCCCACATTTTAATATGTTCATAAATGTGCGAGCAACAGAGAAACGCCACTTTTGCGAGCTCGCCCCGCTAAGGGCGTTTAAAAATCAACAAACTTTAAAATACACATTTTATTTTATTTTTTTTTACAAGTAGCTTCCCAATGATGCTCGAGGAGTTAGCAGGAGTTTACATTAGTGGCTGGTTTTAGTGAATTTGGGGGGAAACTGAAGATGGCGGCCTCTTCCCAAAAGGTCAACGGAACATCGCCACATTTCCCACTTTGCCACAAAGTGGCCGCCAAGCCACAGCTCCCATAATAATTGTAATATTCCCTTTGGAGATCACCGACACGTCTGTCTGGTTTCGTTAGAGGATTTTGAAACCTTTTTAGCCCTATAAGAGTTTTTAAGCTTGTGGCGGGGGCGACATTTGTGCTCAAAGACGCCGTGAGAAAGAATTGTGGAAACAATCTGATTCCTTACAGTCCAGGACGCTTCACTTCTGACTGGAAAAAGTTCAGCACCGACACTTGAGTGGGTTTCCCGTTTTCAAACCTTTCGTATCGGAGGAAAATGTTGTTGAGGTCGTCGTTGACGTGCAGCAGTTCCTCTGTCACTGCCTCATTAGAAACACAGGAGATGAGCTCCACTATCCTCTGCTGCATGGCTCTGCAGGTCCTGTTTAGCTCCTGAGTAAAAGAATGACAGAGATAAGAAGATTCCCATTAGAGGTCTGAAGGAAGTAAAAATGTGTTGTTGGTTTTTTTAACATGTGTTGATAGAAACAAGAGTTTGCTTGCCTGAAGTAACTCGTAATCAGACGCCTCTTCCTGTCCCGGGACCATCTCAGTCAGCATCTCTGACATCACCTTGGTGTTTCCACGGACAACGTCCAACTCACTGCGCAGCCGACAGATCTGCAGGATGTTGAGGAACATTTTTGGCTGAAAAGATGCCTATATTTGTTTTTGGTTTATGCAGAATTTATATAAGCAACAGTTCAGAGCAAATGGTGGATTACAGAATCTACGAAAATCCCCAAAGAGGCCAAAAAAAAAAAAAAAAAAAGTCATTTAAAGAGATAAATTAATTGGTGAATGTTATACAGCATTCAACCTATTGTTTTCCTTTTTTTATTTCTTTATCATCGTATCGTCCGTCATTTTTGGTGCTTAACTCCTTCTACAATTTTTCAGCTTTTTAACCATTCAACTCTTGTTGAATGTTCAGCTCTTTCCAGCTAAGAATTTTGGTTCAAATCCTTGAACCTTTAGAGAAATTCCAGGAATTCTGCCTCCATTGAAATACATGGGGAATCCTTGTTGCAGAAGCTCACTGGTTCGAGACCCAACGCTGGCATTTTCACAAAAATATCTTTTTGTTATTCTGCTGTTTTCATTTTATTTCTAAAATATTAGGGCTGGGCGATATGACCTAAAAATAAAATCTCCAATCTTATTTTTTTTTTTAATTCGATTTCCGATTTTTATTTCTCCCCACCCTACTTAAGGAAAGCAATAAGTACAAATGGCAGATGACTTGAACATGAAATTTTGCTTTTATTTAATGAAATGCAAGACAAATGTATCCCCCATTTCTGGGATGAATAATAAATAAATAAACACACTCTTGGAATCAAAGTTAAGTATACAATTTTTCTTCTTCTCACTCCTTCTTGGACTTATGTTTATATAATTTTGTCTTGTTTTTGTCTTATTTTGTTATTCTACACTTGTTTTCACAAAATAAAAAGGTTACTTACTTAAAGTCCCAGCTGTGTTTTAAGTCACACTTTGTAGTCTAGACTAAGATGAGACAGATATTCACCTGAGAGAAGCACCATTTTCTAAAGGATTAACAATACAGCTCATATCTGGGGTCTAGGTTTTTAAATAAATTAAGAAACCCCGTCTTCTCCACGAAGAAGGTGAAGAAGCTAGCAGGAGTCAGGGTCAGTTCCACACAACAGAGGATTTTAATTCCTTTCTTGGGAAAAAACTTCCCACTCTCATGCTGTCGCATGCTGTTTCGTGTGTTGTTTGTCGCGTGCCATACCTCCGTGTGAAACTAACGCTACGGAAGCTCTGGGGAGCCAAAAATGCGCCATATACAAACTTGATTTATTATTTTTGAAATTGCCCATAACAAAAAATTCTAATTGATTCATTCAATCGATTTATCGCCCAGGCCTATAAAATATAGCATTCGACCCTGCATTTTCTTCTGCAAATGCAGCTCCTTCTAGTTCATTAGTGTTTTGGCACTATTTAGGGAACAAAAAAATCATTAATATTGGAGGCAGAACAGTAATCAGCTAAGTGAAAAACTTTATTCACAAGCTGTAGCAAACATTTGAAACCTGTATCGGACTAATTCTAATTTATTTATAAGCAAATAAATCTCATTCCACAGGAATATCAAATATTATAAAAGTCAGGACATTACAGGGTTGAATTTATGCAGAAACAACTTCTTAGTTAGCACATTTTACACTCGAACTCTACTAAGTTTTCTGTTTTTAATATTAATTCTGCATCTCCAGAACTGCTGCAAACATAAAGCAGCTGTGCGTCTCCTCAGCCAAACAGTCCTTCAAAATAAGAGCCTAAACTATTTATTCATGTTATACTTACACACATACTTATGTGTGTAAGTATAACATGAAAATATCCATTTATTGCCAAAGTGCTTTAAGTCCGTACCTGTTCAGGTGTGGGATTGATGGATCCAGGGGCGGGAATGTTCAGGACCGGGGGGCTGCTATATGCTGGTGGGACGGACTGCGTTTTGGGTTGGGTGCTGCTGCTGTACTTGTGTAAAGCAGAGTCGCCCTCTGGAACAGGCGCTACCTGTGCAACCGCCAAACAAAGTTGCGTTCAAACGCCAAATACGAGCAGCCAAAGAGCCGCGCGGTTTGCACATTTGTCAGGTTGGACGTACACGTTGAGGTGTGTGTATCGGTGAGAGGGTCTCCATTTCCGATGTGGGGAACTCAATGCCTTTCCTCTTCAGCTCCTCGTAGACTTGGACCACACCTGTGAGGTCAGGAATGCTCCTGAACGCATCGGCCCATGCCTACAGAAGGCAAAGCAAGGCGTGTGTAAAAGACAAAAAAACAAAAAAGATGAACAAAAAAAAAGGAAAGGAGGACAGAAAAAAACTGAATTGTAAGAAGAGAAAATTCTCTTAATTTGTTATTTGTTCGTCTCAAATTTGCAAAGCAAATAGCAAAGAAAAAAAAATCTACACGCAACATCGAACCAGCCAGTTTAAACTAGATAAAACGTATTTATCTGCAATTTACTTAGTTCTAAATCTAGGTTAAAACAGCTCAAATCAAAGCCAACATCTCAACAATTCTTCTTAAAACGGACAAAAGGGGCTTCGGTTCAGTTTGTTATCGTCTCCACAAACATCTGAGAGAAGAAACAGGTGGTTAAACAGAAGCACAGCGAGTCCCGACTGGGTTTTATGCATGGAGCTGAACAAATGTCAGCCACACAGCTGCCGTGTGAATTGGGCTTTTCCGACAGTTTTCCCAGAGGAAACTGCAACCAAATGTTTGTTTACTGAAATGAAAAACAAACAAAGATAATGAAAAGCAGTTAGATTCTCACTGTTCTTTCACAGAAACGCCTTATTCTGGATTACATGCTGGAAATGATTCTGTTTTAAGTGGAAAAACGAGCAGACCATCTCTCACTGCGGGGTTACCTGAGCTGGGACAGGTAACTAGAGCCGTTCCAGGCTAAAATAACCCCGGGATACAGGATGACAGGCCTCCCTCTGCACTGCCACCTTAAACTACAACAAACGCCTCTGCTACCCTGTAAAATTGACCTCACAAATGTAAACGTCCCAAAATCTCCGTCATTCAGCGCCAGGCGTCATAACAAAAAGAGGCAGGTTTATGCGAGTAATCCATTAAGCTTTATGATGCGCACTGAAAGCGAAAGCTCGGCCACATGGGGGACTAGTTATCTTACCTGGATCAAGGAGAGAACTTTGTCTTGAACGATGGTGGGAGGGTTATTTTTGGGAGAAATGACCTTAACCAGCACGCCGTCAACAAAGTCCCTGCTGGTCACTAAAGCATGAAAACGATGGCCGCAGTTTTTCACACACGTCTCCAGGACCTATTAAAGACATGTGAGAAGGACTTTGAAGACATTATAGTGTCCAGCAGACAGAATCCAGCCACATTAGAGGATTATGAAAAACAAATGAATAACTGCTTTACTATTCAAAAGCAATTTGGTGTAAAAATGATTCATATCCACAATGAAAATCTGGTTTCTATGGAAAAGCAGGACAAGTTTACATTTCCTAAACTTTTACGTTCATTCACACGGAGCTCACCGTTAAAGTCAACATCACTTCTCTATAGTTCTTGTTGCCGCCAAGTTTCTTCTTTACTGCTCTTATGGCATCTTTTGGCCTAAATTCAAGCAGAAAAAAGAAAAATATAAGACAGGCAAATAACACAATGACGAGACGCTAAAATAAACTGTCAACACATCCGATGACAGCTCAGTTTGTAAGAAAAAATACTGAATACTGAATAGATTGGATTAAGCGGTTTAAAATTTGGCTCAATTCAAATAACATAAAATGTACTTTTTTTCCCATTTATTCAATTTTATTTTATAATTAATTTTGAAAAACTGTATTCATATATTAAACAAAACAAACCCAAAACGTCCAATAATGAAAAATGTAATTTTATGAAATAAACAAACAGAAAAGCTTTAAAATCGCCATAAAGGAAACCCCATTCAAAGATTAGATTAGTAATAACATGCCTTTTCTTTCTGTCTTTCAGAGTAAACTATATCCATATATATATGATCATATATTAATATTATTAAATATATATATTCAGTAATATATAAATATTTTTTATGAGTTATTTTATCGTTTTACTACTCTGAAGTAAGACGACTCGATCTCTGAGGCTCCGCCTTTCGTTCACTGTGGGTGCCGCCCATCGGCCTCAGTAGCGTGTCTGCATTTCTCCCATGTGAACAAACAACAACCAAACTGTGGCAAAGATGGACGTGTATATTGCGCATATGAAATGAAAACGTTTAGTTGATCACCGCTAGCTCCGCAGAGAAAGTGGGCGTGTCTGTTAGCCTGGGGGCGGAGCTGGCAGCGCGAACTCTTCCTGGCAGGGGCGGTTCCTCACTTTGTGACATCACAATGTGAGGACCCACTTGTTTATGAGGACTAGGAGGGGCTGCTGCTCATACAGTTTTAGATGTGTGAATGGTGCAAAAATACCGCTTTGGGGCTGTTTTTTTTTAAGGAATTAACATTCTAATACACTTGAAAGCTCAAAAGGTTGATTTTGCCTGAAATAAGCCCTATAAAAGACTTTAAAAGGAAACCCCCAGTCAAAGAAAATATCGCATTTTCCAAGTGAAGAAATGTTAAATGAACTGATTTATCTTAGCTAGCGCAAGGTATTTTTTAACTAAATAATTTGTTTTCAATTTGTGGGTGTGAGGAACAGATAGAAAAACTATTTTAAAAGCCATTTTAATTTCATTTTTAAGCAGTTTGTGTAATCCAGGTTGTGCCTGGCTCTGCTGGACCAAATCACGCCATCTAATCAAATTAAGCCTGGACTTCATACACCAATTCAAACATATGTCACAAGGTTATTGGAGCACAAAGATTAGCACGGAGGGACCTAACTGAATCCACCCAAGTAAACTAGGACAAGATATTTGCTAACTGCAGACTGATAAGATAAAGATAGACAGTAACCAGAACTCTGATTTCAAGAATTCATAATGTACAGAAAACATAGGAGAGTAACTGCAGGATGTTGGTGATTAATGTGAACTCACCCATCCTCTGTTTCATTGATTATGTCACATATTTCCATGTTAAGGGCCCAGTCTTCACTCTGAAGGGAGCCATCAGTAGCTCTCTCTGAAGAAGAAAAAAGCGTTCGTTCAAAAGAAAATTTACAATATATGAGAAAAAAACTCAATTGCATGACGGGTAATTAGCTAACCATTAGCAAAGTTCGTTGCTAGTAGCCCTTAACTACAAAATATGTTCTACGTCATTATATTTAAATTGGTCCAGGCTGCAAAATAATATGCATTTTAGTAACTAGAATAAGGTGTCAGCACAATGACTTCATCATATTGTGTTAGTTGCTGGTTAGCAAGGCGGCTAACGGTGGCTTCACTTCGTAGAACACGAGAGGGACATTAGCATGCTAATGTGGCCAAAGCTCAATCCGCGCAAACGCAAAACGACCAATACAAATTAAAAACTGAAAGATACGGTTGTTATAATTAATTAAAAAACACACACACACAATTACTTGCCTATGCAATGTCCTACTGGCGTACTAAAAGGATTTCCCAAAAGGAACTCCATCTTGCTCGACAACAACCAAGTCAGTCCATGGGATAATGATGATGCGTAAGGAAACGTCTTTGAAGTCCCGCCCACACTCTAACATGATTGGTCGACATAATCTCAACTCGTCTTTTGATTGGATAGCACAGAACTCTCTCATAAAGGATGTAGGATTGTAAATAAAAGGGATCCAAAGGTTACAACAATAAAAGTCTCATAGAGACTCTTCCCTTTTGTATTTATCTTTATTGGTCGCCAACGACTTTAGGAAAGCTCTGGTAGAAACACTCCACCTAACATACCGTAATCATATTTGCATAAAAACATCCTCAACACCTGTGTAATAGAAGATTTTAAAAAATAATAATAGAGAGGTATTGCTTGCAAGGTGCTTTCTTTTATTTAAATAATTTTATTTTTCAGGTGTGGTAAACCTGTACCAAAAAAAAAAAATACAGTAAGACAAGCTTTGCATGCTGCAGAATTTAACATGAAAAGGTAACATGGGGTCCAAAGGTTATTTAGAACCAGAAGTTAAAAAAAAATAAAGTAAGACGGTGCCATTGGTTGTTAAGATATTAGCCTGAAAAATACTCTTAATTCCTTGCTTGGGTGGATTGCAGTGTGTGTGTTTTTAATTTGGCTAAATAAAAATGTCATTAGTCCTGCATAATTTTGTGTTTGACGGTTAAATTCTCAGATGAAAGCTGAATGAAAAGAGCTCCGGCAGCGGTCCGCGCCCTGAGCTCATACATGTCGTAGTCATGAGCCCATTCTACGTTTCCCCAGTGCCTTATCTGCAATAAGAAAAACAGAGCTCAGAACTCAATGAAAGAGCATTAAATAACAGATATTCAAAAAACATATTTCATATAAAATAAACCTGGTTACACTGTTTTTTCTTCCACCATATAGTTACATTTCATTGTATTATTAGAATAGTTTTAATCTTAAAACAGACAAAAAAAATATCCAAAAACAGAAGTCTTAGTATAGTAAATGTTATACAAGATTGATGGTAAATCAAATGGACTTTTCCCACCTGGTATTCTTCCTCCAGTCTCGAGAGCAGCACCGCCTGCTCCACCGTCAGGTATCGGTCAACCATCCCCAGTGAAAGCAAAATAGACTTCAGCTGCGAGATCACAAACTCAAGTCCTGCACCGGAACAGACACAATTCTTAAACTTTCAACTATATACATTTCAAAAACAATAAATACATCATCTCGGCCTGCACAAGTTGAGATCTATTCTCCTAAGATGATCAGGTTTTCTGGATGAGATGTCTTACCCGTCAGGGACCAGAGGCTGTAAGAATTGAGATGCTGTTGAAAAGTCTCCTTGGTTGCCTGTGGAATTTCAGGACCCAGAATGCTCGATGAAGACCCAATAGTGACATTGTATCTGCCATGCAATCGTATAGAGAAAATGCATATTAATGTATGGTTTACTGAGGCAGTTCCTTATTTGGAAGACTATTGCACAAGATCTGAAAATTAATGCTTTTGCTTTATTTTTACCGGTTTTCAATCCAGTGCAGAACCGGATCCCACTCGTTCTTCTGTAGGTCCACCAAACCAGGAGGCTCCTCTACTCTGTAACTGAATCAAAGCATAAATAAATCACTGCTTTGTAACAACAAGGTAACTTATTCTGAAAATGCAAATTAAAAAAAAGCAACCAAATGGCACACACTATAAGAGAGCAGCACAGCACAATAGACTTTGCTTTCACTTTACTGGCCAGACAATGATGGTCATATTGAAGAAATTAGGTCAAAGAAAAAGTTTGTTGCTTTCACTTTCACAGTAATTCTTTATGTTTAATGCTTTGGAGTATGGAATCACCTGACAATGGACAGAAAAAAAAAAAGTTTCTCCCGCAAATATCTAGTATGTTATGAAATTCCTACAATCAATACATAGAAGTTCCAAAATTCATTTAATTTATTTTATTTCCATCAACAAAAACGCTGGTTTTCTGTAATAAGCTAAAAACATCTGCTTTCTTTTACAGTGGCATTACAGTTTAGTGCAAAATGCTACATCAGCCAAATAAAGGAGATAACTAAAAATACTCATCGCATAATTATGTAAAATAATAATCACAATAAACAAAAGGATCAACACAGAAAAACAGTCCAATAAAACTGTTAATTAACAAAATAAATTAAGAAGCTGAACATTGCTAAATTCAAAGCTAATATGCTAAAGTAAATAGAAAATGTAACAAGATATGTACTGTCAAAAGATTATAAATGTTTTAAGTTTGGGAAAGAGCCCAGAATGGCTGATAACATTTTTTTTTACAAAGAGAAAGAGAAAGACAAAAAAAAACCCTATTAGAGGTAGTTGCATCTCACAATCCCAGGATTTGTTTGGGTACTTTTCATCTAAATAAACCTAATTGTATATTTTCTATTGCTTTGGTACTTCTGTTAGGTGCTTTTATTTTGAAGTCCTTGTTGCTTTTCTCTCTAAATTAAGACTATTTTTTCCCCATTTAAGTAAAATATTGATTTGAAATACAGCTGTTTTATCTTTTAAACTGAGTAAACGGCATAAATGAGTCAAATAATCATCAACTCTGAACAGAAACAGTATAAGCTAAATCCATACCAGATTGTGTCGGTCTCCAAAAACTTCAACGCTGAATTGATCATTTGCTCCTTGCTGCGTTGGGTGGGGTTGTCCAGAGCCGTGTTGCACAAAGTGGTCTGCAGAAAAAGTTCATCCGGCACATGAGTACGGCTGGTTACAGATTGTGGTGCAAATAGGTCAGAAAGAAATATCCCATACAAGGTGCATGGTGTAAAACTTGAGTGTCTCCCTTTGAGCATCCCACTCTGTTGCCACGGCGATAGCCAAGGCTTCATTTGGTACTGTGAACAACTTCCCTCCTGGAGTTTTAAGTTTCCTTCTATCCAGATTTATTTCATACAAACCATCTATGGACAAGAGTGTCACAAAATTAGAAAATATAATCCACCTTTCTCTGGAACAATAAATAAAATGATTTAAAAATTAAATAAAACTTACCATCTCCTTGAGATATGCTGACATCTTGATAAAATCTCTTCCTCTCTGTCAAATAGCAAAACATGGAGCACATTAGCACACAGCATATTGATAGTAAATGTCAAAATAAATGCTTTTATACCTGTAGATGCAGTGGAGTAGTATTTACCCAAACACTTGGAGTACTGATGACTGGGACACGACTTACAAACTGAAATTACATTTCCAAAGGAACTTCGAAGTTGAAAAATACGTCTAAACATAGTCACTAGTGTCACCAAAAATTAGGACGTTAAAAATAGACGATCATTCACAGCGATTTCTTAAGGTATCTATCTCACGCAATAAAGCACCACATTGATTGAACAAACAGATCTTGAGTGTATAATGAACCCGACTCTTCAATAAACCTGTTGTTAAACATTAAGGTTTTCATCTAGTTTCCAGTAAAACATCGGTTCAAAAGCACGCGTGTGACCTTCGATGCTACAAAGCTACAAAAAATGTTTTCATCGCTTGCTCTGGGAAATGTAGTTTGCTTGTGGCACTGCTAACGCTTACACATCACTTAAAAACTACATCAAAAATGCTCACGAACAGTCTTCCGCCTGCTCAGCCAATGAGCGTCGAAGATCTTCGGGGGTGAAGTTGTTGGACCAATGAGATGAGCTGTTGCTACTGGTTACAGCGCAGCTTCGAAGTCCACTTTTAGTTCTGGGGAGCTTGATGCTTCGCAAACTGAACTGTGGCGCAATTAAGAGGAATTTGAATGTTTGAGGACCTCCTCGCGACTTTTTTCCTGGCTGGTCGTACAGGTTGACCGCGGTTGGAGTTCAGCCTGCGAAGCTGGAGCTATGCCTGTCCCCGCTGGATACCTCAGCGAGTTCCCGGCCGCGGCCTTTGCATCCTCGGCCTCGCTTATCCCGCTACCGCCGATAAACACTCATCAGCCCGGTGTTGTCACGTCGCTGCTGTACAGCGGCTCCAAGTTCAGAGGCCACCAGAAAAGCAAAGGGAACTCCTACGACGTTGAGGTGGTCTTACAGGTGGGGGGCTCCGAGGCGGAAATGTTGCTTTTCGTACTGCGAGCGCGAGGCTTTCGGGTGATGTGTAGTGGCGGCGGGTAGAGTGACAGCTAAAAAAAAAAAAAAAAAAAAAAAGGGGGGGGGGGGGGGGTTCCCGGCCTGTCCTGGACCAACTGTGGGTGTTGTGGTGGGAGAGCAACTGCGCCCAAACTACACAGTTCACCCAGCTGCACAGTTGTCCGTTTGCACAATTTTCTACCAGTTTAAATAATGTCACACAAACTATCACAACTAGCTTAAATGTTGCAACATTCAGGGGCTGTTAACATTTTTGGAGAAACTGCAGCTTTTTATGTACTTGATTAAGTTTTGTTTTCTTTGTTGTTATTTTTTTTTACATAAAAACAGTGCAGATTTGACCTAAAATTTCTGTTCATCATTTGTTACAGCATGTTACAATGGAGGATTCCTACTTGTGTGGCTATTTGAAAATAAAAGGACTCACAGAGGTCAGTTGTTCTGTTCATATTCATGTTGGAATATGTGGATGAACTGGACGTAGAATTTTTTTAGGTTTTTGTGTATTTTCTCTTGCAATGACTAAATATTAGTCCAACTGATCGTGAGCCAAATAATTACACATAGATTGTTGTTTTGTTCTGCCTCTGAAGTGCAGATATTTTATTTAAGGGAATCATTTTTAAACGTCATCATTTTCTATGTATTCTATTAATGATTTGTACATGTTCCTAACCTAACGAAGTTATAAACTAGCCTTTACGTTGTAAAGTTTACAAAACAAGATGCTTGACATAACCCAGCTGCGCGTTTTCGTAGGAATATCCGACCCTGACCACTTTTTTCGCTGGGGAGATCATCAGCAGGAAGAGGCCGTTCCTCACCCGAAAGTGGGATGCAGACGAGGATGTGGATCGTAAGCACTGGGTAAGGCGACACTTTTTCCACGCTCGGCGTCCGCGACGACGTGGCCGTCTTACCGTAACTTTATATGTGCTCTCTTTTGGCACCAAGGGCAAGTTCCAGGCTTTCTATCAGTATGCGAAGACTTTTAACGCTGACGAGTTCGACTACGAGGATCTAAAGAGCTCGGACTATATTTTTATGAGGTGGAAGGTAAGCCTCGACCCGTTTGCTAGTTAACTCCAAGCAGCAGCCGCTCTCATTTGCTTCTCTCCGTCTGCAGGAGCAGTTCCTAGTTCCTGACCACACCATTAAAGACATCAGCGGCGCCTCCTTTGCAGGATTCTACTACATCTGCTTTCAGAAATCGACGGCAACAATCGAGGGCTACTACTACCACAGGAGCTCCGAATGGTAACGAATCCCATCTGCATTGGTTTGAAAAATAAGTAGATCTCACAAACTTTCACAGATTTGCACTGACCACATCACAGGCATCCTGATGGAGACGGCATCAGATTTAGGAGAAAACAACCAATTATTTTCGTTTTTATCGCAGACAAGTCCATCGTTTTTGTCCGAACATCTGCTTTTAGCAGAGAAGCAGTGACTTAACGGGTTAGTGAAGAGCCCAACCGCCACCAAAGCGACACGGAGAACCAAAGTATGACATCATGGAAACCCTAGGGAGGGGGGGGTTTAGCTTATCTACAGACAGACAACCAGCTTTTCTGGTTCGAGGATGATGCTTCATGTTCAAACATGGAAAGAGTCCTGCACCGTCTGTCCTAATGTGACGGAAAAAAGCTGCAAAAGTAAAAAAAAACTGTTGTCTGCATTTAGGAAAGAACGTCCAGGTCTTTCCTGCTGCAGCCTTAACGATTATTTTTCTGTGGAAGCACCAACAAATAAGAATAAAACATCTATAGTTTGTGCAACTAAATATACATATAGCTAATGAACTACTTATTGTTAGTTTTCAGCTCTAAATAACTTTGTATCAAACCTTTTCTTTCAAGCTTTCAAGTCCCACTCCGATCATCATAAATTATCTATGGGCGACAGTGGCTCAGGTGGTTGAGCGGGTCATCGAAGGATCGGCGGTTTGATTCCCCGCTCCCACCAGCCAAAAATGTCGTTGTGTCCTTGGGCAAGACACTTCACCCTCCTTGCCTCCACTGGTGTGTGAATGTGTACAAATGGTCCCGGTGATGGTCAGAGGGGCCGTAGGCGCGAACTGGCAGCCACGCCTCTGTCAGTCTGCCCCAGGGCAGCTGTGGCTACATCAGTAGCTACCATCACCAAGTATGACTGACTGAATAATGGACACATTGTAAGCGCTTTGGGTGTCTTGAAAAGCGCAGATAAATCCAATCCATTATTATTATCATTTAATTTATTTTTAAAGCAGGTCTTTTAGTAAGGATTATTCCATTTTTAGCCAAAAAAAAACCTGTTGTTTTCTGCAGACTATGATTCCATTTCCTCAAAGTTCGGCGAAAAACCAGAATCTCTGTCTGTTTATTGGTTACTATACCGAATACATATAATGTACTTTGGAAACAGTTCTTTGTAGGGCAATTCTGACTTCTTGGGGAGTTTTATCTAATCAGGGCCTTTAATTCACATCATCTGTGCTTGAGGAAATCGGCAGAGAAGAGCTTCCTTGGTCCTTCCTCCAACCAGGCAGAAAGAATCCACTGCATTCATTTCTGATACTGGACACCTTATTGGGCATCATCCCTTACTTATTTTCCACTTCCACCCATTTGTTGCTGTTTTAATTGTATTTTAGGGGTACTTTTCTCAGGTAATCCAGCTCAGTGGCCTTGTGGTAGAGTGTCTGCCCTGTAACTGGAAGGTCATGAGTTCAAATCCAGGCTGAGTCATAACAAAGACTCTATAAATGAGGCCCAATGCCTCCCTGCTTGACATTTTGACATTCAGCATTAAGGGATTGGATTGGGGGGGGGGTTGAACCACCAAATTGTTCCCGAGTGTCCATTCACGCTCCTCTCCTGCTAATGCCAGGTGAATTCTGCCGCTCTGTCTCCCCAGGTATCAGTCTCTAAACCTCACCCACGTTCCCGAGCACAGTGCAGCCATCTACGAGTTCCGGTGACCCCCGCCAGGCGCCGGGGGGGATTTTATTTGTGTCTTGTGGTGGACTTGAAGAAAGCAGAGGTTCTGCAGGAGCATCAGAGAAAGGAAGTTCGGACCAGACGAAAAGGCTTCGGAGAAGCAAAGAACTCGGAGGTTTTTCTCAGCGCGCGGGAGGAAGGAGGAGGAGGATTCTGGCGCGGGACGAGCGAATGTACGCGTGGAGGAAGGGCAGAACCGAGCGGGACGGTCGGCGCCGGCATCAAGACTGTGGTTGATCCCCATTTCTTCATTTGTCTTAAGGTTTGATTTTAATCCATGCTCGGCCCGGCGCTTTAAAGACTCGACGAGCTTTCAGGCGAAGCAAGCCGCATTAACTAACGTGGAGTCCGCTCCGCACCGCACGGACGGAAACGCATCATGACGTGACGCAGAGAATAGAACAGGAATTATTCAAGCTCCTCCCAGCTTCCAAGTGGAAGCCAGAAAGATGCGTTTGTCACCCAACCGGAAATATCTTTTCCTCCTAACGACGGACGCCGGCGGCTTACAATCACATCCAACACGTTTTCTCCTGCTTTGGAAATGACCATCATGTAGGTTTGCTGTGGATTTTCCTGCTGTTACGTTGCACACATCCTCCCCACAAGCTACCATGTTACACGCATCCACTACACGCGTGGTGAGGTTAAACGTGTGAAGGGTTTACAGCCAAAATTCAAAAAAGTATTCCAAAAAAAAACAAAGAAAAAAGTATTTTTTACTCCTTACCCAAGGAGATTTTTACTCTTTATGTGATTTTCAGTTCTTTTCCTCAATATTTGTCCTTTCAACTATGCAACCGTGTAGAGATTGTTCATTATGGAGTGTGCCATCTCTGAGTTTTAAAAAGAAAAAATATAATATAATAAATATATACATAAATATATATAAGGAAATATGTTGTTTAAAGAAAGTATTTTTGTTGAATTATCTAAAACACTCTCCTCCCTGATCATCTTTATGTGGTTTAGTGCCATCTGTTTTTGAAAAAAATTGCCAGAGTTGTGATCTATCAAGATACAGTGTTTGTGAAAAAGTTTGGTTGATGGTGTGACTGTAAAGAGTGGATTAAGAGAAAAAAATCCCACCCAAATGTGGATTAAAAAGAATTATCCGTGTGTTCTGCCTGTTTGTTGCATTCATTTCTTGCATTGATGGAACTTTATTGTTTGCAAACACACACCCAGGACCAGAGACACACACTCAAAACTAAAGACACACACAGGACATCACACACCAAGCAGAAATGAACTTATTGCTATAAATGATGTCAGGAGTTCAGCTCTAAGAAAATGACAAAAGAGCAAAGAAAACTGAATAAGTTGATTAATTATTTCTAATTATTAATACTTCCTGGCTTTGTTTTTTCATATTTGCATAACTTTGACAAAATATATTTATTATTCTGGATTAATATTCCTGTCTGTTTTTATTCATGTATATGTTGAAAAAGTCAAAGTTTTAAAGGTTTCAAAGTTTAGCTTTAGTGTGTTCAATAAATGTTTATGTTGTTCGGCCCGCAACCTAAAGTGTGTTTTGGATTTAGGCCCCCTCTGCAACTGAGTTTGACCCCCCCTGTAATACCAGTCTAGAAAATTCATGCATTCTTTGTGTGACAAATGAGCAAATAGAAATAGGGCACACAAAAGGATGTCGTGAAAATGTGTGTGTGTGTGTGTGGAGGGGGGGTGCTAGGAAGTTTCTAGCAAGCAGGTCCTGTGGCGCCCTTCATACCACTTAGTGTCCATGAAATAGCTCTCAGCCTCAAAAAGGTTGGTGACCCCTGATCTAGAGTGATCAGGACAGAAGGAAAAGTTGTCCCACACTGCCATCTTGTGGCTAAACCAAAAAGTTTTCAAAAATGATACTACTACTAGAACAGGGGGGTCCAAACTCTTTGGGAAAGACGGCCAGCTATGGTGAGGTGAACCCTTATAATAATATCAATGGCATACTTTGAATTTCTTCACATAGAAGCAGAGAAACATTACATTAAATACAGTTTTTCCCCAAATGACTGTGAATTTCATATTGAAATAGTATGCACCATTCTTTACCAGATAGCTTGGCGTAGTTTACATCTCTTGATCATCTTTATTTTGCGGAAAAAGGTTTCAACTGTCCTGAAATTACAGCCCTCGCTGTCTTTTATTTATTTATTTATTCATTTTTTTAATCTACAGGCAGTAGTGATGCCCCTGGTTTAAAATATCGCAAATTAAGCAATCAACAAATCGCCCACAGTTTTTTAGAAAGTGCTGGGGCCCCCATATTGTTGATTTTATGACAGGACCCTCCTGGGCTGGTGGACATGTTTGCACAGGTCACATATGCCCCATGGGCCGGACTTTGGACATACTTGTATTAGAAAAAGGTTGTTTTTAAAGTCTCTCTCATCATCTTTTGATCTGTGCTCTTTTAACCCTTGTGCTATCCTAGGCACTTTACAGTTGGGAGTTGGGTCATCTAGATTCACTAGACAGTGCTCTGAACCTTTTTTTTTTTAATTTTTTGTGATCTTCACTGGTTCAATGGATTACATGAAGTTTTTCCACCTTTATCCACCTTTGTCATGGTAGGGAGAACATGTCAAAGTAAGGGTGGGGTCATCCAAGATAGCACAAGGGTTAATCACGATTATGCTGTTTTTAGGCAAAATCCAAAGTGCCTGTCGATGTCTAGGACATCGTTTCTGTGAAAATTTTCTGCAAGTTTAGGCCTCAAATAAGTACGTCCTCCACCATCAGGCCACAAGAACATGTCCAAAAAATGATTTTCATCCTTTCTAAAAAAATAAATAAAAGGGTTGCCACCTCCAAGTTCTGCCAAATCTGTTCATCTTCACCCGAGGACATCGATTTCAGAATCAAATCAGTGTGTTATCAGATTGTGTTAAATAAAAAAAAAAAAAGGGTTTTAAATGTGAATCAATTGAGGATTTTGGCAGATTTGGAAAGGAAAATGACTAAAAAAAATACTTTCTAGAAACTTCTCAACTCTTTTCCTGGAATAAAACATTTTGAAATAAAACTAGAGAAAAGGAAAAACATTCTTCAGATGTGCCACGTCAAAATGCAGGTTGGTGCTCGGTTTTATAACCGGCTGCAAAGTTTCAATGCAGGTAAAAGGCTTAGAAGGATGCAAGCTAAAGCTGGAAAACTGGTTTTGGAATATTTGGAAGGAAAGACCGGCTTCCTGCTGATGCGGGACAAGACGTGCAGCTTTGCACAGGTGTCCATGTAAGATTCATGATTTGTTGTCTGGATTCCAGGCAGGATTTTTTTTTTCTTAATGAGCTTCTGAGAAAACCTCCAGGAAAGCGTTTTTCAGTTTTCTTTTCCTCTACATTCTAAAAGTGACTGGTATGTTTATTGTTTTGATTTGACTAAAAAGCTCTTTTTACTGTATGACAAATGATCTGCAGCTTTACAGATCATAGTTTGATCAGGTCAGGATTTTTTTTTGGATCAGAGTAGACAATTATTTCTTAACCACATATCACAATGTTTTTTTTATTTTTATTTTGTTCTTCTGAAATATAAGATGCTTTAATAAAAAGGATAAACAAGAACTGTAATTATTGAAGCCAAAAACAAGGAAAGACAATGCAGCTGCTAGAAAAATTAGAATAAATGGACCAAACATTCTTAAAAAGTTATTTAAAAAATCCAAAGTTTAACAATCTTACAACAGTTTTCTACACAAGATAAAAATGGAGAGTTTTTTTTTTCAAAAATGTGGGAGGAAAAATGAACAAAACGGGCCACTGAACTGTTTTATTAAAATTCTGTCTAAAAATATCTTTAAAAGCTTTTCAGCCTATATTATATGTAAGATTGACATATTTCTTAACATTTATTTCTCTGAAAGCTGGAATTCTATTTGGTCAAAAAAGGACTTTAAAATGATCTTGGTATCCAGATAAAACACATCCCAGGTTTAAATCCTCTTCACCTTTTGACCTTTGGTCGTCCTGAACGTTTGTGGCCTTCACACAAGCGGAAGCTTGACGCGTCACCGACGGATTTGAACTGAAGTTCAGAACATTTTTCCCTAACAGGCTGCTTCGCTGACCCGGTTCCAGCTAACGCAACACGTCTCCGGAAGCGTCTTCAACAATAGACAAAGACGACAGAAAAACAATGAAGTTTTTGTCAAACTGAAAGTATTTTTGTGACACTCTTTGTCAGGGAAATGATAACAGAAGTGTTACTCATGATGCCTCACTCGCTTTTTCTTCTCTGAATATTGCTTTGACTGTCAGACAGCTAACTTGTTTTTTTTTTTCTTTGACTAAAAAAAATTAGCAACATTATTAACCTGGAGAACCCTTTGGGTCAAATTTGACTGCTTTTGTTTGATCTTTCTTCTAAAATGTAATTTTTTCTTTCATATTGATTTCTGTTGACATTTTTCAGTGTCATTTATTTATTCTCTATTTTGATTATCTTCTGTTTTCTTCATTTTTGATTATTTGTGTATTTGTATTTATTTTCTATTTGTTTGTTTTATTTATTAATTTATTTTTTTGTTAGTCATTTTTTTTCAATTTATTTATTTCTATTTCTGTATTACTTTTGTTTTTAATTGTATGTATTTATTTCTATTCTTTTTTTCTACCTGTTTTCTTTTTATTTGTGGTCAACTGCTGTGACCCAAAATGAACATGAAAACAAAATTTAAATTAACTTCAAGAGCCCAAAGGAAATATATATTCTTAGATTCTTCAGGGTTAGTCAATAACCTGATCAAGAAATAGTTTTTTTTGTGGTGTTTATTTAAATTACTATATTTTTGAACAACATAAACATTCCATAAACCATATTTTTAAAAGAACAAATGGTTCTCAGAAACTTTGACTTAATGTATTTAATTAGTAAAGGTTTAACACATAGTAAAGAGTTGAAAAGAGGGAAATCGTAACTAGGGTTTAACTCTCATTCTCATTCTCATTTTATCTTAATTAGCTCAGAGCAATCAATAGAGGTCGGCAGAATCCAATGAAAACCTTGATTATATTGACTTCCTCTGTTGTTTTAACATTTTAGTAAAGTTTTTTCTTGAAAAAAATGATAAAGTGTATTTTGCTCCTTTTCTAAACTTGTGGAGGCTTTTATAACACATTTTTTACTTTAAGTTAAATATTTGCCATAGGTCATAGAAGAATTCACAATAGAAATATTCATTCATTCATTCATTTTCTATTCCGTTTTTCCCTTTCGGGGTCATGGGGCTGCTGGAGCCTATCCCGGCTACTTGTGGGCGAAGGCACAGTCTCACAATAGAAATAAGGATGAGTAATTTACGCACAATCACATACTAATACTAACTACCAATCCTGTTTCTCAAGTTCCCTGTCACTGTTTTGAACAGAGTAACAGGACTAGACTGGTTTTTGGTGAAGTGACAGTTTATGGGTCTGGTGATATGTTGACCTGTTATCCTCCTTCAGTACTTCCTGATGGCACTAGTTTGATTTTTGAAACAGCAGCTGACAAAGTCCAGTCCCACGTAGACTATTTTCTGCAGAGCATTTAAATGCCATGCATCCTTGACAGCTTTAGGGAAATACATGAAACTCTTTAGATTCCTTGTGGTCAAACGTTTTTGTAGCTTTTAGTTATTAACACCTTGTAAATGAGAGATTAAAGTCTGATAGTCTACATAGGCCTAGTGAGGCCCGTATCTACCCATATCCACCTTTATCTACCCGTATCCAACAGTTAGTATTTACCAGTATTGACAAGTATCCACCAGTATCTACCAGTATCCACCTTTATCTGCCTGTATTTACCAGTATCACCTGTATTTACCAGTATCTATCCGTATCCACCTGTATCTACCTGTATCCACCAGTAACTACCCATATCTGCCCGTATCTACCAGTATCCACCCGTATCTACCCATATCCACCTTTATCTACCCAGATCCAACAGTTAGTATTTACCAGTATCCACAAGTATCCACCAGTATCTACCAGTATCCACCTTTATCTGCCTGTATTTACCAGTATCTAGCCGTATCCACCTGTATCCACCCATAAACACCTAACGAACAAAAATTTCATTTGAGCTAATTAAATGACCTTTACCGTATTTTTTTTAACTAAAATTTTTTTACTTTGCTGTTATTTTTTAAAAATTAAAAATGGAAGGGTAAAAGATAGGTTGCAGACCCTTGATCTAGAGCAGGGGTCGGCAACCCATGTTTTCGGAGCCACATGTGGCTCTTTCATCCTTCTGTTGTGGCTCCCTGTGACTTTGGAAAATAATGAGTATTTTATAAAAATTCAAATTTATTTTAGGTTGTTCATTTTTCATGGCATTTCAAAGGGGCTGCTGGCTCCGTGCCTCGTGCCACGTAAAAAACAGCTTCCTTGGTGGCTCGTGTTTGTCGGGCAAGGGCTGCGGAGCTGATAGGAGGACACGCGGGGCGGCTTCAATAAACACTCCGGGTCTGGATTGATTTTCTGCCGGGGGCTTGGCGTGGCGCGGAGCGGCTTTCTGGTGACGGAGAGTTTGCGCCGGTGTTTTGGACTCGCGTGTGCGGTGATGTGTGTTTCAGAGCAGGGGAGCTCGTTGCGTCGGTCGCGATGACCGGTCATCTTCAGGGACGTGGGGGAGATTGAAGGGGAAGAAAGTGCTTCTTGAAAATCCACCAGCCAATCAAAATCCTCACCGAAAAGTACGGGACTTGATTGACATGCAGAATGGCCAATCGGACATCCTCTGACACATACGTCACTGCAGACGCGAGTTTAAATTCACTGAGCGCAAATTCTGTCTCCCCGCAGCACATCACGTCCCCGGTAGACCGGTAGAAGTCCAGCAACCGGAGTTTATTAAAGCCGCCCCGCGTGTCTCCTCCTGCTATAAGCTCATCAAGGAAGCTGCGAGGCACACGCTTTATACTGTTGCGGGTGTGTGCTGAGCGGCGCGCGTGCCACGAGAAAGAAGGGGGGGGGGGCGTGCAGGTGGAGATGGGGGTGTGAGCACGGAGCGGAGATGTGTGCGTGAAATATATAGTGTGTTCGGAGGACGGAGCACTAAATAAAGAGTAGTCGTCGTTCCCCATCAATACTGATCAATACGGAGCCAGCAGCGCCAAATGCCTCATAATATGCCATGATGCCATGCAACTCACTGTGTAGTTTTTAATCATCAGTACATAAACAATAATGTTCAAATAAACATGTAACAAATAAACATGAAGATGAAAAGAAAGAAGTACTTTTTTTTAATCTTTTCTGGACCGTGATCTACACTCATGTCCTTGAAAATCGATCGCGATCGACTTAATGAGCACCCTTGATATAATATATACATGCATAATATATATAATGATGTCAAAACGGGTTGTGGCTCCGAGTGCTTTTTTTTTCATTAGGGGTGGTCCCAAATGGCTCTTTGAGTAAAAAAGGTTGCCGACCCCTGATCTAGAGGAAGTCCAAAGAGGAGGTTCATGAATTTGAGAAAGAGGATTCAACTTCTCCAATTTCCTGGTTCTGGTTACTAGTTCACTAGTTTTATTGTTCTGGAATGGGAAACTCCCATCTGATCAAGAGCAAATCAAGTTACCATCCATCAAATCCATCCTCCCCTGACATCTGATTAACGGGGATGCGGCTGTAAGCATGTTTGGAGTTTACCAAACACTTCCTGCTAAAGACAATCAGAGAGCATCTTTTGAATGTTAAGGGTTCCAGTCATCTCCACACCTGTGAAGTTTCGTAAGGACAGAAATCACCAGCTCTGACTCACTGACACTTAATCTTTTGCAGCAAACTGACGTTTTTTTGTCTAACTGCTGCACCTCCTATAATTTTACTCTTTTACAGCCATGCCTTCAGTCGACGGTGAATTCCCTTTGTTACCGACCACGAGCTGTGCTTTGAGTCACGTCCCTGCTCAGATATTTTCCCGAATTTATTTGTTTCCTCCTGAAGATGAAAACCACAGCGTGGAGCCCATTGCATGAAAATATCCCCGACTGAACAAGCTGCAGAGACTACCACCTCTATTACCCACGTTTTCATCTTTTCTTTGGCCAATTTTTAAAAAAAGATTAAATAAAAACGGAAACAGAGACATACAGTTTGTGTCTTGTATCAAACTCCAATAGATGCAGGTTTGTTACCGTAAATGTAAAGAATAATAAAATGCAGGAGTGATATTATTATCCTGAAACTTCCCACATTAGCTTTATGGTATCCTGACTAAGAGCCGAACTATAAAGTTTGGTCAGATTAAGAAGTCAGACGTGTCTTTATAGGAAGTTCATAAAATCAGGTGTGCAGACGCTTTATAGGCTCTGATACAATAAATCAAACTTTATTAACTAAAACTAGACCAAACAACTTGATCAACCTTTTAATAAAATTTGACCAGGATTAATCAATGATTACGTTTGTCGGGGCTGGAAGGAGGAATAAAAAGGTTTAAAAAAATTCAAACCTCAACAACAAAATGTAACAAAATAAATAAGTAAAACAGAAAAACAAATTAAGATCATTTTAATAGAGCTCATCCATGAAAAGGTGCAATAATCAGTTGGAAGACAGTTTTCTACAAGTTGGATGTTTTGCATCTCTTTACACTGCAAACTTTTTGATCCCCACAAAAGATATAAAACCTTGTTTTTAGACATTTAAGATGTTTTACCAGTTGTTTTAACTTCTTTGCTCTACATCTTTACAGGTTTTCTCGAGATCATCACAGTGGAGAGGTTTTTGTCCGATGTGGGACAAAAACTCTTGGCAATAGAAAAACTAGCTTTAGGACTCAAAGAAATAAATAAACTCTAAGTTACACTGGTTCAATTTTAAGGACGTTATTTTAAAGCTAAACAAATGCTGTCAGTAGACTGGCTGTCAGGAACCGGTGGTGCAGGAGATCAGACTTGGTGGCAAAAATTGAAACATTTAATGAATAACTTAAACACGACAACCCCAAGGCAACGAAAAGCTGAACTGAAAACCAGACACTTCTATAAACTGAGGGCAAATAACAGAAAGGAAAACAGCTGTGGATGATTGACAAGAACCTGGAGTGACTCCAAACAAGACAAGCTAAAAACCAAACCAAACGCCGACATTGTCACTGTTTTAGAAACAAATATTTAAGTTTGTTTCTCAGAATAAGCGCTACTTTTAGATTTTATTAGAATTTATTAAACCAACCTCCACCATGGTTCTCATTTGTTGACATTTGTGTTAAAAAAATAAGTCATTTCCACCAGTTTTTTTGTCACTGTTATCAAAATGAACTACAAATAAGGTTTATCAAACTCAAAAACTACAAACCTTTTGCTTAATATATAATAGCAAACCTTTGTATGTCAACCATCAAAGCTAAACTTTCCAAAATGAATCCTCCAGGCCTGTGAAAGGTAAATATAAACTACAACTCCCCCTTTGGGTGAGTCTGTTGCTGCAGAGCTTGTCTTCTGTTTTGGAGCCAAACCTAAGTACTGCATTCCTATATTATAAAAAAAAAAGGTAAAATAAACAATCAAACACAAAGTGTAAAAAGATTTTAAAGGAAATAAAAAATCTTTGATGTCACAACAAGCTCAGGTGTGCTTGAAAAATTGGTCGAGCAGAACGCTGAAGGCGCTGTCTCATTTGTGAAGCACGGAGGTGGGTGCATCATGGTTGAGTCTGGTATTGCAAACAAAAGATTTTATGAGGATTTATTAAACCAACTGCCACTAAGTTTCTCGTTTGTTGAGATTTTTGTCCAAAAATGAGACATTTCCACCAGTTTTTTGTCACTGTAATCAAAACTACAATTAAGTTTATCAAAATCAAAAACTACAAACCTTTTACTTACAGCTAACAAAAATACTTATCTTTGGGCTGTAGGACAGTAAATATCAAGTCATTCTATCTAACAGTTTTGATTTTTAGCTTATTTTTCCCTTTTGGAACTCCTGATTTCTGGATTTTGATATCTTGTCATAAGAGTTGGATCCTTTCACTACTTTCTAGTGATGGTCCTCTTAAAATGAGTGTTCTGTTCCTATTTTTAAGTTACCTGGAATTGAAGTGTGTTGCACAGAGTACTAAAGCTATCGTACAGGAATGTGTCGTCTGCATGCAGTTACACACGTAAGCCATACAGCTGTATGACTCATTCAAAGTTTTAGGAAGTTCACATTAATTTTTGCCCTCTGCGACTGCACCGTGAGCTCCACCCAACCTTCACCTTCAGGGCTAAAATGGGTTTTCCAGATTGTTTCAAAGTTTCTTATGACACATGACACTTTAGCTTTTGAAAAAAGGTCAAAAAGGTGAAAAGGTGTTCAGGAGTAATAAACTTTGTTATTTTAGATGTATTTCCTCTTTTATGCTTTATTGCTTCTTCCTTAAGGTTGTTTTTAGGTTTTTCTTGTTTTAAACCTTTGCACCAACATTTGGAAAAACTTTCCTTTTTGGTTGAAAATACAATTGACCACCAAAAACGCTGATAATATCATGCCAAAAACATTTTTTGTATTTGGGAGATTGTTTTTCTGTCCTGCAGCTCTGCTTGACTGCAGGGACCAGATTGTTTTCACAATTCTTCTTTCTCACACTGCACCTTTGAGCAAAACTATTTGGCCCCACAATCAAAATCACACTGATTTTTTGACACAGTGAATCAAATCAAATCAAATCAAATCAAACCCAATCCAATCCAATCCAATAATCAAATCAAATCAAATCAAATCCATCTTTATTTATATGGCACTTTTACAACACAGGTCACTTAAAGTGCCTTGAATAAAAATATAATCAAACATAAAAACAAAATGACAAGACAAACGAATTTGTTGTTTAAAACCTGTACAATGCCGACAACCCCCCTCCCCCCAACCACCCACACACATACACACAACAATATAAAAGAGTAATAAATTGATGTGATGTAGAAACCTGGCTTACTGGTTTCTACATCTGGTACTGAAGTGGGGAAATGATATTTTGTGGAAATTTCCACATCAGTGACCCCCCACTCAAATTCATGGAGTACACTACCACAGGACCCCCCAGGTCTGAAAAAGAGTCAGACCCGGGAGATCCCACTGCAGCGACCCCGTTCACTGAGAAAGGTCCATCACTGGTGTGGAGGATCCCTCAGAGGAAAAGACTGGGGTTACAAAATGGAAAAGGAATAAAATTAAACTTAAAATATATTTAAAGCAACAACAACAAAACAACAACAAAAAAAATAAGTACATAAATAAACCTTAATAGACATATAAAATGGTGGGAATAAAAATGTCAAAATAAATAAGTAAAAAATAAAAAAATGCTGAAGAATTGATTTTGAAGACATTAATCTCTAGCTCCACATAATATGAATAACAATAATACCATATTAGGAAAGTGGGCATGATTACCAAAAACCTCTCTTGCCAAGGAAATCCAAAAATGTACTTTTGCAGATTCTTCTAACATTAACCTGTTTGTCACCCCTAGGCCACCCAAATCTGAAATGGTTGCTATGGAGATAACAGAAAGCCGTAATTAATTTTTTTTTCTTTTTCTTTTTTATGCATTTGTCAGCTCTGATCAGGGTGGAAGGGGCAGAAGGGGGGGGGGGGTGAGGGGCGTGAAGCAGCCGCTCAAACAGTGAGGGAAGGTAATAAGGGGTTAGAGCTTCTCTGGAGATGTTAATTTTATTTTTATTTAGTTTAACATTAGGTTTTGGGTATCATCCTAAAAAAAACTATTTGTATGCAGAAAAAATATGTAAATACAATATCAAGAACCCAGTTGTGGTATCATCCTGTGCGTGCTTTTGTTTTTCGCAATCGTGGTGAATTCTTGAACAAAACAACTGTCAGGTTACACAACACTTTCTGCAATTTACCTTTGATGACACTGTATTCAAATATTTCCAGAGGTTTTGTTTTCACACACTCAACACTGCTGCCCAGTTTTGCAAAAGCGTCACAATTCCCGGAAGACAAAAAAAACAACAACAAAAGAGGCTGGGTCAAGTTGTGTAACCTTGAACAAGGCGACCTGGAGTTTTTTAAATTAGTCACAAAAAAGACGGTTTGCATCAGACATGATTGAAAATCCAGAACAATAAAAACAAAGTTTTGTATGTTAACACAGACAATAGCCACAGGCCTCGCTTTGACAAAGGTTTCAATCCACTGAGGCGTCTGTGGACGAAGCTCTACTTTTATTTCTTCAATCTCAAATACACTTTGTGATTTCAAATATTAAATATCTGTTATGATAATAGATGTGAATTTAAAGATAGAAATCTGGATGCTTTTATCTTCTTGTTGCAACTATTCAGATTAACCTGTGCAATAATGTAGGTACACGTAGCATAGCTTAAATGTCACATACCAGGGCTAAACTTTCCAAAATAAATCCTCCAGGCCTGTGGAAGGTAAATATAAACTACAACTCCCCCTTTGGGTAAGTCTGTTGCTGCAGAGCTTGTCTTTTGTTTTGGAGCCAAACCTGTCTAAGTACGGCATTCCTGTATTGTTAAGAAAAAAAAAATCAAACACAAAGTGGAAAAACATTTGAAAGGAGTTGGATACAAATCTTTGATGTCATAACAAGCTCAGGTGTGTTTGAAAAGTAGGTCAAGCAGAACGCTAAAATCGCAGTCTCCTTTGTGAAACACGGAGGTGGGTGCATCATGGTTGAGTCTGGAATTGCAAACAAAAGACAAAATCCTCAGCAGAAAATGAAAGGTAATTGAAGCCTCTTTTAAACCAAATCTTTGGGGTGGATTTGTTTTTGCATAGCTCCGCCCACTTAAAAAAAAACAATTCCGCAGTTACGAAAAATGCCTTTTCCATTTTTTTTTATTCATGCCATGTATTTTTTCTAAAGCGACAGCAATATGAATGCAAAGCAGTATCAAATTAGGCCCAAATGTTTGTTTTCCCCATTAAAGGTTGCAGACTCTTGGATTAGATGAACTCTGGAGACTCAATTGCATTGGTGGCAGCAGTGGGATACTCCTAAAAACATAGATCCCTTCTCACCCTCTGCAGGTGGTTCCTAACCAAGAGTCTGGTCCTTTACATTTGCAGGACTAGAAACTGTTCCTACTGAACTTTTGAGGGCTGAGATGTCTTTCCAGGGTTGTGCTGTAGCCACTCCTCCAGTATGGGGGTTACTGCCCTGAGGTAGTTTGCCTTCTCTGGGTGATTGAAGTGCTTCTGCCCAAGGTGGAGGCATTTGAGTACCTTGCAGTCATTGTGCCCTAAAAAGCAAAGCTCTCAATTTGCTGGTCAATCTTTACTCCAGTACTCTTCTATGGTCATAAGCTACGGGTCATGATCCAAAGAACGAGGTCCTGAATGCAAGCAGCCGAAATGAGCTTCCTCCATAGGGTGGCTGGACGCTCCCTTAGAGATAGAATAGAAAAACTTTTGGACCCCACCATCTAGAAGAAGGCAGGATCAGAGCACATTCCATACAGCCATCCTGGAAGCAAAGTTCTCAAGGCCCTGATTTCAACCCGGCCAGGAAAATGTTCCCTTCATTGGGGTTTTGAATTGATTCTTTACCTGTAAAATTCAGGATCTTGTTTTGAATTAAGACTAAATCAGTTTGTCAAACTCAGTCACCCAGAGAGAGCTCAGAGTAGAGCCTCTGTTCGTCCACATGGAGCCAGTTGAGGTGGCTCGGGACGCCTCCTGGATGCCTCCCTCCCTGGTGAGGTGTTCCGGGCATGTCCCGTAGGTCAGAGGCTCTTGGTAAGACCTACACAGCAAAAACTAGAGTGTTGATTCAACTCCCACAGAGTTAATTTCAACACTTTTTCAGGGTTTATATAGCTCCAAACTTTACGGAGTTAAATTAACATTTTCAAAATAGTTAAATCATTTAACACCGAGTCAGAGTCAATTGTTTAACTCAATTATTATGTTAAATTAACACCGAGTCAGAGTCAATTGTTTAACTCAATTATTATGTTAAATTAACACCGAGTCAGAGTCAATTGTTTAACTCAATTATTATGTTAAATTAACACCGAGTCAGAGTCAATTGTTTAACTCAATAAATATGTTAAATTAACACAGTCAGAGTCAATTGTTTAACTCAATAAATATGTTAAATTAACACCGAGTCAGAGTCAATTGTTTAACTCAATAAATATGTTAAACAGAGTCACAGCTCCTTCTTAACTCACTAAACTTAACTAGACACTAAAACTACCCAAATAAGTGTTTTTTTTTAAATAATTAACTAAAATGTTTTACCAAGTACTGCAATACGATACAATAGTTCAAATTATCTAACCGGCAATGAAATAATTCCCCAAAAAATATATTTTCAAACATATTTATTATTTTACTCCCATGCAGTCAATTAAAACATAACACATGACGGAATAACAAAAAAACTTTCATCTGTTGCTCCATATGAGCTTTGAACATCAAAGGGTTTGTAACATTTCAGTTCTGTTATTTTGATAACACACTTTTCTTCTGTACTTGATACTTTAAAGGCATGGTAATGTTCATCAAAGTACTCCGTAAATAATTTTTGAGCCAATAAAAAAATGTCATCATCAACTAAAAGAATGTCAAGTATTTGAATAAAGATGGGCATTTCTTCCTCCATCAAACTGCAAACAACAAGTCCAGCTCTGTACTCCACACCATTAACTTTAACCCAACTTGTTGTGAAAACATCTTTAGATTGTTCAAGAATCTGACTGTTTACCACATTTTCCTCTCTCAATGAAAATGATTTAATCAGCCCATATTCCTTCTGTTCGAGTGCTAAGGTTTCCCAGTGATAAGCAATGGCCATCTGATGTTTTTTAGCAAGTGATTTGGTTATGTTTTTGAAATTTTTGAAACAATCTTTTAACAACTTATGTTTAGCCTCAAACCTCATAGACCAGAAAAACAACAATGGACCAATTTTCCGAATTGAAGACGGGTAATGAATCATAAAATGATGCTTAGGTATCAAGTTTCTGTGCGGATACAAGTGCTTGAATAATTTGTGGTGGTCAAAAATCAGATTCTTTAAATACAGAGTCATACCCAGAGTGAGAGAAGGTGAAAAAACTATGTTCATTATTTGAAGTAACAGTAGTAATAATTCCCAGTGTCTGTTCCCTGCTGGAATAATGTCACCAAGAATAAGTGGAATGTTTTTTACGAGACATAATGTCTGGATGGAGTTCAGGCCAATGCCATTACCTGGACTATCCAAAATAATTTTAGTGGGACGATTTTTTCTTTCTAAAAATCCATAGTCAAAACCATAGATCCTTGAAAGCAAGTTTTGTTCTGATATGTAGTGTTTTGTGATGTATTCAAATAGCAATTTGATCTCATACTGAGCAACACCTTCAAGAAGATCGTGCATTATATCAAAAGAGTAGTTACTGCAAACATGGAAATACTTTAAAGAATTTAGAGAAGAATTTCTTTTCATACCATACAGTGACTTTAAATTAACATTTTCTTTAAGAGACTGCCAATGCATGTCAAACACATCTTTTCCACGAAAGACCACTTTAGGATCATCCTCTGTGTACACTATTTGACAATCATCTTTTTCAACCAAACAAAGGCGACAAAAATGTCGGCTGTTGAATGACTCATTAAAACCAAGAATGGAATGCATCCCTAGATTATCTCCAGTTATTTGTGAAATTGTTCCATATATTGGCTCATCAGAAAATGGAAGACTTATCCCTCGACTTTCCAGTTGTTTCAAATCCCTTATCAGTGGTTCCAGTATAACATCAAAACCGTACTTGTGCAGATCTGGTGTGTGGAAAAGAGATAATAAATGAATGTTCATCAAGATGGAATTAAATTTTGGAGGTAGATTTCTTAAAATGAAATAAATGCAGCCAATTTTGTGAATTCCACGTTTTGAGCCAAGGGGATTGGCCGTTTCAAAATCATCATAGAATAGCTGAATTTGTAAAGCGTGCTTTTTGGCTGAAAACAGGGGGTGAGTTTTAAAGTAACTTCCATCACAAAAGTCATGATACGCATCAGGCTCTGACCTACACTCCCTCTTCAGGAGAGCACAAATCTCTGGATTCTTACACATGAACTTCAGAGATTCCAGAACAGGGACATAAATGAAAGTATCCTTAACAGGTACCTGATCATAAATACCCGATTTTTGATTACGTCTGGTGTCGTATCTCACTCCCAGTGTCATTTCTCTGGGCTCTACAACTCCCCATTTTAAGTTGAAGAATTTATTTCGTTTCCATTCTGTATTCAGATGAGTGAATGGGTTTTCCAATTTTTCAAAAGATTCATTAATTACAGATATATTGGGGTCAGTTGTAGGTAAAGCAGAAATAATGGCCTGCTTTGCTTCTGAACGAAGCTCGCTTGTTAGTTCCTCCAAATCACCCACAAGTGAAGATACTAAACTGTTAGAAATGCCACTACCCTGCAGTTTGGCCACAATGGATGCACACATTTTTTTGGATGAATCCCTGCTAAAATCTGAAACATTAGTTTCTCTACTCTCTGGAACATGGGAAGAACTAGACTCTAGAATAACACTGGAGGAACTTTGAGAAAGATCTGTTGAATGAAATTGGTCTTCCAAATCATGTGAAACTGGATCACTAGGCAAATTAGCAACAGCTGAAGTATGAACAATTTGTTCAACGTTGCTATGAACAATGTTAAGGTGCTTTCTAAAGCCTGCATATGTTTGAAACTGAAGCCTACAACTTGGCTGACAACAAAACAACTTGAACTTTGGTCCAGGATAATAACCATGTTCACCTCTTATATGTGAAATTAACTGCTGACTGCTGGGGAAAACTTTGTTGCACAGAAAACATATGAGCATTTTGCTCAAAAAGTCTTTAATTGTCCTGGCTTTAAATCTGGGTAGTGAGAAGCACCTCTTGGCTAAGGAGTTTGGCTCTCATGTCTCGAACTCTTGGTGACACCTTCATTTTACCCATATCAATATTATAAACTGTTGTCTGCAAAAAGGTGTAGAAATTCAGAAGTGCACCATCATAAGACACACTGAAAACAAAATGAGCTTTAAAAAGTTCATCAAATGCCCCAAGGGAGCGGTTTGCCTGGCAAGGGATGAGACGCTTGTCAATGGAGATGTAGAATCTGTCGATGTTCCTCTTTTCGCGACCAACAGCTAGGAGGTATGGCTGATGATTTTGCTGATTCTGAAGATGTTCTTCCAAACTGCAGCAAGACTGAGGTTTAAAAGGGACATTAGACACTTAAGTCAGAAATAGCACTGCACAAGTGAACACAAACATTCTAGGTTAAGGTAAACTTGCGTACAATTTGTTTAATTTAACTCTTTACCAGTTTTACATATGATCAAAATTAACAAATCTAAAATTACCTTGTGAAAGACAATAACTTTTTCAACTGCATCAGAAGCGCTGATTTTTGGAAACTTTGGTCCCCCAGGTGATGGTGGAAGGAGATGTAACAGCAACAAAAGCGAGGCCATCTCTCTGTCATAAGCTATGGACAAAGAATGAATGAACAGCAAAGACTTAAAACAATGATCATTAAAAGGGCAAAAATCAGTTACTCTGTTGAAAACGTTGAATATATTTAAAACTCTGCATGTCTCAAGTAGATATGTGCCGCAATAAATAGTAAAATGACAGCTAAAATAAGTTGGTGGTGATGCAATAACAGAAACTTAAATATGTCCCTAATAATCTGATTTAACAAACCTCCATTTAAATGTACTGCAAATTCATGTACTTCATAATCTTTTAAGTCATTGAACTTTTAAAGACTTACACAAAGCACAGTACAAAAAAAGTTATGTTAATAAAGTATTGAATTGTAAACACAAGAGAGCAAAACTCACTCATTGCCTCATCACTTCCAAGACTCTCTGCTGAATGCAACAACTGACGAAGCTCTGGTGTTGAAGTGAGCTGCTGGGCCTCTTTGATAACGTTGCATCTAAAGATTGGGTCCCACTTCTGAAGCAGTCGGTTGGATACCTCGTCATTAAACAAGAGAATGAAGTCTTGATTCACCTATGAGAAAGAAAATATACTATCACCACATTCCGCATATTTCAAGTAGTTCTCAAAATATCACTGCATACTTACCAATCCTTTGGTATCCAGGAATCTTGGGAAGATTGACAGGATGTCAAGCGTTTTGTCTGAGTCATTGACGAGTTTTTGCCGATGCTGAAACGTCTCTCTCATCTTTCGAAAAATTAGAGTAGTGTCTGTGGCATGGTTGAGCAAAGACATTGCCTCCTGACAAGCATCTCCATCCAGCTGCTGCTCCTCAACTACAACCGATCTCTGGATTTTAGGGCCCCCTGAAGAAAGGAACACACACACTTTAAATAAATTAGGCCCTAGTTGCTAATCAGATAGGTAAATGAAAAAAAAATATATATATAATTAAAGTCAGTCCAAGAAAATGTTCAACCAATCTAGTTAGAGGAAAGTGGCTTTCTTATGTCAGACATACAAACTACTTTTGTGAAAGAGGTGACAGCATGCAAACCTAAAACCCTCTTTGTTCTCTTCTACTACACACCAGTTTGCAGATGTATTACCTCCTCCTTGAGAAAGGCCAGTGAGGTTATTTGAAGTGGTAGATTCTCGTCGAATCTTTCTCTGGATGGTCTTAAGACGCCAAGAAATTTATCCTGTACTGCTTGCAGCATCATAGAAGTGTTCCTAAAATGGAAATACATCAACACTTAGTGCATTGTCTGTAATTTTTAAGAATATCAGAAATTAAAATGCCCACCCAGAACCCAACAACACAAAACATAAATACTATCTCAATGAATATTACAATAATAATTATACATACGTAGCCTTTCTCGGAGTAGGGGTCTTTAAGGGAGGGGAAAAGTGCCACAATCCCAAGAGCATATTCTTCTCTAACAGCTTTGGCGGGGAGATGTCTGGGAAGAGATTCAATTGGGATTACTGAAGTAATAGCTAAACAGTTTTGATTCTTTAATTAAGTGTACAAAAACTGGACACATTTACCCATGTTTATCAATCATGTGGGCCACTATTATATTGACCAGCTTTCTTCTGGTAGAATCTTTGAGAGTCTGTGATGTGTGATATTCTTTAAGGACCTCCTCACCACCTGAACTGGTTCCAAGTACAGCTTCGATCAACTTAGGGAAGACAAAAATTGTAATTAAAACAGCAAAAAAAAAAATGTTGACAGAGATAATTGAATTTTGTTCCAACCTTTTTTGCAGAAACTGCATTGATTGTTCCTTCAACTCTTGATTTTTTCCTTGGGATCTCATCTAGAAGTATAGTTGATGCACTTGCACTTGAACTGAAGCTTGAGTCAGACCACTCAGATGGAGAGGACAAGGAGCAATCAGTAAACTCTAGGAGAAAAAAATACATTTCAGAAATAAAAAAAAATATACAGCTTTGTTCACATGTTGCAATTTTTTTTGCATCTTGTTGGATTCCACATTATACTACAAATTTATTTTATGTAGACTGACTTGGAAAAAAAAAAAAGTTCCACCATTTGACACTGAATTGCTTCATGTAACTGACCCTTTACATTTCTCACCATCACTGGGGAAAACGGTTAAAACAACGCTGCCTTGGCTGACAAGGTCATTGAAAATGTCTTCGTCAACTTCTGTCCCTGTTGCATCTTTGTATACTACTTTTGCGTCAGGTGGCAGGCAAAACCTCTCGATGACTGGAAAAGATGAGATATTTCTGAGAGCATCCTTTTAAGCCAGCACTATTCTCACTTCACAAATGAATAAACTAATTTGGATACAAAATCACCTACACAAAATGTATTTCCTCTTCAATCGAAATTTTAAAAACAAACCTTTTCCATGCAGTTGCATGAAATCAAACTGTCCATCAACTTCATCCACCTTTACATATTTCTGCTGTTGGCGGTAGCGAACCTGCACCAGCATTTTACTGAAGTCATTCCGAAAAGAGAAAAACATGACAGAAATAAGCATTTTTTTAAGCATACAACTTAAACAATTCAAGCTCAAATTAAAAACAGTCATATGAACACAGTAAACCTGTCAATTATGTTATCCACTACAGAGTTTTGAAACTTTCACAACCCATGCAGTGGATACCAGAAGAATGAGGTGTGTGTGTGTGTGTGTGAGCCATGTAATATGCAAAGTCAATTATGTAATCACCAAGTCTGATATATGTTAGGGTGAGCTTTCCATAAAAGAACAAGAAATAGGGGGGGGGGGGGGGGGGCATGCTGACACAGCTAACATGACTATCAAGACTTACCTCCTTCACTTAGGGTTTACCAGCTGAGAACCTCTGAAGCTGAAGAGCAACACCAATTGATCTACAAGAGTTAGATTATAAAATTTAGATACATTTACAATGTGGTGTAAAGATTGCTTAAAGCAAGGTTGCTTTTTAAAATTCAATTATACTTAAGTAACTCACCGCCCACACAAAAAAATTTGACAGCCCATACCAGCCCACAAAGATTGACTTCATAAATACCATCTTAAATCATTTTCCATAGCTCTAAATTTAACAATTTTGCTTGTAAAATGCATTTTGCAACACATCTACAGAGTAAAATAAAACGACATTCCCCTATTTAATTTCTCGGATAATCTATGTTCACATGACATCCAGTGATTACAAGCAGGAAAGGGTGTCTGTCTCAAACCTTAAAATTTTGTCCCACCTGTAAAAATGTGTTTTTTAGTATGTAGTAACTGGTTAAAAGTCACAAACATTTTTTACATAATTCAAGCATACATGAAACTTGCTAAATAGTAAACTAAATTAATAAATAAAAAAATGCAGGAAAACACATTTTCCTAAAATGTAAAATAGTTAATCTAAAACCCCTAAACTGCATTCACACAGAACGCGATTTAGTGTGTCTGTGACCAAGTTAAAGGCTTGCTGTTCGTGTATTGGTTCGAAAGGGAGAAAATAAGAAGATATAAAGTTCAGCAGGCCCAAGCAAGCAGGCGGCTTTATCATGTCTGTCTGTCCGCCAACCAGCGTCCCGAAGGTGGATGTGGAGCACTACACCCCCAGGGGCTCTGGAACAAACTGGCGACCTGTCCAAGGTTTTCCCTACCTTTCCTTAACAGTAACCTGACGTGCTCCGGCAACCCCGCTGCCCCGAAAGGGATTAAGCGGGTTAAGAAGATGGATGGACGGGTGGATGGAATTGTGACGTCGAGACGCCATTTTGGATTTGTACCTCACCTGCTAATCGAGTCACCGAACACGTCAAGTCCCAAGAGACGAGTCCCAGATTGCTAAAAGCGACAACCTCGCCAACGGTTTTTTTTTTTTTAAACTCAGGCCTCGCCGCTCAAAACACACTGCGCTCAAATCGCGCCACCAATCCCCTACATTAACTTAACATTGAAACTCGAAGTCTGTATGTGAAGCATTAGCATTAGCTGTTCAGGTAAAGCTGCATTTACACCATATGAGTGTAGTGCATTACACGAACGCCACGGACGGGTTGGATGAAACCGCTGCGTGAAAGCAGCTTAACAGCAACATAAACGCGTAGACAAGTTATACAATTCTCTCTAGATACATCATTGTATATACTAAGGGCCATTTAATAGTATCTTTTCCCCATAAATTAGTTTTACTTACCGCTTCTGAAGAACTTTTTCCAGCACTGGTCAAATTGCCGCAGCTCATGGAAAATTACCAGCACGATGCACTTTCTTGCACGGGGTTTCCGAGGCAAAAGCCCAGGGGCCTTGACTCGCTACAGTGTCAAATGAACTTCACTTGGCTAAAAAAAACTCCAACAATGAACATTATTTGAATCGCAATGTGTTAAAATAACACTTCAAGAGTGTCAGGGCCTTGTAGTTTCTTGCACAGGGTTTCCGAGGCAGAAGCCCAGGGGCATTGACTCTCTGTAGTGTTAAATGAGCTTGATTTGGTTAACTCTGATAAATAACCCCAACACTGAACACCATTTGAATCAAAATGTGTTAAAATAACACTTCAAGAGTAGAAATCAACTCTAGTTTGTTTAACCCCGAAATTTCAACTCTCCAGTTTTTGCTGTGTAGGAAACACTGGACAGACAACGTCTCTTGGCTGGCCTGGGAACACCTTGGACACTTGGAGATGATAGATGTATGGATGGATGGTTGGATGGATGGATGGATGTAGATATACGGTGGATATTTTTTTCAAGTATGAACTCATTCCTGACCTTTGAAGCCAGTTCTGATTAGCTAAAGTCTCCTCATGTGTTGCAGTATACTTCAGATGTCCAGAAATCCAGAGTCACGATGCTCAGGTCTGGATCTCACGTGACTTTCTTCTCAGGTGCTGACATGTCCTGCTGTGGCTCCACAAAGCCGGGCAGTCCTGACCTTTTGTGCTGGCGGCACATGGCGTGCGTTTCGTGTGTACGTGTGATGGGAACATCCTGGCATGACTTCACACAGGGACTCCACGCTCACGTCCATCTGATAAACCGTTGGGAGAACCCCGTCGACCTCCAGCTCCTTCATGCAGTCCTCACTTTGAAGAGGCACCTGCTGCACAAAGACGCCACAAACGCTTTAGTGGCTCCCAGCAGACACACACATGTCCCTGTTTGTTTCTGCTCCAGGTTCTGATAAGTGGTTATTACCATCAGATGACAGGTGTGAAGTGACTGCACGTGCAAAAATGTTTAATTATTGCATTGCAGGATCCTGTGGATTCCGGGAAGACAAGATGGGAGTGGCTCTGACTACATGCTGCAATAAATCATGTCCATTGTTTTTATTTTAAACGTTTGGTTGTTGTTCATTTTATTTTTTTATTTTTTGCTTTGCTGCACATTTTCTATCAAAATCAGTAAATTTCTGAACTGTAAAGTTTCATAAAAACATTTTGTTAATTCTAACATTAACTGAAGTATGAAAGGAGAACAATGCGGGGTTTTTTGTGTCTTTTTTTTTTTTGTTTTTTGTGGTTTTATTGTTCCATGCCCCTTGTCATATACTTGTTATGCTGCATTCTTCAGGATAATCCAGCTGACCTTTACGGTTTGATTCGTCCCACGCCTTTTGGGATGTTTTCCTCCTTCTCCATCCCTCGCTTTCTGGTGAAGCTCCGCCCCTCCTCGTGCGTGCGGCCCTTTATAAGCGCAGCAATTGCGTTAAGGCGGACAGAGCGCACAGCGCAGCCAGCCAGACAGACAACCAATCACCCGCAGATCTGCAGAGAGCTCACTATGGCCGAGGATCAGCGCAAACTGATTAGCGCACGCGTCATTGGAGGCGTCCGCAGGGACACACCAAAACTCAAGGTGACCTAACATTCCAGGGAAATATGCGTGTGTTCTTTGAATGACAGAATCCTTCAAGATGATTTTTCTCTGAAAATCCTACAGACGTTCATGGTTTCTGGGATTTGGTCTGATGGAAGTGAAATCATCATCTACAGATCCTTCAAGGACTTCAAGAAATTCCATGTAAGCACAGAAGCAAACACAGCCGAACATATTTGCTTAAATCATTTTTAAATGTGTTAATTCAATCTCTTTTCCTGAACAGGATCAGCTAAAAAAACAGTTCCCAAATCTGACTCCCTTCCGGAAGGAAGACAGAATGCTCCCGAAGTTTAATGGTGAGTCCATTTGACCAGTTTTTCTTTTTACCCCCCCTTTTTATTTGTCTTTGTTTATGTTAAAGTGTCCAAATGTCATTTTTGTAGGGAAAGCCAGGAGAAGCAGCCTCAAGCAGAAAGGTTCCAAGAAGTCGGTCAAACAGATGGAGTTCCTGGAGAGCTACTGTGACAAGCTGCTCAAGTGTGACCCAAACGTGACCCAAAGCTATGAAGTGACCCGCTTCTTCACCCCAAAGGACCACGACCTGCAGCCGGACTTCACCAAGAACACGTAAGACTCCCCGAGCTGAACGCCATTAGAAGCAGCACAGATATTGATTTTAAGGTTATTAGAAATGTCTTAATGGAATTCATTTTTTATCAGTTTATTATTAGTTTATGGGCCTCCTGGAGCCCTCAGGTCCTCAGGTGCAGGTCTGGCTGTCCCCAAGGTTGGAATAAAAACCGAACGGCCGCACCTGAGGAAGTGAGGGCTTCATCCACTGTGGAAATGTTTCAGAAAAAAACGTCTAAACTTAGCTAAATAGATGAGTTTAACATTTGTTTTATACTGATTTCATGTCTTTCTTGTTTGTTTTTGTAGAATGTCTTTCAGGGCTTCTAATAAGATTATCATTTTTAGGAATATTTTATTCAATTTTAAACATTTTAAGAGATTTCTGTAACAGGAAAAGGGCTAAAGTTGAATTTGAATACAGAAGTTCTGGGCTGTCACTCAGTTTGGCTCTCCGACACACAGGGTCATGATCATGGTGTCCGACGACGTTCGCGATGGCGAGCAGGCCGGTTCTCGGCAGTTTGGAGGAAACGTCACTCACCCCTTTGTCACGCAGACCTACCGCTGCGTGGCTCCTTATGAGACTAAAGACACCAAGAACCGCCCGTTCAAGGTGGCCGTGGACGAGAAGCTGGACGTTCTGATCAAAGATCCTGCAGGTGAGGCCAAGCGGCATCGAACGAGTCCCAGGAGGAGTTTAGGAGCTTCCAGTCTGACGCTAACTCTTTTCTGCTCAGGCTGGTGGCTGGTGGAGAGCGAGAATAAGCGCTTGGCTTGGTTTCCTGCTCCATACCTGGAGGTGCTGGATGGGGAAGATGAGGATGATGAAGGATATTTGGGAGGTGAGTCCTTGTCTTATGATGCATAAAAAGAAGGGGGGAAGAAAATCACAATGTTAAAAAATGTCAGTAGAGGGGTGCCACACTGCAATTTTGGTTACAAAAAGTTTTATTTTCACGTAATAATTACTAATAAATCCTTTTAAAATGTTTGTTGCCTTTAGGTTCTTTGTACTGCGCTGTGAGGAGTTACTCCACCAAGAAAAATGATGAAGTGTCTTTGTCCATCGGCTCTGTGGTGGAGGTGCTGAGGAAGTCTGATGACGGCTGGTGGCTCATCAGGTACTTGCCCTTTTATATTGTTTTGCACGCAAATATACCAGATTGATATGATTTTTACATCTTACCTTTGCATTATTCACCTCAGATTCAATGGAAAAGTTGGCTACATCCCCGCCATGTACCTTCAGCCATACAACAACCCCAGGACAGGCCTCCACGGCCTGCACAACAAGATCCATACCTCCACCTTGAACCTGTCAACCATGAAGGATCATCAGGTTCCACCCAGCATCCCAAGGCGGGACTCCCCGAGACAATCCAGCCTGGACTCCAATGTTCCTGCGCGTGTCCACAAAGCCAAGTCGCTGGATGTCCTCTCAGAGCCCTGGCTGCAGGCGGAGGAGGAAGCCTCCACACCCGACAGTCGCACTCGCAGCATGAGCGGCATCAGCAACGAGTCCATGTTCTCCGACTTTTCCTCCAGCAGCGATTCCTCCTCAAGCCTGAGAGAAGAGGCGCAAGGGGACGCCCCTCGCCTGCAGGACGACAGCCAGAGTTCGGGTGAAGCGGCCTCCGATCGTCAAAGCGCCAACAGCTCTGGGTTTGACGAGTCCACCGGGCCCAGAGTTCCTCCCAGACCCAGGGCGGAGGAGATCCTCACGCGCTGCACCACCATGACACGCAAGGCGGCTCTGGCCACCAAGACCCGGCTTCAGATCCAACCAGAACCCATTTACAGCCGCTAAGCCAAGAAAATCCCAAGAACTGCAGACTGTCTTCTATTTCTGAAAACCATTTGAATCAGTGCACAATCAGTTATATCTGCACCGCTATTGATTGAAAATCTTCTAAGAGATTGGAGCCAGGCGGAGCTGTCCTCTTTAAATCAATGCTGAGAAATGTTTCTTTTTTTCAAACAAAAATTGGCATTTTGAGTTTTTATGCTGTAGCTTCAGTGAAGCATCGAAAATCCACATGAAAACAAAAAGAACATTTCTTCTGAAATATCTTTCAACTTCCCTGAAACGAAATGTGGAAGAGTTGGAGATGGAAAATGTTCCTCTGACTGCATATTTTGTTGTTCTTCAAAGAAAGCAATGATTCCTTTTGACATTTTCTTCTTACCTAAATATTTGACTGTATCTTACATAAAAATGTACGCTGTGTTTAAACAGTTTTATGATGTTGCACATAAATGCAGGTCAGCCAGTAGTCTGCTGAAAAAACGGACAACCTGACAAGAAAAGAGCATCCAACAGATATCTGCTTGCTGTATAGTCTCATGCTCTGAATATATTTGTTATTTTCCTCTGTTTTTTCTTTGATGCTGTCCAGAATTACTGCCTGAAAGAGTTTACAATGTGGCATGAAAAGGTCAATAAAATCTTTATGAACTGAAGTCTTGGATGGGGTTTTGATTTACACTGAAAACATTCGAGAATTTGTTTGAATTTATACTAAAAATGTTTTCAAAATATTAACAGATTTATTTTTAAAAATTGTTTTGTTTTGTGCTTAATAACCCTATGTTACCTTAAAGCCTAAGTTGTGGCACAAATACTCATTGAGCCTCATGTGTACGGTAAATTTTGACCAGTTTTAGACCCGACATACTTCCTTCTGGCTTCGTAAACTTGGCACAGATTTTGTTTTCTTTAAAAGCTAAAACTATGTGAGTTCGCTAACCCCATTTAAAATCTACACACCTTAACGCCAACACTTTTTTCTCAAGAAGCTGTGGAAGCTGCTAAAGTTTTTTTTTCTTTAAGTCAAGATGGCAGCCTATTGCTGAGGTCAATGGTTAGCAAAACGTTGGTAGGTGTTGTTGAATTAAGTTGGAGGCGTGGGTGTGAAGATCGCTCAAACAAAATTTTTCTTTTTTTCTTATTGAGGGAAAATGTGAAAATCACCAAATTTCACACTTTCACACAAAACGGCAGCTAAAGCGTAGATCCTGTGGCCATCCCATAATAATTTTTAAACTTCCTTTGGATATCCCCCCTGTATGTTTTGGTTTAGTTTGTGGATTTTGAGTTTTTTTTTTTAGCCCCGAAAGAGATTCTGGCCCCATTTATGTTTTTTTTTTATGGTTTTGCCCACTGTGATGTCATCTGGGGATGGGGGGTGGGGTGGGGGCGTTTACTCAAACACAAATATGCAATTTATACCAGGCAGTATTTTTACTAAAACTTTGTGCCAAAATAGTTTGGCCCTTTCCAGCTTCTTTCTATAACATAAAATATATTCTTTTGGGTTTCTAGAGGAGGAAGAATCTTTAAGTTATTGCGCAACAGGAGCCTGATGAAGAAGGTTAAGATGGGTTTTACCATTTTTGCAGATAGAAAAGACTTTTGAAATTAGGAAAAATAAGTGTTTTAGTGGTTAAAATGAGAATAATATCCAATAATGAATCAGTTGCAATCCAAAAAAAAACCAAAAAAAAACATTGGAAATTGGTAAACAAAGCTGCTATAAGATGCACACAGTAAACTTTAAAATGTGAAAGAAACTAAGTGTATTGACACCAACCTATAGATGAAATAATCTGGGATTTCAACCTGTTTTTCTTTGGTCATTTCTGCGATTGTCTCTGAAATTCCTCCTCCTCTGTCTGCTCAGAACCAGAAGTGTGCACGTTGTTTCTCACGTGAGGGTCGGCGGTATTTATGTTTCATGATTGAATTTGGGGAATTCCGTCAGAAAGAGGTCACATGTCCGGCCCCCCTCCCTGCAAACGTCCAAACTACCTGCTGCTGACTGATCTGTGTGCACCACAGAAGGAGCTCTGTGTCCGACTGCTGCAGGAAACTCTGCTCAGGGCTGATGGTGGAGGCGGAGTTTCACAATTATGAAAACGCTTAACGCTGCCATCTTAATGCTCAGCTATGGCGGCATAAAAATATTATTATTAAAAAAAAATTAGATTTTTTGACCACTTGTAACATGAGAAAAATGGCATCCCAGATTAAAGCATGCCTGCACATCTGCAACACAATTGTATGGACTGCACACTGTCACTGCACAATATAATGTAAACAACAGTGAGATAATTATTTTTTCTAATTTCTTAATTTTATATAAATAGTATAAAATGTTTTATTACTAATGACTTTGATAGTTTGTTTAATGGGAACCGAAGAACAACATTTGTAGCAAAAAACACAGGTTGGTTTAGTATGGAGGGATTTTTGTGCCATTATTATTTATTTAGACTCACAAGACTTTAAATCTTGTGTGGTCAAAACAATATTTTGCACTTGGAACTCAAAAGTAGGTGCAAACAAAACGTTAACTTTTAAAATGACTGAAAGAACTTCTGACCAATCAGCATCAACTCTCAACTCCAATCCAAGTCTGCGATTGTCTGGCTTTTGTGGCACATTTGTAATGCCGCACCCTGCTCTGTTCTGAGCGCAGAAGAGAGAGAGACTTAAAAATTATTTTGTTTGCACCTATTTTTGACTTTCATTACATTACATTTTCCTGTTTCAAGCCCAAAAGACTTTTCTTGTGAACATTTTTGAAGTTTCACACTCAAAACAGCGAGGATTGTGCTTGGAGAAATGGCACAAAAATCACTCCATAAAAGGGATGTCGCGGAAATGGAACATACCATTATTGTGAGCGCGGTAAGTGTTTCGAGAAGTATTTGTACGGAGAACTGAAGTTACCACATTTATGAGGTACCGGTGATGCTGTTGTATCTGAGCAACACACCTCACCTACTTTACTCTTATGTTGCATACATGTTCGCTAGAACCTACAGCAGGGCTGTGGAAAAAATACCTTTGCTGCGTTCACTGAACGCTCTACGACTTTGATATTTTGTGTGCCCTGAACAGATGGTTGACAGGTTGAATCACGGACTAAATGTGTGAAAAACCTTTTAGATGTCACCTTAGGACCTTTGCAGGGTCACCACCAGAGGTGGAATAAATATAAATGTGCATCCTCCTTTCAAACACTTCATTTCCGTCTGTTTGTGACATTTATTGTATGTACATAAGTACAAATATGTCAACTTGTGATTAATCACGATAATGACATCCTTTACATGCAGGAGGGTGACTATGGGGGGCAAAAAAAAAACAGTTTTTGAGTCAAAATTAGTATCATTATTTACAAAGATTAAGAAATATTTAATAAAAATCTTCTCAAAACATTGCAAAAATGGAAAAAAGGAAAACTTTTGAATGAAATCTTGAGCCCCTATTTGCTACTCCCCTGCATTGTGTATTCTAGCCAATCTAGGCTTTCAAGAAGTTCCACATCTTTTTTTTGTTGCTAGTGCTTCACATTAGCACATCAGCAGAAATAACTGCTCTTTTAATATTAATAAAAATGTTTGAAATGTGTATTTCTGATCATTTGTAATGGCTCTCCACTCTGCTGTTCTCATCTGTCAACCTTCCATATTCTTTTGCCCTTAAAATGTTCTAGACCCGCCACTGTTCACATGTGTATGTACACATGTGAATATGTTGATTTTTTTCCACTTTAAAGTGATGGTTAATCATCCAAAGTTTGACATATTTAGTATTTTTGTTTAAATAGATAATCCAATGTGCAATAACGTGCAATCAAAAAGTTGTACATCGGTGTAAAGTGTAAAAGGTCCGTTAGACATATGTGGAACGGTTGTGGAAAGACACAAATTTGCGTATGCATCTCGCAAAAATCATGCACAATTGAAGGAGATTTGCATAATAATTGCATATAATCTACATAAAATACACAAACTGCATAATTCTCAAAAAAATACAAATGTTATAGCTTAAAACCCAATTCACGTAAAAACCCGACGGACATCTGACATCGACGAACGCCAGAAACACGTATGAACGACGTACGTCACGCATGGATCACAAAAATGAATACGCTGAAAATGTGTGTAGCAGCTTTGTGACACGGTTGCTACACTCATTCAAGGATGTGGGAGCCACAGAGCTGGAAGTTCACCAAAACCAGAAGTGCAGGTTCCTGGAACGCCTTGGACAAAAATCCCCTCATGTCTGTTCACAGCTTTGCAGCTTGTTATCCTTTGGTGTTGACTGTGCTCTTCCTACTCCGCCTTTGCAGGAAGATGGGCAAACACTTGTTGTGTGTAAAAGATGCAATCATTTTTCTTGAAGCAATTAATGCTTGTTTATGCTGTGGATGGAGGTTTTTTTGGGGGGGAGATATTTTGCACTCAAATATACCATCAGCAGAGGAAGGAGAGTGAAGAAAAAGTTATGAAATTATTATTTTTTTACCATAAAAATAGCAGTCAAACTGCAGAAATAGAAATGGCAGCTAATGAGGGATTAATGTTCAAGTGAGAAACTAACATTAGTTTTGTATTTGTCTGCTATTAATTTATTCTTTCCACTAAAAAAATGCAGCTAAATGATTCAGGCATCAACTAAGTTTCTTGAATTGCAAAAAAAACCAAACTTTTCCTAAATTTTTTTATTGAAATCATAAACATGCAAAGTGTTTTCCTCCACGTTTCAGTTAGAATTATTTGACAGACCCGTCATTTCACGCACAAGAGAAAGAAACACAAAAATATCAGCCCGCCCTTAGAGATAAACTATGTTTATGATCTGTTCTCATAATGTTCTGCTCACGTTTATGATTTCATTCAAAACCCTTCAGCCACATGTATGTGAGCAGCGTTACTGGAAATTACAATTTCAGCTTTTCCTGCAATCTGCAGTGAGCAAACCAAGTCAGTCAGCTCATTTCAGACGACACTTTTCTCCTAAATTAGTGACCTTTGCTTCAGCAGGTGAAACATTAATCATCATAAAAAGCGGTGACACCTATGTATATATAATTTATGTTTGCGGCACTTCAAAGGAAGTAGGGGAAAAGGCGAGTGGTGCTGACAAGAATCGTCTGTTTGCTTTGTTAAGTTCCCGTCAGAGGGCTCTCTGCGCTTCCTTCCAAAGACAAGGAAATCCCAGATGAATGATTAGTCCAAAGCGCGTCATTGTTGAGAGTTTGAGCCCTGCAGCCACAGTTTTACTGACAACAATCCTGCTCTTTCAAATGTAACATCCATGAGCCGGTTTGTGTTTTCCATCAAGTTAGAGCAAATTTACTCTTTAAGTTTAGGCGATATGGAATTTGAAAAAAAAAAATAAGGGCTTAGAAACGGCGGCTTTATGTTTGAACCATCTCCATAGCAACCGTTTCGTAATCCAGAAGAATCAGCAAAAGTAAACTTTTGAATTTCCTTGGCATACAATATTGTCATAATGTATGTTAAATAAACCTCTGTTGCCAACATACAATATGACTATATTGTAGTCATATTAGGAGTAAACGTCTACGTAAACGTAAACGTAGACGTAAACGTCTACAATATGACTATATTGTATGTTATTATTTATTTTATTTCACCTTTATTTAACCAGGATAAAAAAACTCATTGAGATTAAAAATCTCTTTTGCAAGAGCGTCCTGGCCAAGAGGCAGCAGCACAACAATAACACACAACTCTTATTTACACTCACACTTTATCATAAAAGACAGTCTTAAATAAAGCATTTACAGTTTGAAAGCTTTGTCTCACATTCATTCAAAAGTTTTTTTAAAAGTTATATATTTTTGATCAACTTAGTCCAACGATTCATGTGTCAAATGTTCACAATATTACAGAACAAAATATGGGAACAACAGGGGAATGCCACTTTTACAACCACGCTGACGCCGTTCAAATTCCCAATGATGCTGTGAGCAGGTAAGATCTAATTCCCCAGGAGGAGTTTAAATTTAGTCGACTCCTAAAGGTGTTTTTTTTATGTGTGGAAAATTTAGAAATTTAGAAATTTGGAAACTTCCCAAGGTCAAAGGTCAACAAAACTTCAGTTGTGAAGATAGCTCACACAAGAGTTTTCTTCTTCTTTTATGAGCCTTGTAAGAGATTTTGGCCCCCATTTTTTCATGATTTCTCCTGGAGAAACAACCAAAGAGGTGTTCATTATGCCCAAATGGACTATAGGTGTGTGCAAATTTTGGTTTTGAGTGTGAGGAGGAGGAGAAATTTTTACTTTAAAGTGCTTTCATTTGCAAAAACAATCTGGTCTTTGCAGATCAGGACTGCAGAGTTATGATAATCCAAAAAGCGTGACATATTATCCTCTGTTCCCTCATTTGAACTGGAATTTGATCACCTTCATCCGTTCTTTTGAGGATTTTTATTATTTTAAAATCAAACCAAAAAAAATCCAAAGTACTTTGTCTTTTTCGTTTTTAGGGGATTATAAAAAATGTTACTATGGAGACGAGGATGTGTTTTATTGCTAAAAGAAACCCATCAATATTTAAATTATCTCCAAAAATTCAATTTCAAATTTGCATACAAGTCGGATAAAAATGTAATAAAGCTCCTGAAAAGGAAAAAAAAAGTTCTCAGAACAGGAAGTAAACAGTTTGTTGTTTTTTTTTTTGGGTGGAGTAAACATCCCTGAACTGAAAGGCTGTTAAAAGTTTTGCAGTCTTTTAATAAGTCACTAAGCTTGATTTTTTTTTAAATCCAACACCCTGTAACTCATAAAAGATGCTTTCCTGTAGCAGGAAAATAAAAAGCATGAGATCCTTAAAAGTTGTTTGTTTTTGCATAAAAATGTTAAAGAAATCCCCCAAAATGTCAAGAAATGTCAGGAGAAATTAAAATTCCTACTTCAGCCTCAATGTGTTTTTGCCCCAGAGACACAGTGAACTCATATCTGCCTCACCTATTTCCCTGCTGTTCAGTCTGACATAACTTTTGTGCAAAAAAGACACGTAACAATTATGCCGATCTGCCCCAGGACCAAAATAGCGTGTTGCTATTTTTAGGCAGACGCTTCTGTAAACTCACAGACTTTAGCTGCTCTTTCCTGGAATGCCAGTCATGTCACTGATGGGAACCCCAGTTACCTGAGGTTACGGAGCTGCTTCCAGCTCCAACCGATGTGCGCCTGCAGCTGCCGTTCCAGATCACCGATTAAAACGCACAACTTCTCACAAAGACACCAGCAGGCTGATGGTTCAAAGCTGAAATGTGCAGACATTTACTCTTAATGTTGATGAAAGCTTTTTCCTCCACGACATTCTGGCTAAACTGATACCTAAAAAGCATCAGAATACATTATTTACCTGCATACTCCAGGTTAGATAAGGTCTTTCATTATCTGCTGTGATCTGTAACGATTTGACCCCAGCCCCTCTAAAGGTTATCAATCGCTTTTACGATTTCCTCACCTGCAGTTTGTGACAGTTCTGCCGATACAAATCCGCAGAAAAGGGAATGAAGGGACCAATTTAGCATACTTTTTTGTTCTGTTTTGCTCAAAAATTGAGTCATTAAAAATGACAAACGATGAATATAAATTCAGATAAAAGCCATGTGCCCTTAGCGGCCCCCCATTTACCCTCTTTTTCGTCTGCCCCTCACTGACTTAGGTGCTGCTTCAGGCCCTTCGCGCTCCCCCCCCTTTGCCTTTAATCAGAGCTGCACATAGCAAATTCATTTAAAAAACAAACAACGCTGTTTTTCAAAGTCTGTTGGGTTTTTTTTTTCTCTCCATAGGCAACCACTTCATCTTTTGCCCACATGATTACGATGATCACAGCACACGTTATAATCTTTTCTTTCAGCTCGAGCCAACGATTCATGTGTCAAATTTTTACAATAATCCTGTAAAAAAATGTGTGAACGACAGGGAAACACCACTTTTACTTGAAGACACAGTAAAAAAAAAAAACACAGTCTAGTTCTTTGCTGCAGGACAGAATAAAGAAAAACACACAAACTTCAAAAATGAATGCAACTTTGACATTTACTTATGTTCTAAATGTATGCAATCACACTTTCTATACAGAAATGTTGAAAAAATGTTTTTCTTGACCATTTATAATGTAGCCCTGCAGTGATCCTGACACGTCCCACAGTTCTGAAATGTGGCGGGAACTTCCTTTCGAATGCCCTTTTCCTGTCTGTCACTTATTCCAGTGAAAGACGACGGTTGGTTCTGAGCTTCCTGGAGAGATTCCTCTCTTTGTGTGTTTCAAACCGCTTTCAGTTTCATTAATATGAGTCAGAAAGCAAAAGTCAAACAATTAACCGATTAATTTAACTGAAAAGTGTCAAAATCAGTCATCTGTGAGTTTAAAGAAAATAAAATAAAATAAACATTTTTCGAATACTGTGGAAATGCTATTTATAGATTATAGATTTATAGATTTATAGATGCTTTGAATCTGATAGACGGTTTTTCTGTCCGCCTGATGTAAAACCAGGACATAAATCAAATTCCAGCAGGTTTAAACTTTAAACAAATGCACTTTGGGGTGTTAATTCAGTTTTCTTTAGTGTTTAAAAACCCAGTGAAGACAGAAGCAGTTTGACATCCCATGAGCCCCCATTTCCCCTTCTATAAGCAATAATAAGTCCTAATTTCATCAGTAAAACCATGATTGCATGTTATTTGAGTAAAAAAAAGTGTATTTGTGATATATGTATGAAGAAATGTTGTCAAAGTGAAAGTGAATAAAAGGATTTTGCCTCTGGTTCATAAAGCATTGCTGCCCTCTAATGTCTGCTGTAGTTCATGAGCTTTTACTTAAAAAAAAAAGATGAAATATCGTCTAATAACACCATCATAACTTCAGTTACAGACTGAATTTAAGTCCAGAAAGCTTTCGGCTGCGCAGTGGTGCAGTGGTTAGCACTCTCAGGCCTTGGTTGCAATCCCGCCTGGGACCTTTCTGTGTGGAGTTTGCATGTTCTTCTTGTTCCGTCTGGACACCCGTGTTTCCTTCCACGGTTCAAAAACATGCTTCATAGGTCAGGCCGTAGTCACAACTGTCCTTACAGGTGGACACGGGCCGTCTGCACGGAAGGGACGTACACAAAATATCAAGGCTGAGGACGGCTCGGTGAACCCAAAGGGCGAAAATCTTCATGCACATTTTTTTCTACGTGCAGGGAAATGGACATGGCGAACACGTGTAAGGGTTAGCGCCGCTCACACGGTAAGGGGACGCTCCTTGACAGAACTCAGATTCATGCAATCAGTTTTGTACGCTATTTTGTCTTCTTTTTTTTTTTAAATATTCACTACATTTACACAAAAAGCAAAGAACTTTCATTGGATTGAGAACTTGACTTCCCTGCTCCGTGTGAAAGTAAACACTTTAAACCTCCCGCCGTGCGGCCTGACTACTAGAAATGAGAGAATCAAGACAATCAGAGTGCAGTTTGTGTGCACGTCCAACAGAAGTCTGCAGAAACGCACACCCTGTATGATCAGCACTTAGGTGCAGTCAGTATCAGACCGGTATTTAAAGCTTCAGTGCTCTATAGGAAGCTGTGATCCTCCAAAAGTTGGGCCACACCGTCTGACAAAGTGGTCTAAAAATGGAAAAAAATAAAAGAAAAATCCAGCACACTGTTACTCCCCACTGTCGATGCTGAAACCAATAGATGCACTAACTGACACAGATTCATGAAATCCACAGACGTCCTCCTCACAGCTGCAAACATTCGCTGATGGTAAAGAAGGACAACCAGTTCTCTGGCTTTTATTAAACAACTTCAACAATCTTATTATCCAAAGTTGTAAACATCAAATCAGTAAATAAACACATTTTTATGGATCACCTAGATGTAAACATTTTCCAAAGGTATCATTCAGTTTGAAAAGTTTTTATTTCTGGATGAAACGAAGAACATCGGAGCTCCTGATTCAGACAGGAAGGGGTGTCTTCCTCAGACTTGCAGAGGCAAACTCGTTTTCACAAACTCTAAGCACGTTGCTCATCAGCACTGAGGCACTAGTCAGGCTCCGCCCCTGAAGTTTCAGGCGGGATCTTCTCTATAGAGTCTGAGCAGGAGCTCTGCTGGCTCTCCAATCCGGAGCACATCAGGGGGAAGTAGATGTCATCCATGTTTGGCAGAACAAATACTTTCTGCAGGACAAGGAGAACAAAATCTAGAACAAAGAAGTTGATCTGAAAATAAAAAAATAAAAAAACAATCATCTTTGTCGGTACCTGAACTCATCCTGGAGTTTCTTCTCAATAAACTCCGTCACGTGGCAGAACGTCACCTCTCGCTCCCCCAGTTTGGGACGCACATGGAGATCCAGCTTTGGCGGTACACAGAAGCTGTACCTGCAGACCAAACCTCAATGTTAATGCTGAGATTCTCACACAGGACTACAGAGAGACAGACGCTGTCAATCTAAAGGCTGTCTGTCTAGTTTTCTTTCAAACTAAACACCGCCATTTCAGCTGACCTGTTTTTATGTTTTAGATTCTTAAAAAAGCTTCAAAAGTGTCTCATTGATTTCGAAAACAGTCGAGTTTTTTATAGACGCTGTACGTATGTTGGCGTTTTCATGTTTTTCTTTAGTTATGTAAAGCACTTTGAGGTGTTCTTGGCAGGAAAAGTGTGATATAAACAAAGCCAAATTTGAATGTTTAGCTAAAAAAGAAATCAGTGATGCCATGCAGTTGGAAATCAGGCGGCCGTGGTGCAAAGGTCGAACTGTCAAACTCTGATCGGATGTTCGCGGGTTTGGTTCCCCGCCATGTGTCGACGTGAATCCCACTTTGCTCTTGGTGGTTACAGCCAAGGTCGGCGCCAGCGGAGCCGCCATCATTGCACGAGTGTGTGTGTGTGACTGCAAAGCACTTTTAACCTTCTACGAAAGCACACGCCATTTACTATCTATTCATTTTATTAAGGCAAAGATGCTTCAAATGTCATTTATATTTCAGAGTTGTTCTGTCCCAGTTGAAAATACTTTGTGCGACTATGAAAAAAGGCAGGATAACATAACAATCGTTTGTTGTAAAACATCTTTGATATTTTTTTTCACATATTTTATCAAAGCTGCTGGGATTGAGTGTCAAGAAAATTCAAAATAGTATCATAAAACTCAAGACACCTTGAAACAAAGCAGAAAGTATTTTAAGAAGAGGCATAAAAAAGTTATTAGTGGAGGTGTTTGGTGAAACACGCGTGATCTATGTATTTCATAAGTGTTTCTGGTGTTCGTCCATGTCCCTTTAGCTGACGGGTCTTTACGGGAATTCGGTTTTGAGCTGTTGAAAATTTTTGGTCAGTTGACAATTTAGCTGTTTATGCATATTTTACGTAGTTTATATATAATTATCACGCAAATCTTACACAATTGTGTGTGATTTTTTGCAAGATGCGTTTACAAATTTGTGGCTTTCTGTCTACTGGAGTTTTCACAGACGTGCCACCGATGTGTAACTTTTATTTCATGCATACGGCGCACAGATTGTGTTTAAAAAATGGATGCACACTTTTTGGGCCGTGTGTGTTCTTTGCGTTGTTTATTCAAACTTCTTCCGTAGGTAACGATGTTCAATCTTTATACATCTGTGAAAGTTTCACGTACAGACCACACCCTTTCTCCCTTTTTCCACATAAATTCAGGTTTGACCTATTTTCATCCGTGCTATATGCCCAACATGCATATAGTGGCTGTGTGATACGGCCTACACAGTCAATGGAATAAGGTTTTGTCCCTCTTTCTATTAAATTTGACTCCCTTAACATGATTTGGGTACAGATGAATTTTTTTTCAGCACTACACACTCACACACAAACATATGACTTATGTTTGACATATAGTTGCTAAAAATCAATCCTCTTATATCTTTAATCTGTCCTGAATAAGCTTCACTGACTGATCTGCACATCCGCTCACTTTGAAGTGATTCCCGTGTGTTTGTGTGCTGGGGGTGGGACTTATTCTCCCAGCATGCCCTGCAGGATGGTCATCGCTGCATGTCCGTACCATATTCTGTCTGACGGCGGCGGTGGGATGTTGACCACTAGTGTCCCCGACAGCTCTCGGACCTCCACGGTGAGCAGCAGTGGCGTGTTGGACATCTCCTCGAACTTCTTCTTGATGAACTCGTTCTCCGCCGCCTTCTGGAAGTACTTGGATTTAGCGATTTTGTCCACAAATCTTAAAATCTTCCTTCCAGTCTTTCCTCCTCCTGCCCTGTTGAAGACGATTAGAGGGGGGGGGGTGTCACACGGATCCTGCGTTTGGCAGCAGATTGAGGGTTTGGATGCTGAAGTCTAGTTACGTCTAGATCCAAGGGAGGACCATCTGGGCTGATAAGTGGGGGCAGTTTATTTTCTCCTTTTTGAAAATGAGCAATCAAAAGACAGGCGCGGCAACACGTCATGCTGACAGCTTCCTGCTGCTTTCAGGCCCGTTCCCCACTGAACATACGTAAGTCGGATCATTCGGGGCGTACTGACCCTTCACTGGCCAGAGTGGAGACTTTTTCTCCTGCCGGACCCGGAGGCTCAGAGAGAAGTAGCTCCTCCTCATCAGATGAAGCAGCGCTGGAGGACTCTTCATCACTGTCTGCCAACACCTTGAGTATGGGCCTTGAGCTGGGTGGAGGTCATACACACACAGAGCAGTTAAAGTCCCACTCCCATCATCTTTTCATCTATTTTCAAGGCGTTCCCAGTGTTTTTTTTTTAATCATGATTATACCGCATTTAGCCTAAATCTAAATAATGGCTGTTTTATAGGACCAAGTTTCAGCAGAGCGGCTGTAGTTCATTGAAAATACACCTCTGAGTTGTGGGTGGAGCAACCCCGCCCCCTTCCTATCATCCACCTGTTTGCACGCTCTCCCACTAGCTTACAGCCCATCACAAGCCCAACCTAACATTAGTGGTGCAACTGAAATGGTGATCAATATTAGATCCATCCAGTCATTCAGTTCTGATCCAGATTCCAGCTCAGACTGAGGAAAACAAAGACGTTCATGGATCTGTTTGTCTGCAGGTGGATGCATCAGAATGGAGCTTGTGGCTTGCCGTAGTAGCTTCAACGTCACCTTCAAACTTTTTCTAACAGCATCTTTTCGTCTGTCTCTGATACACAACAATTTGAAAAGCAAGAAAAAAGCTCCATTTCATTTTTAACTTAGTTTTCCTGAAATATGCTTGAGTTGTCCTCCTCAATTCCTAACACAAAACTAACTTTCCAGGGAGATGTAATGACTTCTGAATCATTTGAACTTGAAAACATTTTATTTTAAGTCAAATCTGTAATAAAAAAAACGGTTTTTATTGACTTATATAATACACAACATTTTTAAGCAGAAATTTGTGTAGCTTCAAGAGACTGGCTTGCTTCATTTAGGGAAACCAGAACGTTTTTATTTTTTATTTTTCAGGACATGTATTTTTAAGATATATCATGTTAATTACCAGAACAAATGACCTAAATATGAGTATTTGCAGCTAATTTCAGGATTTGTCTTAAAAAAGCTTATTTTTAGTAATCTTACCAAAACTAATTCTACCACATTCTATCCTACCGTTTTTCAGGGCGCTTAGATTAACCACTGAGTCCTGTTAGAGAGATTGATGTCAGGGAAGAAGCTGGCTATAATCAAGATGAAAATGGAGAGATGACCCATGTTCTGAATGAACCATTTAACGTCACAGGGTTTATTAAAAATGGTTAAATGGCTCCTACGTAGGACTCACCATGGGGTACCAGTCTCAGTGAAACAGTGAGCCAAGTCCCGGCCGGCCTCTTTTCCCAGCCTGGACAGGTTAAACTTGGTCTGCAGGGTCATCTGCAAGTTACCCGTGTAGACCAGCTGCAGTTCCACCCACAGGCCTGCAGGGGGGAACCGCAAAGAGGTCAGCAGGAGACTGCAAAACTGCTTAGTGGGAGGATTAAGCAAGCTTTCACTCGGATGATCAGGCCTTGAAATTAAATTTATGAGAAATTACGGCGGATTATTACCCCCCCCCCCTCAGGAGCAGGAAAGGAGACGAAGAGGGAGGACAAGAAATCACAACATCCTCACAATATGGTTATCAAATGGGATCTTTAAGAACCGCACACATGGAAACATGTTTTGAAAAGGTTGAAAACAAAGGCCTAATGACCGGCCTGTTCCATGAGATTACCATAGGATGATAGGTCTGATCTGAAGCTCAGCTGTAATAACATCAGCCGCTGCACGTTAGCCGTGCACGTTTAAGCCGCGGCGTGCACTCACCCCTGTGGTTCACCTCTGGTCTGGACGCTGCAGAGACCTGCGGCACGGAGCAGCCCATGTCCATCTCGGTCAGGCTCAGCTCATTCATAAAGTAAGGCAGCTGCAGGACAGCAAGTCGTGCTTAAATGAGTTCTAATTAACGTTTAGCGTGACCCTCAACTCAAATGAAAAAATTGCCCTCACTCGGATTTTGCTGAGCTTCTTCTGAATCTTGAGGGAGACGGCGTCGGCCCAGTGCTTCTCTCGCAGGAAATCCCAGAAAATGCGACCAATCAGAGCGTTGGCCCATGCGGTTTGGCCCTTTACAGGGAACTCTGTCAGATCACAGGTACACTAAAGGGCAATAAAAGGACAAGTTTGAGATATTTCAAGCTTAAGGAGGTATTTTTCTTGTCTGCCAACACGACGTACTTTCCCTCTGATGGTGGGGCTGGCCTCTACGCTGCTCGCTCCAGGACTGGAGAGGGGCGTTGAGTCTTCAGCAGCCAGGAGCCGAGCCATGTAGCTGGGGTAATCAAACGCAGAGAGGCCCCTGGAGGTTCCAGAGGGGGCTGAGGAGATGCACGGGGCCGGGGGTGTGGGAGGGGCATCATGGTCACTGCTGCCCCCTCTGCTGGGGCTTCTGCTGTGCGGGAAAGGAATACTCTGTGTTGGGTCCCCTAAAGGAATGCAGAAAAAAAGTGATCTTTACATAAAGAAGAAAAAAACGACATTTTAATTTTATGGGATGTTTTCTTAAAAAACGACAAGAATAAATTGGTAAAAAGCAATGATTCATTGATGAACCAATTTCCTACAATCCAACAAGATCGATACCATTATAAAATCCTTCAAAATGAAATAAATAGATTATATCAATTCTGGAAAATACCATTTGGATTGAGGTACCGGAGGTTTGTTTTACTATAACAACCAACAACACAGGTCGGGGTCTCCGCTGAGGCAATCGGCGACTGACCAGGGCTCTCCCAGGGCCGGCGCCTAGGGGTGGGGGCCTGGACTTGCTCCGGGGGGCTCCTCTCTCTCTGTGTGGGGTGGGTGGGGCTGGGCCTGGGGCATCAGCGCCTCGGGGGATGGGACCCCGGGGCTGGGGAACCTTGGCCCTATGCTGGGGAAGGCTGGGGGACGGCTGTTTGACAACCGGGGGACAGTCTACCAGCTGTCCCCAACTTACCCCCTTCCTCATATAATCTCATATTAGGGTGAGGGGGTGGGTTTTTTTTTGCCAGCGATGCACCTTGGGGGGGAGCTACTTGGCAGTGGTCCCCCTCCAATGATTGCCGCATGGAATGGGCCCCCCCTCTCTCGGTTTTTTTTGCACCTTAGCCTTGGTAGGGGGGGTGCTTGGACAGCACTGCCAGTAAGCAGCAGATATCCCCTCAGTGCCCTACCCGCCAATTTTAACTGCACCCTCTTAGTACACACACCCTTCCCCCCTCAGAATATACATTCGAACATAAACACACACACATGCACACACATACCCTCACAAACGGACACACACTCATTTCGCAAGGAAGGTGGGACCTTGGACCATCTGTTCCCTATCCCATCCCTGGTAGGGGCTACTGGGCCCTTGGCAACGGTAGCCGTGTCCCCTAGGTGCTGGTTTCCTGGGCCCGGCAGCCCTCTCTCCACGCAGGGAGAGGGATCCCTGAGCTTTCTGGTAAGCCCAGAAGCCAGGGATCACATCACACCTGAGCCGGGGGTGTCTGTGTCCCTGTGGGGTGGGTTCTGGTCCTTGCTCCCGGGTGCTGGGCCTCGCCAAATTTCCAACTGTGGCCGAGCCTGGTCGGGCCATGTTTACAACACCCCCCCATGGGCCCCCTTCTCCCCGGGGTACCCCCCTCCTGGGTGGGGTCGGCTGGCCCCTGTCTTGCACCTTTCTGGACCAACTGTGGGCCTGGTGAGTGGTTGCCTGGAGCGCGGTGCGGGTCTCCCTCGGGGGGTCCTGGCTTGTAGCTGGGGTTGAGGCGGGGGGATGCACAGAACTCCTGGGTAGTGATGAGGTGCTTGTCTGGGGCTGTGGGCACCCTTCTTGGGTGGGGCCCGGCGTTGGGGCCTCCTGGCGCAGCGGGGGGGCTGCTCTCCTGGTTGGGCTGGGGCAGCACCCTCTTTCCCCCCATGCCTCCCTGCTCTCTGGCTCTGGGGGCCTCACAGCGGTCCTGCTGGCCCTGGCCCGGGTGGCGGATGTGATCACCCGAGGGGCGATTGTTCTCTATCTGCTGCCGTGTGGCGTTGGGTGGTTCGGGCTGCTGCCGCTGCTGCAGCGGGGGTCTTGGTGTGGGGATGGCTGGTCACTACCACTCCTTCTTTTCACATTTCACCATCCATTTTAGAAGAACATAAACACTCACCTGAGCACAGCTGTTAGCTCACCTTTACACTAGTAGTTTGTGTGATCCCCTGGGGTGTTTGGGTCTATACTGACACCCCTGCCAATAGGAGGACAGGGCAGACGGCGCCTTCTGGTTTCTCTTTATTCTGGTTTGTCTTTATTTTATTTATTTATTTATTTATTTTCCACTGGTGTTTGTCTTTGTGTATTTTACTGCGCGGGGCTAATTTAATGTATTTTATTGTATTTTATTGCATTTGTTTTTGTTTTTATGTACAGCACCTTGAGCTGTCTTTCTCGTCATGAAAGGTACTATAAAAATCAAAATAATTTGAATTTTGAATTTGAATGAAATATTTCACAGTAGTTGGTTTGAAGGTATGAATATGCATGTGCGAACACTATCTGTATTGTCTACATGTTGACATGTGGACAGTTTTGCAGCTAACAGGTGTGTTTATAACATTTGAGTGTGTGTATGGACAGGCCCCGCCCTTTGAGATTTGTATTACACTTGAACCTTACCGTAATGATAAATATCCAGTTACTTGTTGCTTTATGCCGCATTATGGTTTTACCCCCCCCCCCATCCTATGATCACCCTCCTATCCTACCCCCCCCCCCCCTCTCTAACATCCCTCTCTCTTCTTCCCTCCTTTCCTTTTCCGTCCGGTCCAACACCAAAGATCTTCAAATATGATTAAAATGAATAAAGTTTGGCCTCGATTACAAAAGGGGTTTATTCAGACATACCTCTGGTGTGTCAGAAAATTCATAACCTCTGTTGTTAAAGTAAAATATGTCCAACACAAGAGGCCTAAAGCTCACATTTGTTTGCCCAGCTGTTGGACAGGACAAGTTAAAAAACAAAAACAAAAAAACAACCAACAACACAAGTGAGGGAATTTCCTAAAGACATGTGACCGTGCATAATTGTTCTATTAATGTTCTATTTGCAGGGGGGTCAAAACCTATTGCACTTATTGCAATGAATTAAGTACAGACCATTTCTTAAAATTTCATTAATCTCATTTTTACTCCTTAAAATAAATGTCTAGGCTTTTACTTGTTAGGCGTTAAACGCACTCTGAGGTGAACATCGTTTGGCTGATGACTGGCTTCAGGTGAGAAGAAATGGCTAGTTGCAGAGTAAGGTGAAAAATGGAGAAGCACATGCAAGTTTTTACCATTATGGATGTAAAATTTGTGTTTCAAAAGCACACAGTAGAAGTAATTGATGTGGCTTCCAGCAAAGCAGCCCGAGTTCATTGTGTATATGAACGCAAAGAACCCAGTTGTGGGTGGAACCTCCGTTAGCAGCAAAGACGCTTGTAAAACTCTTGTATTTACTTTTTTTAACTGAATTCTTGCATGTTATTTTCAATTAAAGTTGTTCTGAATGTACGTGGGAAAAACAACAGTGGGCTGAACTTTAGGAAACTAAAATGTGAATGGATTTGACATTGATTCTTGTTTGTTTATTTCCATTCATACTTGATTATCTTGCAGGAAAGCCAAGGAATCTGCAAAACTTCACCTGCACTGTTCAGAACTTGGTATTTCTCTCTGAGTCACTCTGATGGAACTTTTGGCTGAAGATGTCCTGGATCCACTTTAGGTCAGAGAAACGGATCATTTAAAATGAACCAACATCGAATATGAATCAGATCGCAACCTCAAATTGTGATAAGAATTGTTCAAATGAATTATTACTATCCTGTTTTTAGATCTCAAAGAGAATCTTCTGATCAGTGCTTTCATTTTATTTATGTATTCATCTGATGTTGACCAGTAGTTTCATGTTTCTGTAGTTTGTGCATCAGCATAATATTAATAACAATTTTAACCTAAAATAAAACCCAAGAAAGTTTTTCAAAGGTGGTTTGTTGAACAAACATTGTCTCAGAATCACGGTGATATTTTTAGAAGGTCCAACGAGATAAATACAAAAATGATCCTCCCTCAGCTGCACTCTGGAGTCGGGAATGTTTGAAACGTCACTTTAGCTTAAGAAATAGCGAAAACATATAAAAAAACAGCAAATCTGCAAGAATTTTACACGGATTCTCGTAGATTTGGAGCTTTCTTTCCGCATACATGAGCCGTTCGTGAGGCTAAATTCCCTCACGAGTTGCACATCGTCTGTCATGTTTTTGGAAGTGTAAGCAACCGTTATTCAAGGAGTGTTCTTTCCTTTGATGTGATTTAAATTTGCAGTGAAAAGCAAATTTTGGTTGTTTTAAAAGCATGCAACCAACTGCAAGACTGTCCTCTATAGCTCAGTAGTAAAAAGAGCCTGTCTGCAGAGCTTTGAACCATTAGATTGTGAGTCTCCTGACAAAGACTGGATTAGAAAAGCATAAGAAAATCTGGTGCGTGTAATCCTTAATCCATACATATGTAATATGTTTATATGGATGTCGTCCCTCCTCTTAGCTAATGCATTTCTAACATTTTTCCTACCGGACTGTGAAATGCATCTGCCAGGCTTCTTGTCATTTTCCGCCTCCATGGAGGCGAACAGGAAGTGGCGGAACCACTCCTCCTTCTCTCTTCCCGTGCGGCCAAACAGGTACAGAGCGGCTTCAGGGTCGCGGGTTGGTTCGGAGGAGCTTTGCTTCAGGTCCGGGGATTGTTGGGCCCCTTGCTCCTCTTCTAGGTTCTCCGTGGAGCCCCCTCTTTCCCCAGGCTGGGACCCCACAGCGAGCTGGATGCAGATGGGATATTTGGGGTTCCAAAGCCTCTTCCGAGCTAACACAGAGGGCAGCAAAAAAACCTGAGGACAATGTCAGAGTTTGGCTGTTAAATCTTAAAGGAGCACATGTTGATTTTATCACATTAAAAATACATAATCTGAACATATTTTATGCCAATTAACCTTTAATACAAACTGCTTCTCTCTCTTCTTGCCTGAGCAGCTCCTTGTGCTTTGAGGCACTCGCCAAAAGGCCAATGTAAATGTCACCCTAAGATCCATGCTTTAATAATTCAATTGCATTTATTAAAATAAATTCAAAGCGTATGTTAAACTCTAATGTGAAGGAGGTTAGAGGTTTCACTGCATCTGAAGGAGCTCTAAAGAATTTCACTTCTACATGTGTGGAATAAACTCCAACAAAAAGCCACAAAGGAAAGGTCAGACGTTCCTCTGTTGAGCACACAGCAGGAAAAATGCATTCCGCTTTTTAAAAATCCAGGACAAATAAAAAAATAGATTTCCTAAAGACCCTCAGGGAGTCGTCATACTTTGCTCTTTGCGAGCTGAAAGCAGCGTGACTTGACAAAGGTGGCGTCGTGGACTTTCTCATCATAGGTGGCCCTGCGGCTGATGTTGGCGCGTGGGTAGTCCAGACGGAGGCAGGAGCCCTCCAGGGTAGCAAAGACGGAGTGAGTCATGGCAGGATGGCAGGTTTCTGGGTCGTAATCATGGATTTCATTCATCCAGCCCTGAAAAAAAAAACTTTTGATTTGAATAAAATCAAACATCAAGCATCTAATAAATAATTGGCCCCTTTAAGTTCTTTTCAGTTCCTTGGGAGAGTTATTTATTCCACAAAAAAAGAAAATCAACGGAAGGTGCCCCCCATCTGGAATAAAAAAAAAATAAAAACCCTTTAGCACCTTCAGCAATCTCATCCTGAGGATTTTAGTCTATCGTTTTCTAACTCTTCAAGAAACATTGGGAAGTAGATTTTGTGTGGCGAGCTTGTGGCGTTCCCTTTTTGCTCATTTTTACCAGAATATTCTGAAAATGTCACACATGAATCCCTGGCTTCAAGCTGAACAAAACGATATAACAGACCATATGAACAAATGAGAAATGTGGGTGTGGTTAACAGAAAAGCTCTGTTGCCAGGGAAATTTATCAATTGTACTTCTTCAGCTTTAATTGATATTTTTTTAAACAAACATGCTAAAGTCCCACTAAAACATTTTAAGAAAGTGAAGAAAGTTGAACGTTTGGGTCAAATAAAAAAAGCGATTGGTTCGTTTCTGTCACACAGGAATCATTTTGGAGCGAGTAAACAAATGTGATTTAAGGTTCAATCAGGTAATCAAAAGTCATATTGTAATCAAATACACGAGAGAAGCTCAATCACAGCAATTTAGGGAGGCAGGCAAATTACAAGGCAGCTTTTTGATGAGGACCGATTTCTGCTTCCCTCCCCTCTAATAAATCTCACAAAAACATAAACAGATTAACAGAAAAAAATCCACAAGTTGCCTTATACATTTTAAAACAATTTAGATTTTTTTAAAGGAAAATAAAACAAATTAATTATTTTTTATATACCAAATGTAGATTTTTTTTAATTTGGTTTACAAAAAAATACATACATATATATATATATATATATATATATATATATATATATATATATATATATATATATATATATATATATATATATATATATATATATATATATATATATTATAAACGATATTTACTTTTTAATCAGTTTCAGATATAGATAGGGCTTCAAAACATTTTAAAAGAGTGCATTTTCATCATATTAGCATGCACATTGTCAAAATGTCATGGAAACATGGATTACTGCAGTCATGCTCTGCAGAAGCCTTTTTTTTTCAGCAGTGACCTTCTATTTCCCACGACGGTCATAAAAGCAGATCAGTTTGGAGACTCTGGCCTTCAAGCCAGTGAATTTTCTTTGTGAACTTATGTGGATTTTTATTGTGGTCATCTCTCCTGGGCTTTGGAGAGCTCATGCGGCCGCTCTGGTGTGTAAACAGCTTAAGCAGTAGTCGTGGTTTTCATATTATGAGAGAAGTGATTTCTCTAAAGCAGCTTTTTGATGTTTTATTTCAACAGTTAGTCTCTTTTTGTGCAATAATTAACATGGAAAAGCAGAGAAGAAGAAATATGACCTATTTTTAAACTGAATTTTTTTAATGAAGAGATATTTCAGTGATAAAACTGAACAAATCTGCTGCTCTGTGCCTATTTTATTTTTACCAGGCTATCTTTTAAACTATTTCACAGGGCTTATTGATTTCAGACAGTGCAGGTCACAAATATTTTATATTTTGTCAATAAAGTTTTATTGTAGTAAATCACAAAACCACCAGAAACAAAAAGTCTTATTTCTATTTTTTGCTTTCTTTGTGATTAATGTGGCTTCAAATGCCTGATTTTCATGAAACTTTTGAAAATGTGTGCATATTTTGGACATTATGGCACTTGAGCAGTATAATTATTTATCTATTCAAGGATTGCTCAGTTTGTCACATTTTCTGTTCTGTTTTGATAAATGCTTTGGCTCAAATCCCTGAAAGTGTTTTTATGTCGATTACACTCAAATTTTAAATGAAAAATTCAAATGTTTCTTTTAATTTTGGAAAAAGTCTATAGCATTTAGAAATAGAAGTCCGGGTGTATTTGGTATTCCAGCTTGAAACCTCTGCTGAATGATGGACATCATGTGTTTTTGGATCAATTTAGTTTAAAACTTTTAGACTTAGAGATTTTAACAGGTTTTTAACAATAAAGTAAAAGAACAACAAGATATATGGAGTCCAGTTTGAAATAAAAAAAAAGGCAGATGAGGCAAAACCTGTGAATGTTTGTAAGTTAGCAAAGAGAAAGATGCAAAAAAAGAATTCTGGCATTTTCCAATTTTAAAGGCCTCCCCAGAAATAACCAAACTAGAAATGCACTTTAACTCATCTAAAATTGATTTACAACAGCAGTGTTTTTCTGTTTTTCTGTTCAGGTTAAACATTTAGAGCAAAGCACAATGCTGCCACTGGTGAGATTTATAAAAAAAAAACTAAAAAAAGAAAACTGTCAACGCTAAAAAGTGCTGCATCTGCTGAGCTACAGTAATTACCGCTCTGCCTCTAACGGAGCTTGACAGTTGGCCCTTAAAGGGAGCAACCGCCAACCAGACTTTGCCACTTCCAGGGGCAATTAGTGGAAAACACAAGCAGGAGAAGGGGCTGCATTTTGTCAGGCAGTTTGGAGGATCGGAGGAGGACAGTTGCTGCAAGTTCATGCATCGAGAAAATAACTCGCTTGTTAAGTCATTAGCGGTTTGGTTTCAGTTAACGTCCTGCAGGACGACAAAACACCAACATTTGTACCTCCTGCTGCAGCCAACTGCACCTAAAGTTGAGCAGAAAGATGGATCACAAGCTCCTTAACAGCCTTCCTAATTAAGTTTAATTTAGGTTTAAGTTTCCTGCATCATAAACGACACAACTGACCAAAAAGGGGGTTAAATGACCAACAAGGTTCAATGTATTTCAGTTGAGTGGAAGATTTTCTAAAGGAAAAATGTAGAAATAGATTTGCTTTTCAAAAAAATGCTGCAATTTTATTATTTCTTATTTATTTCATAAGAGCATCTAAAACCTATTCAAAAGCAGTCTTTGCAAAGTTGCCTGTTTCCCAGAAAACGTTGGACGGAGATGATTTTTGACAAAATGATTGATAAAAAATATTGATAAATTGTTGGACCAGGAATAATTCTGGAACAAATAGGTCTGGCCAGAAACATACATTTTACCTATAAGCCCTTTGATCAGAGAATTGAATCACATTATTACAGCTATAAACAATAAGTACCACATATTTGTTACTTGTGTGTCATGATGATTTTTGGAATTATGTAATTTTTTTTTTCCTACTAATAATAACCATTTCATATTTTTTACTTGGTAAAAAATCTGCACTTGGACTAATAAAGATTTAAAAAATACACTTTTTAAGGGACAATGTATAAAAAAAAGATTAGTCAGTCGTTCTATTTAATGAAGTCAAAGTGTCTGTGCTGTATGTAAGAGTTTTATGTCTATATAGAGTAATTACAATGTCAGGAAGATCAATCATTTTATGAAGGAATCACTTAAATTGGTTTATAAATCTGTATATTTTCTTTTTTTCTTTGTTGCTTTTTTATTGTTTAAAAAATCATTTGAAATACTTCCCAGTTATACAAAATTTAGAGGGAGAATGAAGCGTTTCCTATATTTGTCAAATTTTTCCAGACAAGGCTGAAGAAAAGTCACAGTTTAGTGCGCTGCCGGTAATTCTGTCCTGCACTTGCTCTGGACGACGAGGACCAGATTAATCTTACCTTTTTTTTAATTTTTTTATTTCATCTTTGAGCAACAATCTGACCCCCGCTACATTCTCAAAAAACCCCATAAAGTGTGTACGCATCCACCTGGTGAAAAGGGACAAAATCGCTCATGAGGCTTGCGTAAAAAAAGAAGAAAAATATTAAAACAAAACCAAAATACACTATCTTTCCAGAAAAAACACCTTTAGTAGCTTCTATAACTTCAAACTCCTCCATGGGGATTTCAGTCTATCACCTCCTAACTCCTTGAGCATCATTGGAAAGCTTTTGGAGAAAATGTTGGAATTAGAAGTTTGTCGATTTTAAAAGGCGTTAGCGTGGCGAGCTCACGAAAGTGTCGTTCTTCCGTTGCTCGCACATTTTCTTCCAGACTATTACAAAAATGCAAAACATGAATCCCTGGCTCAAGGTGAGCAAAACGATTTAACATACACATTAAGGAATGTAGGCGTAGTTAACAGAAAACCTCTGTTGCCTGATTGTACCAAATATGTCATAAACCTGTTTGTCACCCCCAGGCAACCAACAAAATAAATGGTTGCTATGGCGATATAACCAAAACAAACCCCGCCATTTTGAAAAACGTTTTTTTTTTTTTTTACGAATTTGTAACATGCAGCTCTGACCAGGGACAGAGGGGGGCAATAGGGGGGCAAGTAGCAGCTGCTACTAAACCCGTATGCATACATGTTTTAATTTATTTCGCATTTAAGGTTAATCAAATCAGCTCATGATGTGCTGAATCTTCAACAGGAGAACATGCTGTTTCATTTAAAAGGTGCAAACGGAAAACAATATCTGATCATTCATTTTGAAGCAAACACTCCCCAAAAACTATTCAGAATGTAGGCCGAAGCGATGAAATGACATGATGGTCACTCACCTTCAGGACGTCGGGCTCAGAGCTGTCGAAGCAACCTGTCCCAGCCCTTTCTTCATACTGGCGCCTCTTCTGGTTGGTGAGTCGACGCCGAGCAGTCAGACGTGCAGGAGCCCATCCGAATGAGAAAAAGACCCAACAAGAACCCCATTGCTAATCCTAGAGCCAAGCCGGAGACGTATGGACTCAAAGGTAGGATGAAGTAGCCGTAGGAGAGCACAGCCACGCAGAACAAACTCATGCGCGGCAGAGGATTTGGGGGCTTAGGAAATGTCCTGGCTGGCGGTGAAGACAAAACCTGGAGACCAGCTGAGCTCCTGGACTTTCTCTGAGTCTGGATGGAGAACACCTGCATGTTGTCGCCGTCTGTACAGATTTCCAGCTCCTCGTCTCTGTGAGGTTGCCTGGGATGGTGTACAGGACAGACGCCGCACTGACCTCGCCGCATGTCTCACGGAAGGCCACTCAAACACAGGCGGGACATCGGCGTCGGCTCTGCGAGCGTTTCTCGCAGGAGACTCTGACAGGACCGTGTCCGTGCTGCCGTCCCGACCCAAACTCCGGCTGCTGCTCTGATGAGCCAGCTGGGGTTTGGTTTGATGCTTGGGGCTCCCACCGATGTCCTCCCGCCTTATCTTACTAAACATGCTGCTCAGAGGTTCGTGCACGGCCTCCGAGAGCCTTCTCTTGGTGTCGTCCAGCTCCAGTTTGAAGAACCCCCCCTTCGGGCCGTCTCCACTGGGGGAGAGCGTGGTGGGAGTCGGAGGAGCCGTTCGAGAGTCGCCGTTGCTTCGGGTTTTGGTTTGGGTCAGCTGTTTCCACAGGTGAAGGTTGAGGCGGGAGTCCGATTTGGACTGTGACACCTCGGGTTCTGAGCGGGACAGCTCAGTGGAGATGGACTTCACCAGGCTCAGGAAAGGCTTGGGTCTCAGGCTGGAGCCCTCTTTCAGCTCCAGCTCTGTGGAGAGGGACTTGACCAAGTTGGCTAGAGGCCGATGGGTGGGTGAGGAAGGCCCCGGGGAGAGGAAGCTGGGACAAGCGGCAGAAAAGTTCCCCAAGGAATCGGGCGACGAAGGTGAAAGGGGAACATGAAAGCTCTGGGACTTCAAACCTCCCTCTTCTTCTTCTTCTGCAGAAAGCGTCCTCTCCTTGGACAGGGATATAGAGGGGTAGTCCTCGTTGTGGTCGAGGGAGAAGATGAGCTCACTTTCATCCATGCTGTCCCACTGCCCCTCCGTCCCAGTCAGCTGGATCACAATCCCTCTCTGGACGTGTCGTTTTGTCCCAAGAGTGGCACCAGCGACGGCGGTGAAACCGCTACCTCCTCCGTCCCCGTCATCACCTCCTCCGTCCCCATTTTTCTCGTTTTCCGCCATTTCTTTACATCCCCGAGCTGAGGCAGCCACTGAAAGAGGAAAGAACGAAGGATGCGGTCAGAGAATTATGAAGCTGCAGAGCAGAACAAATAAAGATGCGCCATTTCAACAGAAAAAACCAACTGCTGCCAACTGAGTCAGAACGCTGGGCTGCCATGTAGTTCAGCTTTGAAGTGCTGTGGAAGTCTAAATTAATCTGAAGACGGGGAAACTGAAGTGCGGCCAAGTCTGTCCCAGAGCTGCCGCTGCGCCCGCTGAGGAAGTTCTGGACGAAAAACAAAAACCTAAATAAACTGCAAACCACTTGATCCTTGCAAAGATTTCAGAGCTTGTTATTCGACGTTGAAGATATTACACCTTTCCTAGATCGTCTCCAAAATGAGCATTTTTGTCTCATTTAGAGCTAGGATGTCAAAATAAGGAAATTATGAGTTAAAATCCTTTAGCTTCAAACTCTTGGCAAACAGTTTTTGATTTAAGGCTCCAAAAAGCTCAGTTGTTCTGTAATTACTGGTTCAAATTCATGAATGTTATTTTAGAGCCATACTTACTCAGATCTAAGTGTCTAATAAAAGAAATCTTACCAAAAGTTCTTGTCTAGTTTCCTGTTTTTAAAGGTAATATAAAGTCCTTTTTTAAAGATAACATGAGACAAAACTAACAATCCAGTTAATTCTCTGTGAGCTCGAACGACTTGTTTTAAGGCAATACATTCTGAGGTAATTTGATCCTGAAAACATCTTATTTTAAACAGTATCTCTAGTGAGACAAGTCTTTTGTTTTACTTTACATCTTGATTTTATGAAAACGTAATTGTAGACAAGTGGTCTCCTTTCAAGAAACTTGATTTAGGGAAACTAGAATGTTAAATTTGACTCATAACAGAGTAAAAATGTGTTTAACACCAGCAGCAGAGAGAGAATAAACACACATTTACATGTAATTTCTAAGACTAAATTATCTTAAAATGTAAAATTCTACACTTACTTTAAGACGATTTTAGAATAGAATAGAATAGAATAGAATAGAATAGAATAGAATAGAATAGAATACATATTTATTCCTCATTGTGACAATGAATTAAAAGTGCTTCCTGGTCCTGGTCACTCATACATAAAAGTGATGGTCCTAGCAACATTTTGGACTGTTCTACTTCTTAAAATAGGACATTTTGGGGTAAGATGTGTGTAAATATACCTACTTTGAAGATTTAAAACTTTTTTTCATGCAAATAGGGGTGTTGGGGTAGTATCATAGTTTGTCGTTGCAGTTCTTATTCATATTTGATGTTGTTTCATTTTGAACAATCCGATTCACTGACATAAAAAGGATCTAGAACATAGTTAGCCAAAACTTCAACCAGTGTGACTTAGAGATAAATACCTGGTACTTATAACAGTGAAGTAACAGTAAAATAACAGTGAAGTTTTCCAGATTCCTCGTGTTTCTTCAAGATGATCAAGTGTAAATTAAATATGTGTACAAACAAACAGGTAAACAAAAATCAATGTCAAATCCATTCACGTTTTAGTTTCATCCAAGTTTTCACATCAAAACAACCCAAAGGGAACATTAATAGAACTGTCTAGCACACAATATGGTCACACGTTTTTGCTAAGTTCAAAGACTTTCCACGTGTTGGACTGTAATGATGGTTGATCGTCTTTTGCTGCATCACATGTGTGTTGTCCGCTGTGATGCGCTATGCCGGTTTACATTATAGTCAAATAAACCTACTGTGTCTCAATCTAAATGGATGCCAATCTCGGTCTAATTGACACTTGCTCTAAGGCATTTCCACGTACCAGAGCAGTATTCCTACTCATCTGATCTTTTTCTAAACTCGAATTTTTCCTGTTAAGGGTCACAGGAATGCTGGAGCCTATCCGAGTTACTGTCAGGTGAACACAGGACCATTGCAGGGCCATACTTACTCAGATATAAGTGTTTTTAGCTAATTTAAAGATTTATTTTGGCACATCACAGCTTATTTTAATTATCAGGACAGATTTTACTGGTAGATTTTTTTACTTGAAAAACATCTTGTATTCAACATTTTTTCACTTGTTTTGAGTCTTTTCCACGTATTTCATTCTTTTTTTTGGTCACTGTAATCAAAATATACTATAAATATGTTCATAAATACTAAAAAATAAAAACCATCTGCTTAGAACTAGCAAAAAAATGCATCATACGAGGCTGTTTAACGCTAATTGTGAAGTAATTCTATCTAACATCTACATATTTAGCATATAAATGCTCGTGTGGAATTTTGTTTGTAGATTTTTAAATCTTATTATAAGATGTCTTCAGTATAAATGACTTGCTGCATGGACAGATCCTTTGACTACTGATTTTCTTCTTAAGATTTGTGTTCTTTTCCTATTTTTAGACTAAAAACGGATGAAGTCAAAAAGAATTAATTGTGCTTCATGGAGGGTTTTATTGAAATAAAAAGATCATTTTGAATTCAAAGGTTATGCTCTAACAGCCTGATCTTCAGAGGACTCTCCCGTCGGCCGTGAAAAAGCCAAACTTCAGCGTTTTCCCTGGTTGCTGCTTCACAGAATAACTTACGTAACTCTCAGATGAACGGTGAGACGCTGTCTGCCACTGCTTCAGTGAGGCTTTCCTGCATCAGAAGGATTTCCATAAAAGTAAACAGCCGTTTAGAAATCAATCTTTTTTTTTTTTAGCACCACCAGAAACCGTTTCTATCTTTGACTTTCTGCTTCATTCCCAAGTCAAACCCTCGTTTTCATGTAAATGTATTATGTGGCACAGTTTCAACTAGCAGATGGTAGACTCCAACTAATCTGATCTCACCCAAAAAGGGTAGAGGGGCAGATAAACCTGACAAATGCACAGACGGCCGCCTGACTCAGACTTTGACAGGATGGGAAGCGGGAGTGTAAGCTTGAAGGTGCCAAATGCATATTAGACAGACTAAACTTCTATTAGGCTAATGCTTTTTAACTCCCAAGCTGACTGTGGAGCTCGAACGGCACAAAAATGTGCCGACAGCTCAGCTGAATCAATGTAGACTGAAGCTCCAGGTTTTTTTTTTTACTTGTTTTTTTTTTTGTAAAATTATTAAAAAACAATATGTCCGCTAGTGAAAATATTAAAACGGTTTGATCCTAGTGATTAAAATCTGAGCGTATCTGGGATAATATTGGAACATTTGTGCAAATGTTTTTTACTTATTCATTTGTATTTGAACATAAATATAATAAAAGTTGTCTTTGTGCAGGAATCACAGGGTCTACTTATTGATAAAATACCCGTATATGGCAACTTCCTTGTGGTGTAAACACCTCCTTTGTTGGTGGAGATTTTTTATTATTACCATTTTTAAACGCATTACGCTTCATAAACTGTAAACTCTAAAATATTTTATTTAAAGAAAAAAACAATGAAAATTTGGCAGTTGTAGACCATCAATCAAAGGACATAAATGGCGAATAATGAAAGATTTGGTCATGTGACCCATTTGTTTGTACTATTGACTGAACTATTGACTGCATCTGGGAGCTGGACCGAGCGAAAGGGACACCATCCATGGAAAATGGTTTATTTCTGGCTTCAACCAAATAAAGTCAATTCAGCCACTTTTTCATGATATGGAGGGTGCCCCTATTGAAAGCGATGTACAAGAAATCTGTCAATCAAATGTTTTGAACTCTGGATGTGGGGGCCGGCAGGCTCCACCTACTTTTATTGAGGCATCTGATTGGTCAGTTTATAAATTGAACTATAGAAAAAAGAATTCAGAACATGTAAAAAAAAAAGAAGAAAAAAGAAAAGAATGGTTATTCTGACCAATAGAATGACAGAGTTATACCAGCTTATTGCTCAATAGAAGTCTATTGGATTTTGGCATCTTGGAGCCAGTAGGTACTTCCTCTTTGGAACGCCAAGGAGGAGGAGTCACTCAGTCATAAACAGTCAATTCCTTTTCCATAAATGGACAAACTTGAAGGACAACAAAGCCTGACAGTTGTAGTTCTGATGGTTTGACACCTGTCAATCAAAAAATACTTTGCTCCTATTTATTTGAAGAATTCTAATTATTCATTTTCTTATCCGTTTTTCCCTTTCGGGGTCACGGGGCTGCCGGAGTTTATCCCGGCCACTTGTGGGCGAAGGCAGGAATTCTAATTAAATAGTAAAATTCTGAATTTAATGACAATTCACTCTGTTATCATAGACAGAACAAAACGATTTCAGCCAAATTGGATGATATTTTTTACTATCATTTTTTCACAAGAATATAGTAGTTTTAGCCCCTAGTGGTGACATGATGAACTGCACCTGATTGCAATGAATTTCCTTTTTAAATCAGCTTCAGCCCAAGAGTTAAAGACCTGTATCTGATAGAAGTTTTAACAAAACAGATATGTGTTTTCATGCAAACATGATATTATTACTATTTTTGGTAAAACACACTCAATATAAATAAAACTAGATGACATAATGCTTTCCCTTAAATCAAGGCTGGAGTTGATTTTAATTATGAAAGGACACATAAACTATTTTGGGATAAATTCTATTATTTGTGTCATTAAATATATTTTACAATTTTCTTCCAAATTATTTGCAAATCATAATTTTATTGTTTGTGTTTATACATAACATCCAGTGGATCCAGAGTAAGTTTTTGATAAAATCATCCTTGTGATGTACACAAAATTTTAGGTTTGAACTTCATTACCTCCTATTTCTGTATTATTAACACAAATATTACTTCAGCCTGTCTGGGCATAGAAATGACTGTCAACTGTCCACAGGTAACATCATAATCTGTGTTAATCTGTCTCTTGAGGGGAGAGCCCACCCATACGGCCGATTTTGCAGCAGTGAGCGCTGGTTTGTGTGGGTTTGAACACCCTATGATCAGGCACAAACAGCAACAATCTCGGCTTAACATTAATGCTGGGTTTACTGCAAAATCTGACACATCACACCAGCGGATTATGAGCTAAACCGACATTTGGTGGGGTGTGTTTCCAATCTAGTTTATGCCCACGAGCCGGTGCTCATTGTAGTTGGTAACTTCACAATCCCTCTGACTCAGTCTTTGCTGATGAAAGACAGAAGGCTGATACTTGGTTTATTCAAATCCTGTGTGATTTTTTTTTAATGAATCTGACAGTAAAAATTAAAGTTTGGGGTTTTTATTTGGATTTATTTCTGATGTTTTGACTCTAACAGGCAGCTCCTGACTTCCCTTTGGTTTTAGGATACAACAAACTATTACAAATGTCACTTTTCTTCCAAGTATCACGTGTGAGTTCCATGACCAGATAACTGACAGAACGACGAGAATCTGTGCAGGAGAGCCGGCAGTGGATAAAGATGCAGCTGAAATTGAGGTCAGAGCTTTCACTCCAATCCCCTTTCTGGACCATTTGCATCCGCAAGACCAGTGTGACATGAGGACACCGCAGCAGGAGGAGTGGAGGTGGAAGCGCTGCTGAGTTTATGCGCATTTAAAGTGCTTTCTCTTTGCACAGGCGCACATATAATCTCCAGACGCGCTCGCAGCATCACTTTGGAAATCTCACGCGCATCCGTGACGGTGTTTCTCTATATTATAAGTGGTGCGTGCGCTGGTGGTCTTACCTGACGGATCACATGAGTCTAAACGCGCTGGTCGGCGCTTTCCGCGGTGCGTTGCGGCTCCATTTGTGCGTCAAACTTTCCTTTTCTGCGTCCCTTCTTTCCCTGTGACGCATCCGCGCGCACCGAGGCACGCCTCTCCCGAAGCGACTGCGCGCGTCCAGATGTGTCACGCGCCGCCGCCGCAAATCACAAACCACCGTGCCGATTACAGCGCTCACGCGCGCGCACATTTTAATCCAATCCAGATTAGAGAGTCGCGCCGTCCCAGCAAGGCGCGCGCACCCACGCGAAAGCGCGCTCGACAGCGCACGCTCCGGGCTGGGATAACTGCTGCTGCTGGGTCTGCGTTTACACTAATGCTAGAATTTAATCAAACATCGCCTTTTGGAAGCAGATTAAACATAATGTGTGTCACTTTCACGGGATTATGGAAACACTTGAAAATATAATAAGGTATTTTCTTCTCAATACCCTTTGCTAAACAAGATAAAAATTCAAAATATAAAAGGTTTTCCCTTGTTCTAAGCAAAAAATCTTCCAGTAGAATTTGTCTCGGAAAGATTTCTTAAAGTAAATGTGTATCAATGTTATATAACATTACAAACTGGGCCTCTTAGCCCTTATAAATTAAAACTAGAATTACATTTTTTTTATATAAAGTTGACACAATTGCCTGTCATTTATACATTAAAAACTTGTTTCATTAGAGATATTTCCTAAAATAAGATGTTTATGACTCAACAAGATATTTATTGTCTTACATCTCACTGGGAAGTTACCAATTAGTTAGTTTTGTCTTTTATCATCAAAAGAGAAACAAAACTATATATATAAACTATATATTGTGTTGTGTTTTGTGTTTGTGTAGTGCAGTGGGATTATATAAATCGGCTTCCTCCCCCTTTCAAGCAACAAATTAAACTCTACTTGACTTTAATTGCTCATGTATTTAATGAATCTGTATGATGTGCATCACAACAAAATCCTCATTTTCTAATATATTTAGTTACTTTTTCTTTATTTTCTACTCAATATATGACTTTATATCTGAACAAGGTTTCATATATCTGTTTTTTGTCGTTCCTTATTGTGTTGCTCTACAATTCATGCTTGAAATACACCAATAAATCTAACCTAATCAAACATTTCTTCCTCCTGGAGACGGAATGAGTGAATGAGGCGTCTCCACTGTTTCCCTTCACTGATTCTGACCTACATAACTGGAAGACCTACAAATGACAAACTGGGGAAAGTGGTGAGCTCCAACCAGCTGGATTAAACTAATGGATGTGGAAGAAATGAACTCAGTATCCCATTTAAACACTGCAAAAAGATGATAAAAAGACCACATTTTTCAAGAATATTTGTCCAACTTTTTGTGTTGTAAGAAAAATAATTGTATTAAGAAAGTTTTTCAATAATAAAATGTTTAAGAAAAGATTATTTTATTTTTCTTTCAGTTCCAATCTCATACACTGCAAAAAGTTGTAGCTTAAAATATTTTCTTAAAAATAAAATCACTAGAAAGAAAATTTATCTGTCCATGCAGCAAGCCGTTTTTGCAACAAGAAATTTTATAAGTAGACATCAAAATCTAAAGATCCAGATCTGCCACTCAGGCATTGAAAACGGAAAAAAAAATGTTAGATAGAATTCCTTTAAAGTAAATGTTGTACAGCTCAGTATCAAATTTCTTTTTATAGTTCTCAGCAAATAGTTAGCATTTTTTGAGTTTTTGCCAAACTAACTGTAGTTCATTTTGATGACTGAACATTTTAAAACAAAAATTGACCAAAACGGGAATATTATCTTTTTACAAGTTGGTCGTTCTTAATAAATCATCATAAAATCTAAAACTAGCATTTATTTTCTGAACATAAATCTTAATTTTTTGTTTCCAAAGAATTACAATCAACATTAATTAAACTTTAAAAGAAATTCTTAAAATGAATCAATTTGGTTTCACCAATTTGAGATTTTCTGAGTCTTAATTCAAGTTTTTCGATTTTTAAAAGTTTGGAGAAAAATAATCTGGACTCATTTTATTGTTTTTCACCACAGCAAATCATCTCATTTTCTTTTTATCTTTTCTCTGACACTATCACTGCATCCGTCTTCATCTGAACTTTCTATTTTGTTCTTCCTGTGTCGGTTTTGCTTCCTTGGTTTCATCTTCAGAAGATCCAATATCATCTTCCCCTCTGATGTTTTAATTTGATCTTTCCTTTTCTTCCAGCGTGAACCTCCGAATCCTCACCTCATCTCACTACACCTCCGCCTGTCACGCTTTTCCTCCACCTGCAGTCTGCAGACATCACCGCAGAGTCGCACGTCTGTTCTCATTTGTCAGCCCCTCCATCACCAGACCCTTCAACTTCTCGGTCATGCAATCGTAATTAGGCACTTAAAGCAAACTGAAATGTCTTTAGAAATCTGTAAAATCCACAGATTTAAGGGATGGGGTCAAACTCTATTGTTCTCTTCCTCCACTCGCCTAAAAAGGGGAGTTAAAGCTTTTAACTGAGACAGAATTCTGGGTCTGTGATGTCAGAGGATCCCCTAATCTGAAAGGGTCTTTGACTTTTTTGTTACAACATTTATATCCCTGATTTCAGTTCCATACCATCTTTGAAATAAAACGCAGGAGTCAGGAATCACAAGTTTAATGTTGGGCAGGAATAATTCCTAGAACAACTCAGTTGTTGTTGTTTTTTAACGCCCACAGCTAAACCTTTGACTTTTTCTCTGATGGCGATGATGACTCATATTAAAAAACGGCACCGTATTGTCATCCCTTCCTGCTCTGAATCCCTGCTGGTTTGTTCCTGCAGAGACTCACAGGTTAAGATGATTCAGAAGAACAGACAGAGCTCCACTTTGATTCACAACCGTCTATTTTTAGAATGAGTCCCGTTAAAAAAAGCTCCCGCTTTGATTTGAAAACGAGCTGCACAGGATAAGTTCAGCCATTTGTGGATTTGTTGTTCCCTAAAGACCCACGCTGATGAAAATGGTGTTTTTGGTGTTTTTGATATGTTTTTGTGGCATTTTTTCTTATGATGGAGGATATATATAAAAAAAATTTGCTTAAAATTGAAATTTTGAGTATTTCTTTATTCACATTGTTATGAATCAGCAGAAGACGACAACATATCTTAAAAAGAAAGATTGTGTTTGTGACATAGAAAATACTCTGGGCGGGCCACATGCTCCCTGCTCCGCCCCATTCCGATGCCTCCACTTGTAAGCAAACAGATCCATGAACGTCTTTGTTTTCCTCATCTGAGCTGGAATCTGGATCCAAACTAGCTTCAATATTGCTCGCCATTTTGGTCGCATCACTAATGTAAACAGAGAGTTATCAGTTAAAGGTGTCAGGGAGGATAGAAGATTAGAAGATCTTTAAACTCCTCCACCTGGGGCAGGAGCACTCCACCCACCCAGGGAGGGCAAACTACCTTTCTCTGGTCGAGAGCCATGCCCTCAGATTTAGCGGTGCTGACCCTCATCCCAGCCACTTCACTCTGTGCTGCAAACTGCCCCGATGCACACTGGAGGTCCTGGCCTGATGAACCCAACAGGACAACATCGTCTGCAAAGAGCAGAGAGGAGATCCTGTGCTCCCCAAACCAGAACCCATCCGGCCCCTGGCTGCACCGAGAAATTCTGTCCATAAAGACTATCAACAGAACCGGTGATAAAGGGCAGCCCTGCCGTAGTCGAGTGTCCGACTTATGGTCTGCTCTGAGCACGGTCATACAGAGACGGGACAGCCTTCAGTGAGGCTCCTCGGACCCCATACTACCAGAGCACCCTCCATAGGATACCACAGGGGGACGTGGTTGAACGCCTTCTCCAAATCCCCAAAACACAGGATGAGCAAACTCCCATGAATGCTCCAGCACTCTCAAGAGGGTGTAGAGTTGGTCCACTGTTCCACAACCAGGACGGAAACCAAACTGTTGTTCCTGGAACTATTGGACAGACTCTGCTCTCCAGTTCCCTGGCATGGACTTTCTCTGGGAGCCTGAGGAGTGTGATTCCTCTGTAGTTGGAACACATCCTCTGGGGCCTCTTCTTGAAAAGGGGAACCACCACCAAGGCCAACCAATAAACTTTCTCCATGGCCTCCCCGAACTCCTCCCAGGGACTGAGTTTTTGCCCCCACAACAGGCAAGGCTGCAGCTCGCTTCCTCCAGCCGCGATCACAGTTCCGAACAGCAGCAGAGGGGTGTTCTCCAACACCAGAGCACCTTCAAAGCACCTTCTCTGAGGCAAAAAACAGCAACAAAAATACACGCAAACCAGTTTCTACCATTTTGTGATCTACTAAAAAAAAACTGTGATGATTTTTTCTGGTGTTTCACAGCAGTTTAATAAATGTCAGCGGACTCCTTTCTAAAGGATGGGAATAAAAAGAAGCTCATTGTTGAAGAGCAGTCGTGTGTTTCTCTTCTTTCCCGATAAGCCTCCTCTGACCTCTCTGTCTTGGAAGTTTAACTCTAATTGCTGCTTTACATAAGAATGAATCTCCAGGCAGGTTCGGCGAGGACTATTATTAGAAACGTCTGCAACATATTTCTGCGGCATATGGTCTTATGATAATTGCTATTACTTCAGTGCACGGGTTTGTGGAAATAAATGAGCAACGGGACCCAAGGGGCTTGTGTGTTCCCACGAGACACGATGGAGGGGTGCTGGTAACCCCCCATTACACTGCAGCACACGCTCCTACACATTTCTCGCCATCTGTTGACACACAGTTGTTAAAAATAGCAGTCTAGCAGAAGCTTCCTGCGTGGCTGGGACACAGGCATAGCGGGACCCTGTGCTGTCCTGCAGAACGCCTGAATGTCTTCACGCCTGTTTGACTGAACTTTTCCTGCAGTTTATCTTTTCTTGTCAGTCCCTCTTTGGATTTTTAGGTTGAAGGTCGTTTGTGTCTGACATTAGGGTGAGTTGCTGCGAACCGAACGCCCAAATGGAGCCCCAATTTGACCAGTTCATGCAGTTTCACCCCATCCACGGGACAAACGTCAGACTGGACCACGCAGGAACTCAGGCTACGCGGGTGGAAAGCTTTGCCAACGGGGTTTGTTTCAGCAAAGCGCCCTTAAAGCCCGGGGAAATCTTTCTCATCGAGATTGAAGAGAAAGAGCTTGGCTGGTGCGGCCACCTTCGAATTGGTCTGACTGCCAGGGACCCTAAAAGCTTCGAGGTGGTGCCCGAGTACTCCATCCCAGATCTGACAGACCAAGGGGACAGCTGGGTGTTTGCAATCACTCGCAACCACAATAAAGTGATAGAGGAGGCCGACGTCCCAGAAAACCTAGATGGAGGCCTTGCAGGAGGTCACAGGCTGGGGCGTGGGGAGGCAGAAGATGAAGATCAGAGAAATGGAGACGGCTACAACTTGAAGTCGAAAAGTTTTTTCACAGATACTCACCTTTACATCGAGAACATTTGCATCCCAAAGGACAAGCTGGTTGGTCGCAGTCAGCCTGGACGCTTCAGCCACATCCTGGATGATCTTTATAAGACCAACGCTCTGCCCCCCACGGCCAGACGCAGCAGAATAGGAGTCCTGTATGTCCCAAAGGCCCAAGGTCTGGCTGACATGCACATCATAATCAATGGAGAGGACATGGGAGCCTCCGCAAAGGGGATACCAGCAACCAACCCGCTGCACGCCGTGGTGGACGTCTTTGCCGCCACGAAAAGTGTCCGCATCGTTCAAGTGGAGTACGGCTGTGAGTGTCACGTCTGTGGACTGTGCAATGTCATAGAGCTTCCAGCTGAACAGCAGTGTTCACAGTCTAAAAGTAAAAGGGTTTTTTTGGTTATGGGATTTTTCTGCATCTTTTCATCGATTTTTTGTGTGTGTGGTCATTTTGATTTGTTGTTGATGTTTGTAGTGGTTGTTGCATTTTGGTATTCTGTCCTCTTTTTGTTCCTTTTCTTCTGTCAAATTAAACCAGACATGTTTTGTGTTTCTAAATATCTTTATCATTATTTTTTTAATGTATTTGTTGTCTTGCGTCTGTGATAGTGCCATTATGGTGTTTTGTCCTCTTTTTGTTCCTTTACTTGTTTCCTTTGTTACTGTAAATTACAGCTCCTACCACACTTCTTCAATGACAGTATTCTACATTATTTTTAGCTATTTTATTTTTACATTTTTGTATCTTTGAACATATGTTTTACTTTTAAATATGAAAACTATCTTTGTATTTTGTCCCACTGCAAATTGGGTGTTGTAAAGTAATATCAAGGAAGAATTTGTAATTCCAACAATTCCTTTTAACATTTTTTAAATGCAGGTATCCTTAATAGTATCACTGAATTGACCACAGCATATGCATATACATATTTTTGTTATTCTTTTTTTTTTTTTTCTTTCTTTCCAGTCTCATCATTGCAAACACTCTGCAGGAAGGCCATCCAGAAGAACATTGTCCACAGGATGGCAATCGACTGGCTGGAGCTGCCTGAGACACTAAAGCATCTCTGCAAATATGAATAAAGCATAAATAAATAAATAAAAAACAACTGTAAATGTCTCCTTACGTTCCTCATAAATACTACAAAGTGCTTCATTTATTGACTGCCAAAAATACGTCGCATCATCTGGACATATTCAATGTGATAGTGTCAAGAATTTACTATTTGTTTTAAGTTTTTGAATAATTTGGACAGAATTTACTCGCTTCTTTTGAATGCAGCACTAACGAGACAAAATCAAATCTTTATTTATTTATTTATTTATTTGATCGCCTCAGCAAGCGTTTTCTGCCAAACAGTGACATCTAGCGGCGGTTTTTGTAATATCAGGTGGAGCTTTATTTAAAAAAAAAAAAAATGCAGCTAGTTCTCGCGAGAACTTGGATACAGAACGTTCCTACACCGATACAGATTAAGGTTTATTTGTGCTCTTAGCTCATCCAGTGAAACATTAAAAATGTCTTTTTGTAGATTTGTTGGTGGAGAAATATACAAGGATCATTTTAAACCAGGTGAGGGCGCCGTGCTTGTCACGGGGTGATGATGATTTAGGCTCGGTTTGTTAGACAGGATTATAGGCTAAAAATGAAATAACCTTTTATTCTAGATTTTTACGGGATTTCCGGTCTGGTGGAAAATGTGTTCATTTTCGCGTTTTTACAGAAACATTTTATGTACAGATAATGCTAAAGTAATTCACTGAAAGGTGAATTTATTCTTGTTTTATTTTACATTTTCGATAAATATTCGCGAAAACGTACATTTTAAAAATAAATTCTTACATTAAAATAGTTAGTTTGATATATTTTTATAAGGTGTTTTTATGTTCATTACTTTAGCGTGTTTTTTTTTTTTTTTTTTTTTTACTTTTTTTCATAAAAGTGACAAACTAAGCTATAATGTGTGTTCTCATAATAAGTCTCATATAGGATTACATGAGAAAAAACGAAAATAGAACTTTAGATATTAATAACAAAAACTACATTTTTAGGTCTCATTCCAACATTGAACCAAACTCCAGAGCAGCTGCAGAAAGGGGATTTTGCTCCCGAAATGTAAACTTTGTACTTTGTGTTTTTTAATCCGTATTGGCTGTTTTATTAACATGTTCATGTGATCTTATGATATTTCCTGCAGGCGTATACGTGTGCTCCAATTGCAACCATCCTCTGTTCTCCAGTCGGTCCAAGTTTGCCCACTCGTCACCTTGGCCGGCCTTCACTGACACCCTCAGGGAGGACAGCGTCACCAAACTGATGGAGACTCTCACTGCCTACAAGGTCTGCAGCCGTCTGATCCGTTTTCTGTCAGAGGTTTGGTGGTAAATCTGAAATCTGGTGTCTGGAACCTCACAGGTCCTGTGTGGGAAGTGTGGCAGCGGACTGGGTCACGAGTTCGTCAATGACGGTCCGCTGGAAGGAAAGTCACGCTTTTGAATATTCAGCCACTCGCTAAAGTTTGTCCCCAATAAAGGTGGGATAGCATTTAGCCAACGCAATCGCCTACCCACATCTGTCAAGTTTGCTTATTAGTCCTGATTAAAAAGAGGACTAAGCCTGAGGACTAAGAGGACTAAAACATTCAGGATCTAACTTTAAGTTGCATTCAATCTGCATTTCGTTCCCCCTTTTCTCCAGCTAAAGACAAACAGTAAAGAGCGAGATGGAAGCATCCACCACGTGTCCCAGTGAGCGGGACGGGTCAGCGGGTGACGTGGACGGGGGGAAAGGCCTGAGAAGGACGCCCTGACCACTGAAGAATCTTTGACCAGGAGGAAGCACCTTTACAAACGTTTCACTCCATCCGCTCCTCATATTCATTCCTGTGAAGTTTTTTTTAAACAACTAATCATTCCTCCTTATTGTGTGCTTTAATATTCTTAACAGAAAGTGGACACAAACAAACATTTGCACAAATAATATCTATGCACTTTTTTCATGTCCTTTAAGTTTTTCTTGCATATTTTCTTTGCAAAGACGCTAAGATTTTGTCTTGTGCTTCTATGTTTTGATGCTGGTTTGAAAGAAAACTACAACTAAAACCAAATTCTCTGTCATTTGTCTTGAGTACTTGCAGTTTTCTATAGATTATTTTAGGTTTTTATCCAGAACAGATATGTAAAATATTACATTTTTCCACAAAAAGTCCAAAGGTTTACCATTCACCTCAACAGTGTCTGTATTTTTGCACCCACAGAACTGTTGTGATGTTAAAAACTATATCACAATTACTGGTAAGTACAAAAAATATGAATTTGTTTTTTATAAAATTGATTAGAACGAGATGCATTGTGTGCTGATTGGTAAAACATTTTAATAAGAATTTAATATTAAATAGATTTTTTTTTATTAAGTAGTTTAAAAAAAGGTTATGAGCAATTTACCTAAAAAATATTAATTTAGCCATTTTACTTTTTTTAAATAGTCTCCAGTGTTGACCTAATGTTGATTACTTGCACCAGTAATCGACAAATAAATACAAATAGCTTAGAAATATTACATTTTACACATGCTACATTTAATTAGTATAGAATACTAATAAAAAAGTAGTTATCTTTACAATAAAAAAAAATTAAAAGATTGACGCAATCAAAATGAAAACGTTGAAAGGACATTTGTCCCCACAAAATACCAATCTGTGCACACAAAAAGCCAATTTGTGTTTACAAAATACCATACTAATTTGTGCAGACAAAATGCAATTGTGTGTCCACAGAATACTAATTTGTGTGCACAAAATTGAACTTTGTGAGTAAAAAATACTAAGTGTGCAGAGAATCCTAATTTGTTCATACAAAATCCCAGTTTGCCTACACAAAACACTTATTATAACGCACAAATGCCAATTTGTGTGCACAAAATCCTGATTGTGTGCACGAAATCCTGGTTTAAGTGCACAAATGCCAATATGTGAGCAAAAATATCCTAAACTGTGTTCACAAAATGCCAATATTTGAGCAAAAATTCCTAAGTAGTGCACACAGAATCCCAACTTGTACACGCAAAATCCTAGTTTGTGTACACAAAATGCTAATTTGAGTGCAAAAATGACAATTTATGTGCACAAAATCCTAAATTGTGTTCACAAAATGCTAATTTGCAAGAAAAAATCCTAATTAGCGTGCACCGAATCTTACTTTGTGTACACAAAATGCTAATTTAGCGCACAAGGGCCAATATTTGTGCACAAAATCCTAAACTGCGTACACAAAATCCCAATTTGTGAACAAAAATCCTAAACTGTGTACACAAAATGCCAATAAGTGAGCAAAAAAACAATTTTGTGTGCACAAAATAGTCATTTGAGGGCACAAATGCTTATTTGTGGCCACAAAATCCTAATTTGTCCCACAAACTATTCATTTGAATATCATGTCCACGGCTCCATCACCTTGTTACCTCTAGATGGAGACATTCTCCTCCCATCTGTGCAGCACAACCTGCTCCTCCTTTTAGATGACTGTGTGCGTGTCTTGACATAAAGAGGCAGATTATGTTCTCGCTGGCTGGCATTAATTACAGAGGATGGTTGCTTTAGCTGCAAACCGAGGCCGGGCTCTCTGAGGCCCATCTGCAGGCCATACCCTCTGGTATCCAAAGCTGGCAAAGACCCTGAGGTTTAGATGAGAGCCAAGCTGCCTGCTGAGAGGCTGAGGGCTATTATTACAAAGGAAGTAAACACACGCAGACACACACATGTGAACATACAGAAAAAGCCAGAAAATGCATTCTGAGGATCACAATTCTCATTAAAAACACTCTCCATGACTCTCAAGAGGAGCTTTGTGGTATTTCATGTTTTACTTTTAGGCTACACTTTGATTTGTTGTTTTCACAAAGCAGATTTTTGGGGCATTATAGCTTTTTCAAGTTGGTTAAACTGCCTTTTTTTTCTCGATAAATTTAGGATTTTTCATGTTTACTATTTTACCAAAAGAGCAAAACATAGGATTTCCACAACTGACAAGAACTCTTGAATTAAAGAAATTCCCATTGACAGATGATTTTGTTTGCTGAATTTGAGATTTGATGTCTTTTCCTGTCTAAATTAAAGACAATTAATAGTGTTATAATTGTTATTATGGTTATTCCTTCCTGGCGGAGCATGATTTCCTCCAGGAAAGTTTTAAGATATCTTAAATCGGAGGCCTGAATGCTGATTTCTGCTAGAACTTCAACATGTTCACAATATTAGCACAGTCTTGCCTGTGTAGATGTGGTTTAAAAGCATAAAAGAGATGATAAGAATGAATTACAGCCACCCTCACTGGTGGGGCGGCTGCTACACGATCCTCACTCTCCCCTTCTGCCTCTATGGTCAGAGGCACATGCGACCAGTTCATTAAAAAAAATATTTTTAACATTGCTGCTTTCCTGTTGGTTTTATCTCCATAGCAACCATTTTATGTTTTGGTCGCCTGGGGGTGACGAACAAGTCTGTGTACTTTTAAGAAGAATCTGCAAAAGTACATTTTTGGATTTCCTTAGCAATGGAGGTTTTTTGTTGGCCACACCCACATTCCTAATATGTTCATATCGTATGTCATATTATTTGGTTCAGCTTGAGCCAACGTTTCGTTTCGTGTATTAAACCAACATTTTTACCTAGTAGTTACTCAATGATGCCAGAAGGGATAGATCAAAATCCCTTGGAGGACTTAGAATGTAACGGCTCAATAAAGATACTAAAGGGGATTTTTTTATTTCTTGAAATTCAAGAGGGCGACCTCTTTCCAAGGTCCAGGTCCAGGTCTGCTGCAGGACAAAATAAAGAAATGTGAGAACTGTGATGATTCGAGGTAAACGTCATTCACATTTATGGTACAGACAATAACTAAAGTATTAAAGTACAGCATTCACAATTGGTTACACGTTCTGAATATTTTTAAAAACAGTCCCACAATGGCTTTTTTCAAAATGTCTTATAACATTTGCAGAAGTTCACAGTTTAGTTGCTGAGCTCTGCTTTTGTGCAACTGTGAACAGTTCACAATAAGTTTTAAAAATGCAAGAAAAACTTTGTAGAAACTGATTTGAAATCATGGATCGTTAAAAAATCCTCCAAGCAAATGTCTTATGGAGAGTTAGTGTACGTCGACTTTCACTGAAGTATCTCGTGTAAAGACATGGCTTCCGGGTTATTGTCATATTTTTGCTTATGAACTCATTAATTAAACCTCAGTGACGACACTTCTGAGCCAAGATTCCTTTCATTGGAAAATTGTGGTTTGCATTTCGAGGCTTCCTGGAAAGCTTCTGTTTCTGCTGATGGATTCCACATTACTACGTGTCAGGGTGTGGAAGGGAACAAACTAAACATTTATGATAATTCAAAGTTCTACGACTGATAGAAACTTCCATTGATGGTAGTCAATTAGTATTTTTAATTAACCTAATCAAGAAAAGTTCATCTTGACAGTTTTTCTTCTGGAGATGAAACTAAGTCCGTTTGTTCCTTGCACTAATACCCACTCCGATCATCTTTGGATCTGTTGTTTTTTTGGGGGGACAAAGTTTCTGCAGAGCGACAGCAGTTTGTTAGAAATCCAGCTCCGAGTGGTGGGCAGGACGGCTGGGGCAGAGCAACCCTGCCGCCCTTCCCGTCGCCCATAACTGAGAGCTCTAAACATGCTCTCCCCACTAGCTTCCAGGACTTTTGAGCTGATAAACATTTATAAACGTCCTCCATCATCATCATAGATCTTCGAGACAACGCAAATTCTGAGAGTTTAAGTCAGAAATTTACCAAAAAAAGATAAATGCCTAAACAACTACATCAAAAAAGCCTCCTATCTGCACATCAGTGCTATTTGTGACTTTTGTCCTAAAATGTTGACATTTCTCTAACAGAGAAGAATATTAGGTTATAGTAGATTAAAGATGTGTTAGATAACAGTAGCATTTGTGGGGGGTTTTTTTTCCAGAAAAATGTGTTTGGAGTTTGTTTTACGAGCCCAAACAAGGTAACAAACCTGTCAAGTTGGTTTGGTATTGAGGTTTATAAAATGTTTACCAACCGTTTTTGAATATGTGATGTTTTTAAAAAGCCTTGGAATGAACATAAATCCATATTTTCCAAAGACATGTTGTGATCGCAGTAGATCTGACCATCAGGTTAACGGAGAATCTCATGGAGTGGATGAACACGGCCGCTCTAAAGGCATTTTTCACAGCAGACATGAGGTTTGACTCAAAGCCTGAACTGTTTCTGCTGCTTCTTTTTTTGTAAATGTTGACAAAAGACAAAAAGAAAAATAGATAAATGAGGAAAATTAAAATAATTTTTAAGGAGAAATGCTTTCAGTCAACTAAATAAACACATTTTAAACAATCTAAATATTAGTTTGGAGAAACACATTTGAAGGGCCGTTTTTCTATAAATTCCCCAAAGCAGATAATTCCTCAAAAATATTTAGCAACGGGTGACTTTTAACTTTTATCGTTTGGGTTTTAGCTTGTGAGCTCCAGATCAGATAAAAGATGATTAGTTGAAATTGTCCCATCAGTCTTTGCTGCCCCCGAGCCAGAATGCAGGTGGATGAGATCACCGTTATTAGGGAAGCCTGGCGAGCCAAGACACACACCAACACCGACGGCGGGCAGGAACATGCCTTTAAGTGCTATGAGAAAGTAAAGCCCCATTGTCCTGCTCCAAACAAAAAGTAAAAACTTAAAAAACAAAAATGTATGGCAACGACATCTCTGTGTTTGGGAGTGAAACTTAACTAAAACATCCATTAATGGAAGGAGAAAATGAAATGGGTCACCAGAAAATGGTCAATTTTGCACTTTTTAAATTTTTTGTTGTTGTTTAAATTAAACAATAAAGTTTAAGTTGAAGAAGATCTGGGACTAAGTGTCGCGAAGTGTTGCAGAAAATGTTCCTGCATTAATATTTTGCAGCTAAATGGACTGGAGATTAATACAATATAACTGATATCTTCACAGATTTGTGAACCCAGGAAGTAGAAAAACATATTGAAGCACATCTAAATCAGCAGAGAAGCATTAATCACAACGTTCAAAAATGTATTGATTGATAACCTCCAAAAAAGATAAACGTGTGACTAACTACACAAACCAAAATTCAATTTTTCCTAATATTTATGGCGAGGACCTGATTGTTTTCACATTTTGTCCCTCTTAATGCGCATTTACTAAGCCACATACTAAACTCTCCCCAAAACTTTAACATACCCGGTGAAAATGACTTTTTTTGTCGTGGTGAGCAACCCCCCCTCAAAGAAATGATGACATCACAGCGGGAGACCCCATCAATTAAATGAATGGGACCAAAATCTCTTATGGGGCTCAAAAAAAAGAGAGAAAAAAGTTGAAAAATCGATAAACAAAACCAAAACACGAGTCGGAAGTATCCAAAGGAAGTTATTATGGGATGGCCACAGGATCCGCAGTTTGGCAATACGGGTTAAAAAAAAGTTTGTTTCAGCAAAATTCTGCACAAATTAAATCTTTGAATAAGTTCACCACCTTGAAATAAAGAAAAAAAAAATTTATCTTTCGCACCAGCTAAAATTTAACGGCCTAATAGTGGCGAGCTCGCAAAAGTGGCGCTCATCTATTGCTCACATGTTTTTTACCAGAAGAATTTGAAAATGCAACACATGAACCGTTGGCTCAAGCTGAACGTAACGATATGACATATGATAGAAACATCTTATGTTTTATTTTCACATGTTTAGGGTTTGATCGTTTTCTTTTGGAAACAAACTTTCCAAAACCCCTTGAGTGCAGAAACATCTCCCTTTTTCAAACCTGGAGTTTTACAGAAAGTATTTCACCAAAAGCAGGGTTGACTTTAGGAAATTACCTAATTTATTTACAACGTTCTGGCAATAGTAACCTTGAGTATGAAAAAAGAAAAAAAGGCAGGTCTGGTAACAGAAGCCATAAATATGTCTGAAAACATAAAACCCTGCAGCTGAATGTTAGGTGGCCCACTCCTGCTTGAATTTTTTTGCGCTTGGAAGCTAAATCCCACACTGGCTGCAAACAGCATTAACTCAAAGGCGGCTAACCACTCAGGCAGTGGAACAAGAGCCACCCAGCATCTGGGCTGAATTATGCTCCATCCTCTGGACACCGAGCAAATCTCCTCCATCCATCTTGATGTCCTGACACATACGGTGCCGCCTGTGCAGACTGCAGTGCCCAGCTCACCGGGCCTGCTCCTGTCTCCGGTGTCAGCAGCATCTCTCAGGTCCCTGCAGACCTGCACACGTCCCCATACATCACACTGGGAGATTCAGAGCTCAATAAGTCAGCTCAGAGAAAGGTATTGGCACCTTTTCCATCCAGATGGGATTTGACTTTGAAGGTAACACAGAGCTTGGTGGACTTACTGCTGCTTTTACAAGGTGTGACAGTATCGGTGTCTGCATGTGTGCGATGCTCAGTGACATAAACCCAATGTTTGCAAGCCAGTCCAGCCTTTTAGATGCACGACGGTCTTGGTATCTTGCAGTTCCCTTGAGGCTCTTACGGCCACCTCAAGGGAAGTCAAGGAAGTATGGAGCGTACCACTGTCGTGTGTGTGTGGTAAATGTAATGTATAGTATTTGTAAGGAGAATGGAAGTTACACAAACAGGTGATGCTGTCAAACAGTCCCACTTACGCTACTATAGTTGCTAGTAAGGTGCAAGGCCCCAAACTGAGCACGCGCAAATGGAGTGTGCAGATGATACACATCAAATCTCCACACCAAATACACTATGTCTAATTTACTCATTCGACACACTTATCACGTGAACAGCACCTGTGCGCAGGATTTTAGGAGACTGAACAAACCAGAAATCCGTACGACTCACCTGCTTCCCCCTCATGTGTTGTTAAAATGTTCACCATGACCTGTTGCTTGCAGTATGCCTTTAGAAAAAGATCTGTATTTGGCTCCACAGGTTCACCGAGTGGTCCTACAATCTTACAATTTACAGGTTTGCTCTTTTTTTTTTCTTTACTCGCAGACCAGGTAAAAAATTATATCCACCTCCTATAGTACAGCAGGGACTACTTTGGTGTACAGACTAAAGCTATTCGATCAAACTCCGCCCCTCATTTGGGAGGAGTTATTTGTCATTTTCTTCATCTACTGAAGCACAAAAAGATCTGGGAAGATTTGTAAGCACACAAAATGATTGGGGGTAGAAAGTGTTCTGTAAATTCAGGTGAAACTATTCCAGCTTTGTGGACTCTGTTTTTTTTTTTTTTTTTTTTGATGTTTGGATAAAACACAGCCAGTAGTTACTAAACCGGTTCAACAATAGAGGTTGACATTTTCTATCCATCAATTTTAAATTCCTTTTGGGGTTTTGTGGAAAAGTTGACCTTTCATTTTTAAATTCTATGGTTTAATTAAAAGGTCACGTATGTGGTTCTGATTAAAACCAGCACTGATGGAAAATCCCAGCAAATCCCCCAAAAAAAAAAAAAATAATCTAAAAAGCTCAGAAGCACTTCCTAAAAGTTTTGATTTTAAAAGACCCACTCAGAGGAAAATGGCATTTTTAACATGTTCTTGTGGACTTATTCTGATGATTGAGGACATACATAAAGAAAATTCTCCTTAGTGAAGAAGAACGCAGGTGAAGAGCATTTAAACCGCAGATGCTTTCCTAAGGCATAAAAATCTGCTTCTGAGCTCTTTCTAAAGCAGGAAAGCGTAGCTCAAAGCTGGGTAAATAAACCCACAGTTGCTTGGAGCTGCTGGAAGGTCTTTTCTTAAAGAGCCAGATCCTTAGACAGAAGATAAGACCTGAAAAAGTTTACAGACGTCTGCTCTGCAGCGCGTCCGTTTGTGGCTCCATCTGTGGAGCGACCGTCTGATGTTTCCTCTGACTGTTGGTAAGCTCTGAGCGTGCCTGAGTGTGTTTTCTGTCCAGGAGCCGATAACAGGAAATCAAAGGCTTCAAATCAGCTGATCTGCACAAGAAGCACACAACAAAATGAAGTGGTTTTCTCTTTGCGTCTGCAGCAGACCGGTGGTTCATTCTAATGTCTGTCCTTGCATGATAGCGGCTGAGCGCTTGTGTAAGTTTCTTCGTTCTGAGGTCAAACTGTCGGGGGGATTTTCCTTGAAGGCCCCTCCATTGATTTCTGTGCATGACAATATTGAACAGTAGGCCAGCGAGGCATCTTGATCCGGGCTGGAGAAGCTCCTGCGCTGAAAGTAATCGTTTTTATTTCATCCTTGGCTTCTGCTCTGCTCTCCCAGCATGCCATTTCTTTAATTTACTGTCCTCTCAGACTTCTGATCTCTCACAGTCTGCAGTGGAATTTCATAGCAGACGGTGATTATAGGCCTGTTTTTATTGCATGAATGACATCATAAGTATAGATCATGGAGTAGTCATATGGTTTTGGAAATGCACGCGCAGTAAATTGCTCCCAAGCTGCAGCGTGCAGTCCAAAACCTGAAGGTAAATGTTTGGATTTCGGTGTAAAGAGGTCAGCAAAAGGGAAGTCTGCTTGCTAAAATAACCCAGACACTAACATGAAAGTGAGTTCCAAAAGTTCTAGGAGGAGCAGAGAAGGTTCACAAGGACCAATCAGAACATCTTACTAGTTTTACATTTAAACCTGTCTGATAACAGAAAAGATAGGAGTTTAAAGAACTGCTGGACTGATGGCTGTGATCAGTCCTCACCCAAATGTTATAATATTACCTCATAAGGTATTTGTCCAGGAAAGACTTTTCATGTTGGAAAGTAGAAAAGAAGCTTAATTTTCCTTTCAAAATAAAAGCAACTCAGCAAAATAAGGCTTTATTTAAACCTGTGTTATATTATCTTTCATATTCCCTAAAAGTTTTTGTCCATTTTTTCTGTAGTTTATCAGGAATTTCTCACATTTCTGTGTTGAAATGTTTTTTTTTATCTTTAAGATGCACTCTATTCATCTTTTGATCCATTTTCAAATCGTTCCCAGTTAACCTTTAATTATGATTGTCATTTTTAGCCAAAATCATAAAACCTGTAGTTTTTTAGGACATAGTTTCTGCAGAGCGGCAGGGACTGTTGGCGTGAAGCAACATTTCTGAGAGCTCTCTGTTTACACTCTCTCCTGCTACCCTTACAGCCCCTCACATCCCCCATCTAACATCAAGGGTGCAAAAGAAATGGCGAGCAATGTCGGAGCTATCCCGCCGTCGAGTTTAGACCCAGATTGAAGCTCAGACGGGGAAAACAAAGACGATAATCTTGAAACTTGTGTCGTAGGTAAAAAGGAGAAATTCAAACATGGGAGCAATTCTGTTGAGGCTACAAAACCATATCTATACAATGCAAAAAGATACATAAATAAACAAAACCAAAAAGAGTTTGTTTTTATTTAGAGACAGTTTTTCTACAGTCAAAAGTAAGTTTAGTTTAACCAAAATGCTCAATTAATTAAGATCAATTCCAAATTAATTCCTTTGACCATTTTGAATAGTCCGCCATTGGATTTTCTCCAAAATGTTATAATTTTAAGTGTAGCTTTGTTTTGAGAAAACAAAATGAAACATTCATGGAAATTTTCAGGAAGGAGTCTGTGGAAAAAAATAGAAACATTTTGTATTTTTTCTTGTTTAGATATAAACCGTCACTCACATTACTACATTATTGCTGAAAGAAACTCATCTTTGAGTTATAGAACAGACATTCAGATGTCAGATCTTTTTGCATCGTCATGTTTGACCCCCATGTTTGAGAGTGCACATCTAAAAGCTGGTTGCATGGGTTTTATTTACCCGTGTGCCTAATAATTTACTTTTGTTTAATCTCCATGTCTTATTTCTTAAAACGTAACAACTATTATGGACAGACTTTACGTGTCTTCTATTAAACCGCTTAGCGAGCAGAGACTCAAATCCACACCCATGTGATAAAGTACGGAGCCCTGTACTTAACCGGTTCCCCACACTGCCCTACAGTTACAGCTGAAGACATGGTTCCCCAACCGGATCTTCCACAACTTAAAGGCGGCCCAAACAAATGAGAACATTAAAACATGAGGTTGTCAAATTTCTTGCTGACCATTTAGAGGAAATTTGCTCTTTGTAGTTAAAGAGTTCGCGTTTTCTTGTTCTGCCTAAAACTCTATTTTCACTAACACACTTGACTGCAAGAACAGCAGTAGATGGTATCATATGTGCAAGTTGCCATGCTGTTTAGGATCCTTAGCAGATTGAAGAGTTAGAGCAGATAAGTTTTATTCCTATTGGTAAAAAAACACCTAAAAACAGGAACCGAAATGCAAACAAAAGCAAAATCACACAAAAACCACCATAAAAAATATTTTTTTATTTGTTGTCTATATTGTGCTAAGTAAAAAAAAAGTCAGAATATTTAAAGCACTCGTATAAAGTCATTAAATTTGTTTTTAGTTTCAATGTCAAATTTACGCTCTGCAGGTCATGACTTCATATTTGTCATATTGTTAATTAAAAATGCCACTAGGAATTTAATCACATTTTATTTCAGTTTTGGTTTGTTGTGATTATTGTGGGGGTCTTGATCACATTCACAAGAAGTCGCAGCACCCCGTGGTTAGTGTCAGCAAGTCAGGCCTTAAAGCCCTTTATACTGAAACACTGACATGAAGGGAAAATACATTTTAGAGTTTATTTCTTAAGTAGTTTTTGTGTTGTGACTTTTATTTTCTGAAGCCTCCCTTGAATGCTTCATCTTTTAAGCCGTTTAATCTCAATAAATCGGGGAGATGGTTCAAAAGTTTCCGTGTGTGTGTTGGTGCCGTATTCCGACGCAACACAAAAACAGACACTTCCCTTTTTCATTGTAGCCCCAGTGCAGCGACAGAGTGGCGTGCATTCTCATGAGGAACGGCCTGACAGGGTTAGACGGAATTTCTCTTAAAGGATGCCGGCGGCACAAAGACAGGTGTGTGAAGAAAACACGCAGAGAACTCAGGTGACTTCAGCTGTTCTTGGAACCTGTCATGATAGGAAAGATTCCCAGAAAGTAGACGACAACTTTCGAAATAGAAGGAGGTATTTATGTCCGTTGAAAAAATAAAGGATTACCAAAGCAGAATTACCAAAACAAAGTTTGAGTTCTAATCTAGTTTGTCACCTGACCCAAAACAAGCTGGTTTCAGGTTTTTATGACCAAAAAAACAGATGTGAAACCACATCTGTTTGAAATTTTAAATAGACCGTTTATTAATCGATTACAAAAAATATACATAGATTACACTGAGGATGAAACAGGACAGCATCAAACATTTCCTACCTTTTTTCTAAATCCTTTAGCTTTAGTAAGGAAAGCAGTATGTCACACAGAAACAACATAAGCCCTTGTTATTGATCCCTTTGACGCCAAAGCGACAGGTACTGCAAACGATTGTTTTTCTACATCACAACAGATCAATACTGCTGACTGCTGGAGGAGTAAAGAAGGGTAAATGATGTCTTCTCAGCTCCAAGTTACTTACAAATTGACATGCTGCCACGTTGGAGGAGCGGCGGGTCGATTGACGGCGGGATCTCTTTCAGATTTATCATCTTTTTGAACAGGCTGCCATATAAAACATCGTCTTGCAGCATTTAGGACGCCGACATGCTTAGATTTTTTATAGTGACGGTGATGCCATGGAGTATTTGGGTGAATTTTGGGTGTGCGGTGCAGTGACTTTCACACAGAGAGACTCCAAGTACATTCTAGATGATCATTGTTGTTGTTCATAAATCCAAATTTGAGTTAAATTTGGTCAGATCATTTTAGTATTTTACTTTTTAATCTTAAGAGAAGACGCATCCAGACATCGCATCCAGACATTCTGCTCTTTGGTCTAGAAGGGTGGGTCTACATTTACACTAAATTGCATCAGAGTACATTTCTGAGTGAGTAAAAAAGATCTTTTTCAAACAGTTTTGTTTAGTCTGCTCCTCATTCACAATGATTTTGAATAAAAATTACTCAGAAATGCAATTTTAGGCTTATATTTCATGCCCTCCATCATCAGTAAAACATTACAGGTAGATATTAGAAACAAAACAACACGATTTTCATCAGAGCGGGTCATTAATCTGCGTTAAAACATGTTTTGCAAAAAAATACAGCTGAAATTTTTTTTTTTTTCAAAAATAAGACAGCAACCCAAATGAACTGTTCTTAACCCAATTCATTTAAAAAAATCACAATAATGACTGTTACACCACTGAAACAAGTTAAAAGAGAAAAAATGCAAAACATAACTTTTTAAGAAAGTTAGGAAAAAACAATTACACTTAATTTTAATCAGAAACTTGTTCTTATTTATTATTTGGGTTAAAAACATAAAACCACTGAAGTTCAATTGACTCATAATTAATGTATTCTGACTATAGAAATTAGGAAAGTTTTAGTCTTCAGCCAAAATGTTTTTTTTTAGTTTATTTTATATATTTTCTAAAGCTAAAAAGTTTCGTTTTGGCACGAGATGAGTAGGGGGCGTGTGTGAGATAAACAGGGCGTGGATCTGCCAGTCGGACTGGAAGGAGCGTGGAGGGTTCTCCCCAGACGCGCTGCCGGGGAGCAGCAGAGCGCGCGCACGGAGCGCAGAAGCACGCAGCCTGGAGTGATGGAAACATCGAGGTTCTGCCGTTGATACTTCTTTGGGTGCTCAGTGTCTGGACACGAAAGTAGGGCGTTTGGGGCCGTTTTACGCACCGAGTTTTACGCCACGTTTGGCACAAACCGAGCGCAGCGGGTTACTTTTCTGGAAGCTGCTGTAAACTGGATGATGAGGTCACCTGCTGCTGGGCAGTGTTCTCACGTGTGGTGTCCTCGTAGTCACGATTGGGACCCATGGGATGTAGTAAATGGAGAGCTGCGTTCAACTTTGGACTCCTGAAGGTGCAGTCCAGGCTGTCCGTCTTCCTTACCATGATCCTCCTCTTCACTTACCTCTTCTACAGCCTGAACGGATACAGCGACTCACTACCCAGACCCGTGTTTGACCACCGGAGTCAGAACGGACTTGTGCTGCAGGATGCGCACAGCGTGGAGCTGTTTGGTGCGTACAGCGCCTCCCCGGTGCTGGAGCAGTTGCCGAAAAGTGCGTGGCCGTCCAGCAACATTTCTATAGCCAACAGTTTCGGGAGCAAAAAGTTCCCCCAGGCCATCATCATCGGGGTGAAAAAAGGCGGAACGCGCGCGCTGCTGGAGTTCCTGCGCATCCATCCAGACGTCAGAGCCGTGGGCGCGGAGCCGCACTTCTTTGACCGCTTCTACGACAAGGGGCTGGAGTGGTACAGGTACAAACAAACTGCCGCTAAAACCATCATTTTGCACGTTGATGCCCAGTTATAGAAGACTGAAAAATAATCAAATTCTTCATTCATATAAAAACGCAAAAAAGGGCTAAACGTTTCTTACTGGGGAGGATTTGTGCTAAATAGTTTTGTTTGCGTCTTGCTTAACTCCTGTTTTTGTTTTATATATATTTTTTTAATTGATCTGCTTCCTTTATGAGCTCTGACACTAGGGAGGATGCTTGCTCTTTTGAAAAACAATTATGTGTAATATTTGACAGTAAAAAACATACATTTAGGAGGAGATCTGTGCAGAAAGTTGACACAAGAAATCAACGTTTGTTCACAAGTGCCTATATGTATAGTAGGGTTGTGTGTCCTTCCCTGCGACTCAACATGCATCTCCATAAACGGTCCTAGAATCGGTTTGTGGCGATACGATACAGTCCAGTTTTTGTGTGTGGATACAATAGATATTTATTATTCATTTGCAGTTCAAACTATCATTAAAAATGCCTTTTTAATGCACTTTCTGGAACTTTATCTTAAGCAATATAACTGCTTCAAACAACAAAACTTGACATTTTGGGTCTTTAAACTGTTTTGTTCTTTGTAAAAAAATTTTAAAAAAGAAGAAAAAAGTGCATAATTTTTTTTTTATTATCGGAGGTTGATTACCTTTCGGCATATCCCTTCAGCGATTCAGCTTTCACTGTGCGTACAGATGCCCTTCCTGACACAACCCTGCATTTTACCCTTGCTGGCACAGGTAGACCCATTGGGCAGCCTTCTGGCTACATAGTTAGGCAGTAGCACAAAGGGTCTCTTGCCCAAGGACCCACAATGGATGAAGCTCATTGCACATGGAAATCAGGAGCGTCAGTCACGCAGCCGACTCAGCCATCCAACCGCTTCATTTCTGTGAAAGACGGCTCATCAGTTTAGTGCACACATCCCTCACTTGGTAGAAGCAGGCTTCTGATTGGACGTTTTAGCTTGTATCCCATTTACATAAAAAGGCAGTGGAGACACGACTGGAGAAGAAACTGAAAAAAGTTTGACAGAAAGAGATTATTTACTTCCCGTATCTGTGATTTCCAATGAATACTGCTGTTCCTCAGATTGATTTTGCGACACATATCTGTGTCCTTTGCATCCCTAATGTGTAGATGTCGTTGTGTATATGTTCTGCATTCTGAGGCCCCGGAGTCTCAAGTGGCTCCTTTATTGTGGCTCTTTGGCTTTGAAGAAAAATGCTAACAGTTTAAATGATAAATAATGATTTGGGGTTAACTTTTTACAGCTATTTAAAGACCCATTCCCACAAAAATGGCGTTTTTGCTGTTTTAACAATCTCTTGCAGCATTTTTCTGACGATGGAGGATGTATATAAAGACAAATTAAGCTTAATTCATATTGACCTGAATCAGCAGATAAAAAAAACTGATTAATTTTAAAATACTCTGGGAGAGCCACAGTCTTCTTGCTCTGCTCCATTCTGATGCATCAGCTGTCAGACAAATAGATCCATGAACGTCTTTGTTTTCCTCGTCTGAGCTGGAATTTGGATCTAAACTGTACGGCTGGATGGCTCCCAATATTTCTTGCCATTTTGTTTGCACTAGTAATGGTAGCTTGGAGGGGCTGTAAACTAGCGGGAGAGAGTGTAAGCAAACATATGATGGGAAATAGGAACTCAAACCACTCCACTATGTTTAAGAAAATGACAAGTTTTGGCTTAAAACTGATTCTAATCCAATCCTAGGATGTTTATATTTTAACCAAACGTTGAAAAAGGATGACGGTACTCTATAATGATAGCAAATGCCATGTTTATTTTTAGCTCTACTAAATCTGCTGCAGCAGGAAGATCCTATTTTACAAAGGGTGTATTTTATTTTGAAAGGAACTTGTACAGGATGCATACAAATAATATAATAAAACAAAACACCATCATTATTCCATCTTTGTGAATCTACTCTTATAAAATGAATTGCTAAATGGCCTCACAGACATAAATATTTTTCTAAACTTTGCGCCTCTCGCCGGGTTTTCGTCTGTAGGAAACTGGATCCTGGTTCCTGTTGTACTCGTACATAAAGTCCAACATCATATTCTGTTAAAGTACAGGTGAAGATATGAAAGGACATCTTAAAATGGAAACATCTGGTGATGAAAATTACCAAAATAAAATGTCATCCCATTAAAAACCATGAAATCAGCATATTGCTTATTTGTGAATATGTAATTAATCATAAACAATTTTTTAAATCCTAATTTTGCTCTACAGATAATAACTCAGCTTGATAATAAGATGATTAAAATTAGATGGACAGCTAAAAACTTTAATATCTACATTTCTAGCCCTGCAGATTATAAACTTAATATCTGGGCATTTTTGTGGTTCAAAAGAAAATTTTGGTCTTTTTTTGCAAAAGATGTAAATAATAAATTTACAAAATAAGGAAACCATCAACGCAAAAAACACTAAAGAGTATTTTTTATGTAATTGGAAATAAATTCAGGTATCAAGCGGTTAAACCGAACCAGTAAAGAAGTTTTATGTTTACAATTTGACGCTTTTAATTTAATTTTGGTCAGTAAACATGAATTATTAGTGCGAAGGATGGGCTGCTGACCTCTCAGCTGATAGAACCCTGACCCTCACTTTGTCCTTAAACACAAACACCTCTTTAGCTTCTGTGCTACAATAAAACATCTCCTTTCGTCTGCCTCCTAATCTGCTAACAGCAGGCGTCAACACTGCAGCAATTGGACGCCGTCCTGACAGGTCAGGCATCAGCACGGACAGCTTAGGGGCATGCAGGTCGGGTAGGAGGGGGGCGGAGGCGGATGACGTTCCGCCTGCAGCTGAGTGAGGCTTCACCAAGTCAACACCTTGCCCCTCGCACCGTCACCGCGACGACTCCGCCCTGGGTTTAGATGGAGAACTGAACTGCAAGTGGAGAACAAACACTTCCAAACAAGCAGTCATGAAAAGGAACTTAAAGATTTAAAGGGGACATTTTTATTTTTATTTTTCTTAATTGAGGCCTCATAACTTCCCATGAGCAATAAATTCAATAATACACAATTTTAGGACTTAATAACATAAACTTGCGCTGTTAAAGACATTCATTTTACATGTCTATTATTCATTTAGAGCCTAAAAGTCATAAAAACTGTGAAATAATTTTTCAGTTTACAAGTTTTGAGGTTTTACTTCAGGTTTTGAGACCTCAAATGTAAACATGTGTAGCTACTACTAGTGTTTTCAAATGTATGCGTCTCCATGCACATATGGGACTTTACTAACAAAGATTAAAACATTATTTGGTTTATTACGTTTTCTTCATGTCAATCAAACTTTTTAGCTCATATTATATCACAAGATTTTAATGTAAATCACAAGGCATTGTACAGGAGCCACTTACCAGATTTATTTGTACATTTAGGATGTTTTAAAACTCAAAAAGTAATTTCTCCCATTCAAATGTTTGACTTTTAAACTCGTATAAAGTTTTAAAAAATAATTGTTAACTATTCAGTTTGTCTGTTATTGGGGTCCAAACAATCTGTCACCATAAGCTTTACCAATCTTTATTAAGATTATGGAAATAATTCAAAAGCAGACTACAAAATACCAAACAATTAGGAAAAATAACACAATGTTGGATGCTAACAGGAGGAACTGGACACATAAATATTTCATTAAAGTAAACTGAAACAATTTAGCACCAAAGATTTTATGAAACAAATTAATTTCTACAATACAATTCCCATTAAAGTCTCACTCCAATCATCTTGTGATCCATTTTCAAAGCATTCCCAGTGGTCTTTTATTTACGAGGATGCTGTTTTTAGACAAAATCTAAAAACCTGTTTCGTTTTCTAGGACATAGTTTCTGCAGAGCGACAGGAGTTCATTCGAAATTCACCTCCAAGTTGTGTGTTGAACTGTTGGTATGGAGCAACCCCGCCCCCTCTTCCCTACCCCGTTATTAAGAGCACAGAGCAAGAAGATTGTGCCCCCCCCCCCAGCGTATTTTCGACATCACAAAAAACAACCTTTGTCAAGTCGTCCGCTCCTGATTCACAACGATTCAAATCAAGAAACATTCAGAAATGCAAATAAACGCTTACTTCCTGTCCTTAGTCATCAGAAAAATGCCACCAGCAACACAATTTTCATCAAAGTGAGTTTTTAAAATATCTTTGAATCAGCCCTCAAAACTCCACAGAAAACAAAGGTGAATAAAAATGTAAAATCAAATTAAAACACTTTTATCTATCTTAAAAAAAGACAAATGATGTAATTGTAAATGATTAAAACAATATATATGCAAAATAAATATATTTATGTATACTAATTAATTTGTAAACTTGTCAACTGGTATTCCCCAAGGATCAATTTTGGGACCTTTGCTATTTTCACTGTACATTAATGACCTCCATCCATTTGTCCTGATGTTTCTGTGCAGTTGTATACTGATGACACTGTAGTCTATGTTCATGGCGGTGATTCCTTTCAGGTGGCTGAGAAACTCACCGATGCCATGATTAACATCACAGCTTGGTTGAAGTACTCTCGTTTGCAGTTAAATACATCTAAAACAGTTGCAATGTTTTTCACCAACTCCAATAATAATCTCACTGCTGAACCAGATGTTTTTGTTTCAGGAAAAGGCTGCAGATTTTGTCAGAATACAAATATCTGGGTGTCATAATGGATTCAAAGCTGTCTTTCAAATCACACATCAAAAGGGTCTCCAATAGAATCCAATTTAACCTCAGCAATTTTAGACACATTCGCCATCAGAATACATTTTATTGAATATATTGTTCAATATATGTATGTAATGTGATGTAAATATGTAATTTTATTTTGATCTTTTAGGGTGATTTTAACATCTTCCCAGGGACTGCAAATGAAAAAAAAAGCCCTTTGGCTAACTCTGGCATATTGATAGAAATGTTTATTAATATGCGCTGTCCCTATATTAAATAAATTAAAATAAAAAAATAAACAATTAAAATAGAATAAATAAAACATGCTTTAGTTTGTTATTTTTCATTAACAACCCCTCACATCATGCCATGCCATTACAATTCAATTGAAACCTATTCATTAACATATATTAAGGTAAAAGTCCGGACTGTAGCGTGCAAAGTCCATTAAATGGTGGAGTTGTGGTGGAAAGTATCAGAGAACGGGCTTTGGCCTCCTGTCCTACGCCGAGCACCAAGTAAAACACATGGACATCCTTAGAGGAAGTATTTGGCAAATTGCTTTAGAGAGGGGGAAAAAAAGAAAGCTTCAATGTGGAAAAGCTCCGGCTCTGCCATGGACTGGAAAGGATTCAGTGGTTTTGTGGTGGAGAACAAGGGTCCGGACAGCCCTGCTGTGCAAACGAGCGCCCGTGCGTGCAGAAGCTTACGTTACAGAAGCCCGACGCAATGCAGATCCCACAGATATATGTCACGCATCCATCACCTTCTTCTATTGATCTCCTCTGCGTCTTCATCCTGCGATTTTTGCAGAGCGAATTCACTTCTGAATATTGGATCGTGTTGACATGAAGCTGATGCTTCCATCCATCTGCTGACATTTATAACCCACGTGGTGGATTGGAGCCGGGAAAGATTATCGGGTCACTCCATGTCTCTCTATCACCTTCTCATTCACTCAATAGAAGTTCAGCTCCATGGGTTTTCCAGACAGGAATGTCCAGGTTTTTTTTAATTTCCTGTCAGACTTGTCGGGATTCTCCTCCTGAATTCCTCTCTGTTCACATTCCTGGAAGCTGCAAGTTGTGGTGAGTATTATTTAGGCTGACAAAAGGATTATGGGGGAAAAAAAAAGGAAATGCATAAATTGTGCTGGAAGAATGACTTCTTTGTCTGGAGGAGGCGGCTTTGAGGGATCCGCCTCCTCCATAAACAGCCCAATTCAGGTGAGATGACAGGTGTCCCAACTGAAGGGGCGGGTTTTTCGCCAGGATGGGATGTAAATAAAGCAAGAAAAAAGGAAAATTGATTAACAGAACAGGTATGGATTTTCAGGAAGAAGTGGGGGGGGGGGCACCTCGCCGACCTTTAGCCTCCCAGCATGCCTCCAGAAATCAGAGAAAGAGATGAATGACGGGAAGCGGACAACAAGCGACGTGCAGAAAGGATGAAACTCCCCACATTTCATTCACAGCTGCAGACAGAGAAGGCCCGCGTCGCTCAACACGTTATCTAACTGAATTCCAGCCTGCTGGGCTTTCAAAGCAGACAGTCACACTGAGAATTTTCAAAATGAAAGACTCCAGGCGCGCTTCACTTTCGCCACAAATTCGCTGAAATCGGCCTCTCTATAAACAGACAGAGTGGATTTAAAGGCTGAGAGATCCGCATGACTGATGAGCTGACATCTCCATGGGATGGCAACGTTTCTTTTTCTTCTTCCTTCTTCTTCTTCTTTTTCCCCCCTCATTTCTTTGGGATTCATCCACCAGCGGTCATTTCTATCAGATACAAATGTGCAAAAAGGAAATAAAAGCAAAAATAAAGCTTTATCATAAAACAAAAACCAAGACGGACATGCAAAAAATTAAAAGAAAAAGTTTGGACGAGAAAAATAGTTTTGCTGTAAAGAGGAAGTCTGTGGTTCTCCCTATGCATCAACATTGCATTTTATTTTAAGATGTTGTGAAACATGTAGAAAAATTAGGCAAAAATACATGAAAAAAAATGCTTTAAAATATGTACAGCGTGTTAATCTGGGTTGAAATAAGAATCTTTTCAATTATTTTTTTGCACTTTTTCCCTTACTTTGATGTGCTGTTGAGAAGTATTTTCTTACTTTTTGACTTTTACTAATTAGCATATTGTATACATTTGCATATTAAATGCATTAGGCATTTTATTATTAGATTTTATGATCAGAGAAGTTTACCAAAATTAATAAGAATAAGCGTAATTAAAGCTGAAACCTTCATTGTATGGCCCGCAGGCGCTACCCGCCCCTGTCCTCGCCACCCTTTTTTGACCCCCTTAAAGTCTGAGCAACTGCTACATGCCCTTTTTCTCCGCCCCTCTGCCCCTACCGCCCCGGTCAGAGCTGCAAGTGACAAACTTTTACACTTTTTTCTTCCAAAATGGTGGTTTCCTGTTGGTTTCATCTCCATAGCAACCATTTTCTTTTGGATGATCTGGGGCTGATGAACAGGTTACTGTCATTTTTAAATGAATTGGCAAAAGTACATCTTTGGATTTCCTTGGCAACGGAGGTTTCTTGTTGACCAAACCTGCATTTCAAAATATTCATATCGTATGACATATCATTTTGGGATTCATGTATTATACTTTCATAGTATTCCGCTAAAAAATGTGCCACATTTTCAACTTTGCCCCACTACGGTTGTTCAAAGTCTACAAACTTTAAAACTAACATTTTTTTTTCCCAGGTAGCTTCCCAAAGATGCTCGAGGAGTTCAGAGGCAACAGATCAAAATTCCCTGGGAGGAGTTTAAATTTGTACTAAGGTGATTTTAAAAATTCAAGCTGGCGGCCTCCGTCTGAGGTCAAAGGTCAACGAAACTGGTTGTGGTTATAGACTTAACCTGGCTGCTTGTGCATGATGTTTTGTGGAGATCGTTTGGTTGGAACATTGAATTCCTACCATGTGGCACCTCAAATGCTTGGGAGCCTTGCTTCACACCATCACACTCCCACCGCCATGATTGGTAATTATATAGTGTTCTTTCAATGAAATCCTGTGTTAGTCCTGTTAATCCTTTTAATCCTGTGAAGTTTGACTACATTTGTAACAAAAAGTCAGTCTTCTGTCTCATCAACATTTTTGATGATCCACATCTTCTCTTTTTGCTCACTAGCTCCTCAAGCGCTTCCATTTCTGTCCAAAAGCCTCTTCCGTGTTTCCTTGTTCTTCTCCGATGACATCTGCATGAGTCCTTGAACTCATTTAAGTTCTCCACTGTTCCAGGTTTCCTTCATGTGTGGATCATGGCTCAGGTTTGCTTCTCGGGAGTCCCAGCGCTAGTATCTTTGTAACCCTTTCAGACAGAAACGTCAGGAAAAACATGTCTTTGGAGGGCGGCATGAGGCATTTCTTTATTAATTCCTTTGATGTTCTTCATTTTGCCAGACAGCTACGCTTGAAAAGTTCTCTGGATTTACCAAATCTGGAAGGGTTTCTGTCGGTTTGGCAAGAAAAAAGGAACTTTCACCAAAAACGTTGGCTCATCACAGGTCATTCAAGGTTAAGAGGGAGGAAATGACTTTTTCATGAGGTGCCAGGCTGGTTTGTCCAACCTTTTCTCCTAATAGGCAAAATAATTATTTAAAATTAAATAGTTAAGTCATTTTTTGCAGTAATAAAAACTTTTTGAAAGACAAAAAAGGTTGACGAAAACTTGTAATAAATCAGAAAGTAGTGAAGCCAACAGGTCACCTTACAATCCTCATTAATGTTTGTGTGAGGGCTTGAATCTCATGTCTGTTTAACGCCCGATGAGGGCAGAAGGTCGTGAGAACCTGCCGCTCCGGTTAAAAACCTCACAGAGGAACATCCTTCAGAACAAAGTCCGCAAAGGCTTTCCAGGAAAACTCCAATCAGTTTGACTTAACCACCGTGGAAGGACTCGTTTATTGTTATGGATGTCTGTGCCGGATTTGTCAGGAAATTGGGTTAATTATGCCTCAAATTCTGGCACACGGAGCTGCAGCTGAATCCCAGGATAAGCAAAACAGACGAGACACGGCGATGAGTGGAAATCTGGAAAGCAGCTCTCGTTTCATGTCCGTCCAAACTATGGCGTGGGTACGTGGGTGCGCGTGTGTGTCTCTTGGGTTTGTGCAGCAGCGTGGAGCCAAGAGGGTCCGCCCTGAACAGCCTGATAGATGGCACCACCAGCACTCAGGACAAGGGAGCGTTCCCAGTATTCAAATGTTAGACGCTAGCATCAATAACTTCAGCAGAGGAGCCACAAAGATGAAAGCGGGGGAATCTGGGATTGGAGGATGTTTGGAGCACGCAACAAATTCACTGAAAAAAAAAAACTTTTTTTTAAATGGAAGCTTTTCTCATGTTTTTTTATCCATAGCAACTATTATATTTTTTTGTCGTCTGGGGGTGACGGACAGGTGTATGTAATTTTTTTGAAGAATCAGCAAAAACACATCTTTGGATTTCCTTAGCAACTGAAGTTTTTTATTATCCACGCCCACATTCCTAATATGTTCATATTGTATGTTATATCGTTTTGTTCACCTTGAGCCAGGGATTCATGTAGTAAATTATTTTTTACAAAATTCCTGTGAAAAATGTGTGAGCGTTCAGGGAAACGCCACTTTTGCGAGCTCGCCACACTAACACCATACAAAATCTACAAACTTTAAAACCAACATTTTTCACAGGTAGCTTCACAATAACACTCAAAGAGTTAGGTGGCGACTGAACGAAATCTCTTGGAGGAATTTCAATTTGTAGAAGGTAAAATTCTAGATATGGCAGCCTTTTTCTGAGGTCAAAGGTCAACAAAGCTCTGGTTGTGGTTTTAGACTTGACCTGTGAGTGAAATTTTGTGAAGATCGCTTGAACAAAATTTTCTTTTCCCATATTGTGCGAAAATATGACTAAGTTTCACACTTTGCCACCAAATGGCCATCCCATAATAGGCTCTGTGGCCATCCCATAATAATTTCAAAAACTGAAAAACAAAATCATTTCAGAACCTCCTTTGGATATCACAGACACGTATGTTTTGTGGATATTAAACTTTTTTTACATTTACATTTGATTTTTGATGGTTTCTCCCGCTGTGATGTCATCATTTTTTTTTGGGGGGGGGGGGGGGCAGCATTGGAGTATGTGGCGGGGGTGAAATCTTTGCTCAGAGGTGCAGGAGGAAACCAATCTGGTCCTTCAGTGCAGAACTCCAAACTAAGAAGTTGTGGCATCACTTCAGCTGCAGGAAGCAGGAAGCATCCCACTGCAATCTGTCCGTCTCCCCACCCTCTCTAATCTGTCCGTCCCTTCCTCCATCCTGTCGGATGAAGGACAGGGCGGGGCCCCCGAGGCCCCCCCAGCTGCCTGCAGATAAAGCAGGCAGGCTGCTCCGGGACCGGCAGGAACCCAGCTGCAGATTTTCCCATTCGATAAGAGCAGACAGACGGGGGCAACGAGCAGCCGCTCGCTCGTACGGACGCACCGCAGACGCCACGCCTGATTTCCACGATCCGTCATTACAGGCTGTTCCCCTATCTGATGGATATAATTACAACATCCTTTCTTGTTTATTAACGACACAGAGCGTCTTTTTACAGTTTTGTTTGCATTTGGTGATTCTGTTTGCCCGTTTTTTTGTTAAGAATGAACTCTAATTTTAGAAACACTTGTAATGTATGAGGTTCCGTTTGTGCCAAAATTAAAAAAATGTGTTTTTGCGTCCACTGTTATGTCTTTGGTCCATTGTCTATGTCTATTAAACGAGTTCATTGAACATTGGTTCATGTCTATGTACTACTAAGCAATATCTTCTGCATGCCCATGCTTCTTTGATTATTGCTTTGGTATTTGCTTTGTGATGTATACACTTGCTTTATGCTTAAAACTTTGCATTTGTCTTTATTATTGTCGTTGCCCTTAGTCGTCTCCTCACGGCGTCAGAAAAGTCCTTAGCAACCGTTGCTAATGTCACACTGTCGTTTGCAGCGTCGTTTCCGCGTGTCGTCAGGAAAATCCTTAGCCAAACCGTTGCTAGTGTCGTTAGCTACGTTGTATCTCCATGTCATGTCCTTAGATCTTGTCGTTTTTCAAATTTGGCCAAAGTTGTCAGAAAAGTCCGGTAACTTGTTTCCTGTACCAGCACGGAACGAAACATGTAAAAAAAAAAAAAAAAAAAAAAAACTTTATTGATATCGCTGCAGAAGCGCATTGCCAGAAGTAGTGGTGGTGGTGGTGGTGGGGGGGGGTCCATGCGTACAACGGTTTCACGGTCCCGTTTAAGGTTATTTAGTTTTAACTTAAGAATGGCTTCAATTTAATCTGGTGGTGAAACTATTATTTAAAAGACTTTTGAAAAATAACTGGTCTTTATCCAACATGTTAAAAATCTGATGGATAAACGAGGAGCAGAGGCACCCAAAAGAGAAGTATACTGGTCCCGAGAGCGCCACCTCATGATCAAATAAATACATTTCTGTTTCGTGTGTAGGAGTTCTGTTTCGTGTGAGTTCTGTTTCGTGTTATGAGTTTCTGTTTCGTGTTGTGAGTTTTTGTTTCGTGTTGCAAGTTTCTGTTTCGTGTTTAGTTGTTTTGCTGAGTTATATCGTTTTCGTGCAGCTCTAGTTTTTCCTATTATTTTATGCAGAAAATACTGATGTAATTAGTGAGACATTGCTCATGTTTGGTTCAAAATGTGTACAAAATAACTAAGTACCCATTGTTAGGGAGCATTTCTGCTCACCATGAGTGGCACTAAGTCAGTCCATTATCAGAAAAGGAGGAGTAATAACATTGACTCAAAGTTTTTCCGGAAGGCAAGTGAGCATGAAAATGTCTTTTTTTTATGATTCCACCTTCCGTCCAGAGGAAACAGAATTATCTTCACTCACTCGCCATTCTCAGGCCTTGAGATGTATCTATTAGGCACTATGCCTCCATTTTTCCGCTCCACTCAGCCCTTTCCTGCCGACCTACCCCAGCGATGCAAACCTCCTCGGTAAAAATACTTGTCACCATGCGGGCGCGTCTGCCAGACTAACCTTCAGAGCATGCGGCAGACTGCCACACACATGCAGGAGCTGCAGCCAGTGTAAATGTAAATCTACTTCATGCAAATTATGTTAAAGCCATTTCAAATAGAAATGGAAAGACACAAAAAGATGTCTGAACGGAGTCAAACTGCACAACTACACACAATCTTACAGAGTATTTTTGTCGTTTCTAGTTTAAATATCTTAAAAAAAACACTTGATTTAAGACAAAACTAACTTACAAGTGAGATGTAAGCTCTTGTTCAGTCATTTGATCTTAAAACCATCGGGTTATAAGCAAAATCGTAATATTTTTGAGCAGAGGTTTTACTTGTGATTGACGAGCGGTCTTATTTTAAAAAACAGACTTGCTTGATTTAGAAAAAACAGTTTAATTTGACATGTCGATGAAGACTCTCATTCATCCGGGCAGATTCCTTCATAGTAGTAGGTTTATGGGCTGTCATCTGGCTTTGTCAATTCGTTTAATAGTTTAATGTGACTTATAACACAGTAAAAATGCATTTAAAATCAGCAGGACTTAAATGTAAAAGGAAAAATGCGTAACTTTTAAGACTTTGTAACACTTTACAATGAGTAGTATCTAAAAAAAATGTAATAGTTCGACTCATGTAGCACTTAAAATAGGATATATTTGGAGGGAAATATACTTACTTTAAAGATATAAAATTATTTAAAGAAAAATAGGCTTGCTAACACAATGTTACCAAATACCAGAGCAATAGATTTTAATATGAGTACGGTTGAATTCAAGATTGAATTTGATCTTAAAAGGGCAGGACGTCATCACTTAGCTTAAAAAATCTCATCGTTCTATTGGTAGACTTTTTCCACTTATTAGAAAAACATGTATTTTATATTTTTTAACTAGCTTTGAGAGAATTTTGGCCCTGGTTCTGCTTCTAAACAGCAGAAAAGTTTGACAAGGCAACAAAAAAAAAACAATAAATCAGAAAAATAAAAACATGCATCTAATAGTATTTATAATCCTTTTTTTCTTTAAAAAAATATAAAAATCATCAAATTTTTAGTGCTCTGTGCTGCATTTTTGCATTTAATCATCATGTGTTTAAATAAAATCTCACCCAAAGTCAATTAGAGTCAAACCTTTTTTAATTCGTGTCTCAGTGCTGTTATGCTTCTGCTTTTGTGCCAGAATTGAACACATTTAAGTCAAGAGGTGTAAATATATAAATAGATGGTTATTTATAACACCTGTAAGCAAAAAAACTAGCATTCCTGTCCTCCGAAAAACATTTCAAATGGTTTTTTTTCTTTATTTAACTAAGAAAATCTGTTTTTTGTGAATAAAAGATATGTCTTTCTGCCCCCTCATGCAACAGTATAACACAGACAGACAGATCAAGGCTCTACTTTACCTGCCCTTTTATTAAACTACCTCTGTGCTCTGCCATCTTCTACGCCGCCCACTGATCCCCTTCCCTGTAATGAGAAGCCTCTCCTGCCACCCAGCAGCACTGTGGAGTGTCTCAGGGATGCCGGCGTGTTTTGAAATCCCTTCACACATGTCAGAGACATTCTTAGCAGCCTCACTGTGATGGAAACAGTCGAGGCCGAGCGGCTTTGAAGCCGCCACTGCAGAACCGGGAAGTCCGCTGCTTCAAGAGGAAGCTAGAGGGGATAGAGGAGAGAAAACATGGCGCTGTTTGGGATGACAAATCTGCACCATGATGACATTTTGCATTACACGATCCTTGTGATCCCCGGTGGTCTCGCCGCCTGTGTTGCAACCATCTGCAGCCGACCTTCAAGCTGGAAGAGTCCTTATCCGCTCTCAGTGTTTCTGATGGGACGGATCACGGCTTACGCAGACCCGGGGACCAGAGAGGCGTTTCATGACCCAGAAAACGCTCGCCCCATCTCCACACACTCAGAAACTAAGAACTTCATTGCTCCCAGATGTGGATCCGTCCTGCGGAGGCCGAGTTCGGCTGCTCCCTGGATGCAGAAGGCGTGTTAGGAGTTACGGTTTGAGCACAAACACATTAGAAAACGGCTCCAGTAAGAACCTTTGAAAGAAAGCCAATGCAAGGGTCCATTCGGCTTTCAAATCCCACACTATTGTCGATATGAGGCGGGATTTCTCAAAAGATCTGCAAACTCCCCGTACTGCTGTCGACTAAAAAGACAAAAACACTCGATATGCAATTTCTTTAACATATTTTTATCGCAAAAATGTACAGATTGGAGTTCAAAAGTTCAGACTTTAAGTGAAGGGCAGATTTTTTTTCTCCCACTCTAAACTTATTTTTATCTATTTTCAAAGCGTTCCCAGTGTCTTTTAATTATGATTATCCATTCAAAAACCTGTGTCGTCACCTATGACAGTGACCTGTAACTTTTTTAAGACCACAGACGATTTAATGTCAAACAATCCCGAAATCAACCTTTTTTTCTCTTTTATCCACCACTTTCCTTTAACTTTTAGGGTTAACGTTTATCTTTATCCTCTGTAAAATATCTGCAGCTGCTTTAAACTTTATTTATATACTAGATTTTGTGTTCTGCATTCTGTGGGAAAAGCTGTTGCAATATATCCATATTTGAAGTAAAGACTCCAGGTTTTTGTTTGTTAAATGCAGATTTCTTTTATATTGAAAGAGAAGGGTCTTCTGTTTTCTCTCTGGCTCTTTTCTGCCAATAGAAACTTTCCAAATACGATTATTTTTGTTAATTTTGCTAACTTGGGGGTTTTGATTTCGCAGTTGACGCAGTGAATTGACACGTGATCAAGCGACTGGACAAGCGTCAAGGAGTCAGTTGTGCAGATAATCCAGACGTTTTTCAAAATGTCCTTCACAATCCGATTAGGAATAAATTGGGGGGGAGAAAAAAAATGAAGGTTGGAGTTTTTTTTATTCAGCGGCCCAGTACCAACTGTCCCATGGGCCTGTGCCGGTCCATAACCCGATGAACCCCTGTTTCTGGGACATAGTTTCTGCAGAGCAGCAGACGTTCTGACGTTTACCTCTGAGTTGTGGGCAGGACCGTTGGTGTGGAACAAAAAGAACAAAGAAATACTCAGACATGCACTTTTTAGCTTAATTTTCCAAAAGCATCCATTTCATCCAAGTGGGTTTTTAAAAGACCTTGAAAGATTACAACCGTTTCCCGAAAAAAAAAACACTCCGGAGATAAACATTTGGCGGATCAGTCTACTTTGTGCTTGTATTTATTTACAGTTCTGTGCACAGTTGCTCCACCAATGTGGTTGCAGCTTATCTGAAGTCAAAAAGAAGGTCAACCACTTTCATGTTTGTTTGTCTGTAACAACAGGACCCACAAACCCCAGCTTTTGGTGCAAAAACTGAGTTTAGATCATTTTCTGCATCAGATCTGACTTCAGAACAGACGAGAAATGCTTTCTATCAGGAACAAAGAGTTTCCCGTGGCCCAATTTGATGCATGATTTCAAATTCTTTTAATTGTTCTTTTATTTGGGGGTAAAAAGTGGGCACTCATGAGCACGTTAAAGCGGTTAAAGTTCAATAGGAGTCCATCATTTTGTTTTGTTGACTGAAAAAATGGCAGATGTAAAATTCAAATTGTCTTAAAGTTGGACTTTCAATCAAAACGGCAAAATGATAAATACTGGATTAATTGCTGATTAATTGGGCAGTTTTCAGATGACTTTTTGGCTGGAAAATTGTGGCTCTATCTGGCAACACTGTAGGTTTGCAGTACATGCTGTGTACGTAGTTTTACTTGCCTGTTTAGGAACTCAACAGGTTTCAATAAAAATAAATAAAAATAGGACGTCAGCTTTGTGGGATATTAGATGGGAAATCCTCTGGAGGGTCTTTTAGGAGTCAGTAATTAAGCCATTTTCTGGTTTTGGATCTCTTGTGGTATCAGTATTTCACCTCCATGTCGCATGACATCCATTTGGCTTTGGCTTTTTTTCTTTCTAGCTCATCACTTTGTGTGTTTTTTAAGTCGGAAATTGTTCCAGACATCTGTTTTTAGAGTTGTTGATGCCTTCAGCAGTAAAGTTGCCACCATGTCTACTTCAACTGACTTCTGGCGGGTACAGATCTTCTCCAGAAACCCACAAAACCAGCAGGGTTACGGCTGCCCACGCAGAAAAAATGCAAATGCAATAAAAAAATAAAAAAATAAATAAAAAAAGAACCCAGAGATGCTTCATCTTTGAAATGTAAATCAGTTTTGAACCATAAAGTGTTTTTTTAATTTTTTATTCCAGCTTTACTTCAATGGATTCAGTTTGGAGGGGAAAAAAAGCTCAAGATAAGAATTTAACTCAAGCAAAAAGCACTTAATAAGAATAAAATCATAATTTCCTTACTTGATGTATTCTGAATGTTCTCTAGCTCTAATGCAGCTCAGAGATTTCCTATAAATACCAGAAGTTGGGTATGTGGCGTTACCTTCTATGCTGCACGCCAAGGTTAAAGCTGCACTTGGAGAGGAGCTTGAATTGGATCATACAGAGAAACTGAGTCAGTCCCGTCACCACACAGAGGAGCTTCTAAAGCCCTTTTAACCAACACACCATCTGCGGAGTCTCCAACCATCACCACACGCCTGCTAAAGACAGACGAAGCCTGGAAATGGGCAGAGCCACCTTTTATTCTTTAAATTCAACACTTTCAGAAGAGCCGTTCAAATAAAAAGACTAGAACAGCGAGAAACCCTCACTGAAAATGTCCAGTCAGGACAGGAGAAGCATCGTGGAATAACAGCCGAGCCTTCTGTGGATGAGCAGCCAACTAAAGACTAGAACTCTTTTAATGGTCGGAACAAAGCCAGCACTGGTAGAAAATGGCTCCAAATTGGGTCCAATTGGAAATTGGGTCCAAAATGTCAGATCAGATAGGTTTATAGGTGTTGGGCCACTTAAAGTTCAACAAATCTAGATGCCTTTTTTAAAAATATTCAACTATAACTGGAGATGATTCAGTTTGCAGATTCAGAAAAAGTGCCAGAAAGCACAAGGCCCTGAGGATTTATTTTTGTCATGTAGCTTTAGCACAGAAACGGCCAAGTAAGTTTCATTATTTGCAAAGATATATATATATATATATATATTGTTCATTTGCATTAATTTGACTTGAGTCAAAATCATCATTTTTTTCCAATTGAATTGGAATGCTGTGCATGTGTGGCTAAGCAATTCATCTTTGTCATGTGCTTTATTGATATTTCAAGATTCTTAATTCTGTCTGATAAAAACTAGGAACCGGATATTGATAAATCATGTTATAAAATGGTTATGGTAAAACAGGGGTAGGATTATATAAGTTTGCTTCCGTCCACTCCCTTTCAAACAATATTTATTAATATGTCTAATTATCCAAAGTTTGATTAGTTATTGTACGAATATATAACCAAGGATTGTATTCTTTTTGTGTATTCTTATTTGATTGCTTAAAATAAATCATTTCAAATTCAAATTAAAAAAAAAATCTCACAGGAAGAAATGTACTCATGACAGCTAAAAAAACAAAATAGACATATGATAGCGCAGCTCACTAGATATTGGATCAAAAAAAGAAATAAACTAAATAGATAATTGTGGATAACAACAATCAGGTCTTTATGCACCAAAAAGGGTAAAATAATTGTTTTTTTCAAGGGCTTCTTCTGTAAAGGTGTGGTAAGAAGCTAAATAAAACTAATGTTGCACAGCCATTGAGTATAGAATAAAAATAATAATAACAATAATATGGCAGATTAGAAAAATAAATAAAGCCAGGCTGAGGAGGCATGGTGGAAGGAAGAACCATTAAAACCCAACAACTTTGGGGTAGAAAAGCAGAAAAAGAGGGACAAAAGCCTGCTGATGATGGAGGATAATAATATACTGAGGGAAACTAATGAGTAACCAGGAGCAGCTGTGATTGAGACAGAATCCATGTGTGAACAATTAGCTGGAAACTCAAGGATGGAGCAAGAACCGAGGGTCAAACAAACAACTCACGTTAATGCAGAAACACATCAAATGTTGCAGAAATAAACTAATAAAAAGCTATAAAGTACACAGCTTTGATTGAGGTTTAAAAGTAAATTATAATCTTTGCATCTTGCAATATAATTAATCTTATTGAAACAAATAGTGACTTCTAAATAAGGATTTCTATATAAATATAACTAAAAGTATCTAAACAAAATTAAGTAAGACAGTAGTTAAATCTGCTGCTAAAAGTAAGACCCTATTTTGTTTATTTGTTTATTGTTGGTGTGTGATTTTTCTTTTTCAAAATAAAAGTACATAACTGATTATTTTTGACTCGTTTTGAATTTCCCAGATTCCCTTGTAAAGCAGCCATGTAAAAACAAACTCCTAGCTAAATAAAAGAAAAAATAAGAATAAATTAGCTTAAAAAATGGAATGTATGAATTTCACTTTTAGAATTTAAATTTGTGTTCGTTATTTCTGTCATGCTTAAAGACCCTCTCTGGTGATAATAGTCGTTCTGGTGTTTTTAGAGGACCTATATCATGCTTTTCTGAAGCCTTTCAGAGTAAACTATATCCATAATAATATATTACCATTGGCACACTAAAGAATAATTTTTGAATGAATTTTGAGTTAGTTTCACAGCGAATTTTCCTACCAGGAAGTAAGACGACGCGATCTCTGAGGCTCCGCCTTTTGCTCCTTGTGGTTGCCGGCCATTTCATGATGTCAACCTTGGGTCGGCCTCTGCAGCGTTTGCCCACAAAAACAAACAACATCTGAACTTTTGCAAAAAATGGATGTGCATATAAAAGGAAAGCGTTTAGCCGATCACCGCTAGCTCCGTACTGCAAAAAGGGAAATTAGCTTAAAAAAAGGGATGTATGAATTTCACTTTGACAAATATTTGATCATTATTTCTGTCTTCCTTAAAGACCCACTCCGATGAAAAAGGTGTTTTTTACAAGTTCTGGTAGCATTTTGTCTCATAAAGGATGATATTTATAAAGAAATTTAAGCTTAAAATGACATTTTTTTAATATGTCTTTATTCAAACCCCTGTGAAACAGAAGCAGATGAAAAAATGCTATTGCCACCATTGGGAACGGTTTGAAAATAGATCAAAAGGTGATCAGAGTAGGTCTTATTATTGCTGATAAATTTGTTGAAAGCATCCTTTCTACACATATAATTAAGGATTTCTGGGTTAAACAGAAAACTTTTGTTATTTTGACTTTTTGGACAAATCTATCCCAGTTTTTCTAACGACTGTGTTTCTGTCATCTTGTCTCGACAGGAACTTGATGCCTCGTACTCTGGAAGGACAAATCACGATGGAGAAAACCCCGAGTTACTTCATCACCAAAGAAGCCCCTCGCCGTGTCCTCTCCATGAGTCGCCACACCAAACTCATCGTGGTCGTGAGAGACCCAGTCACCCGGGCTGTTTCGGATTACACCCAGACTCTGTCCAAGTCCCCCGGACTCCCGTCTTTCCAGAACTTGGCCTTTCGCAACGTAAGCATGGGCCTCATCGACACGTCTTGGAGCGCCGTGCGCATTGGCCTCTACGCCAAGCACCTAGAAAACTGGTTACGCTACTTCCCGCTCTCACATTTCCTCTTTGTCAGCGGGGAACGCCTGGTGACAGACCCAGCAGGGGAGATGGGGCGAGTTCAAGACTTTCTAGGGCTGAAACGGGTGGTTTCAGATAAGCACTTCTACTTTAACCAGACCAAAGGTTTCCCCTGCCTGAAAAAACCTGAGGGGAGCAGCAGACCCCGCTGCCTGGGGAAGTCAAAGGGCAGACCCCATCCTCAGATACCATCTGAGGTCCTTCTCAGGCTCAGAGACTTCTACAGACCCTTCAACCTCAAGTTTTACCAAATGACTGGCCACAATTTTGGCTGGAATTGAACAGCTACTCACCAAAGCAAAACTCTTACTCCTTAAGTGAAAGATAGCGGCGTTTTACAAAAAACCTTTCTAACAAACTTGCCACTGCTTGAACTTTCAGAGCCAAAAGTGATTCCTACACCAGGATGTCACAGATCTGTGAGAGTTATAAACCGATTTCCAAGGTTTTTAATGTCTTGGAGTAGCAGCGCATTACAATGGTTTACCTGAAATTCTGAATATAAGGGGAAAAAAATCCAAACTAGTCTCACATAGTTTCAAATCCATCTCAAACACGTCTTACTTTAGTTTCTGTGTGGGGGAAGATGACAAAGATGAAGACTGTAACACAACGAGCATGTGAACACCAGCGTCCTCAGAAATACTGCTGACGAAGCTGTGGTCTGTGCAGCAGCTGGGGTCAAGAGCCTTGCTCAAGGGCACCATATTGCGTGGAGGTGAATACCAGTACAAAGAGATCACAATTTAAATTTAATCAATTCAAACATATTAATATCAAAAATCTAATCATTTCCAGCCTGGAAATAGTTTTATTAGGTTACGAAACTTATTATGAACAAAATACAAAACTTTCATTGTCGGAATTGAATTATGAATACTAGCCTAAAATGAAAAAGAAAAAGAAACATGTTTGCCCTTAAAAAATGGATATGAGGATTTAATAATGCAATTGAAGATCTACTAAACCCTTCAACTATTTACACAATTAACGTAATTCCAGCAGATTGTGAAGTTTTGCGTCGTCGTGAAGCACTTTACGTTAGTAATATGTCATCAATATTAAAAAAAACACTTTTCTCTGCGCCAGAATTAGCTGATTAACGTCGACCATTAGGTCAATTATCATTATTTAGGCATCTCCGGCGACATCTACAGTGTTAAAAGGCTCGATTATAAACTCTCACCTTCAAAGAAACTCTTGTTTTTCTTTAAAAACCTGGAAATAGTTTTGATTTAAAGATCTGCTCAATTTGGTCAATAAATCATTTAACCCAGTGGTCCCCAACCACCGGGCCGCGGCCCGGTACCGGTCCGCGGGACACTTGGCACCGGGCCGCGGAGTGGTACCGAGCCGCGGGAAATGTTGGCACCGGGACGCACAGAAAGAAAAAATAATTTCCGTTTTATTGTTTTTTTTTTCGACAAAAACGTTTTATTTTGAAAAGTGACCGGATTCTCTCTGTTACATCCGTCACACTTAACGCATGTCAAAGTCGCGACACCAAACATCAGGTGATACACCCCACTAAAATGAAACCCAAACAAGCAAAATTAGCAACAAAACAAAGTTCTTTAGAAAGTTGCTTTGACAAGGGGAAAATTATTATTATAATTGTTATTATTATTACTAAAGCGAAAATACCACCCCCGGTTCACGGTAAATGTGTCTTGCGTTGCACCTCAAACCCCCCCCCCCTGACCGGTCCGCGGTGAACGTGTCTTGCGTTGTACCGGTCCACGGTGACAAAAAGGTTGGGGACCACTGATTTAACCCCAGCTCTAATAATACAGTTAAAAATTGCCAAGTCACTACCAGACTGTCAGAACTGACAAGCAGGTACGGACTACTTAAACTCAGGGGTCAAGTCAACGGCCGACATATAGGATACAATTTAAAACAACCTAAAGTTAATTTTCTGAGAAGATTTCACAACAGAATACAAGAACAGAAGGAATTTCCACAACTCATGAAAGTAAATAAGGTCCCTTTAGAATGGGCTTAAGGGTCCTAAAAATACCACTGAGACCACAATTTGTTAGCAACAATCACCGCCCAGAAAGAAAAAGCTTTTTAAGGACATCTTCATGGAGTAGCGCAGATTCACCTCACTTCAAGTATGTCACACCTCAAGTGCTTTAAATCTGTAAAGCTGAAACTGTGGCTCAAAAACTCTTGAAAGCACACAAAAAGAAAAAATTGCAAACTGAAAAAAAAAATCTCCAAAAAGAAGCTGGTTCTGTAATGCCGTGTACACACACCTTTAGCATTTGGCGTTCACGCCAGACCAATATTAGCCTACGTACCTACAGTTGCATTAGGTTTGGTGCAAAATGTTAAAACGGTGCAAACCTTTCTTTAACTGGTTTAGCTTTCACTGTGCATTCAGTGGCCTCGCGTTTTGCACGTAGAGCCTGTGAACGTTCTTAAAAACTTGTGTAGCGATGGATAATACAACCCGGAAGTCCGTTTAGACTTTTCATTAAAAATCCTCGTTGGTGTGAACGTAGCACAACAGACTCATCAATTTAACAGCTCAGGAAAGAACGGACAAGCCCCCAAAACACCACATGCAAAGGAAATCAGGCCTCATGCACTATCGTACAATCACAACAGGTGTGAATGGGTATTTCTGAGACATTGCATATATTCCGTTTAGAAAAATTCTTGGTAAAGTTTATATGGTGTATACAGCTTTTTACCCATTTGTTTCCATTGCAATAAAAATATTTTTTAGATGTAGCAAGAATGAAACATTGTACTCTTCCTGCTGTAAATGTGCTTTTATTTATATCTCTTTGCTTTGTAATGGATGGATTTTGGGTCTCAGGATGATTTAGTGTCATCCGTAAGGGGCACACATGCAACTGTGCTTTTCTAAAGCCCTAATTTATTGGAAGTTGTAGGAGTTTTGTTTTTCTCTGAGAACTTTGTGTTTTTTCTTTCTGCTTTAAAATGATTTTTTTTTTCTTTTCTAAAATGAGTGTTGTGTTTATGCATACATTTACCTTCTGTTGAGGTTTAGTCATCATGTACTCTGCCAAGAACACAATAGACATCTGCTGGGCAGATGATGGTGCTCCGAAGAAGCGGGTACAGGGCAAACACAATGAATACGACACAAACGCTCACTTTTATGAGGCTCTGTTCAAAGATGACAGCTTTTTGAAGCACAGAATCAGACTAAAACCATGTGTTAAGCTGTAAAAACAATAAAATGTCCTCAGTCTGAGATCTTAATGGATAAGGAATAAGAAAAAGTCCTGATCCACTCTTCCATTAGCTTCTGTAACTCAATGATCACTCTCGGTCAGCATTAGCCGAGAAAATGTGCGTTCCTGGTTTGCACTTTCCATAATGTAAGCCTAATCGCCTTTTACTGCTGCATTTTCCACATGAAGCCAGAACTTTCAGAGAATAACAACAACTGCTACACAGGAGTTACTGTAACTAAAACTACAAGGAGCTGCATTTCCAGAAGAAAATGCAGGGTTGAATGCTGAATTGCTGAATGAAAGCTTAATTTGCTAAAGAAATGGCTGAACTGAGCTGAAAGAGCTCAACATTTTAAAAGTAGAATGGTTAAAATAGGTGAAAAACTGTAAAAGAAGTTAAGCACAAGGATTCCCTGTGTATTTTAATAGAGTAAAAATTCTGGAAAATCCTGAAATATCTTGAAAAGTTGAAGGATTTGAAGGTCCAAAAGTAATAGCTGTAATAAGTTGAAAGAGTCGAACACTTTAATAGTTGAATGGTTGAAAAATTTGAAGTGTCTGAACGGGGTGTTGAACCTGCGACCTCATGCACCATAACTTCCCAATGTATTTAAATAGGGCAAAAATTCCCAGAAAACCTGGAATATCGTTGAAGGATTTGAAAAACCAAAAGTCATAGCAGGAATAAGCTGAAAGAGCTGAACATTTTAAAAGTTGAATGGTTAAAATATGTTGAAAATTGTAGAAGGAGTTGAAGTGCCGAAAAGCGGCGGAAGATAGCATAAGAGGAAAACAGAGTTGAATGCTTTACAGCTTTACAGCATTCAACCAATAACTGCTTTTCCACCTTAAAGGTCGTGTCACACAGCCACTATGTACATGTTGTGCATGTTTGGTGGAGAACGTGAGAGAAGTGTTTCTTTACGTGATACTTTCACGAATGAACCATGGTAAAAACTACAGAAGTAGTACAAATCGACCACGGGGAAAAACACATAAATCGACATAAAGCGCTCTGCGTCCGATCCATGGCCTCCCCCCAGACTGTTCTTTGTCTTCTCCTCCTTCTCCTGGAGGTTATAATGCTGGTGAAGAGTAAGCACCAGCACATCTTACTTATGGGGGTTCATGGGGATCTATTCTGGAGCTCATGTACAGTGATGTGTACTCGGTACAGACTGCTGAAGGGGTTAAAAATGGCTTATTTGTGTTCACGTGACACAATACGCGAATTGTGCAAGAGCCGCGCGTGATTACAGTATTTCAATGTTTATATGCAACTCATTAGTGATTCCTGTGCCAATTATGTAAATTGAGCGTGACATCAGTGCCATTTACGCGATATAAAAGTTATTTGTTGGTGGCACATGCATGAAAGCACATTAGAAAGACGTGGACATTTGTGAAACGGTTGTGGAAAGCCACACATTTGTGCATGCCTCTCACAAAAATCACGCGCGATTGCGTAAGATTGACATATTTATTGCATATAAACTGTGTAAAATACGCATGAACTGCGTAACTTTCAACTGTCCAAAAATTTGTAAACATCTTAAAACTGAATTCAAATAAGGACACGTTGGCAGAAACACTTGACGGACATCTGCGCACATCGTCGATTGACCAACGCAAGAAACACTTCTGAACTAGAAGGAACTGCATTTCCTGAAGAAAATGCAAGGTTGGATGCTATAGTGCTGGATAAAAAATAAACTTAAAGGGTAATAATTGGCCAAAAAAAGAGAGAAATTATCAAAGTTGACCATAAAACAACACAATAACAAAAAATATATTTTTGTGAAAAATGCCAGGGTCGGGTATCAAACCAGCGAGCTTCTACTCCAAGGATTCCCCATGTATTTCAAAGGAGGCAAAAGTCCTAGAATATCTTGAAAAGTTCAAGGATTTGAAGGACCAAAAGTCATAGCTGGAAAAAGATGAAAGAGCTGAACATTTTAATAGTTGAATGGTTAAAATAGCTCAAAAACTGTAGGAGTTAAGCAGCAAAAATTGGCAGAAGATACTAAAATAAAGAAAGAGAAACGGGAAAACAATGGGTTGAATTCTATAAAGCATACAATGGATACAGCTTGGATGATTGGCATGGTGACTGTCCAGTTTGGAGAACATGGTGGCCCCTTGAAGTAACTCAAAAGCAGATGCTATGAGAAGTTTATGTCAGTGATTTCATGACGTTGATAAGCAGTGCAAACCCTCAGTCTTCCGTTTTGGGTACCAGAAAAACCCTGCTCCTGCTGGTGATGTGGGGCGGATGAGACCCGAAAACCCAAAGCCTACACTTTACCGTGAGGAGGGCTACTTCCAGGGAGGAGAGCAAAAGGTCTAGGGCAGAGAGGTGGCTTTGTTAAATACCTCCCCGATCTCCAAATATTGGGAGTGAACCATGGACAGATCATGATATCTCTTCTTTTTAATAGCTTCTAGACAGTTCTAGGAGCACGCAGGTCTCCAACACTGAAGGTATGTAAACACTGAATTTAAAGTAACCCCAGGAAAAGGGGGTCTTCTGATGAGCAAGTAATCAATTTGTTGGGTGGTTATAGACACATTTGGAGGGGAATCATTGACCTCCACACCCCCCTCCGACCTGTGAGCCAGGTCACCATAAACAACTGACCGCTACAGCAACACTGGTTAATGGAGTCGCCCAAAATGAGCTATGGAGGGGGTTGGCATGAGACAAGTAATCACACACACACACACACACAGAGGCATGCAACAATCTATACTGCAAACTCCACTCCTCAGACCTCCACTGAGGGGCGACGGTACAAATCAATACCTGTCTGTTTAGTTTATAGTTGGCAGTGACGTGTGGTTATAGGTACCATGTCCCACTGTCATTTTGATTTAGGGCTGAGGTCAAGCACAGGTCGCCGGCGTGTATTCGTAAAATATTATTTAGCACCTGATTTATTTCACAATCGATAGAAAACTTGAACACAAATGCAGAGTGCGGCAATTTGAACCATGATGGTGAGTTTGCTTCATGCATCTGTAATCAGGTTATTTCATATCCAAATTATTAGTAATATATATATCACATACCCAGAAAGAGAAGGGACAAGAAAGGGACACTACCAGTACCTCACTTCCAAATCCGAGTCCCTGATTGGTCAAAATTCAACTGGCTTAACTTTCAACTTTTCCACTTTTCAGTGTATTTTGTTCATATGGCTCAGAGACAGACTCAGAAATGTAGATAGTGACATGTGGACATGAGAGTTTTGAACGTGGAAACCCAAAACACGCATTTCCATAGAGTTTTCATTGGAAATGGTCACTTTAATGAGCGTTTCCAAGGGCGGTGTGTACGCAGCTATAAACCGCATTTTAGAACACACTATATGCGGTTTCATTAACATGTACTCAGCCAGTGTTGTTCACACACAAAAAGCAGCAATTAGATTGACGAGTAAAGACTTCTGCAATCAAGCATGGAGTGACAGGAAGGGGGGGGGGGGGTTGTTTTGTTTTTTACAGTTTTTTACCAGCGCTTGGGCACCTCGTACTGTAGGATATGTGAAAAGTCAAAGCGATGTAAATCCCACAAATCTTGCTCCAGACTTTTTTTTGTCACTTTCACAGCTCTGCTTCCTATAATTGTCTTGGTGTCATAGTAATCCGGCCGGGCACAGAGCGCAATTATTGGTTTATCCTCCGGGATAGATTTTGAAACAATTGTTATAGTTTTAAACAATTAGCGTAGTCGGGTTTTTGCAGTCAAGAAGGTCAACCAGTTTAGCAAGTGATCAGTGAATGGCTGTTTTGTATGTAGAGCCTGCGACTAGTCTTGAAAACTTGCGTAGCAACAAAAGAACATAACACCTGAAATTCGGGTGAACGTGATTTGTGAACGCAGCTTTAGAGATCCCAGAAGAGCAGAAAACAGTTTTTTTCATTGATAGTGTAACAATGCTGAAATGGTCTTCAAACTTGGAAAGATTTGACAAATTGAGGACTTTCCAGTTTGTTGGTCATGTAATACTCCCCCCTTTCAGCACTGCATCTGGGTCCACTGACCTTCATAATATTCAGGCAAAAATGAATGAACAATCTGTAAGCTGAGATGAAGATCTAGTGTCTGACTCATCAAACAGTGGGAGGAAACAGAACTGTGAATCCTTCAGGCTTGATCAGTTGACTCTGATGTGGTACTGGATGTGGTGTGATCATTTCCAGATGATGACATCAGTTAGGCAACTGGTGTGTCTCTCAGAAAGACCCGGCAGAGATCCTCAAAGTACCGTATTTTCTGCACTGAAAGAGCCTTAATTTTTTTCACAAAAAACGACTGCACCTCATAACCCGGACTGCCCCATAAATGGTTATACTGTTGTTGAAGAGATTTTTAAAGGTACACGTCAGTCTGGTTTATGAATGAGTTGCAAAGGAGTTTGGGTATTTTTGTAAATACGCTAATGAGGCTAAAGGGTTGGACTGTGTTTTCATTAAGTGTTCCTAACAAGGTTGGGAGTTAACGTAGTCGCAGTAACGTTTGTTTTAGCGTTATCAGTCTATTTTTTTACGTGTTGCAACCAAGGTTGGGAGCTGCTGGGAATGTGCGGCTAACACTTTTAACACCTCTAATGTGTGTGTAGCGTGTGATAAACAAGTCCTAGAGTTACTGTGAACGTAGGAAATAAAGTCTAATTGACATACATAAAGCTTCGTACACACTGGGTATGTGATGCTTGTTCAAGAACGAGCCAAACGGGGGTTCTTAAATAGGAGTATAGCCCATGGTGTTCACATTGGACAAGCAGGGAGGGGCTTCTCCTTTTTCTTCCTACTGTTTTCTAGCGCATGTCTGGTTTTGCTGCGAAATGTTGAAGTGGTGCAAATCTGGCTAATTTTGCTCTAGGCTTTTTCAGTCATCTCGATAAATGAAAGACTCATATAATTTCAACTGGGCACAAACCACAATTATTAACTTTTCTCCACTATCAATTTTTAAACAGCTGACACTTTTATGAAATACCCCTTATTTGGTTGTTCGGGTCAAAATAGACCAGTTTTCAAGTCTAGGTATGTTGTACCATTTGATTTTTTTAGTACTAGAACGAGGCTTCATCTAATCCCTCAAACACAATTATTTTAATGCAACGAAAATCGTTTTCTGTCTACTGTACAGCACACACACATACCTGGTGTGACATTTTATTCATCTCTTAATTTTCAGTTTGCACCTGTGATTTTAAGTCCAATAAAGTTTGGTTTTATGGAAATGGATTAACCTTTTGTCCTTATCCTACCAAAAATCTATACAGGTCAATTTTGACCCATAGCATCGTCGTAATGTCAGACTTTTTCATTATTCTAAATTTAAAAAAAGAACATAGATTTTTTTTATAGGTGTACTCTAATATTAGTCTTTTAGGACATGGATACCATAGTTACTCCGTTTATAACTATAGGGAACATAATTAGTGAATTTAAACAGTTTTTGTAACATGGTGTTTTGCAAGAATAAAGACAAATACATTACACACGGTTTCCATGTACACGAATACAAACTAAGTTAGCTATGAGATGAAAAAGAATATTCGGTTGTTATCTAATGTTTTTATATATTTTCTGGCTTAAATCGTGGGTCAATTTGACCCACTAACACAAAAGACGAGGGTAGCTTTCTTCCAAAATATGAGGATTAAAGGGAACACTGTCCATGCGAACATCGCTACTAAATGCCTGATTGGTCAAAGTTCGACCTGGTTTAACTTTCCCACCAGTTCAGTGGCTACATAGAGCTAAAAAACTGTCGTAAAAACCTGCAGCTACGCGTGAATGTCTGAGTTTTGAACGTGGAAGTTACGCGCATTCATGTAGACTTCTCATTGGCCGCGTTGAGGGCGCAGCTTGACAAGCACACATAGTCTTCCATTCCCCTTTAAACCCAGACAACATCTCCACATCTTGAGCAACTGGTCGCAGCTCTGCTCCTCATCTCGCCCCGCTCTCAGTGCAGAACGGGGTCACAGTTCAAAGTGCCTCCCACCTCCGGGGTCACTCATGGTCATTCAACCCCCAAAGGAATCAGACTATGTTATTGTCAAGCTGCTGACTAGAAGATGATGAATCTGTTACAGTCCTCCAGTAATTTATTCATTTGGGAATTACTTCATTGAGCCACTAACTACAGGAAACCATTGAAAAATTAACGCTTTATTTTCGCTAAATGAGAATAAAAACCATTTTTGTAGAGCTACCACCCATGAAGACTTTCGTCCAGGGCGTGTCTGCCGGTGGTCATTTGATATCGGAGCCACTTGTTGACCTTTAAACTGGCAGTTCGAGGAACCATCTGCTGTCAGTCAGACTCAACACTCTTGCTTGACACAACAACAGTCGTGCTGTTCCTCAGCGACACACAAAACCCTCGATTTTAGGGATTAGAGTCTGTAATCTTGCACTCAATAGATTCAAGTGACCCAGTTTGTCAGGAAGAAAAGAGGCTGCGGATTCTCGTGTCTGCTTGCCAACTGAAGAACTTGGAATCAAAGTCTTGAACATCAAAAGCACGTCCTTCAAAAATCCTCACCCACTCTGCTTTTATTTATCAAATGTTCCCTGTACGGACGCCAAATCACACAGTCCTTGATTGTTTAAATGCGGGGTTCCTTTCTGCTGTAACAAATAGCCTTCATCTTGACGGCGAACACTCAGGTTTTTGGCTGCAAACGCTGCATTCTTCCAGTAAAAGGAGAGAAAATTGGAACATCTATTTCTCCTTTAATTAACAGATGGAAGCTGGAAGGGAGATGACTGGGAGCAAGTCCAGAATATTGAATTTTGAGCATGTTTCCCTTGAATGCCCATTGCGGACTGTTTATTTGATAAATAGTTCCTACATATGTTCAGCAGAAACTGTACAAAAAAACGTTTTCTGTCTCAGTTTCACAGCAATGCTTGAAATGAAGGATGCAAAAAAAAAAGAAGAAGAAGAAAAAACAGGGAGTTTTGACATTAAAGTGTCTTTTAACCCAAAGTTGGATTACAGTTTTTTGAAAAAGAGACAAAGTCAACAACTCGCCCTCTGGGAGGATCGTGGGTATCCGTGAATGACCTTTAACTTTGGGGGGAAATCCTTTAAGACAGCTCTGATTCTTGTGGGAATGAGGCGTTTCATAACAAACTGTTGTAGTCACATGTTAATAAGTACTTAAAGCTACTCAGAAGGGCAATTTTAGGAAGTTCTTGTCATCTTAAAATAACTTCACAAAAACAAAGAAAAAAAGAGTAAAGATGCTAAGATTTATTAGAAATGCGTTCTTCTGAGTACTGCTCACCAAGAAGATGTTTAAAGCTACTTTCACAACTGCCACATCAGCAGAATCTTCAAGAATAGCTAGATAAGCCACTCGGTTTTTTGAAAAATCGTTGGCGTCGTCATGAATGTAGACGGCAGTCAGGCCGGGATGACATCATTATGAAATTGGGCGACAGGGCGGACAGCAGCTCTAATTGGACGATTTGTAAATGTCTCCGGACGGCAGCTGTCAATATCAAGTGCCACCGGCCGCCAGGGATATACAAACTATCGATATACTGTAGGAGCAACACTCGGTGCTGCAACTCACCTAACAACTTCTTCGTCGTCTTTCCCCTTCTTGTGCACATTGCATCAATACCGGCTCCCCATTTGGACCCAGGGTGCCCAAGATCTGCCAGACTGCTGTCCGGTCACCACTGGGCCCCTGCCTATGGCAACATCCCTTGTCGAGTTTCTTTTTTTTTTTAACACCGTACGATTTCTAACGATCAGGCGGTGGCAGTGGGACAGTAACACGGTGGCAGCCGGGTGGCTGGAAAGTCTCAGTCTGAAATTTCCATCACACTATTTCGGGGACCTTGGACCTCCTACCAGTCAATTATCGTCCTGCCACTTGACTGCTCCTGCGACCCCTTTTCTTTCACTGCAAGTTTTCTTTCATTTTTTCTGGATTGCTTTAAAAATGAAGCTCGTTTAAATTTCTTTAAACTGAACTTTTAACTGTTTTTACTGTTATCTATCTTAACATGAGTTGCAAAACTATTTAAAGACCTTAACTATTAGCTCATATATCATATTTAAAATTACAAAAAGAAAAAAGTGTTCTTTTACCCAGAAGAAGAAGCATTTATTGCTTTTGTTTTGGTGGTTTTTTGTGCTTGTTTGTCGGAACGTGTCGCTGGTCAGAAGCTAGTATTAAACATGGCTAAAAAAGACACAGAAAGTTTGGTTACTTTTAATTTTTTTTATTGTTTTCATGTTTTTCTGGGATGATTAAAAGTGGACTACACTAAAACATTTTTTCTTTTTTTTGTCTTCCTGACTCTGCCTTCTACGTAAATTTCCATGAATAAAAAAAGTGATGCCAAAGACTTATGACTTATGCATTTTCAATTTACAAATTTTGATTTTTATAAATAATATTTGGAATACATACTTGTGTGAATTAGTTTCAGCCACCATTATATTTTAAGTCATTTTCAACCATGACTCAAAACAATTAACTGCAGAAATATTGACAAAAACACTAGACTATTGTCATTTTTATTGATGTTATTTGTTCAATTTGTTTAGAAGAGCTTTAATTTATTTAAAAAAGAGAAAGAAACAGACACATCTTTCAATTCATAATCCTTTAATCTCGTTACAATTTTAAATAAAAATTAGATTCAAGCAGCTGAAGACAAAAGACATCAGTGTGCAAAAAATGAAGTGGTAGTCACAACGTACAAAAACGCAATTTATAAATAGAGGGGCGAGAGGTAAATTACTGGGACAACAAGCTGAATCAGTGTTGCCATGGTGACAGAGCCTAAACAAATATTTTCTGTGAAAAAAAAGAAGATAATGAAGCCTTCAAATCTCCAGTGATGCCCCACAAACAGGAGCCGGAGTCCTTTCCTTCTGTGCTGCCGGGAGCGGGATTACGTTTAATTCTGGCTTTGGAGGCTGAGATGTGAACGTTATCACATCTCTTTCCTGAAGAGCTGACAGAAAAAAACAACAAAAAATGATACGGGTAGTTCCTCCTTTAGAGGCTGCAAAGAGGTCAAAGACGCTCAACAAGAAGTTTGTCCAAAAAATGACCAAAACGAGGAATTACACGCATTTCCAGAAAAAGACTGAGCGAAGTGAAACAAATGGATGAAGAAAGAGGAGAAAATCCAAACGATAAGATGAATGTAATAAAAGAAGAAAGGAGGGAAAAGGAAATGAGACCAGAGTTGAGGTCACGAGATAAAAAAATAAAATCATAAGATCAGCAATGGACTGATATGATTCATAACTTGAATTAGCAATTCTGTGTCAAAGCTGTCACAGTTACTCTTCATTTAGTTTAAAATATGCCTTAGTTTTCCAACCATAATGAGCACTCGCTGTTCTGTCACTCAGACTTGAATTAAGGTAGAAACTTTGATTTGTGGAGGAAGACAAACCAGAAACTGACAGAAGGAGAAACGTTGGCTTGGATGGAAAGAAAATGAGGAAGGAAAACATTTACTCAGAGGTCTTTGTTTGTTTTTAATCAAACCAAATGACTGTGGTTGGGTCTCATGGTGAAAACAGACTTCAGAAAACCCAAATTTAAATGGAGCGACCGCTGCTGCACGCGCTCCAGCAGACGTTTTCATGCTTGGCGATACATTGAGATGTCTGGCATTTCTCAGAGGGGAGTGTTTCCACTGTAAGAAGATAATAAAAAAAACACAGAAAGATTTAAATGCAAAACATTAGATTTCTTACACTATTGCAAAATCAAAATAAAATGTGTTAAAATTTGGAATTATATTTTTTAGACACATTGTGTTATTTGTATATAGTTTTAGCTGCTTTAATCAGAGCAGTTAAGAGTAAAATCCACAATAAAGAAGATGGGGAAAAAAACGATTCTGTGTAATCCTAATCTCACTAATGTCAGATTAAATTTAACGCAGGCATGATGTGGGAACATTGTGAGGACTAAAGCACAGAAATCAACTGGGAACCCAGACTTTTAAAATAAATTTGACAATTTCGATGTTGTTGTTTATTTGTTTTGGCTAGCAGCAATTTACAGCAGCCAAATAAATAAACATTCTCAATCAATCAATCAAGATAGGGAAAAAAAGAAATCAAAGAACAAATTAATTAATTAATTAATTAGCAAATAGAAATGTAAAAAACTTAGTTTAAGAGTTATTGTTAATTGCTTTTTTCTGAGCTGCAGAGTGTATAAAGATTGTGAAAAGTATTTATAGTACTAGTGTAAGTACGTCATGAGAAGTTGCAATATTTTGCTTTTATGATTTCAAAAATATTAACACATTTAAAAAATTCCACCAATGTGCTTCTTTTTTTTTATTTTAATAGCCATCAGAGTAGAAGGAGGGCCACAAGAACATGTCAAAAACACAATTTTGAATACAGTTTAAAAGTTCCACTTTGCTAAAAAATTGATTTTTTGACATATTCTTGTGGTGTTTCTCTGTTCAGAATTAAGCATAAATTGCATTTCCGAGTATGTCTGTATTCAAATTACTGTGAATCAGGAGAAGTTTGAATAATAACTTATTTAAGGAACTCCTGCCGCTCTGCAGAAACTATGTCCTCGAAAAGGTGATTTTGATTTTGACTAAAATGATCCTAACTGAGAATGCTTCGAAAGTAGATCAAAAGATGATTGAAGTGGGTTTTTAAGGATCTACATGGAAGCTCTAGTTTCTTTCTTCATACTTTCAAACAAGTCTCAGTCCTGCTGCATCAAGAGTTGCTTGTTTCTGAGTTGACGCAACATCTTCATTTATTCAGAGCTTCCAGAGTTTCCATTCAGTCCCAATTTGGTTTTTAGGGACACAGCACGTTTCTCAGACGTCAAAACAGCTCAAGGGCCCACACACACAAAAAAACCCCCCAAAAAACAAAGATGACTTTGTTTTAAACATCCCAGCGACACAAAAGCTAAAACCCTGCAGGAAACGGTGAAGATGTCCAGCGGCCCTGTGTTGCGTCGTCTTTACTGCAGCTGAGAAAATCGGACACTTCACATTCCCAGAGATCAATTGGAAAACCGAACGCTACCCACACTTCAGTCCCCACTGTGACAGATAGGCAGTGAGGCAGAGACATTACCCCACAGGTAATAAAGCACATCACACGCAGCGCATGAACCACAGCAGACGTGATCGATAAGCGGCAAAAGGAACAGGTAATATGATATTGATGGAGCGCAGTTACAAGGATGTCGGGCAGATATGTTTGATTATATGTCCGTGTGTGCGTGCACGGCCCTCCTCTGCAGCCAATGTATGCATACTGGGCGCCCGACTTCATAAATCTTTTTCCTACTCAAATGTATCTTTTGCCAGTTTGACATGCCTTTGCATTCTCAAGCAGCCTCTCCAGGCCGGGCCGCAGCTTGCAGGAGCAATCACAAGCCCCAGAGGAAATCAATTACACGTTGACTACGCTGTTAATATCGGTGCTGCAATTGAATTTATTCATGAATGTACACATATATCAGAGCTTTACTGGGAAGAAAAAAAACACATTTTTTGATCCACTTCAGCAGACAGGACACTACCAGGGATAATCTGTCTGGATTAAATTATTCTTACATATAGATTAGTTGTAGCCCAAAGCCAGAGTGGAATACCAGAAGTGCAACTCTGGTGGTCTGAAGTAAAAAAGCTCACTGACACTAAAGAGGAAAACAACTCAGACGGTAAAATAAAAGTAAAAAAGAGCCAGATGGCGGCTTGTGATCCAAATATAACAGACATTTGTGCAGGTTCTATATAAAACAGAGCTTTTTTCTCTAAGCTTGAGCTTCCATATCAGGTGATCAGGCAGTAAAACAGAAGTGGAGACAGTAGCAAAGCTGTGGAATTTAAGCTACAAAGCCCACGCAGCCACTGGGAAAATACAAGCTTCCTTCAGGGACATGAAGGAAGGTCCCATCCAGAGCATGGGATAAAACGTTTGTCCTGCAGGATTCCTCCATGCTGTAGGTCCGAACTAACCTGTCACTTCCTGCACTGGCAGCTGATGTAAGGACAGACGCGCAGAGACAAAGGTTGAGCACGTGGGCCCACCCAGAAAGCGAGAGCCGGCACTTTCACTGCTGGCAGCTCGGCAAAGTCTCCCATTTACGGCTGATTGACGTTTCCCATTTACGTAAACAGACAAAAGCTGGCAAAGGCAGTGAAATTCAGGTTTTTAAAATGGACAGAAGTTCCTTTAAGAGGAGAAGAGGTATTGTAAGATTCAAGAAAAATAAAAAAAAGTAATAAGAAACAATCCAAGGTGGCATTGTATTATTACCCATTTTAGGTGTCTGTCATAATAAACATCAGACTTTTAATTAAAGGACAGTGGAGACAAAACAAATAAGCTGCTTGTGATTTATTTTTAAAGTGTTCCCAGGTTTTTTTAATTATAATTATGCCACTTTTAGTCAAAATCCAAAACCCTAAATCGTCTTCTAGGACAGTGTTTTTGCAAAGCGGCAGGAGTGCCATGAAAATTGTCCTCTGAGTTGTGGGTGGGACAGTTGGCACTACCCTTTCCCTCCCCATTGCTGAGAGCTCGGAACAGGGAACTAGTGGCCCACCCCACATATTTTCTGCGCCACAAATACGATCTTTTTCAAACTGCAATTTGTTTTTTGTCTGCCCCTGATTCATAACCATTTGAATTAAGAAATGCTCAGAAATGCAATTTTGATCTTAATTTCCATTGAATATGTCCCCCATCATCAGAAAACATCCTCAAGAACATGCTAAAAAGCACAAAAACTACATCAGAGTGGGTCTTTAAAGGGCCTACACCATGCAAAATCAAAATTTTGAACTCTTAAGAGTATTATAGTGTTTATTCCTCACAAAAACAACCCGAGAGCAGTATGTTTGATCCATCTACTCATTTCTGAGTAACCATCTAAAAACCTGCTCAGATAAGTGAGGAACAGCCCTTTCTATGAAGAGTCTAGCTCCGCCCCCAGGCTAACACAACCCCTTCTCCGCGAAGCTTGCAGTGATCTGCAAAAACACTTTCATTTTATGCACATTCATCTTTGCAAAACTTCGGATATCGTTTTTTTTTTCCGTGGGAGAAAAACATATGGACAGTAACGAGGCTGACTTAAGGTTAACGCCATGAAATCAGCCGGTGTCTCAGAGATCGAGTCGTCTTACTTCCTGGGAGGAAAACAATCTGGGAAAATTACTCATATTTCATTCTAAAAAATCTTTGTTTAGTGTGCCAAAGGTAATATGTTATCATATAGATGTGTATGGTTACCTTTGAAAAGCTTAAAAAAAAGCAGGATTTGAGCCTAGACAGACATCATTTCCAAATGCAGTCACACCAGTGGTATATCTGTAAACTATTAAATTTATTTTTTTAACCTTTTTTTATTTTTTTGTTTCTCTGTTATTTGACAAAGATTTTTTTTATTTTACATCAAAACACATAGCTCTTCGTTATGAATGTCCTCCATCATCAGAAACAGCATATTAAAACAAAAACAAAAAACACAATTTTATTTGGAGTCGAGCTTTTAATTTGAAATAATCTTTTTTTTTTTTTTTGTCTCTATAGTCTGGTTTAGAAGCCCTCTAAATATAGCAAATAAATTTTCTTTGGTTACAAACTTTTGTAGTTTACAGGCTGGGAGGGCAAACGTTCCAGCATTTTTCCTTTTATTAAAAAAGTGATCTGCTCTTGTAGGAACACACACAGGGAGAAGCTGAGGCTGGATCCTCTGTGAGTGTGTTGCAGCTGATTTAATAAGACAAAAATTCTGGGGGATTTGTGAGCACTCATCCTGCTGACCATGGGAATATTTACGGAAAATCATTTGAATGAAAGACATTTTTTTTAAAGTTGCTGTTTTCTGCCTGCTGGCTTCTTCAGATGCAGTTTATAATGCGTCAGTAACCATGAGTGTTTGTGCTGATCGCAAAGAGAAAGCACAAGAACTTCGGTGAACTGCAAATCACACACTGACTTCAAGTTGTTTTTTTCATCAACGTGCAAAAACTCTTAAGCCTTACTCACTATATGTGCCTAAACTGTGTTTTAAATTAAGCTCATTTTAGTCTAAAGTGACTTAAAGAGCCAATATCCTGCTTTTCTTAAGACTTTCAGAGTAAACTATCTATATATGTGATAATATATTACCTTTGGTACACTGAAGAGTGATTTTTCTTATGAAATATGGTTTTTAGAGGAATACTCAGAAATGCATAAATGGATCAAAATAGCACTTTGGCTGTGTTTCTGTGAGAAATATTACACTTTAAAGCTCAGAAATTTGATTTTGTATGATATAGACCTTTTAAAATGCATTGTTTTACCCAGACAGAATACGTTGTTTTTAGAAAAACATTCTGAATTAATAAAATGTTTGTTTGAAAGAAGCAAAAACAATCTTTACATCATGAAACAATTCATCTTCCTCTGTTAAGATTTTTTTGGTGCTTATTTTAAGCACAAATTTCCTTTTATTTACAATATGTGTACTAAAACAAGTGATTTTATTTCTGTGAAATTTCAGCAGTTTAGTTATGAATAAATTATTTTGACTAGAAACTATAAAAACATTTCCGTCTAATGTTCGGATTTTGTTCATCTTTTACAAACCTGCTGCAGCCAATTAATTCAAACTAAATGTTATTTGTCCTCTCACACAACACCTCAAAGTGCGTTACAAAAAAAATTATTAAAGAAATAAATAACTAAAAGCGTGAGCTGCGTTGTATGAAACCTGGTGAAGCTTACACCGACCCTTGCAGCCCCTTTTTGCCCCTGCCACCAAGAGCTGCATTAGACAGTTTTTTTTAAAAAAGAAACAAGTTTTTCCAAATGGCAGCTTTTCTGTTGGTTCATTTCCATAGCAACCATTTTATTTTTTGGTCACTTGGGGGTGACGAACAGGTTGGTGTCATTTTTAGAGGCATCTGCAAAAGAAAAGTTTTGAGTTTTCTTGGCAACGGAGGTTTCTGCTTACCACATCTATATTCTTAATATATTCCCTCTGTATTTCATACCACTTTGTTCAGCTTGAGTCCAGGGATCCTGGCCCTGAACCCCTTGTGTGTCATGCTTATTCACTTGTGCAAAAATATGGGCATGGGTATTGTTTTTACACCCCTGTCTGTGTGCTTAACTTAATTTAAGGTGGTACGTCGTATGAGATAATTCTTCTATCTGTAAATAGTTGTGTTCAGACTATTTGTTGGTGTGTATCGGTGTGTATGTGAGAACTAAGTCATGCATTGTACTTATAACACTCTTGTGTTGTGACTCTGGTCCCCCACACCCTCTATCTCCCTCTATTTCTAACATCCCAATGAATAAAATTATTATAAATAAAGCTTATCCTCAAATACAAAAGGGGTTTATACATATATACTCTTTGTTTGTCTGAAGATCCATAAACCCCTGTTGTAACAGTAAAGTATGTCCGACACAAGATCAGCTCTGATCTGCTTGCTCAGCTGTTGGACAGGACAAGTTAGAGAAAAAATAAATAAATAAATAAAAAGTAAGTCCAAAGGAAAATAGTTTCCCTTTAGCATATTTTCCACAATTTATATACTCCAAATAGACACAAACTGTCACAGTCAATAGTTACAATCGAGCGGTCCATATTATTCACACTTTTATGCCCTTCCAGCTTGATTCCATCTTCTTCTGTCTTACCTGTCGTCTCTGAACTTTTTGAAGACAAAAAAAAAAGGTCAATTGATGAGTAGATCCAAAATTTGATCCCACATCCCTCCAGTCTTCACAAATGTTGGTTCCTGTTACATTTGGTAAATTCTTTGTCTTTTGCTGCCTCATCAGCGTCACATTTAATGATCGTAGCAGGTTTACGTCTTCTTTATTCCAGTGTTTTATGTTAAACTGCTGCTGATCTGCTGTCACTGCAGCCTGACAGAAACCCGCAGACAGATCTCTCTGTGTGTTCCCCCATCAATGCCACAGCAGTGAACGCCATTCTCTCTTGGCTTTGTTGGTCAAAGCTGTGCATTAATGTGCTGCAGTACATGATGGGCCTGACGTTCATGGGTCCAAATCCTTTTTATTGAACCACACTGTTATGAGGAGAGCTGCTCTGTAGCAGCGTGATGTCTTCCATATGGGATGTTACGACCATCACACGAAGACCGGACCAAAAGAAGTGCTGAATAGTTTCCTCAAAAAGCCCAATTTAATCTTAGAATTCCCCTACTTGATCTGGAATCAGAGCAGCTGCCAATTACTTTTTAGGAATTTTTACTAATATTCTACTCTTACCTCCAATTTCTTCGACAAAGAATGAATCGGAGAACTTGTTAAAAACATAAAAGTTATACAACCCCCACCAAATCCTATGGAGTGCACTGGAGGCCCATTTGTGCTATTCAAATGATCAGTTCCTTGCAGTCACTTTTACTGTTATAAATTCAAAAATTAGACAATCAGAGTGTGGCTTGCCTGGGCATCAGCCTGGTTATGTCTGCTCAGTAGGGGGCCAGCACCTTATTAACAACTAGTGTTGCATAAAGCCATCGTAGGACAGCATCGCCTTTATGTCCTTCACAAGAACGGTGCGTTTCATTTTCATCCATGAAGGTGGCCGTATGAGCCTCAAGGGAACTGGAAGACGCACCTAAGGTGTGTTTGCTCCTCTCTATGACCTGTTATGGGCCCAAACAACCCAAAAACGTTTACAGGTCAACCCCACACAGGTGTATGTGAGAAAGGCTTAAGGCTTTAGAAACTCTTGTTCAAACAAAGTTAAATGCAATCTTGATATTTAGGTCTTAATTAGTTTTCCTTTTTGAATGAATTGCCCTTTGTCTGACCCATCCATTTGCGTTAATAGCCCCTAGCTGGGCAAATCAACATCAAATCTGGGATCTTTTGGGAACTCAAACCCCTTAAACTTGATATTTTTATCATTATTTTTATTTTAAACGCTGTACAAAGAATTTGGGGTAAATGAGTAATGAGGGAATTCTGAACATTCATTATGGATTGGTGATGGATGTATTAGCATCCATATCTAAGTAGCCATTAATTTTAAATGTCATAAGATGCTGCTTCTCCTGTAGCCGACTTGTTTTTTTTTTAGCTATCGGAGGAATATACATGTAGTTTTAGCGTTTCTGACAGGACACTTTGGTTTAGTAGAACTGTCTTGACGACAGCAAATACAAAAACTGGATTTGATGCTACATTTATTTTGGTGGATAAACTGTTAAGTTTTAATAGATTCTATCCCCCGTCCCCCACCAGATAGCTTTCCGTATGATGTGCATGCCTTTGTGGGACGCTCAAACCGGTAAACGTTGAACATTAAGTCAACACCTACACATGACTAACTACAATCTCATAGGGTAGTAGCCCTTGTGCTATCCTAGTCACTTTAACATTGGGAGTTGGGTCATCTAGACCCACTAGACAGTGCACTGAACCTTTTTTCTTCAATGATTTGTGATCTTTCACTGGTGTCCATGGATTACATGAAATCCTCTCCACCTTTATCCACCTTTGTCATGGTAGGGAGAACACGTCAATGTAAGGGTGGGGTCATCTAAGATAGCATAAGGAATAACAAGGAGTGACAAAAAACCACCTGGCAAGGGTTGAAAACCGTGAACCTACACGGAATCAGGGTAGTCAAGAGCTGTGTAGTAAAAACTTGGACCAGTGTATGGCAAGCAAAATACATCATAAATCACCAAGTAGACCGCCATGAACAACAATGTTTTGGCCGTCATAAATGACGTTCTTTACTCTAATTTGAATTTACACCATTTTGTGTTGTGGGTTGCCAAGGCAGGGGTAAAAAGCGAAGTTTTTATCGTACTCGAAAACAGGCCACACTTTTCAATTTTTGTTTTGTCACAGTTTTGTCATGTTAGAGTTCATTTGTTAAAATCTGTCGGGCCTTTCACAACCACAACATAACAAGACATTTACTGTGAGTAAAAAAAACGCAAAATCTTTTAGATGTTACTATTGCTTTCATAAATGCCAGACATCCTTCTGAAACATCCTTACATCAAAACAGATATTCATGTCTTTTTTTTTTTTCAAACGATGTCTTAGAAAAAAGTGCTTTTATCAATTCAAACCAGTAAGCATGCATTATTGGCCCCATAATATATATATATATATATATATATATATATGCCATATGACACTATACTGCCGTTAAACTTGCATAGAAATGCAGTTCCAGTGCGTTCAAAAGTGCGCGTCCCATTCATGTGGTACTTCAAAATGTGTGTTTTTCATGGCCAAAAGTTGTTGTTTATGGCATTTTTCCTGGTGATTTATGATACCTTTCGCTTGCCATACAAGTGTGCATCGACAGCAGGAGAACATAACACAACCCAAAAGAGGCACCAATCCTTACACCAACAAGCAACAATCTTCTCCATCTTAAACTCAAACTTCATCTTTAATATGGAAACAAACGGATGCGGCATCATTTGTGGAAGGAAACGGCTGTCCTCTTCTGCAAAAAAAAAAAAAAAAAAAAAAAGAGAGAGAACATGTGTTAACAGTCACTCATCTACAGCATGCATTTATGGCTTCTGTGGCTTGGAAGGTGGAGAGCTCATCTACCAATCAGAGAGACGGTGGTTCGATTATTATTTATTATCATCCACAGCACACATGTTGAAATGTGTTTGGGCACAAGACACGGAACGACATGTCAACTCCCCTTTCATGTTTTATCTTTTTTAAAGTACTTTATATAGTGAAAAACAGAGTTGATTTAAGGTATCGTGTGTAAAAGTACTCAACGTTCCCAATGAGAAGTGATTGATATTAATGCAATCCTCATGTGAGTCTTTTTACAAGAAAAACATTAAGATTTCATTTCCTTGTTTCTATTTTCCTTAAAAGTTTCCACTTCTAGAAACTGATGCATGCCTGGACATGGTTCGTTCCATGTAAAAATATTCAAAACTGTAAAAAAAAGTTCAAATGTGATAAGTTTTAGATAAATCGCTTCCATATTGCTCCTCAACTTTCCTAACAAACGCCAGAACACATGTTCCTTACCTCAACTCAGGCAGGAAATAAGATTTAGCCATCAAAAGGGGAAAGTGAACTAAAAAATAGACGAAGCAGAAGTGTTCATTGAAAAAGTAATATTTTCAACCAAATTAGCCTCCATGGAGGAATCTCAAACAAATGAATATCTAACTTGTTCTTCCTGAAAGTGATTCATGACTTTAATGCCTTTTAACTCATGAAACAGTAAGTTCACAGGTTTTCCTTTCAGTCTCGGTGAAACCCAAGGAGTGAAACTTCACTGTTCATTTTCTAATATTAAAGCAATTTGTCGGCACATGTTGACACCGTGAGCATGCTGTGCGCAGACGATCAATCCCACATGCTTGAAAGGCTCCACCCAACCAGAGCAGCATTGAAATGCTTTCACAGTCAGCCCATTAATGGCGTTATCGTCATACGGCGCCAAACTGCATCCAGCTTTTTCAGGGACAGAGTTCAGGAATACAATCATGTCATTGTTCGTGGGGCAGAGCAGCCGACGTTTCTGTTTTGCATATTACCCACCAATAATTAAAGAAATATGTTTCTAACCTCCTGTTGAAATGAAAATAAGATAACATGTTAAAGCAAAGCAGATGAAGGTCGGAGCTAAGGTGACTTCCCAAAAACAGGTTTGTGTGATGGACAGGGACAGCTAAAATCCAGCTCCAGGTCTGTAACCATGCAGTTAAAATGATGAATCCGTGATTTTTTCCCCCTGAACTGGAATAGTGAGCATAATTCTGTCCTTTTACACACACATTTGTGTTTATTATCGTGTGGATCTAACACCTCCCCAAATCACATAATGTCACATGATCTGCAAACACGCTTAATGACATGTAGAACATTAATCACTTTACTGTGATGCTGTGGTTGTCATTGTAGGGCAGATTAACTGTAATGCATTATGACAACAACTAAACTACAATTTTCTTAACAGAAAAAGTTAGAAAAACATTTTGAATCATAACTTTAATACATTCCAAATGATAAAAGTATTTTAATGTTTTTATTTAGTCCAAATGACTTAGCTATTGTTGGAAAACAGGGGATCAACAGAGTAAATCAAAAGGTTCTTTGTGTATCTATTTTTACTGTTTTCACTTTTACTGATTTATATCTGCCTATTAAGGTTTTTTTTATTGATCTGGTTTTAATATCTGTTTTAATCTTTGTGTATTTGACTCCTTTTACACTTTTGTTTGAACTGTAGTTTTTTTGTCAGAGCGATCCTCCACATCAGTGATAGAACCTTTTCAGTGTGTGTGGGGGGAGGGGGGGGGCTGCAGTGAGATCTCCCAGGTTTGGTTTCAGTGGA